>OW443339.2:3779465-5029465 GCA_937001555.2 Hypsopygia costalis
TATCCGAAACTTTACACGAGTACTTCTATACATAAATGAGTAAACACGTGTTTCAGGATTTTTCAAACTTCAACCCTTAAAGGAGTAAAATGGGGTGAAAAGTCTGAAAATCGTCATGGGTATTGTTTTTATGGTTTATCGGGTCGCTGATTACAAAAACAACAATTATTTTATAATCCAACATAGCCGACGTGACATAAAGTCACCCCTGTGGAGATGCGATGGGGTTGAAATATGTAAAAGAAGAAACTGAGTGACTGACTGATATATATCAACGCACAGCGCAAACTGCTGGGTCTAGAGATTCCAAATTTGGCACGTAGGTTCATTATAATGTATAGGGGTGCACTAAGAAAGGATTTTTCAATATTCATCCCCTAAGGGGGTGAAAAGGGGGTCCAAATTTTGTATGGGGAAACAAGATTAGTTGGACTATTTTATCCGAAAATTTACACGAGTACTTCTATATATAAATGAGTAAACACATGTTTCAAGATTTTTCAAAATTCAACCCCTAAAGGGGTAAAACGGGGTGAAAAAGTCTGAAAATCGTCATGGGTATTGTTTTTATGGTTCCGTACCCAAAGGGTAAAAAGGAACCCTATTACTAAGGCTCCGCTGTCCGTCCGTCTGTCACCAGGTTGTATATCATGAACTGTGATAGTTAGACAGTTGAAATTTTCACAGATGATGTATTTCTGTTGCCGCTCTAACAACAAATACTAAAAAACAGAATAAAATAAATATTTATGGGGGCTCCCATACAACAAACGTGATCTTTTTGTTCTTTTTTGCTCACAATTGATAACGGCAATAGGTAAACGCTTGAAATACTCACAGTCATAATATTTAGTTATATATTCACTTTAAAAATAAATAATTAAATAAAAAGAAAACAAATATTTTAGGGGGGCTCCCATACAATAAATGTGTTTTTATAGATAATGGTACGGAACCCGTCGTGCACGAGTCCGACTCGCACTTGGCCGGTTTGATGGTATATCGGGTCGCTGATTACGAAAAAAAAAAACAACTATTTAATAATCCAACATAGCCGACGTGACTCTGTAGGGGTGCAATGGGGTTGAAATGTCATAATATCAATATGGGTGTCGATTCTATGGTTTTCTGGGACGTTAGTTACGACAATGGCATCGATTTGAAAATATAACGTAGTGGACACGAATTACTTAAAAAGATTTTTCAAATTTTACCTCTAAGAGGGTAAAACGGAGGTCCAAAGTTTTGAGATTATATGGGAAAACGAGATTAGTTGGACTATTTTATCTTAAATTTTACACAAGTACTTCTATTGATTAATGAGTAAACATGTGTTTGCCCCGAATGTCACGCGAGCGAAGCCGCGGGCGAAAGCTAGTAATATTTATAATGCGTGTGTAATAATGATTTATATGTTTTTTTTTCGGTTTGAAGATCTTTTTTACTCATAAGAACAAGTTACATTTCATTTAAAATGAGTAGTATTTAACATTTCTAATTTACAAAATAGTTCGATACGATCAAACAGTCCATGTAAGATAAATTTTGAATAATAATAAAAAAAAATGTAAATGTTTGCCGTGTGTAGGGTTGCCAACTATACTGTTAAAAACAGTATTATACTGTTTTTCACTACATTATACTTTTTACTATTGAAATAAAATAAAGTATACAAGATACTGTTTTCAGCATCAAAATTCTTAACACTAGTGTTAGACTTAGACGTTCACACATTTTTTTTTATTTAGTCATTAATAGTATACTTATATAACTATTAATTTAATAAAAATGAGCTTCTCATTTATTTTAATTTTAGTTATAATTGTGGGGAGGCGTATGAAGTTTTTAAAAAGTTTGTGAATTAAGTTGTGCGAGAAGCTCTAAAAATATGTTTTTAAAACATTAAATAAGTAAAGTACTGTTAATTTTTCTAAAATACTGTTTAATATTCTTCTCGGATCTAAATATACTTTATTTCTCGTAAAAAAAGTTGGCAACCCTAGCCGTGTGTTCGTAAATCAATGACCCAATATTTATTTATTTTATACAAACCCATGTCAATGTTCCCCATCAAGCATTCTATGGTTGACTGGAAGAAATCCCTGCATGGTATAAATCCGCCATCGTATACCTATGACATTTTTTTTGTATCATCTATATGTATGTTTTAGTACAATAAAGTTTACAAACAAACAAACAGAGGTTATTAGTTTATATTTTTAATGTTTATATATCCTACACTGTCAAACGGGTAGTTTTTGTATATATGCAACGACGATCCCGCAATTGGTTTTAACAATTCCATTTTAATTTGCAATAGTTCCTTGTCCGCATAAAGGCCATTGTTAACAGTATTTGCTCCGACAGCATGGACGTTAATGCTGGCGTCTCGCAGGCATCTATACTGTCCTCCACGCTGTTCTTGAAAAGCTTGTTCTCTGAAAAGTTTTTACAGGGCAATATGCGAGTGATACCTTGGTATGGGCAGCGCTTGAGCTTCCACAGGCTGATTGGTACTGCTTGTTACCAGGCAGGTCATATGCTTGTTCTTTTTTTATACAACAAAAGTAGTTACTTTAGGTGTTGTATAAGAAAAGAATTACGGGTCTAATACTTGAAATTTATGGTTACAATTACAATAACTAACTTATTGTAATAAAATATTGTATCGTATTACTTTGTAACAATAATATTTTTTTTCAGATCTCACCACTCTCGCAGTAGATCCAGATCACGTGACCGTCCCAAAACACGCACACGACGGAATAGAACGAAATCTCGGTCCAAATCCCGGTCCAAATCTAAGGCCCGGTCGCCGGCCCCGAAGCAGGCAGACGAACAGAGCAAGGAAGCGAACGAACCGCCGCGAGCACGGTCCAAGAGCTGGTCGCTGCCCAAAGAAGGGGATCCAAGGAAGTCGTGGTCTAAAAGTCCTAAGGAAAAATAAAATATGTATTTATATTTGTTGTTTTAGTTAATAGTGATATCAGCCATGATCCCAATGCTAGGATGTTGATCAAGCTCTTTTATACCGTATTTTAGTGCCATACATGACGAGCGCGGTGGTCGAATGGCAATAGACTTTGACTTCGAAGTCATTGGGTACGATCCCTGCACAAGACATACTTTAGTGTGTAAAAACAAGTCTATTTCTCATGGTTTGGGTGTTATCATACATTTTATGTAAGTATCTACGAAGGAGAAAATGTATCTTAAGTTTATTTATTAGTTATCTAATACTCATACCCAAGCTTTTCTTATTTTGGAATTAGATGGCGGTTTGTAATGTGTCCTGGAATATTTATTTATATCTATTATATGAAAATTAATCCCTATTTGCCTATGTTACCGCATCACGCGTGAACGGATGGAACAATTTTGCTAATTCTTTTTTGTTGTATTTGTTATTGTCAGGAGAAAGTTCTTATGAAAGAAAAAAATAAACCGGCCAAGTGCGAGTCGGACTCGCGCACGAAGGGTTCCGTACCATTATGTATAGAAACAGCAAAAAAAATTTCACGTTTGTTGTATGGGAGCCCCCTTAAATATTTATTTTATTCTGTTTTTTAGTATTTGTTGTTATAGCGGCAACAGAAATACATCATCTGTGAAAATTTCAACTGTCTAACTATCACGGTTCATGAGATACAGCCTGGTGACAGACGGACGGACGGACAGCGGAACCTTAGTAATAGGGTTCCTTTTTACCCTTTGGGTACGGAACCCTAAAAATAAGAAAGTTGAGCGGAATATTAGAAAATTTAAGAAAACTGAATCACCATATTAACTTGTCACCATAGTAACTTCGTGGCGTTTGACAGAACTGTCAGTCATTTGACAGCGTGCGCGAAACCAATTCGAATTCAATATTCATTGTTAAGAAGACAAGGCAACGTATATGTATATAAATCACTATTTAATAAAAGTATGATAATCATCAAAATCGAGTTTATTAAAGAGACAAAAATATTTAAATTTTTCGTGAATTTTAAATTAAATAATTACAGGGCAAGCGCGAGCCAGACCTACACACCGAGGGTTCCGGCAGTTCAGTAACTCTGAATAAAAATAGCCACTAAGGTAAAACCTGGAAATATAATGTTTAGGAACAAACTAACCGCTGTAATCGGAATGCTTTTGGTATTCTTGGTGGATTGTGACTGACATATGTAATATTGGCGTCCTGACTCATGCATGAGACAAGAAAGGCTATATCATCGTCTCTTACATGCATATTGGTATTACGTCGATGTCACAGTCTCCTTTATTCCCTGGAATACGGGTCTCCTCTCAATCGCAGTGTATAAAGCATATTCTACCATACTGTTCAACTGCGGGTTGGCGGAGACCAGTGTTTTCAAGCCGCCTAATGACACTGACTTTGCTTAACGACTGTCATCTATTGAAAACAGCCGGGACCGACATCTTAACGGGCCCGCCGAACTACGAGAGATCATGATAAATAAAACCCATCCATGGAAATCCTTATTACTTTTCTCGCGCCGTACAGGATTTTGTTCAAGAGTTTTAAGATAGCATCGATTGTTCCTCTATTCCCAGTCGCCCCCGCGGGGACTGCCTCTGGAGCTAAATGGGAATAAAAATTCCCAGCCGCGACGCACGATTTTAACAATCACAAATGTTATAAGGTAAAAATAAAATAACTAATGTTGGAAACTTCATTTGAATGATATCGTCAAGGAATAATTTGCTTAATCCTGTTATTCTCTACGATGGAGCAAGCAATGTACAGCGCAACTGAAGTGGTGGCTTGGACTTCCCGCCCCACTTACAATAAAAGTTCACACTCGCTGCCAGCGGTGACTGGGAAATTAATTTTATTCCCATTGTCTCCGAAGGCAGTGCCGCGTGGGCGACTGGGAATAGAGGGACAATCGATGCTGTTTTGAAACTCTTGAACAAAATCCTGTATACGGCGCGAGAAGAGTGTAATGAGGATGTCCATGGATGGGTTTATTTATCGCGAGCTCCTTCGTGGTTCGGAGGGCCCGTTAAGTTGTTGGTCCTGGCGGTTGTCAATAGAGGACAGTCGTTAAGCTAAGTCAGTGTGATTAGGCGCCTTGAAAACATCCGCCAACCCGCAGTTGAGCAATATGGTAGAGTATGCTCTAAACACTGCGATTGAGTGAGAGGAGACCCGTATCGCAGCAGTGCAGTGGGGTGAATAATGCTTAACGACGACGGTAATGAGCCTGTAAAATCGAAAGCATTTATTTTTATATCACTAAGGTAGAATACGGTTACCGACGGAAAGCAGTTACCGCAGTCTCCAACGCAACACCAGGGGCAACACGCGCGTTACGGACCCTGTGAAAACCTCTTCACGCCCTTTTTGAAGAATCCGATGCTGTAATTTCAGTGAAGACCATCTGATCTATTCACTGAAGACTGAAAGTAGAACTTGCGAGCGAATTATGATCGGGGATTTTTTGCCTTGTTACAACATGCTTCCTCTGTAAGCTCCCGATGGTTAGCATTGGTCTGCGGGAGCCAAGTTAAGGTCTGAGATACAAACTTAAAATTAAAGATATTGAGCAAAATTAAACCAAATACTCCAATCTCGTGATATAGTGCAATGGGTTTATGATACAACAGTTGATTATTTTAAAATATTCCTGGACAAATTACACACTGCCATCTAGTCCCAAACTAAGGAGAGCTTGTACTATGAGTACTAGATACCTGATATTATAATTAAATACATTTTTTTTGTACCTACAATACATAGAAAACACCCAGACCATGACAAACAGACGTGACCATGCACACAAATGTTTGTCATGTGCGGGATTGTATCCACGACCACGGAGTCAAAGTATACATTGCTAGCCATTCGACCTTCGTCCCATCGGGCTCGTCGTCGCTGATGTCCTCATACTGAACTATTTTAGGGTAAAAGTAGTTCAATAACATCTTTGAATTAAAGCCTCACCTGCACATGTACACCCTGCTGACTAACAAACGAGGTTCTGGCGAAAAGAAAGGTAGGGCATAGCGTCTTGTAAGCTACCCGACTGGGGAAGTACTTACACTTCACAGAATATCGCAGCCAAATAACAATTCCCTTGAAGATTGTTGTGAACCTGCTGGTGAGCGAGAGCCTAACAATCAAACCCAAACTGATGCTTCTGTTATTGCCTCCTCCCCTCACCTCCCTGGACCTGTGCCTGGTATGAGGAAAGCAGAGGATTCCGTATGTTGGTTTTTATTATCATTACACTCCTGTATGAGATATCTCATACAGGAGTGTAATGATAATAAAAACCAACATACTACTCTAGGATATATATCCGTTTCGTACCCAAAGGGTAAAAAGGAACTCTATTACTAAGGCTCCGCTGTCCGTCCGTCCGTCCGTCCGTCTGTCACCAGGCTGTATCTCATGATCCGTGATAGTTAGAGAGTTGAAATTTTCACAGATGATGTATTTCTGTTGCCACTATAACAACAAATACTAATAAACAGAATAAAATAAATATTTAAGGGGGCTCCCATACAACAAACGTGTTTTTTTTTCCTCGTTTTTGCTCGCAATTGATAGCGGCAATAGGTAGACACTTGAAATACTCACATAATGTTTAGTTATGTATTCACTTTAAAAATAAATAATTAAATAAAAATAAAACAAATATTTAAGGGGGGCTCCCTACAACAACCTCTCCTACAACAGACTTTCCAATCTTCTCCTACAACAGATATGATTTTTTTGCCGCTTTTACAGATAATGGTACGGAACCCTTCGTGCGCGAGACCGACTCGCACTTGGCCGGTTTTTTTTAATATAATTACTTATATAATAAATAAGAGGGTACTAGAGACTAATATAACTAAATATTCTGTAAATATTTCAAGCGTCTACCTGTTGGCGTTATCAATATCGATCAAAAACGAGCAAGAAAAATCACGTTTGTTATATAAATATTTATTTTATTCCGTTTTTTAGTATTTGTTATTATAGCGGCAATAGAAATACATCATCTGTGGAAATTTCAACTGTCTAACTATCACGGCTCATGAGATACTGCCTGGTGACAGACGGACGGATGGACAGCGAAGTCTCAGTGATAGGGTCCCGTTTTACCCTTTGGGTACGGAACCCTAAAAAAGAACCCTTATTGGATCACTTCATTGCCCGTCAGTCTGTTTCATTGAACGCCTCCTGAATCATCCATCAGTCTACTTTCCCATCGTTCCATTTGAATCAGGATTTTTTTAACGACGGCGCTAGTTTCGCCAACGTAGCCCCTTAATTCCTCTTCGACTATCTCTTAATCCTCTGTTATTAATTGGGGAAAAGTTGATTTTCCGTGGTAATTATCGCTACAAAACATCCCTATAATCTAGTAAATGCTTATCGTCCGATTATGATGACGTGTAATCAAAGATAAGGAATGTGTAATTGTCGTTATAAGTAAACTAATTGGCTTTCAGTAATTAGTCGCTTGTTGATCGTTCCAATATGAAGGTTTTCGCTTTGATACTTTTCTGCGTGGTTGCTGCTGCCCAGGTGAGTTGTTAAGCCGCGTTGACACGTTCAAGTATTCTTGAACAAAGTAGCTTTGATGAAAGTTGAAGGTCAGTTAAGTTACAGTGCGCTTTGATTACTGGTCTATACGATCAACATAGAACCAAAGTAGTCATTTTATTACAATGATATTTTGCCCAAGTGTAGGTTCATTTATTGTATCAAGGCTGCAAGGCTGCTTTGTTTTTGGATACTTGCGGCTCGCCTCGACTTTGGCCGGGCCTAACATAATAATTGTATATGTCAAATGATGAAACACTAGTTCTAGTGGCTCCATAGATAACCATCTACATCGAAATTGGTAGAGGTTATTCGTAGAGAATTTATCTGCAAAGTTAAAAAGATGAACCGTAAGTTAGTACCATAGCTAAGTAAGTCTAGTTATTGTTCAGAGGATGGATAGGCCAGCGGAGCGTAGTGGTGTGGTAGTAGTGTGACCTATCATTAATCTTTATTATTCTATAGTAAGTGGCTCCGCTATCGAATTCCCAGATAAGTTGGTCGCTCTGTACTCAATAATATTAGTAGGTATACGAGTATGTCACGGGTTCCCAAACTGCGGTCCCCTCGTGCACCATAGAAAGAAAGGTCCCCTGGTGCGCCATAGAAAAGCAAAGAGGAGCGCCTCGTTATTCTCTACGTTAAAAGCTAAATGATGCATAAAACCTTCGAAAATGCTAAATGAGGTCTAAAACATACACCAGTATAAATTAAATTCATAAGTTGGAATATAGCATAGTTTTTCCTGTTATTTGGCTTTAAGTATCTGTTGATATAAAACATTCCATTTTTCCATTAGATAATAATTGATAGAGATCGTGACTCGTGATGATAATGCGCTAGTTTCCCGGCGTTTTTCGCTGCGGTCTAATACGACTCCGTGGATGTCACTTCAATAATTTTTCACTCCAGCGTACCACGGCGAAATATTTTCGGCACGACATATGTCGTTATAGCGTCTTTCGACCCTACAGGTGAGGTAAAGGAGAGATATTGAGGAGGAGAAATCGGTTTAAGTAGACAGATGTATTTTCAGATTAGATTTACCAAAACAAATACATTGAACTAAGCAAAATCTCTTTCAGATTTGGCAACGATCCCCGCAATAAAAATTCTTTTTTTTAGACTGAATTAGTTTCTAAACATGTACAAACTGCAGCCCCAGCGTGAGTTCACAAAATGTTTTAGAACTTAATATTGAAATCTCAGTTTTCGGAATGTTATTAATATATGATAAAAACGTTTTTTAGATTTGTGCAGAAATACATAGAGATAGCAGAGGGTTTTCAAAGGATGTAAGTACGTGACTTTGTCACAAGGCGGCAATGTTTATTACTTTTCAGTCATATGTGTATACATGAAGCCGTATTTGATTGTTATTTTACCGGAGCTATTTCGAAATCGATCCTATTGATTCGTCGATATTTATATATCAAATTAGTCGTTAATTTTGTATGGCGTAAATTAGTCGTTAATTGTGCATTTTTTTGATTTCGATGTCAGTTCTATAGATGAAGTAGGTATTATGTTGAGTAGCTATGTCATTATAAGTAGTTTGATACACCCGTTGTGTGTACACATTTAGGACGGTCCCAGAAAAATTCTATATTCCTATTTCTATGGTACGGAGAGTTCAAACTAAATACGAGATGCAGTATAACTCGACCACTTTGAACAGTTCAACATGACTTTATAACATCGCCACGGAGAGTTCAAACTAAATACGAGATGCAGTATAACTCGACCACTTTGAACAGTTCAACATGACTTTATAACATCGCCACATATAACAAGTTGGTTTGCGTTTGAATAACAGTACTATGTAACACGGTTGTATAACAGATATTGTGTAGGTACCTACAATTTAACATTACTTTCGGTTCACGTTTCAAAACTTAATAAACAAAGTTGCACAAATATATAGTTTTAATTTAACTGGATATAGGTACATACAAAATGTTTTTCAACACGTGTTTGACCTTTAAAAAAACTTGGATCCTGTTATGCTGGATAGATCCAACCGACATTTTATTACTTTTAAGTTAAAGCTATTTAAAGTTTAATAGGAATAAAAATATCACGCAGTATAAGTTTTGGGAAGCATACGAGTATGTCATCAAACTAAAAGTCGATTTGAAGTTTCTCGCTATGTTTAACTCTCAATTTGGCATTAGTTTGTCAGTTGGATGTACTCTGCATAACATAGTCCAATTGTTAATTATGTACAGTAAAGACAAACCAACAGTTTAGAAAGAAACAACCAAAAAGACCTCAAAAAAGCGGCTGGGTGCGAAAAGCGGAGGATCGTACACGTTGGAAACATTGGAGAAGGCCTATAGTCAGCAGTGGATAAATACAGGTTGATAATGATGAGAAAGTTTAGAAACTCATCTTATATAGCGGAGTTTTGGTTTGTCCTAATATAATACCAGAGGATCGTATTCCAATTCATGAGTTATAAGAGTTATAAATAAATTAATAAATATTCTTAGACATTTTTTTTGTAAAGACATACCTACATAGAAAACATCCAGTCCGAGACAGACATGTTCACGCACACAAATGTTTGTCTTGTGCGGAGATCGAACTCGTCCACTGGGCTCGTCATCTAAGCATCGACGTAGGAATAAATTTCAATTTATTTTTTTATATGCCAATAGTTAGAACTATTGTTGCATAAAGATACTAAGTATGTATTACATTCAGAAGTCTATCTTGGGGGATTAAACTTGGATTATAATGTAATTAAGTAATTATTTGATAACCGTTAACAGGCTAGAGTTAATAAGGAACTCATGCATCAACGTCGAATATATGATACGATGATAAATATAATATTTTTTAAGCTAATTCTTACATATTAATAGATAGGAAATTAATTTTATCTGAGATATATAAAGTGGACAGTAGTCGTTGATATTCGAAATGATACAGAAATTGTATATTATCAGATACGTGTCAAAACCGCGAAAAGCAAAACGTAGGCCAAATTGTTTTTTTTTCCAAAACTCAAGCCACTAACTGCGAAAATTAGGCAAATTTGCCTTTGACTGAATTCCTTAGTCAACGTAGTTTTGCCTAGGTTATTTTAGTATAAAATGTTTTTATAATGTCATAGGTTTTAGGTAGTATTGTACTTCACAACTGCATATAGTAGGTAGGTTACCTATTCTGTTGCTGCGCGAAGCAGGGTACAATATCGATTTGTCTTGTCCATAAATTTACTTTATCTTCAAGACTGATCGACCATATCGATTTTAGCTGATCGATCAAGGGTCCAAGCTAGAAATAAGCTTAAGCTAAATTAGATAGTATACAATACAATTAATCAATTATTTTAAAAAAAAAGAAAAAAGACAGTTAAACAATTGTTATTTATTAACAGGTAGGGTATAAATAACATTTTACTTGTTACAACACACGTTAGGTGTTTTCCAACATTTACGTGCCTTTGATGTAAATCCTAAGATTTACTAAGTGAATGGCGGTAAAGGATCGAATTACAATACTGTATGTAGGTACTTTTACCATTAAGTGTTGGTAAATCTTAGGATTTACTGGAATATCTTAAGATTTACCGTAGTTCGGGCTTTTACAGAAACATATCGACGGTTAAAAGGTATTAAGGTATAAGCGACATTTGGTCGAAAACAAGTTATGAATGCCATCCTACTTAAAATTTTACGTTCTTTCTAATGCGCTTACTCCCATGGCTCTACGATGACTTTTTGTCGTATAAGCCAAAGCAAAATACAGCGTTTTCGAAGTATGCCTCGGAGTAACCGACGAAATACTAGGCATTTTTTGCCCTTAAGGTGTTTGTGCCCCTGTTTCAGTTTCGTTTCAAAGATTATTTCAATTTTGATTGATAGTCGGTAACGCGTTTTTACTTTTAACTTGCTTAAACATTCCGGGTGCTTATGGCTCTTTACTATTAGCCCCTGTTTTGAAAGTTTTGAAACGATAAGTTTAGAGGTAGTATAATCATGTTGTTTGTGCCCTATTACTTTTTGGTACGAGGATATCAAATGTAGTTAAGTCTTCTATACTCTTGGTATTTTTACATGTTTAAGTAACTTATGCTGAATTACCTCACGAGGAAAATAAAATCAATTGATCTAAGTGACATAAAACCACATAAAACAACGTATAATTAAATTAATAAAAGTGCCCATTTATGCCTTTATATTTTTATTCTATAGCTGTTTTGGTTTTAGTAATAAAAGATAATAAATAAAAAAGTTATGTCCATTTTTCTGCAATTTCAAACTTTGAACTGCTCTCCTGAACAATTTGGTTTTGGTCGCTTAAACCCTATAACCTTTTCACCGTCGATATATAGTCCATACTTAGCGTAATAAATTCTTTAATCTATCTATCCAGAGGTGTGATTGAATTTTGGATGGAGATGATAGATATATAGCTGTAACCAAACTGAATCCCCGATTTTGTTATCATTCGTTTTTTTATCGCCTCCCCGTGGAAGCAATTTTAAAGACATATTCGCGTCAAAGTGCTGAAAGAAACTCGCATGGCTCTTCTTTAGACCATCGACAAACACTTCTATGTGTTACTTAAAGCAGTCTTTGATTGAATACAATAATTTTAAGACTAGGGCTGTCACCAAATAATATTGTGATAGTGTAATATGATCGCTAAATTATAATATAATTGTTTACAGGCCCGCAGTACCGCACTTCAAAGTGAGTAACATTTTTTGCTCTATATTTAGTGGTAAAAAACGAACATCCCGTTTTTTGATAAATTTGTATATAATTAACTCCACAACAGACAAACTGAATAATTGCATCAGGCTCATATTTTCTATACCTACGCAAATATGATCCCACATAGCAGCGTTGCCAGACAGGCGGGACGTCCCGCTTTTTTAAGCTAAAGTGTAATGGCCCGCTTGCTTGGTAGTGAACACCAAAAAATATGTTTTCATGAACTGAAATTAATGGACGGAATGCCAGAATTTGAATCTTTGGATATGCAATTCAAACATTAATAAACTGAAATATTTTTGATCTTTGATTGTTTACACTCGTACCAAAAACTTTGACCCATTCATCGTATAAAAAATCTATCTAACGACACGTCTGAAAGCGAAAGCTTTGAAAGTGAATAGCGGGACACATTTGAAAAGAGCGGAACTACAAGAAAATACATATGTATTTTCTTGTAGTTCTTGTAGTTTCAAACGTGTCCCGTTATTTTAGTTTCAAAAGTATAAAAACCCGCTTTGATCTAAAAATAAATCTGGCAACAATCGCCCATAGTCTTCTTATGAAATGTATACTGACACGTTAGAACCGAAATGATCACGAACTGTGTGGTTCCAGAGATGTTTTCTCTGTGATATTATCAAGTTGTGGACTGCCTGCCGAGGCTGTCCTAGAAGACAGTATGCAATTCTTCAAAAAAAGCGTGAAAAAGTTTTTACTGTATTGGCATCGTGTGAGTGATGCTCCTGGCATTGCAATCGTCCATGTAGGCTGTGATAAACCCTTGGTAATATTAAAACTAATTCTATACCTGCTCATGTCACTTGCAGCCGCCAGATCAGATGACAGCAACTGGGTGGTGCACCTTCGCGTCGCCATCGGGACCAGCGGGCTCCTCAACTCCTGCGTGGGCACCTTCATCGACGAAAGATGGGTCCTCACCTCTGCTCGTTGTGTACATGAGTACGTATCGTCTCTTTTTTTTATATTAGCTCAGCATATTGGCTCCACTTCGCCTGATGGTAAGCGAAAAGAGGAGCCCCAACCGCAACGGCAACGGACAAGAGACCTTGATGTCTTGTCAGTTGACTTGACGCTGCAATGCTGGCCTACAAGATGCTTCTTCACGCTTCGCTTGAAGGATCCCATATTGTATGATTGAGGAAATACATATGCCGGCTACGCCTTCCACTTTTTAATAGTGCGACATAGATAGGAGTTGCCAAACTTTTTAGTCTCATCGTCATAGATTCTCTTTCTTTAAAACACGCCGGTCGCAAAGTCTGTGGTATAGACCAGTGTTCCGCAAAGTGTGTGCCGCGGCACACTGAAGCTAAATAGACGGATAGAAGAAAAACTCTTACACAAATAAAAACTGATTTTTCATTTATGGTGTACCTCCAAAAAATTTCGTTTTCCTAAATGTACGAGTAAACACAAAAAGTTTGGGGAACACTGGTATAGACGACGGCCACATCTGGGGCCCTACCGCGTACGCTGAAGCCTATTCCGATCGAATATTTCGATTTTAAAAATAGGTTAAGACCTATTTTAAGACCTTAGGTTAAAATTAATGACAAACATTTTCAGCTTAGTCGATAGAGCTCAAGAAGTTCTACTGGTTAATTTTTGGGGTGTAAGTGGTTTATCAATCTCTTTGAACCAAAGCGAACTTCACCTGCACGTGGTGCATCCTGCTGACTGACAAACGAAGCTCTGGCGAAAAGAGAAATAGAGGTAGGGAGCGTAACTGTTAGACTGGGGAATGTACCTCCACCTCACAGAATACCGCAGCCAAATAACAATTCCCTTGAAGGTTGTTGTGTTCCTGCGAGTGAGTGAGGTCACCAGAAAAGGAGATGTTGCGTTGGCAGCGGAGGTGGCGGATATATTATGTTGCGAGCGTTAATACGGTTACGGTAACCGCTTTACATCAGGCGGGCCGTATGCTTGTCTGTCACCCGACGTAGTATGAAAAAAAAAATGAAAAAAAAAAGCTAAGCTTAACTCATTCCCACCAATCTAAGACGAAGTTTGATTTTGGTGATCAAAAAATCCGATGGTAATCGGCTTGATCTTCGGCGGTAGGGCCCCTGGACATTCACCCTAATGAACATCCTCGGTTGTTAGTAGCCAACTATGCGACTAAAATGCGTGAGTGAACCGTCTGATTAAAATAATTAATTTATTATATGATATTGTAATGTGCCTGCGCTCTTCTGTTGATGGATTGATGATATAGGATGATATAGTTATGTGCGTGATGAGGAAACACATCCTCAATAGGACACATCCTCAACATGCCCTACCTCCTGTGCCTACCACTAATAGTTATGTGCGTGATGAGGAAACACATCCTCAATAGGACACATCCTCAACATGCCCTACCTCCTGTGCCTACCACTAATAGTTATGTGCGTGATGAGGAAACACATCCTCAATAGGACACATCCTCAACATGCCCTACCTCCTGTGCCTACCACTATTTTCCAGAGCTTCGTTTGCTAATCGATAAGGTGCACCACGTGCAGTTGATGTTGGGTTTGGCCCCAATGATGGTGCTTCAATTACTCCCCTAACTAGACTGGATAGAATGACAGAAAATATGTTCTGTTAGTAACATTTGCGACAGTTGATCTAATTACTGATCAAGTTGAAAGACGTGCTGCTTTAGCAGCGGAGTTGGCGACACGTAAGCGATATTACTTGCTACTATACTACTAGCTACGATTAGATACTAATTCCAAGCGTTAATAGGTTGTGGTAACTGCTTATCTTCAGATAATGTATATTGTTATTATTATGTAGGTTTTGCATTTGTGAATTTCTGTTTTCCCAAAGGTTGACTTAATAGAGAATGTTTGTTTGCTTGTAAAATCTTTATTGCATTAAATATTACATAACACAGATTGTAGTGATAAGACATAGTGTACAAGGGCGGACTTATCCCTATAAGGGATCTCTTCCAGTCAACCTTTGAGTCCCTGAAAGGAAACTGTGAATTGGCGGCGAAGATAATAAATAATTATATAATATAGATACATCGTTAAGTCCGCCTTTTGTACCCTTAGGTTTTTTAGTGGTAAACAAATAAATGCTTGCTTGCTATTCGAATTGGCGTAAAAAATATAATGATTGTTACAGCGCGCGTTTCATCTGGGTTCGCTTCAATGCCCAGAACGTGTTCCAGCCTGAGCTGGTCCTGGAGGTGAGCTGGACGGCCGCCGGAGGCACCCTGATCCAGCGTCATCCTCAGTACGACGCAGCCACCGGAGCGAATGACATCGCCCTTATCAATGTGAACAGAGTCGTACATAGCACACGTAAGGCTTTTTTTTTTTTTTATTAGGCTGAATGGAAGGAAATGAGTGCAATGCTATTATGCCTGTCAAGGACCTATACAAAATGAGACGTGTTGATAGCCCAGAGTGCAGAACATGCAAAGGGTATAACGAGTCTATGAAACACTTGATGTGTCAATGTGACGCCCTAGCCGGCAAACGAATGGAAATCCTAGGAAAGGCATACCCGGACCTGGAGGACTACAGGCTCTTCCCTATAAGCGGCATAATGAAGTACATGGAACATGTCTCCAGACAGTCAGGGGAGAGTTTTTTTAATGGCTAGACCAGACATACTCAACCTTATTTTCCCATGGGCCGCATGCCGCGCAGTTGTTACTGCTAAACATTTTCAGGGGCCTTACCACAAGCTCTAAACGCAGGAATGGAACCATCATGGTAGCGAATTTATGAATGAAATTCATTGACAAATACGCAACCATCATAGTTTTATGCCTGCGTTTAGAGCTTGTGGTAAGGCCCCAGGTCGCAATAATTTTGCGGCTAGATTCTGGCCTTAGTGCAAGTTTTTTGTTCGAAATCTTGACATGAGTCAACGTAAATAAACCGACAAAAAAAAACTCTCATGTTGTGAATTTATAAATCGCGTATTACATATCAAAATTATATGGCTTACTAGCACATATTTTGAAGTGAACAACCCGCCTAATTTGGATACGCAATACGCGTTTGGTAAATTGACAATATGATTTTTTTTCCCAATTTGGTCGATTATTACGACTACTAAATAAATGAACAGCACTAATAGTAGTTTATGAAACTGTTGCATAATAAGGGTTATTAAAATACGAGTGTGAGTTTAAAACATGAGCCGAAGGCGAGTGTTTTAATAGACCACACGAGTATTTTAATACCTAATTATGTGCAGTTTCATACACTACTTTATCTAATCTCATGAAATATATGATAATAATATTTTAAATACAACCATGAAGTTAATTTAACAGCTATAATTCTTACCTATAAATCCATTTGCAGATCGAGCATGCGCGCATGCGCGACTCGCCGCGCGGCGCCGCGTTCACAGATTATGTAGAAAAATTTTGCATAGTTGCAATGTATTTGCATTGAAACCTGTTTAAAATACCTGTATCCAGGGCTGAAGCTGTATGGAAATGGTAAAAAAGTTATTTTACGATACAGTTGTATAGAAGAGCTGTATCGAAAAATAACTTTTTAAATTTATTTTGATAGCTTGTGCGTAAAGACTGTCATTATGATACTGTGTTCAGTTTTTTTATGTGTAAATTTCAGTATGAGATTAGATAAATACATTTACACAATACATTTTCGCACCGTTATCAAAAAAAAAAAAAATACCGTTACAATAAAAAAAAGGTTATTTTAAACGGACGGCTGCAGGTTGAGTAGATGGCGGTTCGCTGCTCGGTGTAACTATCGTAATTCGTATCATATTATTTTCGAAAGTGAGCAACCCCAAGAAGTGATGGTAGCTACCACACTGTATAAAGACGTGCAGTGATCAGGGCCCTATCGCCGAAGCTGAAGCCGATTGTCATCGAATTTTTTGACCTCGTAGTGGCGTGACTATACAATCAGGGGCCCGTGGCAAATTGGTCAGATGGCCCTCAGAGGATGGAGCCCTCTCTTATAAATCATCAAAGTAACCAACACTAAAAACTATTTTGTACTTAAACTATATTGTTTCTGGATAATAATTTAAAATTTTATTTTCAAGAAATAATATGATATGTTATGTCGTAATTTATAGCCTAACTTAAAAAAAATACTATATGTGTACTAAGCTCTCGAGCCTGGGGCCACCTTGGTCCGGGGGCCCGTGGCATTTTGCCCGCTGTGCCATCCTGTAGTTACGCCACTGTCTCGTAAATAGATCTTAGGTTTAAGTAAAAGACAAACTTCATTTTAGTCGGTAGAGCCTTCAGCCTAGGCCCTGGAGCCCTACCGCCGAAGCTGAAGCCGATTACCGCCGGCAAGCGCGTTTGATCGCAAAAATCAAACTGCACCTTACGTTAGTGGCAATTGGGTTTAGCTTAGCTAGTAGAAACCATGGAGCTCTACCAGCACTAAAATTATTTGTCAATAACTCAAACCTAACATATATTTTTGGGATAAAAATATTCAATGGTCTCATCAGGGCCGCGCCGACCCCCCTGCTGCCGATTGCGCCTGTGTGCGAAACCTATGAAGCGCCTCTATTTTTTAAGAATCTTCATGTTTCAACTAATTTTTTTATTATTTATTAATTTTTACCAAAAAATGTTCTCTAGTTTTATATACCTACTTAGATTATATTTTCCTAAATAAGTAAAACCAGTTCGCTTCCGCTTACCAATTACTACGAAAAATAAAACGCGATTTAAATTTTGACATACTTTATTTATGATGTTATATCTAATTGTATATTGATCATTGCTTAGTTTAAATTAAAAAAATTGACAATATTATATGCCATATATTTAGTGAACAAATTAATGAAAAGGATCATATTTTTTCTGCTAGACATTTAGCGTCATATTTTGCCTTCTGATCCTATGATATACCATTTGATATTTCATATAATGCATCATAATTTTCCGGTAAATTTGTAAACAGCGGTTTGATGGCATCTATTCTGCTTGACCATCTTGTTTCAGACAAAGTTTTAGTCAGTTTTAAGGTCAGATTTATGACATACTCGTATTTTTTCAATAAATCCTATCTTTTGGTAGAGGACGAAAAATATTTAGGTATATAATTCTTGCACAATACTAAAAAATCCAGTCGTATGTTGATTGAGATTGTCAGCGTTGTTTACTATTAAATTTAAACTATAACTAGCGCAAGGTAGAACGCGCGGGGATTTAGATCCAGCAATATATTTTGAAGACCATTATTCTTACCGCGCAAATTTGATCCATTATCATAGCCCTGTCCCCTTAAGTTATTTATGTCCAAATTAATTTTGTCTAGATTTTCTATTATAAATGACGTTAATACAGCGCCAGTTGTATCGATAATTGGACAGAAAGCTAGGAAATACTCCCTAATTTTAACTTTCTAGTTTCTGTGTTAAAATTGACAAATCTTATTATAATTATTACTTATACTGTGTTATAATACTAATTTGCTCTACGTGTGAAACGTCAGGAGTACAATCCAATATTATTGAAAAATACTTACATATTTATTAATTTGACATAAATTTAAAATTGAATGTTGAATTTGGTTACCGAGTATGTAAATTACTAGAGATACAAAATTGTATCATTAGTTCCATCAGTTATCACGGGGAATATCTTGACTTTTCTTTAATGGTACTAGAGATACAAAGTTGTGTCACTTGTACCATCAATGGTACTAGTCAATGGTACTACTGATCCTAAGGGATTATTTCATTTTGGATCTTATCTCCAAGATAAATCGCCATATTTTTGAAATCCGCATCATTGGTTACACGTTACACGTCGTATATGTTCAGTCATTGATCTAAAGAAAGATCAAATTTTCCTAACATTTCAATACATTTAAAAAATTACCATTGTTACGGTCGTATAATTTTTGGCTTTGGCCACGAAAAGCCATAATTTGTGTACTTAGAAATTGGATCACATACGAGTATTATTCTTTTGATTACATCGTACCAGCGCTGCTTTTCAACCTCTGAAAGTTTTTGTTGAATACGATCAACAGTGTTTTTATCATTAAGAGCGTGACACAAATCTGTCCATTTTTTATAATTATTGAAATGAGCAGAACTTTTCTCATGTATGCTTCAATACAAAGCTAGATGTTGCCAATCACTAATTCCCTCGCAGAATTTATTTTTATGTTTTGATTCAAAAATTCAAATAGCTTGCAACAGAAGCAATAACGCATACGGCATTTTTGGACACTGAATACAGCAGCCACTCTCTGTGATACTTTTCACTGTTTTCTAAATGCCTTTCATAATAATACTCGGAAAATTTTATGGGCATATGTTGCGCTTATTGATCCTACTTACTTATCGATACTCCACTACAAAGAATATGTTGTTGTGTAAGTGTAAAAAAAAAAAATCTATGGCGGCGCCTGTATTGTCTTGGCGCCGCACACTTCGCACACAGGGGCGAGGCGAGCAGACCCTGATAATCCGCATTTATCTGCTGAAAATAGTCGACATTTTTCCGATAGTTGCCATCAAATCGGAAAGTTCTCGCCGCTGCTGCCGACAATTAAAACTCGGACAAGATTGCTCTATTAATTAAACAGTTGTTCAAAGTTCGTAACGATTTGGAAATTGCAATTGAATGTTGTTTTTATTATGTACATTTTATGATCGTGGCGCTGGAATAATAGTAGTTGTGGTCCAGTTTGAGAAACATGCCAAATTATTGATGTGTGTGTAGAGATGGGCAAAATGCCTAGCATTTACAATAAGTGCCCAAAAAGTACTTATAAATTCCCACATGTGACACACATAGATATATTGTGACAAACACATGTGACACACATAGATATATTATATAAAATTTAACAGTAACAGTTTAAGTAGGTACCTCCACCTCACAGACATACCTTCAGAATTCCTAAGTATAAATATTAACTGCGATTTTTCTATACCAGAGGTTCCCAATTTTTTTTCGTTTCGTAGACCCCTTGCGTGTACATAATATACATACCTATATATAGTTATATGTTGATTTTGTCACTTTTTTTTCCATATTATTAGAAGTGTATATCTGCATAGTCCTAATTTCCTTTTTAGAGTACCGTACCTCAAGAGGAAAAACGTAACCCTTATAAGATCACTTTGTTGTCCGTCTGTCTAGACCCTCTATGTTGAGAATGCGTGGAGGTATCAAGTTGAAATTTGAGCTGTATACTCAGGTCTACAGTCCCATGAAGTTGGAAAAAAAAGACTGCTAAGTTTACGTAAAAAAAAGATATGGCCGTTTATTCAGCAAGAAACGCATATTTCGACACATTTTCAAGAGAATCAAAACTCATAGGGTACTCCCCGTTGAGCTAGAACTATGAAATTTGGCAAGTAACATTTGTTATAGACTACAAGTACAAGAATAAATCTCAAAACTATTCATTTGTAATTAAATTTAAAAAATAGGGGGTTAGATTCCTGAACTATTTATAATGATCCTACGTACGGAACCCTCGGTGGGCGAGTCCGACTCACACTTGTCCGGTTTTTCTTGATATATTATGAGCCCTAGAAACAAAGAAAATATCCTGTCACTTTGCTGCCAAAAAGTCTAGCGTTGTATCGCTAAAGTAATCTATTATATAAATCAAAATATATAACTCAAGAACAGCTGAACCGATTTTAATGAAAAAAAAAAGATCTAATTGTGAGGACAAAATTTGTATGGGAGATCCACAAAAATGAAACAGAAATGGACCATAGCAAAGCATGAACGGGCCGTTAGTTGTAAAAAAATAAGTAGGAAATTAAAGTTTCGGAATACTATTACTTATATTGTGGTTTTATTTGGGATAAATTGTACGAATGAAAGCTTCTTGATAAAGGTTTCTACTGCTTTGACAATCTCTTTGTTTGCAGCTTCCATGGCGCCAATCTCCATCGCTCAAGAGATCACAGCCGTGCCCGAGGCAGGCACAGTGTGCGGGTACGGACAGGAGGATGACAATGGTAAGTTTTTTTTTATACTACGACGGGTGGCAGACAAGCTTACAGCCCGCCTGTATAAAATAAAAATATGTAGTATGAAAAAAAATAGTATAAGTACAGAAAATCTTTTCTCCCTACAAAAAACGGCGCTCAGACGCATCACGCGTGCCTATTCCTCCTTCTCTTTCTAGCATTGCTTGTATAGGTATTGAATAGACTGGACTCCGCCAACCCGCAGTTGGATAGGGTGGTGGAGTAAGCACTAAAATTTTTACAATTGGGTGGAGCGCCGTATTCCATCAGTAAGATGGATATGGGTGATGGACGACATAGAACAATGATTTGTCCTGTTTCAGTTGCCGGCGAGAACCTGAAGTGTGCGGACGTAGATGTTATTGCTGTTTCTGACGCTGGTACCATCATCGCACAGGCTGAGGGTGAAACTGCTACTATTGTGAGTATGACCATCAGGTCATTTTAGTCTCCACTACAAGAGCTCGACCCTCTATCGTCCGTCGCAGACAGGAGGATTTGGCCTACACTCCCCGCGCTGGCCAGACGATGGGGAGGGCTGATCGATGTTTTATAATGTAATTCCCTTAGTCGCCTTGTACGACATCTACGGGAAGAGACGAGAGATTCTATTCTAGTCTGCCGGAAACCACACGGCCAAAACAAGTTGTTGTTGTTGTATTGTGAGTATATTAATATAAATTACTAGCTTCATGCCCGCGCGAACACAGTATTTGAATATAAGTAATCCAAATGTTATTTCAGGACATAATTATGCTACCATAATAATTGGCGTCTTCTTTTCCTACTATTTGGGGTCGGCGCAATATGTCTTTTTGTTCCTTCAGCTTTCGTTATTAGCCGTGTTGTTTACAGTTATCTCTTTCTTACCCATATCATCTCTCACATAATCCAACCACCTATTTTTTCTTCCTCTCTCATTATATCCATTTCCATTCAAATCAATCGTTCTCTTTCACATCAGCCGTATGTCTGCATCCCATGTAATATAAAAAATCTATCTAAATTAGTCTTTCACAATCTTTTTCTGACTCAGCAGGGGTCTGCTTGGGGAAACCCCCAAGAGTTTGTGGTAGGGCCCCAGATATGTTATTATTACATTTTTTCTTTTCTGTTTATAACCCCCCCCTTAAACCTACACCCGTGTCACAAGTCTCGGGATCTGCTTGGGGTTTCTCTGCCCCCTTAAACTAAGCAGCGAGAGAAACCCCAAGTAGATCCCGAGACTTGTGACACGGGTGTATGTCACAAGTCTCGGGATCTACTTGGAGTTTCTCTCTCTGCCACACGATGGACCCGGCACCCGCACGGTGAATCCATGGAAGCTAAGAAGTTCGTCTCTTTTGCTTTAGTGTTTTTATTGGCCCCCATTGGGATTTGTAGTTTATTTAATAACTTTGATAATATAGTATACAATATAAATGTTAATTTGTTCCAGTATGATATTGGCGCTGCTTTCGTAGTTGATGGTGTGCAATACGGTATCTTGACCGATCCTCGCGGCGAAGAAGCAAGTGAGTATACATTGCACTTGGTTTAAAATTATAGTTTATTAAGTATTGATAGCGTATATTTTATATTAATACAGGATGTAATTTTAAATACTGGTCAAATTGATAGAGGCGATTGTGTAGCTGTTCTGCCCCCTTACCACCATCTCTTATTGCGATTCAATAGCTGGATTGAATGCTTATTCATACCAATGAATAAGCGACTCTATTTCAAATAGAATAGAGTCGCCTATTCATTGGTATGAATAAGTATTCTATTCAGTTATTGAATTGCAATAAGAGACGGTGGTATGGGGGCTGATCACGAAACAATAAAAAAGCTATAGGTACCTTAAAAATACATCAAAATCAGTAAGTGTTTTTGTAGCATCTGTCATTTTAGCGTATACTGTACTGTTGATAACCGATGTGCGAGTGCGGTGCGCGCGGTCGCAACGGAAAGCGTTGATCAAAGCCCCCACCTTTCTTTCAGTGTCTTTGCTTGTTCGAGAGCTGGATCGTAAAAGAACGATAAACGTTGCCAGATTCGAATTCTTGGACTTCGAAAACGCGTGACTTGCAATTCCAACTTCCAACTATGTCTTCAGTAACCGCATCAGTTCAGGCGTATGGTTGTTTGCCAGCCGACGTAGTATAAAAAAAAATAGTTCAAGTACAGAAGATTTTCTCGCTACAAAAACGGCGCGTCATTGCGTTTCGATCCTAGAACATATGCTCGATACGTACAAACTGACTTATTATCGTTTGAATAATAAAAAACGCCGCAACCAATTTTCAATAAGTAAATCCCAATATACAAGAAACCCCCAAACTATTTTTGTAAACTAAAAGAAATATAAATTATTAATTCTTCTTATTTAATTTGTCTCGCGTGTTTCGCACGAACAAAACGCTAATTAGCGTATTTAATTAATTATGTTTCACGAGTGGCCATTTTTTCAAAACCGCTATGAATCCAAGGCCAAATCCCAAGTAAAAAAATAAATGCCACTGAGTAAAGTCCAAACAAACAGGTTAACCAAAAATAAATCTAAATTAATGAATGATTTCCATGAAGAATTCCTGTGAATGGTGAAATAAATAATATCCGTTACAAAGTGGTAGTCAGAAAGAAGTAAATTGCCGAGGTTTGAACGCTTTCTTCCTGACGTTGTATCCACCGACTATACTTGACGTTCCGTTTGCACTGACACTTACTACGCGAAGACATACCGCTACTACCTACATAGTAAACATGAATCACGGAGATAAAAAAGATATCTGTCGATAATGGATAAAATAACCGCGTTTATGGTTGATTCATTTTTAGTTTTTTTTATTAGTTCGTGATTAATACTAACAACATAATCATTTCCTTGACCTGCCTTTTAAAAATACATCCTGTATATGAATTAATTGTGTAATCAATAAATAAAGTATATATAATTGACAGAACTGTAGACTTTTCAATATGAACTGATTTGGCAGTAGGCCAAACACATAGCTATTCGTCAATAGGATAGATTTTTTTTTAAGTCTGTCTAATTTTTGACCAATTTGCTCACATTTTGAATTGAGCAACCCGGCTAATTTGGATATGTAAAACACGCGCCTGGTAAATTCACGATATGAAACTTTTTCTCAATTTGGTCGGCTTGTAAGCGTTAACACGTTCTAATGTGACCAAAAACCTTGTACTAGCACTTAGTAATTATTAAAGTGACGTGCTGGATTGCTAGTGTTCGTGATTGCAGTGTTACATACACTGCAATCACGAACACTAGCAATCCAGCATACATGTTTGCTCCTTTGATAGTAAAAATTTTTGGGGTGTAGGTTCATCAACATCTTTGAACCTTAGCTAACTTCACCTGCACGCGGTACACCCAGTTGACTGACAAACGAAGCTCTGGCGAAAAGAGAAGTAGGGAGCGTATTTGTAAGCTACCCGACTGGGGAATGTACCTCCACCTCACAGAATACCGCAGCCAAATAACATTTCCCTTAAGGGTTGTTGTGTTCCTGCGAGTAAGTGAGTCACCAGAAAGGAAGAAGCTGCTGCGATAGCACCGGGGGTGACGGCGCGCGATCGATATTTTATGTTGCGAGCGTTAATACGGCTACGGTAACCGCTTCACATCAGGCGGGCCGTATGCTTGTCTGCCACCCGACGTAGTATAAAAAAACTTTCTTTTTCGAGATAAAAAAATATCACAAATAGATTGGTAAATTTTCTATTTTTTTTTCAGCCTTCATCAGCCCTGCTTTCTACAGAGGCTGGATTCAGGAGACCACTGGCGTCGATTTGTAGATTGTGAACAGTTAGACAAGCCACGAATACACTTTTTTAAGTGAAATATTATTGTCTGTCTTTTCATTGTGATCCCGTCTATGTTACACGTGGTACAGCCATGGAATCATTAGGCACGAATCTATAATTTGTTATGAATAAATATATTTAACAAGTATTTGGTTTTACTATTGCTATCGAGTAGTTATTTGTTTGTTTTGTTTGTTTGTAAAATCTTTATTGCATTAGATATTACATAACAGAGATTGTAGTGATAAGACATAGTGTACAAGGGCGGACTTATCCCTATAAGGGATCTCTTCCAGTCAACCTTTGAGTCCCTGAAAGGAAACTGTGAATTGGCGGCGAATAAAATGAATAATTATAGAATAAAGGTGCATAACATAAAAAAGACAAAACATACATAAAACTGTAAGAAGATATAGTATACAATATTAGAGTTCACATACATACATGGAAATTATAATATAGGTAATTATATAAATTATACATAGATCAAACACTACTAATTTTACTTGAGCTCATATTTATGTCGGATTTGCTCAGGTAGTCGTGGGCGTGGAAAATAATTTGTTAAGTCGTGACTTGAAGGAGTCAATAGAGGGTGACAGTCGTAACTCTAAAGGTAATGAGTTCCATAGTCGCGCAGCCTGGATCTCAAAAGAATCAAATAGGAAATTGGTGCTACAGGTGGGCAAAACTAGTAACGGCTCACCACAGCGGCGCAGTCGCTCGTCTACATTACGAAAACGGAACCTTTCTCGAAGATACGGGGGAGCTGAGGGGTTAAAAAGTACATTAAAAAGAAAAGTGAGGATGTGGATGTTCCGACGCTGCCTAATCGGGAGCCAGTTGAGTTGCTGGCGAAAGTGAGAAATGTGATCGTACTTTCGTACTCCGAAGATAAATCTAATGCATTGATTTTGCAGTCTTTCCAATTTGTCCAGCAACTCCTCCGACAAGTCCAGGAAGGCAACATCGCCATAATCAAGAAGGGGAAGAAGAAGTGAACGAGCTAACATCACTTTGGTATTTATGGGCAGAAAATTTTGCAATCGCCTTAATGAATGAAGAGATGTGAAAAGTTTGCGACTAATTGCATTGATTTGTGGGTGCCATGATAACGTTTGGTCCAGCATAATGCCTAAGTTTTTTACCGTTGACGAGTAAGGTATGATAGATCCATTAAATATGACATCAGGAAAACCTACTGCCCGAGATTTAGACACAAAGTGGGGGCTACCTATTACTATAGCTTGAGATTTCGCTGCATTGATTTTGAGACCGAAACTCTCGGCCCACTTTGCAATGGTGCTAAGATCAGAATTTACTATGTTAATAGCTTTTGAGAAGTTATCTAGAGAGGCAGCGGTATATATTTGTAGGTCGTCAGCATACAAATGAAAAGAGGACTTTAGAGACGACGTGATACTGTCAATGAAGATGAAGAAAAGCACAGGTGAAAGCACGCCACCCTGTGGAACACCAGCACCAAGTTTACACCAGTCAGATTTCCTGCCATCAATCTTTACCAGTTGAGATCTTCCGCCAAGATAAGATTGGAACCATGCTAGAGAAATAGGTGAAAGGTTGATACGGTGAAGAACGGCAGCTAAAATATCGTGATCGACCATATTAAAAGCGTTGGAGAAGTCCAAAAGAATGAGTATAGTAAGAAGTTTATCGTGTGTATTTTTCCTCAGATCATCGGTTATCTTGACGAGAGCAGAGACAGTACTATGGCCAGTGCGAAACCCCGACTGAAATTGGCTCAAAAGGTTATGCTGTCGCAGGTGATCAGTTAGTCGTCGATGTACAAAATGCTCTAAAACCTTGGAGAGGAAAGGAAGGATAGAGATAGGCCGGAAGTCAGAAAAGGAAGAGGCATTAGCTTTTTTAGGAACCGGTATGACGTGTCCACATCCCCAAACTGAAGGAAAGACACCTGAGGAAAGTGAGCAGTTAAGAATTACTGTAAGAATTGGACTGATCAGATCCTTAATAGGTTCTATCATATCAAGTCCTATATCATCTTCCCCTACCGCTCTTGACTTGATAAAACCTATCAATTTTGTAACCTCATCGGCCGTAATCGCCCCAAGGTCCAATGACTGAGCAGCCAATTTTGGTGCAGCGTTTAAATAGGCCAAAGTGTCTCTTTTAACTTGTGGTGGCATATTTGTACTATTAGAAGAGAAGTGCTTGTTTAAATCATTAACGTTCATATTACTAACATTGCTGGAATTTGATTTACCAACACCCAAGCTGTTTAGATATTTCCACAGCCTCTCTGGTGGACAGTTGTCAATAGAAGAGTGTATGTGTCTCCTCCTAGCCATTCTACACATCCTGTTGCACTTGTTCCGCAAAGTAATATACCTGTTATGATTAGCATCGGATGGATTATTACGCCACTTTATTTTGGCTCTGTCTCTTCTTGACATAATATTTTTTATATCCTCGGTAAGCCAAGGGGCGGGGAAATGCTTAACTCGTATGGGCCGCAATGGCGCGTGCTTATCATAGATGGAGTGTATAATCGAGTTAAAGGCAGCAAGCTTAGCATCTAAACCGAGTGCGGAAGAGACAGTACACCAATCAGCCGAAGAAATGTCATCCCTTAGCGCATCACGATCAATAGCCTTAAAGTTTCGCAGCATCATGACCCTATGTCTGCGCTTAGGAGCACGAAGTTTAAATGAAGCAAAGATAAGGTAATTGTAATGAGCTCGGTGCGCGGTGGTCGAATGGTTAGCGATACCCGCACAAGACTATTTGTGTGCATGGACATGTCTGTCTGTCTTGGTACATAGAAAACACTGGCTGTATTATATGTATGTATGTATTTAGAAAAAAAATGTATTTAAGTATAATATCAGATATCTAACACTCATAGTACAAGCTTTGCTTAGTTTGGGACCAATGCGTGTAATTGTTCAGGTCTATTTATTTATTTATTATTTTTAACCGGCTGTTACCCACGGCTTCGCCCGAATGATCATTATTTTAATAAAATATTTTTTCCACATGGGATAAAGACGTTTTTCTTTACTAGATCTCGTTCAAACCAATGTTCGGTGGAAGTAATGTACATCATATATAAATATAAATAATAATAAATAAATAAATATTCCTGGACAATTTACACAGCGCCATCTAGCCCCAAATTAAGCGAAAAGCTTGTGCTATGGGTATTAGATAACTGGTATAATACTTAAATACACTTTTTTTTTGTAAATACATATATACATATAATACATAGAAATCGCCCAGACCAAGACAAACAGACATGTTCATGCACACAAATGTTTGACTTGTGCGGGGATCGAACCCGCGACTTCGGAGTCAAAGTGGCCATTGCTAACCATTCGACCACCGAGCCCGTCAATTATATTTTTTAGTTTTATCACAGTATAGGTAATAGTGTTTTATCATTCTCTTATTTTAGAAGTTACAGGGGGGAGGAGGAGGGGTGGGGGTTTACGTCACATTTTACGACTTTGGAAGTGCCTCTGGCGCAAACTGTTCAGTTTAGAAAAAAATGATATTAGAAACCTCAATAACATTTTTGAAGACTTATCTATAGATGGGGTATCTATAGATAAGTCTGGGGTCATATCTATAGACACGTATGGGTTTGATGAAAAAAAAAAAATTAGAGTTTCAGTTCTAAGAAAGGGGAACCCCCAAAATTTATAGCTTATTTTCTATTTTTGTGTGAAAATCTTAATGCGGTTCACAGAATACATCCACTTACCAAGTTTCAACACTATAGTTTCTCTAGATATCACTATAGTTCTTATAGTTTCGGAAAAAAGTGGCTGTGACATACGGACGGATAGACAGACAGACATGACGAATCTATAAGGGTCCCGTTTTTTGCCATTTGGTTACGGAACCCTCAACAAATAAACAATTATGTACTTATTTCAAAACATTTAATTTGTACATAAACATAGCAAGACCATGATATTTATTTACATAAATGGGTGTCTGACAGACAATTATTGAACAAAACAACCCTTTGGTGTAAGGCCGTAAATAAAACAATAGATAAGGCTAAATATTTTGCCATATTTTAGTCACACGGCCTTACGAATAACTCATAAAATTGTCTTAAATTAATTCTTTTTGAGATTTCAAGTAATTTTCCACTTTCACTTTACATACCTACATACTGGAAATAAAACGCAAGTAACGTTTTGTTAACGTAACAAAAAGTACTATTATAATGACGAGTGCATAATACGTTCTAAGCGTAATTTAACATTTTATATTGAAATACATGTGTTGACAAAATTACATTCATCAACTTAAAAATAGAGTTGTAAGTTTTTACATTCCTTTTATGTTTTACATAAGACCTGTATGTTTGTAATGAAATCCAGTATAACTTGAACCCGTATAGGCATATAGATTGATTCAATATATGAACCAATTGCAAAGTTCACAGATCTAATGTCTAGTCGACACTGAATATACCAATCCTCGTTCCGAGTTACATAAATGTTTTTTTATTGAAGCGTAATACGGAATCTATTCAGAGGGTATTCTGAGGCGAGATCCCTAGGTTGTTATCATGGAATCCTGTTTTTTATTATCTATTCTTCGTCCAGTAACGGCATTTGCAAGAGTAAGAAAGATGCCGTGAGTTCGATTGCGAACTAATGACGTTTTTGAGTTAAAGAAAAGCATATATATCATAAAATCAATGAGGTTTTTGGTATTTAATTATAGGTAACATTTTTTTTGTAACAAATGGAAAAAAATATATGTTTTATAATAAAACTATTATCATTAATATTAGTTCTTTATAATTAAAAAGTTAAATCAAATTGAAAAGGCCCAGTACCGAATATATCGAGAAACAATAATAACAAAAGCGAAATAGCAAACAACAAACATCAGCGGTGGATGGGTGTTTGTTCATTGTGTATCTGTTAGGCATACACAGGTGTACTGTGTTTACGGCATACACCAAGCGTGTGGTGTACAGTTTGTGCTGTGTGTTTGCTGTAAATTCTTTAGATATACTTTTTCAATCAATGGAATGTTCAATAATGTACGAAGCAGTTACACACTGTCTGCTTCGTACATTTGTCTTCGACTGTTACTGACAGCGTTGTTAATCTATGGCAATCTCTATCTCATTTTCCACGCCAACCACGGGCCCTAACCAATGATATAACTTTTCAATTGTTACGAGAAAATAGTAAGTAATATAGATAGTTTTATTACAAAACCGATGAAATTCATAGGTAGACACTCAGATTACAGAACGAAACCTTTTGTTCTGTAATCTGAGGGTAGACATTTAATATTTTCAATAAATAACACAATTGTTAATGGTCATCATAAAAGACTGATTCTAATGTAAGAGTCTGATGGATGGAGGGCGAGGGGCATGCGGGGGTCGGCGGCGAAGGGCCCGGCGCGGGGCTCCACGGGCGTCGCGCCCGCCCTGCTGGGCCGCGCTCGGGCCCGCCCCGGGCTGAACTTAAAATGAGGGAGCAGCCGCAACAGGCAGCACTTGATTTGTATCAGGGCAAATCTTTTTCCTGAAAAAAAAGAAGAAGATGATGAATTCCCACAGTTTCTTATTATTTTATGATTAGAGAAATCACCCAGAATGATAACAAACATACATGGATCTTATTAATAATATTAGGTAGTATCGATGACAAAATCGAACGTTGGACAGTTGACGCTATTTGTATACTTATAGCATTATTTATATTTTTATACGACACGGGCAAACGAGCATGTGGGTGCACCTGATGGAAAGCAATCAGCACCGCCCATGGAGATCAGCAACACCAAGGGGTTGTCGATCCGTTGCCAGTCTATCCTCCTTCCTTCTTATTTTTTATTTCTTATTTTCATATATATTAATCATGAGTGCTGTCCAAACTGGTGATGGGTGGTATGGCGGGTCTCTGTGTTCCAAATAAATAAATATTCCTGGACAAATTACAGACGGCTATCTAGTCTCAAATTAAGCAAAGCTTGTACTATGGGTACTAGTAGGGTTGCCAACTCTTGAAAGGACCAACCCGGGAGACTTTTATGGGGGGGAGGGGGGGGGGGGGGGTTCGATTTAGTAAAGAAGCAAAGCAACCCGCAAAAGTCCAACCTCGTGATAAAGTTTGTCACTATCTAAGTCAATATTGAGCAATCCCTGGAGTCTAGTATTACCGTATTTCCTGTTCATGTTATTGGTTTTTTTTAGAAATAATTCATTGCTTGGTATTCCGGATCTTCAAAGTTATACCACTTTTTTAGAAAAACCGGAGAAGTTACTGTTCCCCGGGAGGTCGGGAGATAAACCATTATTACCGCTGTCTCCCGGGTAATCCGGGAGGGTTGGGAACCCTAGGTACTAGATAACTGATATTATACTTAAATACATTATTTTTTGTAAATACATACATTATCTCATAGGTACCAAGATAAACAGACAGACATGTTCATGCACACATATATTTGTCTCCCTATAGCCAAGTGTAATTTGTAGCGTAACGAACGTTAGATAGATCACGTGACATTTGTCAATTCAAACATTTTAGTATGAGCTCCACAGTTCAAATTAGCGACCGCTACGCATTTCTACTTCGCAAACTGCCATTTGGCTAGCCACCCAGTTCCCCCTTGCAGCACCCGTTCACGAGTAGACGCACGAGGCAACCATCGCCGTTTTGATGGGAATGCGGCGATCCGTCACTAGCTTGGACAGTTTAGTGAGCCATTGTTCGTCTGTAATTACCAATGCAGTATCGAGGTCCATCTCCGAAGGGCATGTAGACTCCTGGCGGCGGCGTGCAGGACGCCCAGCGCTCCGGGACGAATTGGGACGCGTTCTCGAAGTACTGGCGATTACAAATTAAAATCATTGAACACCTAGATTATTTAATTGTGTTAATAGGATATGTGGTTAAACAAGATACGAATGTTCATCTTCTAACTGGTTTCTCTTACACGTCAGCGATTTTTCCTGCGGCTGGCTCTAACAACTGAGGCCCGGCTAAGCTGCTTCTAGTGTGCTTTTTCTAGTGTGAATGAGATGGAAACGTTGTTTACAGAGGTGAACTTAGACCTGGGGCCCTGCCGCCGAAGCTGAAACATTTTTCACGCCAACCACGAGCCCTACCGCCTATTCGTAAGCAGAGTCTGATCGATTACTTTGATTCCCAAAATAGGTCTTAGTATAAATTGAATAACAACATCTTCAGCATAGCAATAAAGCGCTATGGTTTCTGTTCGAGCTATCACGAACATTTTGCACAATCGTGTAAAGGGCTGACACTGCAGTCCGCCCTCGCTATGCAATGCATTCATGTCATCTATCAAGTCAGTCGTGCAATAAACGCGCTCACAACCACCCGTGGTTTACTTTGACACCATTTTTGACATTAGTTGACATCCTGACATCTTTTTATGTACGGATCCTTGCAGGGGCCCGTACATATAGGTCCTTCGAGCTTTTGACCTGCGTGCGGTTTGGTCTAAAGCAGGATCATTCGGTACTCAGGTGTGCCAGTTACAAAAGTGCAGTGACAGCAATTGACAATAATTGACATTGTGAGAGTGTTACGTGGAACCTTGTGGAACCTCGTGGAACATAGCATTAGCATATAATTTTCTTGGCAATTTTGCCTTGACAAATTGACTTTAGTAATAATAAGTGCAGTGAATTATTGGAGTAATAAGAACATTTTTTTTTTGACAATTTTCGTGACATTTCGTGCATAAAAGTGACAACGTGACAGCATCTGCACCACGACAGCAGATCTTCAACGTGGTTCAGCCCACTTGCAGCGTAATTATTGAAGAAACCCACAAGTAAGATCTTTCCATTTTTTTTAATAATTACATTTTAATATTTAAACATGGAAGCAATCATTCAACGCCAACAAGAAATTATTAAACTATTTGAACAAGTCAACACGAATTTCAAAAAAGATCCAAGTGACAGGAAGACTCCGGAATATATTTCAAAAAGGGTGGAAATATTAGACAAACATTGGAATGATTTTGAATATAACCACGAACAACTTTTGACATTTACTGATAAATCTCATGAGTACTTTTCGAAAAATATGCATCAGCAAGTGTGGGAATATTATCAGGGAACTCGTAAGAGAATCGCTTCATATACGAGCCAAACAGAACCTATTATGACAAAAAATAGTGCGGATAAGCCAAGTCCAACAACATCATCGGAGCAGTCAAATTCTCAAGTTCGAGATCTCATCTGTCAGCAAAATACAAATTTTAAGGCATTACGTAGACAAATTCATTCAATCGCATTTGAAGAAATTGAAGAAAAATGGGAGTTGGAAGATGAGTTACGAAATTTAAAAACAAAATGGGATCAAATTGACAAGATTCACTGGCAGATTGACAACCTTCTAGAAGAAATGGACGTACTTTATGAGGTAGATTATATGGAACATGAACAGCAATATAGAGATATTAAGAAGAAATTGAACAGGAAGCTGTCCTCTACTACGCATTTAAAGGACTCTACACCTCGAATGGAGATACCAACCTTCGGAGGGAACTACACTTTCTGGCCCACTTTCCTTGATCTATTTACTGAGACAATCCACAATAATCCTACTCTGTCAAAAACACAGAAGATGCAGCATCTGAAGGCAAAAGTTAGGGGAGAAGCCGAACGCCTAATCCAACATTTACATATATCTGCAAGCAACTATGACACCGCTTGGGAAATTCTATATCAGCGTTATAATAATTTACAGCTCCTATTCACCAAGCAAATAGAATTTTTTCTCAATCAACCATCTATTCAACATCAAACATCATTTGAGCTTAAAAGGCTACATGACACCAGCGTAGAATGTTTACACGCGATTCAAAATCTTGGAGTTGACACAAAGACATGGGATCCGATCCTAGTACATCTCATTTCGAAAAAATTGGATACTGACACCTACCGTGACTACAAAGAGTCAAGGAAATCACCGAGAGATTTAGCGACACTTTCGGAGTTGTTAACATTTCTCGAAGCAAAATTTACTGCATTGGAGCCCATTCGTAAAAGAGAAGAGACATCGTTTCAAAAACAGAAGAATTATCCTGCAAAATATCCACAAAAATCATTTTCTAAACAAGAAAAGCCACAGAATTATAATAGAGCATTTCATTTATCATACAAATCATGCATTTGTCCATTGTGCAATACCGATCACGCGTTATTCCAGTGTAAGAAATTTGAAGCGATGGCACCGGACGCGAAACTTACAACGCTTGCGAAATACACAATATGCAAGAATTGTCTATATATGCACGAAAATAATATTTGTAATTCCACAAAAAGATGCAAAATATGCAATGATGCACATAATACAATGTTGCACGATATTTTGGGTAGCAACCATATCGCCAAACCAGGCCCCTCGAATGCATCGCCGAGACAGCAAAATCAGCAAGGACGCCATGTAAATCACGTTGACAACCAAAATGACGAATTATTATTAACCACTGTTCAGATTAGAGTGCGAGCAGCAAATGGAATGTTTTTGACACTTAGAGCACTATTAGATCAAGGTTCTCAAGTGACCTTGATAACGGAAAATGCAGTACAGCGGTTGGGTTTGCCTCGACAGCATATAAACGCCTCTGTATGTGGCGTGGGGATTGAACCTAAGAAAGGAAGAGGGAAGGCCGTATTGACATGCCAATCAATTTATGACAATTATACATTTACAACAGAAGCTTTGGTTATGCCACAAGTAATTAACAATCTTCCCAGCATGACATTCACTAAAAAATATTACCCGCATTTAAATTGCTTACGATTAGCCGATCCAGATTATCATATATCAAAACCAATTGACATTTTACTTGACGTGAAGGTTTATTCAGAAATAATTATGGGGGGATTATTAAAGGGTTCCGCCCACCAGCCCATAGCTCAAGAAACGGCTCTAGGTTGGGTTCTATCTGGAAGTCACATGACTACATTCAACTGCCATGTGATAACCAGCAACAATGATGACATGTCCCGCTTCTGGGAAATGGAAGATGTGACAGAAACATGCAACACCATGACATTGAAAGAGCAACGCTGTGAGGATTACTATGTCTCCACAACACGAAGATTGCCCAACGGAAAATATGAAGTTCGTCTCCCAATGATTGACAACTTTGAACAGCATCTTGGTCCATCTAAAGGTAAAGCAGTGGCGCAATTCAAGCAGCTAGAAAACCGGCTTGAAAAAAATAGCGACTTGAACGAAAAATATCATCATTTCATTAACGACTACATTTCAAGCGGACACATGAAAAAATGCACAATTCATAAGGAGCCGAGTTGTTATCTTCCTCATCATGACGTACACAAAGAAGACTCTACAACTACTAGCCTACGTGTAGTCTTCAATGCTTCATCCAAAACAAAGTCGGGGTATAGTCTAAACGACTTAATGGAATGTGGCCCTAAACTGCATACTGACATTCAAAGCTTATTAATTAATTGGCGAGCATTACGATACGTATATATAGCGGATTGCGAAAAAATGTATAGGATGATTCTGGTTAACGAGCAAGACCAACATCTCCAAAAAATAATATGGCGGGAAAGCAAAACTGACAAACTTGACGAGTATGTCCTCTGCACAATTAGTTATGGAACTAGGGCAGGACCATTTTTGGCAAATAGAACCATGAGAAAATTGGCAATCGATGACAATCAAAAATACCCACTGGCTTCTCATACATTGCTCCATAATGTGTATGTAGATGATCTATTGGCGGGAAGTAATGACATGCAAACAGCAAAGGAAATTCAATCACAATTAATTGACATGTTACGTGGAGCGGGGATGAATCTGCGCAAATGGTCCAGTAACACACCGGAACTGTTGCAGCATCTCTCTGACGATCAACTAAATAAGACAGCAGTTGACTTCAAAAATGCAGATTCGACGAAGACCTTGGGACTGCGTTGGGATACAATATCTGACACCTTCAAATTCCAGGATAAAATCCAACATGACATCCAACCTGACACTGACAAATTATGTACCAAACGGAAAATGTTATCTGATATGTCTAAAATATTTGATCCTTTAGGATGGTTATCGCCCGTGACAATAAAGGCGAAAATCTTATTTCAACGAGTATGGTCATCAAGTATTGGATGGGATGACGTACTCCCTGGCGATATTTTACAAGAATGGCTGAAATTACGACAAGACCTGAAAAATATTGACACTATTGAAATTCCTCGGTGGATTGGCAGTACAAACTCTGATATAAAAATTCACGGATTTGCCGACTCATCTGAAAAGGCTCTCGCATGTTCTGTTTACATTATAACTACAGATAATAATAACCAAACAATTAGTCGATTAATTGCCGCGAAAACGAAGCTTGCACCTTTGAAGAAACCCGAAACCTTACCGCGTCTAGAGCTATGCGCTGCGGTGTTATTAGTCAAATTATTAAAGAAAATACTTGCCTCTCTACCTCAAGACATAAACATTGACATTCATGCTTGGACTGACTCCATGGTGGTCCTCGGATGGATACATGGAGACATTTCGCGGTGGAAAACCTTCGTTGCAAACAGAGTCCGAGAAATTATTGACATTGTACCAGCATCATGTTGGCATCATACAAGATCGGAAGATAATGCAGCTGACTGTGCTACTAGAGGATTGACACCAACACAACTAAAACATCATACAATCTGGTGGGAAGGCCCTCATTGGTTAAAATCCAAAATACCAGGAGACTGTCCCACAATTGACATTCCGAGCTTAGAACTAAAAGCTTCTGGAGTTTATACTGTACAAAAAATCACGTCACCAATTATACATGACCTATTAAATTCATATAGCTCAATGACACGCTTAGTTCGTATTACGTGCTGGATACTACGATTTATCGCAAACACACGTCATAAGGGCGAGAAATGTAAACAAACTCATCTTACGGCGAATGAAATACAATCTGCGCGGCGTCTCATTATAAAGACGACGCAATCTCAGCAATTTTATAATGACATTGACAAGTTGACAAAGCGAGAAAATCTAAACTCAAGGAGTGAAATATTGACATTGAATCCGTTCCTCGATGAAGATGGTGTTCTCCGCGTGGGAGGAAGACTACGTCATTCGCACCTGACATACAATCAAAAACATCCCATATTAATACCGCATAACTCCCAGCTGACAACTCTACTCATTCAAGAAGCCCATATGACAACTCTACATGGAGGAGCAACGCTGACATTAGCCTATCTTCGTGAACGCTATTGGGTGATTGGGGGTATGAGAGCGGTAAAGAAGCAATTACGTCAATGCGTGAAATGTCGTCGATTTGCAACACATGGTAGGACACAACTTATGGCAGATATTCCTGAGGCACGTGTTACTCCGTCAAGGCCATTCACTCACACTGGAGTGGATTTTACAGGATATATTGAGGTCAAGGCTAACAAGGGCAGAGGAATTAAGACGACCAAAGCATACATTTCAGTATTTGTTTGTTTCGCCACCAAGGCCGTTCATTTGGAATTAGTTTCCGACCTCACTACAGAATCATTTTTGGCGGCTTTCAAGCGGATGTGCGCTCGGAGAGGCCTACCTAAGCATGTTTACTCTGACAATGCTACCAACTTCGTTGGAGCGAAACGAGTTTTGACAAGAGAGTACAAGGACGCCTTAAAACTGATTGACACTAGACTTCTCGATGAAATGAGTAATATGGGCGTAACCTGGCACTTTAATGCTCCGTTATGGCCAAGCGCTGGCGGTCTTTGGGAATCAGCCGTTAAGAGCGTTAAGTATCACTTAAAACGGGTCATTGGTGATCAGAAATTGACATTCGAAGAGATGTATACATTATTGACACAAGTCGAGGCTTGTTTAAATTCTAGGCCTTTATATGCATTGTCTGAAAATCTAGAAGATAGTTATTTATCACCAAGCCATTTTCTAGTCGGTGGTTCATTGATATCTGCTCCCATATCTGACAACAATGCTCCTTACAATATACGCACACGATGGCAGCTAGTAGAACAAATGCAAAAATCATTTTGGAAGAAATGGTCGACAGAATATCTTCATCATTTGCAGAAAAGATATAAATGGAAAAAACAGCAAGAAGACGTAAGGATCAATGACATTGTTTTGATAAATGAAGATAATATGCCTCCATCAAAATGGTCACTGGGAAAAATCGTGGAAGTATACCCAGGAAAAGATAGGCATATTCGTGTCGTGACCTTAAAGACGAAGTCAGGCATAATAAAACGACCTATCACCAAAATAACTCCATTGCCAGTCTACAAGGAGTCAGGGATCTCTCTACCCAATGACAATGACATGAACAATGACAATAATTCTGACAACGAACCTTCAAGTACAGTACGTACGCGAAGAATGTGCAAGAGGAAGAACTATTTGGTTTCAACACTTCTGTTACTGCTGTCAATCATAACTCCATCACTACAACAATTATGTACCGTATCCCCGTTCAAAAATAACAATACCTTGTATTTTGACAAAATAGCTGACATGAGAGTAGTACAAGATCAGTGGAATATGGTCGTATATTATAACATGACAACCTATTGGCAGAGTATGACGGATATACAACAATATGTAAAACATATTCATAATATAAGCAACCACGAAATTACATTTACCCCAATTTTGACTCAATTCGAACACGAACTAAACGAAATGGAACATTATAACAACATTATGATCAACAAACCATGGAATCGAGTAAAAAGAGGCTTAATAAATGGAATTGGATACATTGCAAATTCGCTTTTCGGCGTATTAGATGAAAGATTCGCAGCTCAGTATGAAAAAGACATAGAAACTGTAAAAACCAACGAAAATCATTTATTGACAATGCTCAAAAACCAAACATCAATTTTAGAAGCCGAAAATAACATTTTGAAGAGGAATGAAGAAATCATGTATAAGCATTTTCAGTACATCAATGAACACCTAAAAAATATATCACAAGAAATTGCACAAACAGAAATTGCGACACATAACATGCTTAAATCCATTTATGTGATGGCAACAGCTTTATCTGCAGATGTAATAATATCGAATATTAGAAAAGTACAAGACACATTACTTGACACCATAACCAACATTTATCACGGAAAGGTTGACATGCATTTGATATCTCCAAACCAATTACAATCTCAGTTAAACATAATTTCAGGCCAAATGCAAGGCGATTTGGTTCTTCCTACCGATAATGTACGAGATATGTATAAACTACTTCAAGCACAAACGAGAATGACATCTAAGTACTTGATCATAGAAGTTAAAATTCCGCTGTTGAGTCATGACAAGTTCGAGTTACAAAATGTTATATCTCTACCGTTTACAAGCAATGGGAAAACAGTATATACTATACCTGCAACAAATTTTATGGCATTTAATATAAAGAAGGATATGATCATGCCAATGACAGACAAGGACATACAAACATGTATTAAATATGACAACAGCAGACTATTATGCCATGAAAACTATCCTATTTATAATGTGCAGTTTAAGCAGTCTATATGTTCCGTCAAGTTGTTTACAAACAATGATAATAAAACATATTGTCGGACTGATATCGGAGCGTGCGCCGACAAATGGATAAAGTTACACTCAAGAGGCGTGTGGTTATACTGGTGTTGCCAGGAATGTTCAGTCAGCGTTTTGTGCCCATCTGGTCTTATGACTAAACAATTAAAGGGTAATGGCCTTATTAACATAAGTCAGGGATGTACAGTAAAAGGTGATACCTTCACAATTCATGTTCCCTTTGATTACGAGAATCGCATCGTAATACAACCGGACATTGAGGTTCCAACCAGCATACAATTCCCATCATCGATTAATGACATAATTAAAACTTCAATTCCTGATGGGGCAATTGACAATATAGAAGGCCACAACTCTACCTTTGACGAAATTCAGCAACGTATAGACCAATTGAAGACACAAAATCTGCAAGAAATACATGACAGTAGTGGAACTCATGTCATTGTTATATATTCACTGTTGTTTATAGCTGGGTCTATACTCATCATCTACATCATTCTTAAGAAGCGAGTAACATGCATACCATGCCGACGATCAAAGCGCGCAAACAGTGACAACTTAGCAGCCGTGACAATAGAGCAAAAACGAGCAGAAAATATTGACAATTATTTAAGAAAATCTGACTCTCCAGTGTTGTGTCGTGCAGTGAGTGACTCAGTGATAAATGTGGACAGAGCAACATCTCCTACTATGACACGAACAATTACATTTGACAATCTACCCAAACCATAGGAACATTAAGTGATCTAATTAATTAATTACTTACATTTTTTCATTCTATCATATAAAATATTATTTGTTTATATTTAGTTTAGTTACTAGTTTTTTTTTTCATTGTTATTCTTCTCTGAGTGGCAGTATGTTCGAGCTATCACGAACATTTTGCACAATCGTGTAAAGGGCTGACACTGCAGTCCGCCCTCGCTATGCAATGCATTCATGTCATCTATCAAGTCAGTCGTGCAATAAACGCGCTCACAACCACCCGTGGTTTACTTTGACACCATTTTTGACATTAGTTGACATCCTGACATCTTTTTATGTACGGATCCTTGCAGGGGCCCGTACAGTTTCTACCAACTAAGCTAAACACAATTCAACAAATCTAAGTTGAAGGTTGATCGCAAAAAAAAAAAATATATGATGGTAATCGGCTTCAGCTTCGGCGGTGGGCCTCAGGCGTCTATAAAACATAATACACTAGAACCTATCGTTGAAAATGCCGAAAGAACCAATTTGTTTATTCCTTTTTTCTTTTTTAGTATTTTCTCATGTTAAATAGAAAAATAACAGAGAGACTCGTTTGGAAAGAAACATGATGCTTTCGAAGTTTTCGCTTGTTGTTTTGAAAAATGAAAAAAAAAAACAATATTTTTTCCAACTTTTCGTGCCTATCAGCGCGCTAATCAGCGCATTTTTTTATTCTATCCTCCATTTTAGTACGATTATTATGGAAAGAGTTGAAAAAACATGAAATTGTTATTTCTTTCATATTTTTCGGATATTTTCGGTTATATTGAAAAAAAAAACATGAAATAGGTATATACTGGCATATTTTCTTGAAATTTTGGAACGGAACATTGAAAAAAAACAAAGGAATTACAAAAAAAACGAGAATTTTTCTTGCATTTTTCAACGCTAGGTCCCGGATTTATATGTAAATACTTACATATTTTTCATAAATCCATATTTTACCGTAAACACGCGACATATTGTAAATGGGACTACATCGATAGTGGCATAGATAGATAATACCTGTTCGTCCCTGTGTATCCCGAGAGTGGGGAACACCACGATGGTGCCCTTCTCCACGAGCAGCTGCGACCCTGGCACGAGGTAGTCCTTGGTGCATTCCCGTTGGATCATCGGGAATGGCGGGTACAGCCGGAGGGTTTCTGGAATAGTATATTACCATCATTGTCAGCCTGTTTCCAGCTACTTTTTAGAGGTTATTTACATTTGTCTTGTGCGGGCATCGAACTCGCGACCTCGCAGTCAAAGTGACCATTGCTAACCATTCGACCACCGATCGAGCTCGTCAAATTGTTTAATAATTATAAATAATGCTTAATTAACGATTGATTCAAATTACGCAATTGATTATACTGCCATTTTTTTTTAATGTGGCATTGTAAGCGAAATATAAGTAACAGTATAAATAATAATACCTAATAATGCTTAGGATTTGATCGAATTTACTTAACATAATATACTTAAGTAGGCTGCTAAGTCTGCATTATAATTAAATAGCTGAGACGCGCAACTACGTCTGGGTCACATTTGGAAGAGATGTTTTTGCAACATTTTTCAATGATAGTCCGCTCCTATTGGTCGTAGCATGATGTTATATCCTATAGCCTTCTTGGGTAAATGACTAGAGCTGCCAATCCTGTTTGACCCGGAGTATGCGGGTTGTAATAGTGCATATCCGGCTTACAGGTTTTACATCGATATGTTCGGGCGGCGAGCGAAAGTCAACCGTACCTATATCAAATCAAAGCAAATTCTTACCAGTAAAAAATATAATTTTATTAAATCAAATCAAGGTGGCCTTAGCAATAACAGAGTTTGATGTAGGTAATACGCCTAATTATTTATTTTTAATAAATTATACCTACATAATAATGTTTTATTTTATTATAACAAAAAAATAGCGATGTTTAAAAAATCTCTTCGTTTGCTCTCTTTGAGAAATGGCGGCTCTATATCTATATATTATTATTATTATTATTATTTAAATTTACTTTCATTTTAAGAGATTTTAATTATATTAAATTATAAATTTTAGTTTAAATATAAATGTTGTAATCTACCACATAAATGTTTTGGTTGCATACTGTAAATTTATGTGTAAGTTTAATAAATAAATAAATATGTAATGACCCATCCAACACTAAAATATTTTTTTCAATTCAGACCAATGGTCCTTGAGAACGTTCAACCAAACAAACAAACTCTTTTACTTTGTATTATAGAATATCAGCTTCCACCGGCGGCTTCGCCCGCGTTAACTTTTTTTAAATAAAAAGTATCCTTTGTGTATCCTAATACCACAATAGCTACCTTTGAGAATGTGCGTACAAAGTTTCATGATGATCGGTTGAGTAGGCACGGTGTGAAAGATTAACAAATAAACACACATTAGGATATATAATTTTTGTTTTTGATTATTAGTTAAGTTCTAAATCTAAAAACTAGTTTTTACAAGCTATCCTTTAGTGAGACGGAGCAAGAGATAAAGTTTTCACTTTTGTCATCAAGCCGAAGGGTCAAGTACAGATCGTTGGAAATGAAATTGAAATCATATGGGATGAAATAAGAATATTAAATTTGTTAACTGTTGTTACCATTTATGACCATCTCCATATACGTGAGCTCTTGCAGCTCGTCGTAGCTGATCCTCCCGCCGTTTCTTTTGAGGACTTCGAGTATCTCCCGCCGCATCTTCTCCTGGACGCGAGGGTGCGCCGCTAACTCCATGAGCAGGAACGCGAGAGTCGCTGACGACGTCTCGAAACCACCCAGCAGTACTATGAACGCGTTTGCTGATATTATCAAGTCAGCTGGAAAAACAAGAGAACATTTATATAATTAGTTTTTTTTAAGTATAGTTTGACGAGCTCGGTGGTCTAATGACTAGCAGTGGTCGCTTTAACTCCGAGGTCGCGGGTTAGATCCCTGCACAAAACAAATATTTGTGTGCATGAACATGTCTGTTTGTCTTGGCCTGGGTGTTATCTATGTATCATATGTGTGTATTTAGAAAAAATGTATTTATGTATAATATTAGTTATTTAGTACCCATAGTGCAAGCTTTGCTTAGTTTGGGACTAGATGGCAGTGTGTAATTTGTCCAGGATTACGTTGATCGAAGAGGATTACCTATATCTATATATTTATTTTTTTAATCTGTGGCCCCACCTCGGCGTCAGACGTCAATTTTTCTATTTCAATATTATTTAACTATGTAAAATATAAGGTAAAATGCTGCGGTCATCTCTGCGACTCTCCCGCATTAAGCACGCTAAATAGTGTAGATCAAATTGCCTGTAAATTTGACTTTCGCAAAATAACACCTGAATCAGGGACTAGAGAAATAAATTAACTATCTAATAGGAATACTGTCCAATGATCATCCTGCTTTCCTCTCTCCTCCCTCATACGGTATGAGGGAGGAGAGAGGTAAGCCCCACGAGAGTATGAGTCATACGTGGTCATACCCTCGTGGGGCCCACTTCTCGACCTAGGTATCTCCTCAGTTCTATTATCACCACAATCTGCTATTGCTAGTTGCATACTGTTGGGTCGTGGTTGGGTCGGAAAAAACGTGATTGATAATTGGAACGACATCAACGGCTTCGAATTACGTGAACGCATTCCGAAGAATTTGAGATTTGTAATTATTTTACCAAAACGCATATCCGTGAAATGTGATTCCATCCTTTGCATGACCTGAGGTATGTTCTTTCTACACAACTTTTAATATTAACGCTCGCGACATAATATATCACTTGCGCGCCGCCACCCCCGCTGCCAACGCAGCATCTCCTTCTTTTCTGGTGGAAAAGTTTATATAGAGAAGGAGTGTAGAATGCTAATATTTAAAAAAAAAACACACTCTTCGATAGAGGGGAGACCGGCACCCCAACAGTGGGATGATTATGGGTTGATGCGGATAAACATAAATAAATAATAAATAGATATTCCTGGACAATTTACACAGCGCCATCTAGCGTCCAAATTAAGCGAAAAGCTTGTACTATAGGCACTAGATAACTGGTATAACATTTAAATACATTTTTTTTTGTAAATATATACATATAATATATAGAAAACGCCCAGACAAAGACAAACAGACATGTTCATGCACACAAATTTTTATCACACGCAGACGAAGTTGCGTGAGTTAGCTAGTAATTTATAATAAGTAGACCGTATGCTGTGATGAAGAAACCATGAAGAAACTTATGTATATTTTCTTAGATGACATATTTATCATAATTAAAACAGTAGCAACCACTACTAATATAAATCAGATTACAAAAATGTGCTAATTCAATCCAATAAGTATGTCTAGTATCTACATGTCGCCGATAAGGATTGTATCATTGGGTTTTTTGACGAATAATCTTATCGACAAATGACGTCAAAGTAATATACAATAAATTTAAACTGTAAATATAAAGTATATTTGTCTTTTGTATATAAAGTTGGCCGAGTGGTGTCCGGCAGACTAGAATAGAATCACTCCGTTTCTTCCCGTGGATGTCGTGCAAGGCGACTAAGGGAAATACATTATCAAATATCGATCAGGCCTCCCCAACCCGTTTGGTCAGCGTGGGGAGTGTAGGCCAAATCCTCCTTCCGTCTAGGACGGACGAAAGAGGGTCGTGCTCCTGTAGTGGAGACTAAAATGGACCTGATGATGATGATATAAAGTATATTTGGACGAGCTCGGTGGTCGAATGGTTAGCAATGGTCACTTTGATTGCGAGGTCGCGGGTTCGATCTCCGCACATGACAAACATTTGTGTGCATGAACATGTCTGTTTGTCTTGGTCTGGGTGTGTTCTATGTACTTATTATAACTATGTATTATATTTATTTAAAAAAAAAATGTATTTAAGAACATTTATCAGTTGCCTAGTATTCATAGTACATACATACATAGCTTTGCGCTTAATTTGGGACTAGATGTCGCTGAGTAAATTTTTGCAGAAATATTTATTTATTTATAAGACGGATGGGCAAAATTTTCCTCTGTGTTTAACGTACTATTACTTACTTATATTGTGGTTTAACGAAATTTGTAAAAGGTATGAAGGACTATATCGTCGTTTTCAAACCAAAATCTGCTATGTGCATTTTTTACATTTTGACAATTGCGACGGGTAAATGAACCAAACCATCGTATGAAAAAACTGCTATGTGCTGAATAGTTGTCACAGTACGTCGTATAGTACTTATAAGCACATAGCAGTTTTTTCATACGATGGTTTGGTTCATTTACCAGTCGCAATTGTCAAAATGTAAAAAAATTAAAAAATGCACATAGCGGATTTTGGTTTGACAACGACGATATACGGCTTTATATTTAACATGTCAGTAATTTAATATCAATATTCGCCTAGTGCCCCTACCATGTTTTATCTCTGCGTCACCCTAAGGTTGACTGGTACAGAATGCTTGTATAGCATTAAGTCCGCCTTTGTACATTGTTTGTATGTGCATGAAGATAAAATAAATAAACAAGTTATAAGTTAATTAAAAAAATCAAAAACCCGACTGGCACCTACAACAGATTTATTAATCACGCGTAACAATAAAATAATTCCATACAAGCAAAGTCGCAGGCAAAAAATAAATATCAAATATATATTTGAATCAGGTCATCGACACCTTTATTTTGATACCCATATCGATATATTAAGAAGAAAAAAAAATTACTGCAACGACAATTTTGCGGCTCACAGCCGCCATATTGTTTTTTTTATATTTGATGTAGCATTATGTCACTCTCACAGCAAATACGAATCTAACGACACCTCTCAAGCTAAAATCTATCCAGCCGTTCAGGCTGCATAGCGTGCCAAACAATTATACATACTTTCGAAAAACATAATCCTCTTTCTGTCGCAGTCGGGTAATAAATAAATAAACTATAGTGAAGGTCAACCTACTGATCTGGACGTCATCAGCGCTGGCAGTCTTGTTGTTGTTGAAGTCCTCGCATCGCAGCGCCATCATTATGTCGATCAGGTCTCCGCGTTTCTCCTTGGTTTCTGCGGACACAACAATTTGAACAAGTCTTAGATGGCGGAAGGTTTTCTCAGAAGATTACAGCATGGGGTTCTTCAAAAGGGCGCGAAGAGGTTTTTACATGGTAAACATGCAAGTCAAAGTCAAAGTCAAAGTCAAAATTCTTTATTCAGTGGGCCCTCGCAGGCACTTAGACACGTCTTTTACAATTAGGTATATTTTTTTTTATCTACCAGCATTTCGGAATGACCATTGACGAGAAGAAATGCCGAAAGAAACTCTGTCAATATAGTGATGCCTCTGGTGTTATAGGCATCCATATCCGTGTTATATCCATAGGTTGAGGTAACTGCTTGTCATGAGGAGTATGCTTGTTTTGTATCTTAGTAGGTATGTAGTATTAATAAAAAAGATATTAAAAATATAGAATGTAACATGAATAAAAAAAGCTTGGTCAAGTGCGAGCCGGACTCGCGTATCAAAGGTTCAGTGTCATTAGAAATTATTAAAAAAAAAAATTACATTACTTGGAAACTAACATCATACATAACATCACTATGACAAACTTGGTGGTCGATTGGCTACTTGAACTCCGAGGTCGCAGGTTCGATTCCCGGACAAGGCAATCATTTGTGTGCATGAACATGTCTGTTTGTCTTAGTCTGGGTGTTTTCTATGTATTACGTGTAGGGGTATGTGCTCGATGACGTGTATGTATTTGAAAAATTTAATTAGGTATTTACAGGGATTGTACATTTTATCAATTATCTCAGCTTCACTTATTTAAAAAAAACTTAAAATAAAATAAAGTATAAGTGGTTTCCTCCACCTCCTCGCGTGCACGTGGTGCACCCTGCTGACTGAGAAACGAGGTTCTGGCGAAATGAGAACACAGCGTATTTTGTAAGCTGCCCGACTGGAGAAGTACCTCCTCCTTACAGAATACTACAGCCATGAGGGTTGTTGTGTTTCTGTGAGTGAGAGAGGCCACCAGAAAAGAAAGAGCCTGCTACGTTCGCAGCGGTTAGCGGGGGTGGTGGCGCGCGAGCGATATTTTATGTTGCGAGCGTTAATATTACATACTATGGTAACGGGTTTACATCAGGCGCGCCGTAAGTTTGTGTGCCTTCCAACGCAGTACAAAAAAAAACCGTTCAAATTCAAATTCAAATTCTAAAATTCTTTATTCTGTGGGCCCTCGCGGGCATTTAGACACGTCTTTTACAATTAGGTATATTTTTTATCTACCAGCATTTCGGAATGACCATTGACGAGAAGAAATGCCGAAAGAAACTCTGTCAATATAGGTCTTTTTTTTTTAAATAGCCATACAATATTATCGTTGTTCCGTTTGTTATTGTCAGTAGAAGGTTTTTATGAATGTAAAAAATATGAAGGTTGCGCGGAAAATGTACCTTTATGTCGTCTGACAGAAATGTTTGTCATTTGACAGATTGCGCGAAACCAATTCGAATTCAATATATAACTGATATAATACTTAAATACATTTTTTTAAATACATACGAGTACATATAATAATACAAGCTGACCCGGCAAACGTTGTTTTGCTATATAAATTTAGGGGTTGATTGTAGAGGGGTGAAAATTGTATGTATTTTTATTATGCTGTATCATAAAAAAATTAAAACAAAAAAATTTTGTCTAAAAATTAAAAAAAAATTAGGGGTGGACCCTTAACATATGGGGATGAAAAATAGATGTTGTCCGATTCGCAGACTTAACCGATATGCACACAAAATTTCACGAAAATCGGTTGAGCCATTTCGGAGGAGTTTAATTACAAACACCGTGCCACGAGAATTTTGTATATTAGACATAGAAAACATCCAGACCAACACAAACAGACATGTTCAAATTAATTACTAAATTACTCATAATTTTTTTTAAATGTATTGCTATTATTATTTATCTATTTTCAATGCCGCACAGTGATGCAAATGCAATCAATTCAATGGAAGTTTTACTGAACATCGTGAGTTAAGTGGTATTGCAAAAGCATTTATTATTATAACGATAGAAGGTCGTTGGTTCAAAGGTCAAAGTGTAATACAAATAAATAAGTAACTTCATTCTCTTCTCTCCTTCGACCAAGGTCTATAAAGAAAAAAAAAACTGTGCCTTGTGCCCATACATATTTTATAAATGGATATTTTGTACACTGACCTAATTGTTTTTGTAGTTTTTATAATGCAAATAAAGTATATTCTATCGATCTATAACAACATGTCAGCAACTTAAAAAAAAAAAAAATATATAAAATAAAATAATATTTATTTCAGACCAATAAAGTAGTTAGGTTAGTAACATTGGAACCTTATATAATCTGCGTTAGTACATTGAAATTAATTTAATTTAAATTTAATTTGATCAATTTAACACAATTTAATTTAATTTAATCCAAGTCAAGTCAATTTAATTAAGTCTATTCTAATTCAATTTCATTTTACTATATTCAATTTAACTCAATTCAATTTAAACTTAATGTTGTTTGAATTTCTAACAGGAGTACAAGACCTTAGCCATATAAGTCCTATCAGAAGTAGTGCTGGTGTAAAAGAGGGCCCTACCGGCTACGCTGAAGCCTAATTAACAGTATTAGTACACCCCTACCATAATATTTTATACTATGCCCCTACCATAGTGCGTCATAAAGAACCTTCGTACCAAATTTGGAATCTGTAGACCTAGCAATTTGGGCTGTGCGTTGATATTGGGTATGTTATGCAGAATAGATCCAATCGACATTTTGTTACTTTCTAAGTTAAACCTATTTAAAGATTAATAGGAATAAAAGTATCACGCAGTATAAGTTTTGGGAAGCATATGTCATCAAACTGTTAGAATCATGCGAATATATAAATCTGGATTTGAAGTTTCTCGCTATGTATATCTCTTAATCTGATATATTTTATCGGTTGGTTCTATTCTGCATAACGGGGTCCATATATATCTACGCACAACCCATATGTCAGTCAGTTTCTGTATTTCCATAAATATAGGGATGTTTATATAGTTAATATGTATTATTTTATTTTGTTTTATTTTTTATGAAATTTATATTACAAGGCGTCCGTTTCTGTGGTACGACTTTATTTGACAAACCATGCAGCAGTGTGTAGTTAAATTAACATGAAATGTGCGTTATTTTAATTCTTTTTTTAATTTAAGATTTTTATTACTCATTTCATTAACAAACGAAATACATAATTAATGCTAATGTATATTTAAATGTATTGGGCCATTTCCTTGCGCAAAACATTCGCCCTAGAAATAAAACGCAATTCGGATGAAAAATAAATCAAGGTTTTGTTTCACCTCATTTTGCATTCGTGTTCTTGAAAAGTATTTTTGCAATTTGAAAAAAATAAAATATATATATGCCATTTATTGAGGATTTTCTGTAGTGAATTTTGACTACATTTTAATTACGAAAGTTGTCCCGCTGGTCTTACTGAGATACTTTGTAGATATCCTACCTGCAAAGTATCTTAGTACTAGAGATGGGCAAAATGTCAGGCATTTATAATAAGTGCCCAATAAGAACCTGTAAATGCCCAATAAATGCCTATATAATAATAATAAAAGAATATATAAGTACTTTTTGGGCGTTTATCGTAAATGTCCGGCATTTTGCCTATCTCTACTTAGTACAACTACTTACTTAGTACTACTTAGTGCTAGACTAGACTAGACTCTAAAGCTCAAAATTCAGTTCTGATCCAGTCTCAATTTCACAAATATCAAATTTTGTATTTTCGTATCACAATATGAGATTTTAAAGCATAATTTAAGTGGGATTATATTATATCGAAATATAATCGAAAATTACACACACTAAGAATGTTATTTTGCTTATTTGAAAATTGAAATTTAAAATTTGAGAATTGAAAATAATGAATGAATGAAATTAATTATATAATTTTTAGTCAACTCACAATTCAATCTCGATTCGGTCAACTTTTGTTCCGAGATCGTAAAATAATTATGAGAATTGGTCATCTTGTCATACTTCACAGGCACAATGCGATTGCAACTCTTATTACGTATATCATAAGAACCGTACCAAGGTCGAGTGTCAAGGTTGAAGTGCTTTTAGCTTTGTACCATGTATTGAACGCCTACAATAATGTCATTGCTAAAATAGTTTTTTTTTTTTTAGTTTTTAATTTTAACTTTAATTACAAAATACTAAACTAAAACTAATCTAAAAGCCTATCTAATTTATCTATAAAACAAAGAAAAATCTATGGGATAAAAAAAAATATAAATAAATACAAATTTACTTACAATTATAAAATATCCCCAAGATCGTTGTCTTTCGGCAATAGAATAGTTGTATATTACATATATACAAAGTCACCTGACTTCGATCACTTTACTTTGTATACCCAGGGTTGGAAAGAAACCTGGTTTTTATTTAAAATTGTTTTTTTTTGTGATATTCTTTTTAGTTTAGTTCATTACTGTTAAATCATACAGACCTTTAATATTTATTCCAAATTAGCCGGGTTCATCACTTCAAAATGTGAGCAAGGAAGCCACCTAATGTTGATATGTAACACGCGTCTCATAAATTCACAACATGAGAGTTCTTCTCTATTTGGTCGGTTTGTTTACGTTGATATGATCGAACGGGAACAATTCTCTACTAGCACTAACCCTTCTGACTAACAAAAGTTACTTTCCTTGCTTCTTAAATTACTATAGGAATGTTTTGAAATACAGTTTGTTCTATAAGAAGATAGTCATAAAAAATCTGTACCTTTTTCTCTGGATCTCAATACGCTGGTCACGATGTTGTGGAAGAAATCGTGAGTTTTCTTTGGTATGATTCGAAGTCCTAGGAACAGAGCAAATTTCGGCCAGAAATGGTACATTCCTCTGAAAAAAGAAAATACGTATATGTTAGGTATCTTTAGACAAGCCGCAGCGAAAGTTCAATGGCAGCGACAGAGTTTTTCGCCGCCGTTGATCTATCGCAGTATGAAGACATGTCGTCGCTGCTACGGCGCCGCGGCGGCGTGTAAGAGTTCATACGGCGGCGACGGTTTGTGAAATAATGTGTAAACAGCCTTAAATTAACCAGATGGGCTTTTTTTATATTGAGACATACTGAGCTCCTCAGCGTCAACTGCCGCCGTTTTAGCTCCTATAATGGTCGAGGTGTGAAGTTCGATCCAATAATGTGATGTTAAATATCCTAGATTATCAAGCGCAAACATTTTTATTCAAATTTGATAGTTCCATAGATTAGTGCCTTCGAACAAAAGAAATAAGAATTAACAAGGCGTGTAAGTGACTCATCATCATGCTTGCCATCAACCTCGCCTGTACGTGGTGCAGTTTGCAAATAAACAAAAGGCTGTGGCGAACAATGGCTATGGTAATCGCTTTACATCAGGCGGACCGTATGCTTGTCTGCCACCCGACGTAATATAAAAAAAGAACATGCTCTCTATTCATATTGAACAAATTTTTTGTAAGAGTGATTGCGACATTATTTAAGTCCTCTCGTGCCGCGGTCCATGGTGAATACAGCGTTAGTACAGTGCTTGGGTACAGCGCTAAAATTCGCGGCATGCAGAGGGTTTTAAAGGAAACATATTGTAATATATTAATTCAATTAATTTACATGCTACTCGTATTTTGGTTGTAAAACTTAAGTGTCTATAAATAAATATTTCTGGACAATTTACACAGCGCCATCTTGTCCCAAATTAAGCGCAAAGCTTGTGTTATGGGTACTAGACAACTGATAAATGTAATGTTTTTTTTTTGTAAATACATACTTATAATACATAGAAAACACCCAGACCAAGACAAACAGACATGTTCATGCTCACAAATGTTTGTCTTGTGCGGGAATCGAACCCGCGATTTCGTAGTCAAAGTGGCCATTGCTAACCATTCGACCACCGAGCTCGTCAACTATCATCTACTAATGGAAGTAATTCTGCAACACAAAAAGCACAAAAAGGTTTGTAAAAGAATTAGGAAAAGATTGGTCGACGTAACTGGTGACCCGAGATCTGGCACATTCCTCGCCCAAAGGATCATTTTAGCCATCCAGCGAGGTAATGCTGCTAGCATCTTAGGAACGATGCCACATGGGCCAATTTTTTTACATTTATTTTAGTTTTAGTTTACTTTTATTTTAGTATTATTTAGTTTTAGTTGTATTTTATGAATTGTTATATCTGTTGTTACTAGTAAAGTTACTTAGAGACGCAAAAAAAAGAGAGACTAAGAGAGGTAGGGAGCGTAATTGTAAGCTACCCGACTGGGGAATGTACCTCCACCTCACAGAATACCGCAAGGGAATTGTTGTGTTCCTGCGAGTGAGTGAGGTCACCAGAAAGGAAGGAGACGCTGCATTGGCAGTGGGGGTGGCGGCGCGCGAGCGATATTTTTAATGTTGCGAGCGTTAATATGGCTGCGGTAACCGCTTCACATCAAGCGGGCCGTATGCTTGTCTTCCACCCGACGTAGTATAAAAAAAAAATTTGCAATAACTAACCTTGACAGTAAATTATACGGGGACATTTCGTAGAAAGCATCTAGAGCGACGGCGAACGGGTCATTTTGGTTGTCCATGACGAAACTCTTGACGCCAAACGCACATGGAATGATTGCATCAGCTGTGTAGCCTCCAATCAGCTTCTCGGCATTCACTGTTACTTCATTTCTATCAGCATTTACATTCATGTCTTCATTCATTAATGTTTCATCTTCGTTTATGTCGATTGCTTTTTTAAACAGGCTTTTAACTTTTATAACGAAATCGTCGGCTGAATTTTCGATCAATGGATACATTCCTCTTAGTTTGTTTGGCCTAAAATTGTATAAAGTGCAATTAAATAATTTTACAATGGTATCCTATGATATGCTCTATGTGGCTCTATGAACTGCTAAATATGAAACCCCCATTGAAATCGGATTGGCAATGCGAGAGATAGCGATATGACTAACAAGGCATTGAAACAAAATAGTTGATTTTGGCCAGAATCATGTTATATATACCATATTATAATAATATTATATTATATTTTGGGATGTAAGTAGTTCATTCGAGCGATGTTTTAAGTTGCGAGCGTTAATATAGCTATGGTAACCGCTTCACATCAGGCGGGCCTTATGCTTGTCTGCCACCCGACGTAGCACAAAAAATAATAATTATATAATTTAACTAGCTTTCGCCCGCGGCTTCGCTCGCGTGAAATTCTGGCCAAACACGTGTTTACTCATTCATCTATAGAAGTACTCGTGTAAAGTTTAGAATAAAATAGTCCAATTAATCTTCTTTCCACAAACAAATTTTGGACCTCCGTTTCACCCTCTTAGGGGAAAAATTTGAAAAATCTTTTTAAATAATTTCGTATTAAAATAGTATTTAAAATCGATACTATTTTCGTAATTGACGTACCAGAAAACCATAGAATGTTGATTCTTTTGATGTTATGACATTTCAACCCCATCGCATCCACACAGGGGTTATTTCATGTCACGTCGGCTACATTTGATTATAAAATACTTAGTTGTTTTTTCGCCATAAAAACAATACCCATAACGATTTTCAGACTTTTTCACTCCATTTTAGACATTTCAATCCCATCGCACTCCATTAGAGGATGATGGTCACGTTAGCCACGTTAAATTCCAAAATCGTTATTGTTTTCGTAATCAGCGACCTGATAAACTATAAAAAGAATACCCATGACGATTTTCGGACATTTTGGCCCTTTTTGGGCTTGAATTTTGAAAAATCCTGAAATACGTGTTTACTCATTTACTCTCTAAAAGTAGTCGTGTAAAGTTTAGGATAAAATAGTCAACTAATCTCGTTTCGGAAGAATTTTGAAAAATCCTTTCTTAGTGTACCTCAAGACGTCATAAGGAACCTACGTGCCAAATTTGGAATCTCTAGACCCAGCGGTTTGGGCTGTGCGTTGATATATCAGTCAGTCAGGACTTAGAATTTTATATTTATAGATAAGGTTTTGGTGTTATCAAAAAATAGTTGAATTTCATCTGCAACGATGGACTGCTATGCCTTGTTTAGTAGTGTAATACTTAATATGTAGATGGCGCCACACTGCTACTTCACAGTAGTGAAATATAAAATGCAAAAATAGCGATTTTTTGCATTTTACCATCAGAAACCTTCCTGGTAGCTCAGTTGGAAGAGCACTCGACAAGTAATCGAGAGGTCTTGGGTTCAAATCCCCACCACAACGTAGGCGAAGGAGGTGAATTTTTACATTTTTAAAATATTTATAAAAGGCATTGAAAGCCTGAAGCAGTTGAGTGAGCTTTAATTGACCAGCCATGTCGGCTAGTCGAGTGAAGCTCAACTGCCGTGAACACTGTGGTAGTTTCTGAGATGTTATGAAAGGAATAGGTCCAGTAATTTACCTACTTCTAGATCAATAGGCATGACTATCAAAAAACTTGTTTGGATCATCATCATTACAGCCTGTACCTATCCACTGCTGGATATCGGTCTTTCCTAATACTTTCCACCATATGATACTCCGCTTTCCGTATCCAACCACTACCAGCCACTCTTTGTTGAGGTCGTCGATCTATCTAGAGATGACAATGATTGGATACCAATTTTAAAATAACTCACGAGAAAATCGGCGATATCTTCATCCGCAGCACCTTCCACTCGTTTCCCCGGAGGAACAGTACGGAGTTAGCGAGAGGATCCAGCTGCTTGTTGCACATGAACCCTCGGTCCGTGAAGTGCTGGAAGTCGTTCACACAGATCCTCTTGATAAGCTCAGGGTCGCAGACCACGAGGGTACGGACGTACAGCTGATGGATACCTGTCGACATTGACAAAGGAAAAGTAGAATTTTCGAATCATGGACTCTTTAGCTATATTGAGACAAAATGACCACGAGCCGAATTCGTCATGTACTGTGCGGTTCCAGAGACGAAGAAGAAGAAACATTTACTGTAACATAAAACAACACTATTACATAAGTTACAAGCTGCCACAAATTGGGTCCAGCTCAGCATTATGCCGTTGTCTGACTATTGATATAGTCTGGTCTGGTCTGATGGGGTCTGATGAACCCTGCGCTGATTTTCAGCTGAGACCAGACCAGACCAGTACCAGACCAGAGGAATTTTCTACCACGAGCTCTCAAGTTGTGTACTGAACTCCCCGGCCAAGGTTTTCCTAGGAGACTACTGTATCAGGTTCTTCGAGACAGGCGTAAAGGGATATTACAGAGTCAGGAACGCATGGGATACCACTTTCCTTCCTTCCTTCATAGGTTAGGATGACATTTGATAAATAAGTAAAAAAAAAACACACACCGCCATGGAGTCCCACACTAAGTAAAGCTTGTACTTGTACTTGGTTTTATGTATTTTTTTATACTGTCGGGTGGCAGGCAAGCATACGGCCCACCTGATGTGAAGCGGTTACCCCATAACATGAAATAACGCTCGCGTTCGCTGATAAATTATATTTAAATACATTTTTTTATAACTACACACATATAATTGACGAGCTCGGTGGTCGAATGGTTAACAATGGCCACTTTGACTCCGAGGTCGCGGGTTCGATCCCCGCACATGACAAACATTTATGTGCATGAACATGTCTGTTTGTCTTGGTCTGGGTATTTTCTATGTACTATAAGTATGTATTTACAAAAAAATGTATTTAAGTACATTTATCAGTTGTCTAGTACCAATAGCACAAGCTTTACGCTTAATTTGGGACTAGATGGCGCTGTGTAAAATTGTCCAGAAATATTTATTTATTTATATTATTTATTATTTATATAATACATAGAAAACACCCAGACCGAGACAAGCAGATATGCTCATGCACAGGAATGTTTGTGTTGTGCGGGGATAGAACCTGTGCACAATAGGATTATGTATGAGAATCATGGAATAAAATCAGAAAGTACTTCTATCTCTTCTATTACGAATTTTTTATAAATATAGGGTATAAGAGCTACTATAGGATATAACTTCAGCTAACTTTAATTAATATTACTAGCTAAAATTAAATGCTCCTAATTATTATTATTATTCATTATAAATCTTATTATTAATTCATTTTTAGGGTTCCGAACCTCAAAAGGAAAAACGGAACCCTTATAAGATCACTTTGTTGTCCGTCTGTCTGTCTGTCTGTCTGTCTGTCTGTCTGTCTGTCTGTCTGTCTGTCTGTCAAACATTTCTATGTCGAGAATGCGTGGAGGTATCAAGCTGAAATTTGAACTGTATACACAGGTCTACGGTCCCATGAAGTTAAAAAAAAATCAAACTGCTAAGTTTACGTAGAAAAAAGTTACGGCCGTTTATTCAGCAAAAAACGCATATTTCGACACACTCAAAGGAATCAAAACCTATAGGGTACTTCCCGTTGACCTAGAACTATGAAATTTGGCAAGTAACATCGTTATAGACTACAAGTACAGGAATAAATCTCAAAACTATACATTTGTAAATAGATCTAAAAAAATAGGGGGTCTATATTTTTTATAGGGTGTCGAAATTTCAAATTGAAACTACTAGTTCAAATGGGGTATCATATGAAAGGGCTTGATGTACACATTGCAAAATATATTTTATTTATTTTTTTCGACGCATTATTTCTTATTTATAATGAAAAATATCAAATTTAATAATGATACTACGTACCTACGGAACCCTCGGTGGGCGAGTCCGACTCGCACTTGTCCGGTTTTTTGTCAGTTAGTTGACTATCGGATTTACTCAGATCTAACTGAGTGGGAAAATCTAAAGGATCGAATGAAGATTCTATAGATTGCTCTTGTTCAAAATACTCATTCATTAACAACCTTGTTATTATAAGCTTTTTGTTCGGCTGTCACAAATGTTGTAGGTGCACATCTAGAATCAAAAACTCATTTTTTACTTATATCACAGTATAAGTAATAGTACTAACGTACTTAAATACTACATTTGTAATCGCTTTTTTTTCAGGAAATATTTTTTTTTTTTTGCTTTTTAGCACCCAGGATTTAAAAGGGAGCCTATAGGCTATCTATGAAAGACATTCAAAACACCATATCTATGCGTATACGGATGATAGCCCACAAATTTCTCATTATTTGCTGGTACAAACTTAATTAATAGAAAACTCCGTGTAAAAATTATATGGACACTCATCCAAATTTAATAAATCTCTGATTCATCTCGGAAATATCTTAGGATTAACTATAACTTGTATTATTTGTATTTTACCACTAGTTTTTTTAGTCCGTTTTTAGGCTTGAATATCTTGATTTCTTTTTATTGATAGAGTTTTATCAGAAATATGCATATAAATATGAGTTGTGCAAAACTGCGCAAAAAAATCACATACTAAAATATATTTAGGTATGTCTCTATTTAAAACAACAACTACATGTATCTCTGAGAGGGCTTTAGGTGTATTTTTGAAAACCTTCGTTGAAGTTTATTGTATTTTATTCGTATTCGAGGTAGTTAACTTCATATTTTTGAAAAATGGAAAAATTCACCTTAGGCACCTAGTGACTATATTTAGGTGAATTTTTCCATTTTTCAAAAAATATTTATCTGGCAAGTTGGCCAAGACAACTATTTAAATAATAATAGTTAACTTCATTTTGTATGAATATAACATGGCGCCATCTACCGACAAAAAGTTGGAGCAGAGCCAGAACATTGACGAAATCGATTACGTTAGAAAACTCTCCTTCGTCTTTATTACGAATGACGGCGTAGCGCAATACGAAGTAGTGATGTGTCGTCGACGCGTTTGCCGTCAACGAAACGAGACCGTTTATCCTCAACGTTAAACTAGTTTAAAAAACAGTCTAATTATCGACTAGTTTACGTCGTCGTCGATAAGACTATTTCTTCACATAAACGATTGGTAAACGTAAACGAACTAAAATCACTAGACGAGACGAGACGATCGCGATGCGACGCAACGGACTCATCAACCAGTCGAAGAATAAACTAGTTTATCTGTGAACTGTAAACTAGATTAATCGTTCACGCACAAAAAACAGTTTAAAAAAACGGTTCGTTTATTCAACGCCCATCTCTAATACGAAGTAACTAATAATAATCGAACACTTGACCTCCGTAAATTGCACACTTGGAATCTCAAACCTACGGTATCCCGAAATCACATGTTTATCGTAAAAAGTATAGGTGTTCGACGAAATGTTTTGAAAAAACATTTGCGAGGTTCTTGGCGCACTTTTAAATCTTGTTTTGCTACAAGACAGCTGGAGGCCGGCGTGTCGCCTTGACCTCGCGGTAGGTCAGGACTCGCGTCTAGAGAGTACTATTGCTTATACTGTGTCTAGAGTCTAGACCAGTGTTTTTCAATCTTGTTGAATACGGGACCCCTATACAAGTTAAAAATATCTGGCGGCCCCTCCGCCTCTACCTATCCCTCCATGAAGAAACTTCAACAATTCAGCTGGCTTTAATATGAAGGCTTGAAAATTGTTAGTGCCAGTTGCTAGTATTAACCGGAACTAATTAGGTCTTTAAAGGTGAACATAAAAATTAAAAACAGAGATCATTGGCTTCAATTGTAAAAAGAATTGCTTAGTTGACTTTAGACGTAAGACTTTAGTTGATGAATTGAACAATAATTACTTATTACCAGAGTACTTTTTTTTTATTGTAGCGTATAACCTGCAAACAGTTGCATTTTTCCCCCTCGTCCCTCCGAATGTAATTTGGCGACACCCCTGGGGGTCGCGACAGTCAGTGGTCTAGACCATAGGTGCTGAAGATTGGTAGTCGACACGATCGACAGAACAAGATAAGACCAAAAATTAAGTGCACTAGTGTGTAGGCGAGCACACATGCTAAGTATTAGACGAAAATGGAGGGAAATTTATACAGAAATTCAGGTGTTTGTTATTGTTTTATTGTGGGAATACAGACTATTAATTGTAATGAACGGTGGTAAGTTGTCACATACTATATGTCACTCTTTATGTATAAAATTATATGTCACTCTTTATGTATAAAAATATATTTTGGGGTGTAAGTAGCTCATCGACATCTTCCGAGCTAAAGCCAACCTCACCTGCACGTGGTGCACCCTGCCGACCAGCTAACGAGGCTATGGCGAAAGAGAGGTAGGACGCAGCGAAATATCATACTGTGCTCCCCTTTCACTGGTCAAATTGGGAGGGGGGCACAGTGCGGTCGTTCGCTCCAGGCTTGGCCAGCATCCGACTGGGGAAGTGCCTCCACCTAGCAAAAAGCCGCAGCCATAATGGCTATGCTGTGTTCCTGCGAGTGAGCTAGGTCACCAGGGCTTTTTTACAGAGAAGTTGTTATGCTGACGGCAGTGAGACCAGCGGCTGTCGAACCGCCGTTAGCGGTGTAGGCGCGATGTGTTGGCGCGGCGGTCAGGGAGACCCGGTGAAACGGCTGTCCGCTGGCCGCCCGCAGGTCAGTAGGGTTCCCGAACCCGGGGATCACTTAATCTCCGCCCCGGGAGGCTGAACCGCCAGCCTGTGTAAAGTCCCTGTTGTAGTAGTCGTGCCGGAGGAGGAGACCGGAGTGGACCCGGCTGCTGCAGCAGGGGGGGACCGGGGGCCCTTCCGCTCGCCGCGCCAGCAAACCGCACAACCTACACTGTACTGCGGGGGTAGACACCGCGCTTTTTTGTCCCTCGCGTCGTCAGTGAAACAGCTTCTCATAATCCTCTGACACCTTTTTTATGGCCATGAAGGAAAAAAGAAAGAAGTTTTCTCCAGCGGCATCCCCTTCCACACTTAACGTGGATTTCTGTAATATTAGGGGACTTCACTCAAATATAAACGCAGTTCACCACCATCTTGAAACTGCAAAGCCGACCCTACTTTTTTTAACGGAGACGCAGATATCTTGCCCGGCCGATACTTCTTACTTATTATACCCCGGGTACAAACTTGAACATTCTTTTGTACGTCGAGCCGGGGTATGTATGTACGTCCGGGATGATATTTGCTGTCGACGTCTTCACGGCCTTGAAGACAGGGACCTGTCAGTGTTGTGGGTACGCGTGGATCAGGGCGGCCGCACCCGTATCTACGCGTGCCTTTACAGGTCTCATAGCGGTGATGCAGACACAACTCGATTGATCGAGCACCTGCAAATGACGTCTGACAAAGTCATTGAAAAGTACCCCTCCGCGGAGTTAGTGATTTTGGGAGACTTTAATGCCCACCATGCCGAGTGGCTCAGCTCTCGGTCCACTGACTTCGCGGGGAGGTCTGTTCATGATTTTGCTCTGGCCTATGGTTTCTCACAGCTGGTTCATTCTCCAACGAGAATACCAGATATAGAGGACCATACCAGCTCTCTACTGGACCTTCTGCTGACCACACACCCGGATGGGTATACAGTCTCGGTGGATGCGCCACTTGGCTCAACGGATCACTGTCTCATCCGGACACAAGTGCCATGCGCTAGCCCTGTCGCACTCCGGTCTACCGGTTGGCGTCGCATGTGGCACTATAAGTCAGCAGACTGGGATGGATTGCGTGAATTTTACGCATCGTACCCGTGGAGGCAGCTCTGTTTCGAGTCGGAACATATAGACATCTGTGCATCTGCTGTAGCTGAAGCCATTTTAGCTGGAATGGAATTATTTATTCCAAACCGGCGGGTAGCTACTTCAGGTGCTAAGAAGCGGCCGTGGTTTAATCGGTCTTGTAGGGAAGCTAAACTCCGCAAGCAAGCTGCTTACGAGGCTTGGACCACGGCACGTATTAACGGAGCTCATAATGTTTCTGACTTGAAACGCGAGTTTAATGCTGCCTCGAGGTTCTGTAAGAGAGAAATTGCCAGGGCAAAATTCGAGTTCATCGGCAGGATTGGTGAGCGCCTAGCTAAGCACCCATCTGGGAGCCGTGCGTTTTGGTCGCTCGCTAAGGCTGCCGAGGGAAATTTTTGTCAGTCGTCCTTTCCACCACTTCGAAAACCGGATGGTAGTCTGGCCCACAGTGCTAAAGAGAAAGCCGATCTGTTGGGGAATCTCTTTGCCTCAAACTCGACTTTGAACGACGGGGGTGCTGCACCGCCCTCCATCCCGCGGTGTGGTGATTTAATGCCGGAAATCTCATTTTCTCAACGAGATGTTCGGCGGGCATTATTATCCCTCGACGTTCATAAGTCGAGTGGGCCAGATGGCATTCCGGCAGTGGTGCTAAAGCTGTGTGCTCCTGAGTTGTGTCCTGTACTTACGCGCCTTTTCGCGCTCTCTTATTCCACCAGGCAAGTTCCATCATCGTGGAAGACTGCGAACGTGCACCCTGTGCCCAAAAAGGGTGACAGATCAGACCCATCGAATTACAGGCCTATCGCTGTTACCTCCCTTCTCTCCAAGGTAATGGAGCGCATCATTAACATCCGGCTCCTGAAATACCTAGAAGAGCACGATTTAATCAGCGACCATCAATACGGCTTCCGTCATGGTCGCTCGACTGGTGATCTTCTAGTGTATCTTACACATCGCTGGGCTTCAGCCGTGGAGAGTCAAGGTGAGGCATTGGCTGTCAGTCTGGATATGGCGAAGGCGTTCGATCGGGTCTGGCACCGTAGTCTTCTTTCGAAGTTGCCTGCATACGGTCTACCAGAGGGTTTATGCGAATGGGTCGCTAGCTTCTTGTCCAGCAGAAGCATTAGAGCCGTTGTTGATGGCAGTTGCTCCGATAGCATGGACATTAATGCTGGCGTCCCGCAAGGCTCTGTATTGTCCCCGACGCTGTTTTTGCTGCATATCAATGATATGTTGTCTATTGACAGCATTCATTGCTATGCGGATGATAGCACCGGGGACACATTTTATACGGGCCGCGCTAATATTCCCCGCTCTCTGGTGGAGGAGAGCCGCGAACGACTTGTGTCGGAAATCGAGAGCACACTAAGTAAAGTGTCCGATTGGGGGCAACAGAACTTAGTGCGATTCAACCCCTCTAAGACACAAGTCTGCGCGTTCACCGCTAAGAAAACCCCTTTTGCTGTGGCTCCTCGCTTCCAGAATACACCCCTTACTGTCGCTAAAAGTATTGGGATTCTAGGCGTTGAAGTCTCCAGCGACGTCCAGTTTCGATGTCACCTGGAGGGGAAGGTCAAGCTAGCGTCGAAGAAACTAGGCGTGCTCAACAGGGCCAAACGGTACTTCAATCCGCGGCAAAGGCTTCTGCTCTACAAAGCTCAAGTACGGCCGCATATGGAGTACTGTTGCCATCTGTGGGCGGGAGCGCCTAGATACCAGCTTGCACCTTGTGACTCGATTCAGAGGCGTGCTGTGAGGATTGTTGACGATCCCAAACTGACAGACGGTTTAGAACCTTTAAGTCTGAGGAGAGATTTTGCGTCCCTTTGTGTGTTCTACCGTTTGTACAATGGGGTGTGTTCAGAGGAGTTGTTTGACATGATGCCCACGGCCTCCTTTTACAGTCGCACCGCTCGCCATCGACAGGGAATTCATCCTCACACATTGGAGCCGAAGTGGTCGCGTACCGTGCGGTTCCAGAGAAGTTTTCTCCCGCGTACGGTTAAGCTGTGGAATGAACTGCCTGTCGAGGTTTTCTCAGGAGACTACAGCATGGGGTTCTTCAAAAAGGGCGTGAAGAGGTTTTTACAGGGTCGGCAACGCGCGTGTGATGCCCCTGGTGTTACAGGCGTTCATAGGCTACGGTAACTGCTTTCCATCAGGCGGGCCGTATGCTTGTTTGCCACTTTAGTGGTATAAAAAAAAAAAAAAAAAAAAAAAAAAAAAAAACTTTTGTTTTGCATTTCGCATTTCGGTATTGTTTTGTTTCATTTGCAAAAGCTGCAACCGGTATTGTGAAATCAACTAAAGATGTGAAATGTAGGTACGTAAATAGTGCATAATCTTTATAATATAAAAATTTCGTGTCACGTTGTTTGTCCGCGATAGAATCCTAAACTACTGGACCGATTTTAATAAAATTCTGCACAGTGTGTGCTTGATATAACTTTAGAGATAGAATAGTTTAAAATTAACGTAAAAATATTTAAAGGCGATATGAAGTTCGCCGGGTCAGATAGTTTTGTATATTTTTTTGTTTCAAAATGGCAAGGTTAAGTAATTTATATACATTATATTTATATGCCTACTTTTATTTAAATACAAATTTATGTTAAGATTTTGTTTAATAGGTTACAAATAATGTTTTAACAATAAGCGGGAACTTAAATAATGACAAAGGTTCATATGGATAGAAATATTTTCATTATCTATCGCGCTCTAACATGTACTATATATATGATTGAAAGAAATGAATATCTACAGACATGCAAATACATAGAAATACAAATGTATAGACGATTCATAAACCAACAACGGTGGTGTGGTATATATATCAGTGAGGTACCGGCCATTTTGCGCTATGCCTCTTCCCCGCAAATTTCCCTAGACCAGTGTTTCCCAAACATTGTTCTGCCATGGCCCGGTATTTCATTTTGATGGACCGGTACCGGGTCGCGACCCGGCAAATGGGAAACACTGCCCTAGACTAATAGTTTTTTTAATTGATAAGCTAATGAAATGATATGATTTTGTTTATTCAGCCATTGAGCCCTTGTGGGCAATTAAACTTACAGCATTTCGGTATCGACGAAGAAAGACATTGGCGAAGAAGAAATGCTTGAAAGAAACTTGCCAATACGGGTCTTTTTAAAAACCAAATCGGATAATACAACAATTACTCACCATTTTAATTTGTAAATACATTTCGTAATTAAGATATCAAGTATTCGATTTAGATAGCGTTAACACGTCTGTGTTGATTCATTCCATATATCGTTATCACTTAAGATATTAATCAATTTTATAGTAAACCCTTGTACTAAGAGTGTTTTTGATGTAAGACGATTCTGATCTTTTCGTTACCGACAATGATGCTATATTTCAATAGATATGCCACTAAGCGTCAATGTCAAAAACAAACACCCGTATAGTGAGGTAATTGCCTCACCTCGTAATTAGTTGGCGCGAAAGCAAGGCGACGAATCTGACGTATAAGAAAAATGCCGTCTTCCATATCATACGAAAGTGCAAAATAATATTTGTAGTAATATGCGTAGGTAATTTAGGTGAATTTTACACATTTGCAAGAAAAAAGGACGCCATTGCGTCAATTATGCACGCAGCGAGGAAAAGAGTATATTAAAGCGCCCAGATAATAAAGATAGAGATAGTTCGGATCCCAAACGAGATGATGAACCGTTTTATGACGCATGTTAGTATGTATGTATGTACAATACAATACATACTAACTTGTCATAAAACATGTACATGATATACAATATAGTATTTATAACATTATTAGTTACGGTCAGTGTTGCCAGATATATTTTAGATCAAAACGGGAAAAGCGGGACACGTTTGAAAAAAGCGGGATTACAAGAAAAATACATATTCGTTAGATACCTATATTTTTTATAGAATGAATAGGTAAGTGTTCTTGGTATCAGCGTAAACAATCAAAGGTCAAAAATATTTCACTTTGCTAAAGTTAAAGTTGCATATAGTTATTTTTCCAAAGACTGAAATTCTGGTATTCCGTCCATTAATTTCAGTTGATCAAACGATAATTTTTAGCGCCACTGCCAGAAGCGGGACATGTGGTGCTCCGCGTGGGACATTACACTTTAGTCTAAAAAAGCGGGACGCTAAAATCGGAACCAGTCTGTTAAGGTCCACTTGTCTGACATGGTACCCGTATGTTTCGTATGGTTTCTATGGAATTTCATAGTGTTTAATTTTGGTAAAATTTAACTAAATTTTTTGTTAAATTTATAATTAAATTATAATAAATAACTAAAGTTTTAAAAAAGTAATTAGTAAGTAATAAAGTCAATTATAATTTCATAATAATAATATTCATAGACGATTTTGATTTTATAATATTGACGAAACTAGTAGTGGCACTAAAGGCTTTGGTATCGAGGGTCGCGGGATCGATGGCGCGCACAAGGCAAATACATAATTATTAAATATATATATATATCCATGAACATGATGGTTTGTCTTGGTATGGGTGTTTCCTATGTATAGTGATAATATAATTATAGACTATAGAGTGACATGACATACAAGACACAATGTATTGTGAGTTGCGTTAGGAGTTGTTCTAACGCAACTCTCAATATGTGTTGATGTGATGCCACGGTCACCTCCTACAGTCACCCCACTCGATATATTACACGCAGTGAATTCATCCTCACACATTGGAACCACAATAGCCGCATATTGTGCGGTTCCAGATGCGATTCTTCCTGAAAATCGACTACTGAAAGCTGTTGTGTGTTCCTACAGAGACTTTTTTTGGAGTCTAGCGGTGGAACTGGAGTGAAGAGGTTTTTCCAGGATCTGCATTTACATGTGATGCCTCTGGTATGATTGGCGTGTGGGCACCTGTTGGCTGTCGCAGAATAATTAAGAAGCTGGTGGTACACAGCTTTAATGCCGAGTGATGCCCAAATCTTAATTATGTACACTGTGTTTGAAATGTTATATGTTATTGTGTAATGTCTCATAATTATGATGTTAATAAACATATTCTCTATCTTTCTCTGGTGTTACAGCCTCCATAATAATATGCTGCGCTATACTTACGGTATTGCGTACCCTCAGGCGGGCAATATGGTTGTTTGAAAACTTTTTGGAATTAAAAAAAATCGACAAAAATCTGTATATTTCATTTATCCTGCAAATTTTTATTATAAATGTGAAGGTTTGTGCGGAATGTACACATGTGGATGTATGGATGTCTGTTACTCATTTATGTTATGCTTGGTAAATAATGTATTTAAGTATTTTATTAGCTATCTAGTACTCATAGTACAAGCTTTGCTTAGTTTGGGACTAGATGGCCGCGTGTAATTTGTCCTGGAATATTTATTATTGATTTATTCATTGTAAACATGTTGGTCTGCAATAAATGATTTTATTATAATTATGAATAAAGAATACATACCTATTAATCCTTTGCTTCTATACGCATCGTAAATCCTTTTGAAAAACTCTCCGGTTTGCTCCTTATATGTGATCACTGACCATATGTGACCCACAAATAGATATCCCCTCGGTGAAAATACACCTTTATTTGACCAGTAGTCATGATCATAAGCGCCAAGGGCCAGCAATCCTGCCCCTAAGAGGGTTAGTACGAAAACGTACCATAATATTATATTGCTGAAGGGCCAATATAGAACAGCAAGTGTCGACAGCACCGCCAGCGGTATCCAGGATTTATTGAACATAAACATTTTAAGATTCATTTATATCACAGTAATTTAGCTATAGTCTTTGGAAGTCATGATTATGGCGATCATCTAACAAAAAAAAAATGGTTGAATTGTATATATTTGCGCAAAATATAACGGATTGTACAATTACAATTGTAAAGATAAATATAATATTTATTTGTTAACATGTGGACATGCTAGGTGTTCATCTATATATCGCTCATTGGCTGCAAAAAGGTCACAATGTACATTTATGTCGTTGTTGCACGTAAATCACTTTTATGATTGTCTAACCAAATAACATTTAAAATTAATTGCAAAAAAATAAAATGAAAACTAAAAAGATCTTCTAAAATAATATTTCTAAGTTAAGAAGAATCAGGAAGTAGAATTAGCATATTAAAATAAATACCAAATAGACGTTCGAAAAATGCATGGCGACTTCGATTGTGTCGTTGTTGCACCAAATGAGCGATATATAGAAATAAATCCCTATTTCCCTCGGTCACGCCATCACGCGTAAAGGCCTGGACCGATTTCGATTTTTTTGTTGTCTATGTTATTGTCAGGACAAGGTTCTTAAAAGAGTAAAAAACAAGAAAATTGCGTGGGAAATTAGAAAATTTAAGAAACTGAACGACCATTATTAACTTTTTTAATGTAACTTTATGTCGTTTAACAGAACTGGCAGTCATTTGACATATTGCGCGAAAGCAATTCGATTTCAATATTCATAGTTATGACGGACGAGAGAGGGTCGTGCGTGCTCCTGTAGTGGAGACTAAAATGGACCTGATGATGATGATGATGATTGATAGGAAGACAGGACAACGTCTGTGGGGTCAGCTAGATATATAAATAGTATTGTTATGCTTTTACAAGCGTACAAAATTTTAAAGACATTACATAGGGTTTTTAGGTATTAATTAAATATTTGTGACCTACGTATTGTAAAATATGATCAAAATTAAATAATTATATCGGATGTTGTAAGGTAGCTCTCTATATTTAAGTGATGTGAATGTTGAAAAGAAAATCTACCTAATTTAAATCCAAATTAGAATATCAGTTCCAAACTAATACGGGCAAGGTTTAAATGTTTTTTAATACTGTATATATGTATATACACAGGGGCAAGGGAGGAAGGAATGATCACACCATCCATCGTATCGTATCGTAAACTAATCGATTTATTTGCGAGATATACCATTACTGGCGAGAACATCACAATTGCCATAAAGAAGAATTGAATCGCGAGATTATCGTAGATATTTAGTTTTTCCTCTTCGATTTAAATTAAATGTAATATTGGAATATTGTGTATACGTTTCAATACCATTTAAATTTGCGCAAATAATACAATAAATTTAACTATTGACAAGATGTAATACCACTTTGAATTTGCAATTTTAAATACAATTTCGATTTTTATACCTGTTGTTTTCATTAGAATCACGAATAACTACACTATTGACGCACTTCAAATTTTTTTTAGTAATTCACTTTCCGTATTCCATTACCTACAAACCGATGCACACTTTTTACAAACTGTTATTTAACTCACGTATTCGTAATGAAATTTCACATAACACTATTTCGTCCGTTATTATATAATAGCATGATTTTTTTTAAATATTTTGTACTCGTAAATACACTAATATTAGGTAGATGAAGTTGTCGTTTTAACATCACATGTTATATCGATTTACTAGTGCCGCGGATATAGCATCGCGGCTCGCAATGACCGAGAGAGCCGACAAGATAATGCTCACGCGCAGCCCGAGATGTCGTAAGAGAGAAAGTTTTAGCAGAACCGTATTCGACAGAAACAATTCGGGATATTTACTTAAAGTATTGACTGAGTGACGGCAGATACCTCATTGGACGGCAGAGTACTGTGTGGTATTAGCGTAGTTCCGTTCTTGTAACGTCACTATTACATCATACCACCCAGAAGTCGGTTTCTCCTGCCGCCGAACAGAAGTGGTCGGCACTAATTCAATTGTTTGAAGTCAATTGTTTCTTTTATTATAAACATAACGTTAATATACCATATTAACTTTAGGGAACAATATTTTTTGTCACCTAAGTTTACATGTGTCACTAATCTGCAGTACCCTAATAATAATCTATCCCCAAGAAATATATTAGTCATAATTTTAATCACAACTGTCTCTAAATATAAATCATCAGCTTAACTATTAGTATCATTTAATTCGTTTGATCATCAAAATAATAGATCTGTCACCAAATAAATGATCAGCCCCCTTACCACCATCTCTTATTGCGATTAAATAATTGAATAGATTGCTTATTCATACCAAAGAATAAGCGACTCTATTCCATTTGAAATAGAGTCGCTACCCTAATAATAATCTATCCCCAAGAAATATATTAGTCATAATTTTAATCACAACTGTCTCTAAATATAAATCATCAGCTTAACTATTAGTATCATTTAATTCGTTTGATCATCAAAATAATAGATCTGTCACCAAATAAATGATCAGCCCCCTTACCACCATCTCTTATTGCGATTCAATAATTGAATAGATTGCTTATTCATACCAAAGAATAAGCGACTCTATTCCATTTGAAATAGAGTCGCTTATTCATTGGTATGAATAAGCATTCTATTCAGTTATTGAATCGCAATAAGAGATGGTGGTAAGGGGGCAGCTCCTTTATTTAATGAAAAAATGGCTATTATGGGCGAAATCAAATTGGCGTCATATTCACTGACGAGACTTACAAATACTTGGTCAATGTAATAAATCATGTTTTGGTTAGATTTGAGTTCATTTTTGGTTAGGTTAGAGTTTTCTTGTGTCCTGTCATCGGAAATAGGAGCTCCGCCAAGCGGAGCTCCGTCAACCTAGATGATGAATGATGTGGTGCCAAGTAAGCTTAAATATTAATAATTGACAATATAATACATACAAAAACATTTATTTGGTACTAGACCATATATCTCCATGATTTTAGGTGATTTATTGTGGAATCGATTTTATATTGTTTGGTGACTACATTTTGGTGACAAATCTATTATTTTGCGGGCAAACCCTATTAGTTAAAAACACAAAACTAATTAAATTGGCGATAGCTTAAATGATACCCTTAACTTTATGATTACATTTCTAGTTTGAGAAATAAGATTTTTCAGTAATTTCACAGCCAATAAACCAGTATGAGTACCTACACATCGGCATTTTGTCAGCCGATGCACCTGGCTCTCGAGATACAAACGTATGTTTAGTTCGGAGACGGGGGTCGAGTCTGAACTAAATGGAATTTTGTTGTGGCTTGGTTATCATTACAATAATTATAATGTTGCAATAAATTAGTTAGTGATGTGTTAACTTAGAGCTAAGTATGTATAAAACCTGATGTGGGTAAACAAATTATTATTGTAAAACTTTATCATGGTTTGGCGTTAATAATAGTAGTTTATGAAACTGTTGCGTAATAAGGGTTCTTAAAATACGAGTGTGAGCGAATGTGATAATACAATAGAAATATATTTAGAAATATATAGGTATTTATTTATATTTATTTCAGTTTCATACACTACTTTATCTAATCTCATGAAATAGATGATAATCATATTTTAAATAAAACCATGAAGTTAATTTAACAGCTTTATTTCTTATTTATAAATCCATTTGCAGATCGAGCATGCGTTTAAGAAGAAGAAATGGCATACACATATTTCTTATCTGGCAGGGGTGCAAGTGAGAATGCTACCATGTTTAGAGTATGTTATTCTGTGACCATGTCATGTTTATCTGGGAATACTGCTGAGAGAAGTTTACTCCACCTTTTCATTGTTTGTGCTAGAAAATGTTTTGTAAAGCCTACCGTGGCAGATCGCCAATTATGAAGATGATATGGAAGAAATTTTATATTATGATATTTTTGTACGATAGATAGATAAATAGATAGATATAATTTTATTTCCACACTACAACACAATACATCATACACATTTCAATTTATACACAATCACAATCACTAGGCAATAATAATAATAATAAAACATACAGTTCGCTTACAACATTTACACGTTGACAAAAATTAATTTTAATAGAATTTTATAGTATTAACTGTAAAGTACATTTCGTCTCCTGCATTAACACAATATACCTACCTAGATGACACATTAAAAATCCAAACCGTGGAAATGCATGTTTGTGCTGCAGCTGTGCAAAAAGGCCCCAATATATAGATGAGAAGCCCCGATAGTGGAACTACGGCAGGTATCAAATCAAATAGTTCATCCGAACACTTCCCGTCGTATATTTAGTATAGTACGCAAAGAGACACAACATCTACGTGTAGATTTCCATCTAATTCGGAAATTCCGAGGTCGGTTGCCGAATATAATGCGATACACGTCGCCGACTCAGCGTGTAATCTAGTTTTAAGTAGAATTACGTAATATAAATATATATATTTGTAGATTAAGGTAACTATTCTATGGACTTATTGTTTTGTAAATTTGTATGCATTGCAATGTTGTCTGAAATAAATGGTTTTATTATTATTTTTATAAATTACTATTTTAGTGCTATACAAGTTAACAGTTAGCTAAAAAATTACAGGTGCTCATTACCATCTTTGAGCCAAACCCAACCTCACCTGTACGTGGCGCACCTTGCTGATTTACTAAAGAGGCTCTGGCGAAAGGGAGGTAGGGCAAAGCGTAATTTTTAGCTAGGGAATCTTCTGCTTCTTTTGCTGGGGAGCTGGGGAAGCTTCTCCCGACTGGGGAAATACCACCACGTTACAGAATACCGCAGGCAAATAATAATTCCCTTAGTTGTTGTGTGCCTGTGAGTGAGTGAGATCACCAGGATGGAAAGAGTTGCTGCGTTGGCAGCGAAGTTGCGGTAGTTTATAGGGCTGCAGTAATCGCTTCACATCGGGCGGGACGTATGCTTGTTTGCCACCCGCATAAACAAATGCATAGTAAATCACGTGTCAAGATCGTATTTGGTGGAAAGCATTGAGGTAGGACTATATCCGGCAGTAGGCCGATGAAGATGACGATAATAATGTGAATTGATTGCGTTTCTGGTTTGCTGTAGGTCAGTTCGTTACATCACCATCCTCAAACTACGTCATGGTCGTCATCTTAACCCACATTAGCTACCTGTGCCATCTCTGTTTAGCTAAATCATAGTAGAGACATAGAGCAGTAGGCAACAACTCAATATAAACGTCTAGAATCGATGCACGCATTACGATGCTCCCTTAGTTGTTGTGTTCCTGCGAGTGAGTGAGGTCACCAGAAAGGAAGGAGATGCTGCGTTGGCAGCGGAGGGTGGCGGCGCGCGAGCGATATTTTATGTTGCGAGCAGTGAGCTGTTATTACTATAGTTCAATGGTTGCGAGCGTTAATATGGCTACGGCAACCGCTTCACATCAGGCAGGCTGTATGTTTGTCTGCCACCCGACGTAGTATAAAAAAAACGAATATAACATTGATACCTCAACCTAGAGCAGGGCTGTCCAAACCATATACAATACCGGGCCATTATAAATTACTAAATAGATTAGCGGGCCGCAGAAACAAATTACCTTGACATTTTTACTACCTACTTTGAAAGTTAAGCTTAGCTATAACTAGTTATAAAACTTTAACTTTTCTAAAAAAATATAATTTTCAGTCAGATTTGTGGTACAAAATCTGTACCGGTAAAAATCTGTATAAAAACCGGTAAATGAAAAACACGTCACGGGCCGCAAAGATAAGCTGAGGGCCGCATGCGGCCCGCGCGGACAGCACTGACCTAGAGTATTATAATAGTATATGAGCGTAGATATGAGCATGCCTTTCGACGAGATGTGATCAACCACTATTAACGATTATTAGGAACGAGACGTATAACCTTAATCTCCTTAGAGGCAAATCAATTGTATATAAATCGAAATCGTTTGTAAATTTAAATCACTACATAGTATAAAACAAAGTCGCTTTCTCTGTCCCTATGTCCCTTTGTATGCTTAAATCTTTGAAACTACGCAACGGATTATGATGCGGTTTTTTTTAATAGATAGAGTGATTCAACTGGAAAGTTTATATGTATAATATATGCATAACATAGTAGAAAAACACTGATAATTTAGAGGTTTCTAATGTGATGTCGTAAATAAACACATTTTTTTGCTCTTTCATTGCAAACGCTGGCTGAACCCAACGAGATAGATCAAAATAATGTAGTACAGTATTGTTCACCTTAAAATGGTCTACAAAAAAGTTCGCGATGGTATATGTCTATCTCTTAGTGGTAACACACAATAACCGTTATTTTATCCTTTGCTTTTTACAAGAAATAATGCCTTATTTACGAAGCGATTTTAAGCAATACAGAATTAATCCTTATCCAATTAAGTACCTTAAATACATTGCGCATTTAATATAGATCAATATGGCCCTTCACAGCATGTAATTTAAATGAATAGTTTAGAAGATATTACACATTTAAAATGCAGGGACATAACGGCTGTGGCGGTACCGGCCGCGGAGCCGGCGGCGTGTGCCTATAACTGGGGAAGGACTGGATAGGACAAAGCGCAAAGACCTTCTGTAGTACATTTAGTATCAGCATTGCACCCGTGCGAAGCCGGGGCGGGTCGCTAGTAACTTATAAATAATAATGTAAGTTAGTCTAAGAATGTGTCATTGGGTTCAGGGGCTCAAGTCGCAAAAGCCTTAAGTCGGAGATGTATTAAGACCAACTACTGGGGACCTACCGCCGAAGCTGAAGCCGATTACAATCGAGTTTTTTTGATTCCAAAAATGGGTCTTAGGTTAAAGTTGAGCTCTAGGGTCTCTACCAGCTAAGCTTAACACAATTACCACCAATCTAAGCCGAAGTTTTATTTCCGCTATCAAAAAATTTAATGGTAATCGACTTCAGCTTCGGCGGTAGGGTCCCAGTAGTTTCTTCGACTTAAGGCTTTTAATGCCTTATTTGCCATATTGCTGTCTCTCACATTACTAAGTGGGGATGTCCAGTTCTAAAAGTAACTTACTCCTACTAATTTGTTCTGATTAAATTCGTTGTGAGTTCCAAGGCAGCCGTAGTCTTACCCCCGGGCACAGAATAATATACTCTAACAGAAGAATCACTTCCGACACAATTGGAATAATCACAATTAAAATATCAACCTTCGATACGCGCTAATACGGTCCAAAATAATTCTGCAGCTGTACTCGTACCTGAGTCTTTCAGCGGCAGGGACAATCGAAAGTAACCCCTATATCTAACAAGTTACGAGCGACAGTCGCTGCTTTTACAAAATGGTTTGTCTCGGCCGTGACGTAACTCGGCAGCGTGTCGCTCATAAGGGTTGAACCAATACGCTTGAGACCGAGCCGCGTAGATATACATACGTAGTAAATACATACGCTTGTTTATTAATGTTCAATAAAATACATATACTTAAATTACCAAAAATTATAGTAGGTTTACGTATGTGTACGTTTATTACTCTGTTGTACTTACTTATGTTACTATATCATACTCTGTGATTATTAAGTACATAGGTAGGTACTTAGTAACAATAATGGTAATGTTGACACTGATAGAATGTATAATTTTAGTGTAAGTTTTAACAGGAATCATGACTGTACGTACTTACAGATCAGGTTTACTATTCACGTTGTCCCAATAATAGCTCGGATGTATCTTTAACACGGAAAGTATTTGTAACATTGGTGTAGGCATGTATTTTAAGTCTCTAATCTACTAAAGTCATAATGTCAGCAGAACTCACGCGCCGATAGATCAATTAGCGTACATTTTTAATAGTTGCGAGTGATCGCCCGTGGCACTCACACACTGCTTAGGTATAACCCAGCGTCAAAATTATCGGATTTCACACTCGCTTCATGCTGATCGTCAACTTGTCTCGTTCAACCTGCTTTTGTTCTTCGTTCGCAGTGGGACAACTGTCATAGTCCAGGAGCCTTGAAGCCGATTTACAATTTTCACAATTGAAGTACATACTAAAATTGAATGTGTTAGAGCAGAATATTATTATTGTTTTTCTTGTAATGAGGTTCAAGTAAACATGTACTTAAGCTTCTATTTTTCACACATGTAAAAGAAGAAGCGTCAAGAAATCTGTGATTGAAATTTGATTTTGTACCCGAAACTGATCTGTCGGTCAGGCACAAATTAAATATAATAATTATTTGTGCAATAATGTTCCCTGCGGGTAGTGGATAAATATAGACAGGTTTTTGCTCGACAATAGGGTAACAGTTATCAAACAAAATGAAAATATAAAACCAGGTTAACATTTATTAGGAGACAATAAAAAAATGTTATTAATTACACTATAGGATATAAATGGTTTACAGTGTATTTTCAAGAACATATGTAATGCAGAACAATAACGCTTTTGTTTACCCATCTTGGTCGCGTCACATAGCGCGTGCGAGAACGCGCGTGAGTGACACTCGACTAAATTGTGCTGCCGGCAGCGTCGGGCTTGTAGGTAAATAACTTGGACGAATGGCGGAGTGACACAGGCCTGCCCCGGGACTGCAATGGACTTCATTGTTCATTGCCTTTTTTGGTGGTCGCCGCTGTTAATCCTGGCTACACAGGAGACACAGCGGTGGGAATGTTTTTTTTTATTTTATTTATAAAGAAAACCAACAGTTTACATAATTATGGTTAAGTCTGTAGTCCTCCAGGTCCGGGTATGCCTTTCCTGGGATTTCCATTCGTTTGCCGGCTAGGGCGTCACATTGACACATCAAGTGTCTCATGGACTCGTTAGACCCTTTGCATGTTCTGCACTCTGGGCTATCAACACGTCTCATTTTGGTATAGGTGTCCTTGACAGGCATAATGGCCCGTTAGTGCCCCAAGCATGAGACGCATCCGTTTTCTGTCATATTTATGTACATGTCTGTACCAATTCATTGTACTATTAATTAATATTATAATATTAATCGACATTCAAATATTCTGATAACATTGAAGCTTATAACGCTTATTGTATGTAGTTGGCAGTAGAAAAATAATGTGACCAAATTTAAATGAAAAATAATATTACGTAGGTACCTAGTCGTTAAAGTCAAGAATAGCGATGTTGGTGGTCCCGTACATCTCCTGCAACAATACCTAAGTATATCAAATTACTACTTTATTATGAACAAACCCCGGAATAACGTCTAGTATTAAAATAAAGCCAGTCCCCCTTAATCCAATGTCCCAAGAATACAGTACTTAGATTAAACTATTAAACTTGTAACGAGTTCCCAAGTTGGGGCACTTTTTCACAAGTTGCTCAATGTGTTTTATAATTTGTGAACCCCGCAGTTCCAAGAAAGCGGCGACATGGCTTTTTTGGCTGAATTTATGGACGACTTATCAAAGATAAGGTACTGTGGCGTCTGTTCTACTATTTGTTAATAAAAATAAAAAAACTTTCAATGAACTGTTAAATACTCATTAGTAATAACAGCCCCCTTACCACCATCTCTTATTGGGATTCAATAACAGAATATAATGCTTATTCATACCAATGAATAAGCGACTCTATTTGAAATAGAATAGAGTCGCTTATTCATTGGTATGAATAAGCAATCAATTCAATTATTGAATCGCAATAAGAGATGGTGGTAAGGGGGCAGTGATTCATACCAATGAATAAGCGACTCTATTTGAAATAAAATAGAGTCGCTTATTCATTGGTATAAATAAGCAATCTATTCAATTATTGAATCACAATAAGAGATGGTGGTAAGGGGGCAGCTCCCTGTAAATACTATTGTTTTTTATAAATTATTTTTGACGTGGTAACGTCTTATATATCGATGAACGCCGGCTGCACGCACGAAATAGCATGACTTATTGTCACGTTCCGCCTTAGCCGAGCGTGCAAGCGAGAGCGCGGAAAAATCGATAGAGAGGCACGATCGGCCTTTGTTTCTTATGATGTTATCACGTAAAATTAACGTCAGTAAACCGACTTTACACACAACCAATTTTTTACATTATATCAAATATAGGGTTATACGTTATCCAAATCAAATCAAAATATCTTTATTCCTTGTACTTTATAAAGCACTTAGAAACGTCATACAAATTAAATATAAGAACATGTATCTAGCCCGATTGTCGTTTTAAATGTGGGAATTGAAGTGGTTAAAGACTATTTCTGCCTCGGACAACTGATAAAGTTTGGTTGGGGTTTCAACAAAGAGATCTATAGACGCGTTCGACTGAGCTGAACAGCATTCGAGAAACTTCGGCACATCCTCACAGCTCAAATATCGCGTTGCATCCTCCTTGCAATGACCTACGGTGTAGGAACTTGGACCCAATCCGTGTAGTGGTTTTTAAATTCGCGACGAACAACTAGTGCCTACCCAGATATAACATTATCCTTTCGCGTGCCGCGATCTCATTGTGGGTAGGTACAGTACAACAGCGTTGGTACAGCGCTAGGTCATAATTGACAGGTCGCGGCACGCGAGAGATTATGTCGGTTTTCTGCCAAAGACGAGTCCCATTCACAGACATTCAATTACTATATTGAATGTCTGTGGTCCCATTCCAGTTTGTTCATTGAAAAAAAGACGCTTTTTCTTTCTACAGTTTTCTCTGTCTTGTCTATGTAATTTGTCTATAGTTTGTCTATGGAGTGCTTGTTTTTAATCTTCGATCAATAATGATTGAATTCTATAATTGTCAAAATTAGTGTGTCAACATAATTATTCATAATTAATTAGTTGAACAACTAATATATATATTTTAATTTTAATGTTTGACTATCCAATTGAACATCAATGATACGATATAAACCCGACAAGTGATAATTTCTACGTTTTTGAATATCCCTTTCGGAGGCTATGTAAGGTAATAAACTTTACTTAGGTACGTTTTGTCCTATCATCAATAGATGATTATAATTATTTATTTAAACTTTATTGACCATATAATAAATGATTATATAATATGATAAAATATTGTTCTAAAAAAACATGCAGTGGACTGAAAGGGGGTGAAAATAGATAAAAAAATATCGACAAAAATAATATGTGTTTCTTTCGTGAATTAAGTTTTTAGTTTTTACTAAGGACTTTATGTAGGTATATTGGAAAATTAAGTTAAAAGAAAACATTTTGTGACTAAAAGAACAGTTTAGGTAATGAGTTTAGTCACTGTTTTGCTGGCTATTTGGTATCGTATTCTCATTGCTTACTAACTGACACATTTTTTTTTTATTTCAACGAAATCGACCGATTAGTTTGAAAGAAATCGATTGTTCACATAGTCTTTAGTGAAAAATAAAAATCTTAATTCATGAAAAAAAATATAAAACATATTTTTTTAAATATTGTTTTGTGGATAATTTTCGATCTATTTTCACTTTATCCTACACACACACACACACGGGTTACACTTTATCCCAAGACACAACTATATAATAGGCTAGACGACAATGATCTAAAATTATAAAAATATTATTTTATCACTGTCGTAAAATATACAAAACTAGAACGATCTGCGATCTTCAAATTTTAATAACTTATGTTCGACTTGTTTATGGTCGATCAAAGTTTGGTGGGAAAAACAAATTTAAAAGGACGAAATTATAAAACAAAAATATTAACTTTGGAAAAACAATAAAAAATACTATAACTTTTGTTTCGGCATTTGTCGTACAAAATTCTGTTAAAATAAATATTGTAAGTATACAAAAAATACCTAGTTGTGACGTCATAACTCAGTAGCCCTTTGTATGGAGCGTTTTTGGTAAAGTCCAAAATTGTGATATTCAAGTTATCATTGTCGAGAAGTTTTTATGTTGTCGAATAATTATGTTAGAAGTAATTCTTTCATCTATAGTTATATTATAATGGCGTCCTTAGATAACACATCGAAAGAAAAAAATATCGTCTAGCATATTATTCTGTGGTCTAGTCCATTAAATATGATTTCGAACGAAGTATTTTCGTGTAAATCATAGAAAGTGCAATTAATTGTGCCCTGGTTTTATTGAAGGCGTGAATGTGCAACAAAAACATGCATTTATAAGTCGATGAGTTGAAACGCAGCATTGCTTGCACGTGTTGCTGAGTAGTCAGTTTTTGCAACTAAAAACGAGCGAGAATGTCGAGTAGGCACTTATACTCCGAAGTGTTACTTTACACTATAGATTCTTGTGAACTTGACGTTTGGAATACAATAATTTATAAGTTAAATGTGCAGTCGGGTCTCGTTGCCTTCTTGTTATTGTTACTTGAGTATTTTTCTCCGAAAACTGACGTGTGATCGGAGGTAAGAACGCTCGATTTCGCAAGAAACAATTTCTGCTATTTGGGTATTTAATTATTGATTTGATGAGAAAACAATTGGTTGTCTGTAAAGTCGGTTTACGGACGATAATTTTACGTGATAACGTGACAAGAAAACATCGGCCGATGGAGTGGAAGAGAGATAGATGCGTCACAAGCCGAACGCTTAGGGCGACCGTGCCTCTCTATCGCTTGTACCGCGCTCTCGCTTGCACGCTCGGCTCAGGCGGAACGTGACAATGAGTCATGCTTTTTAGTGCATACAACCGGCGTTCATCGATTTAAAAGACGTTATCACGTCAAAAATTGTGAAAGTGAAAATATCTTTTTCACCTCACTAGCTCGTAAAAGCTCTGTTTATCATTCGAAATCTGCGTGGAAAATCGCACTTTATCCGCTAGCGTGGAAAGTGTTTTTAAAATTCGAATATTTTTATTCAATAAAGGTTTCGTACAATAAATTACATATATATAGAACCTCATTGGTTTCCTAATAGTTTATATTCTCTGCAGCCAGTCCATTGATGATTGAAATGCAAATACTTATTTCATGTCATGCGCCAGCCTCATTTAAAGAATCGCACTGGCCGGCAAATTTTCCTCGCTTTAGTGAGGTGAAAAGTTGTGTGTTGCGCTCGGCAGCAAAGTTATTTAGCGTCTCGTACCTTTGAAACCCTCGCTACGCTCAGGATTCTATATTTGAACCACTCGCTTCGCTCGTGGCTCAATCCTAGAATCCTTCGCTTGCTCAGGTTTCAATACAAGGTACTCGCGCCAAAAATTAACTTTGCAGCCTTGCATAACAAATAACTATTTCACCTCACTAGCTCGTAAAAGCTCTGTTTATCATTCGAAATCTGCGTGGAAAATCGCACTTTATCCGCTAGCGTGGAAAGTGTTTTTAAAATTCGAATATTTTTATTCAATAAAGGTTTCGTACAATAAATTACATATATATAGAACCTCATTGGTTTCGTAATAGTTTATATTCTCTGCAGCCAATCCATTGATGATTGAAATGCAAATACTTATTTCATGTCATGCGCCAGCCTCATTTAAAGAATCGCACTGGCCGGCAAGAAAATTTGATTAAAAAAAAAAAACTTTAAAATTTTCTTCTCTTTATTGAATTCACTTTACTTCCATTATTTTGGTTTGTTTTTTGATAAAATCGAAAGAAATCATAAAATATGAGCGAAGCTAGCAGCGACGAAGATATAAATTTAACACCTGCAGAATTAGTGCAAGTGGTACATAATGCCGAGTTGAGTTTTCTTCCGGAAAAATCGCGCGAAAAATACATAAAAGCGTACGATTTGTTCAAGTAATTTAATATTTATTAAAACTGTTTTTCTTGCACCTAACATTTTCCTCGCTTTAGTGAGGTGAAAAGTTGTGTGTTGCGCTCGGCAGCAAAGTTATTTAGCGTCTCGTACCTTTGAAACCCTCGCTACGCTCAGGATTCTATATTTGAACCACTCGCTTCGCTCGTGGCTCAATCCTAGAATCCTTCGCTTGCTCAGGTTTCAATACAAGGTACTCGCGCCAAAAATTAACTTTGCAGCCTTGCATAACAAATAACTATTAAATGTAATTTATGATATGAAGTATTTTAGCGGATTTGATGGAGATCTTTATGGAAAAAAATATTAAGCGACCTTGCAGTACTTTATTAACTTAATTACCTACTTTTAGCGGTTAAAAAGAATATCTCCAAGGCCATAACATGACTTCATATTATTGATATTTGGTGGAACTCTTTCAACATTTTGATGTAATAAAATCATTTGTACTACCTATTTATAATAATTAAGAGGAATAGTGAGAAGCTCGATGACGTCGTTGCGCGTGTCAGTCTAATCGAACACAAAAGTTAAGCAATGTCGACCGTAGTCTGTCCAAAGATGGGTGTATTCATCTCGAGCTCCTCTGTGCTTCGTGGGGCACGTTAAGCCATCGGTCCCGGCTGTTGTTATTAGTTGACAGTCGTTAAGCCAAATTAGTGGCCTATACGCGGCTTGAAAACACTGGCCTCCGTTAACTCGCAGTTGAGCAGCGTGATGGATATGCTCTAAACCCTTTCGATTGAGGGGAGACCCGTATCCTAGCAATGGGATGTATAAGGGTTGACATGGTTGGAATACTTAGTAAAAAGTGATTTTAGAAGGATTTTAGGTCAAAAAGTAATAACTTCACATCCATGGAAATTAATTTCTATGCTTTAGCTGTATTAATTTAAACCATGAAAATGAGCAACAAAAATTAAAAAAATTGTGAACAATAAATAAAACACGTTTATGCATTATAAAAACTATATTTGTCGCCAAGATAACAGAAACGGATCGACTTACTACCTACTTGTCTTTATAAAATTCTCCCTTTATCAATATAGCAGGCTATTTCATAACTTGACTACATTATTTTTTAGGTACCTATTTTGTGATATAATCATTATTTATTGAGTAGTAATCAATTGAACTGGGCGACTATTATTCTAACTTTTGTACTAAACGTAATACAAATCATCACTACATAGTATAAAACAAAGTCGCTTTCTCTGTCCCTATGTCCCTTTGTATGCTTAAATCTTTGAAACTACGCAACGGATTATGATGCGGTTTTTTTAATAGATAGAGTGATTCAACTGGAAAGTTTATATGTATAATATATGCATAACATAGTAGAAAAACACTGATAATTTAGAGGTTTCTAATGTGATGTCGTAAATAAACACATTTTTTTGCTCTTTCATTGCAAACGCTGGCTGAACCCAACGAGATAGATCAAAATAATGTAGTACAGCATTGTTCACCTTAAAATGGTCTACAAAAAAGTTCGCGATGGTATATGTCTATCTCTTAGTATACATAATAACCGTTATTTTATCCTTTGCTTTTTACAAGAAATAATGCCTTATTTACGAAGCGATTTTAAGCAATACAGAATTAATCCTTATCCAATTAAGTACCTTAAATACATTGCGCATTTAATATAGATCAATATGGCCCTTCACAGCATGTAATTTAAATGAATAGTTTAGAAGATATTACACATTTAAAATGCAGGGACATAACGGCTGTGGCGGTACCGGCCGCGGAGCCGGCGGCGTGTGCCTATAACTGGGGAAGGACTGGATAGGACAAAGCGCAAAGACCTTCTGTAGTACATTTAGTATCAGCATTGCACCCGTGCGAAGCCGGGGCGGGTCGCTAGTAAACATATATATTAAACTTGACCTAATTTAGTAATTCTGTCACCAATTAAAGTTTTTGGGCTCATGTTTGTATTTTTCTTGTATCTCTTTTTCATCATTTGATATTTTTCTTTTTCGTCATTTGATAGGCGTGCGCGGGGACATGGGTCCAACGCGCAGAGGCCCCTTTGAGAAGTATGATGTAATGTTGTACGACCCACTTCGGGATATAGCAATGAAACGATATCCCCATGAGCTGGTCTCGGCAGTGTGCCTTATTTCGGCACTGCCCAGGTCTCAGATCTTGATTGTAACTAGACAAAAAATTTGTCGTTAATTTGTCGAAATTTGTCGCCCAAAGCAAAAAATTTGTCGGGGTCCCGTTAAAGAGTTATAAGGTTTTTTTTGTGGCAGTGCCGAAATAAGCTTATTTCGGCACTGCCCACTTGGGATCTATTAAACTACAAAACATAGCGAACATATGATTTTCCCCAGAATTAGTCGTCAATTTGTCGAATTCAGACACCAAGTATCAGAATTAGTCGACCTCTCGTTAAAAAGTTATAAGTATTTCTTTGTGGCAGTGCCGAAATAAGCCTTATTTCGGCACTGCCCAAAAAAACTACACCACCTAGCGAAAATCTGATTTCACCCAGATGTTGCCTTGAATTTGTCGAAATTTGTCGGATATAAAACACAACTGGTCGATGCGTAATTAAAAAGTTACACGCATTTTAATAATTCTCATAGTAAATATAGTCCGAGATCTTGCATCAAAATTATATCATGCACAAAATGCAACAGTAAACGTTTCATTTCCTTCCTTTTTCAGAATCTGGCAAAGTTTGTCAATGCATGCAACTGTTTTCTGATCTACGAATGCTTTCAAAGTCAAAGTCAAAGTCAAAGTCAAAATATCTTTATTCCTTGGACTTTATAAAGCACTTAGAAACGTCATACAAACTAAATATAAGAAACATGTGTAAATCATTACTACTCTAAATCCGCAGAGCTTAGATTCACTTTCATCACACTATCTTGAATGTGAAAGTGAATTTAAGTGTTCTTTAGGTGTTCTTTAGCACTACATTAGTTGCTTTTTACGATAGCCATATGTGAATGGGGTGGTGTTATTCTACTCTGCCTACGTTAGGCTCTCTGACTACAACGCGAATTATTAAAATGCGTGTAACTTTTTAAATACGCGTCGACCAGTTGTGTTTTATATCCGACAAATTTCGACAAATTCAAGGCAACATCTGGGTGAAATCAGATTTTCGCTAGGTGGTGTAGGTTTTTTGGGTAGTGCCGAAATAAGGCTTATTTCGGCACTGCCACAAAGAAATACTTATAACTTTTTAACGGGAGGTCGACTAATTCTGATACTTGGTGTCTGAATTCGACAAATTGACGACTAATTCTGGGGAAAATCATATGTTCGCTATGTTTTGCAGTTTAATAGATCCCGAGTGGGCAGTGCCGAAATAAGCTTATTTCGGCACTGCCACAAAAAAAACCTTATAACTCTTTAACGGGACCCCGACAAATTTTTTGCTTTGGGCGACAAATTTCGACAAATTAACGACTAATTTTTTGACTAGTAAAAATCAAGATCTGAGACCTGGGCAGTGCCGAAATAAGCACACGTCTCGACAGGTGTTGAGATTATTTCAAAGTGTGATGGAAAATAAATGGGCTATGGAAATGAGATCTGGGTGAACTAAATACCGGGCTACTACAGAACAGGGACGGACGCCTGCCATAACTGCTTCTAATTAGTTCTAATGCTAGTTATTTGTTGTACGGTGGCTTGCCACTCACTTATTTTTCTTATTATTAAATACTTACAAAAATATTTCTGCGTTCAAACTATTTTAGGATTATTCTACAATGGTGGCATCCGTGACTCGAAAAAAAATCACTTAAAATGTCTTTTATTGTAAAAGTAGGTAGATGTGTAAAACAGGGTTAAAAAATGCATTACGTTTAGGGCGTCTGTTAAACAGATGTTGTATTGTTTTACAATGGTTTCACTATTGCCATTCATTATTATTGTTTGAGAACAGATACACTTAGGGTTCAGCATCGAAATTGAAGAAACATTTTGAAAAAATGGTGATGTCAGTTTGGTGTCAAATTAAAGTTTTTTAGGTAGTCTATATTGAACAAGATTCAAAATATGAAAAACTAAATTTTGTTAAAAGAACTAAGAACAAAAAAAAAATAGTTATTGTCAAAACTTATATTCAATTACTTTTGTTATCATATACTACCAAAAAAGGCAATCATCAATGAAGTGCATTGCAGTCCCCGGGGTAAGAAGACTATGGTAGTCTCGGAACCCACAACGAATTTAATCAGAAGAATTTAGTAGGAGTAAGAAGCTTTTGAAATTTCACTTTCCCTCTTGGCAATGTGAGAGACAGCAATTAAGGTATTAAAAGCACAAAGAGATGGCTAGTCAAGTGCCGCAACACGGATTTAAGTATCTTATGAAACATTGAGTTGTTAACCTAACACATCGATTCCAAAAATGTGAAATGTGAATTGTAAAATCGTTTGAACGCTTGGTAATTCTCCCTTGTCCCCGATCGGTCCACATTTTCAGATGGTCAACGTTCTCGTTAGGTCTACATATTAAAAAGATGTAAATACATATGCCACGGCGATCTCGCAAATGGCTCTGACGATTTTGATGAAACTTATACCCTAGGGGTTTACGGGGGCTAGGAATCGATCTCACTAGGTTCCAACTCTCGGAAAATTCGTTTTTGCCCCAAAAACGGTGTTTTAGGTACTTGTTATTAAAAGTGTTATAAAAGAATTAATTGGCTATGTAATTGTCATTTATTTGGTTTTTTGTTTTTATACCACTCTGTTGGCATTTGGCAAATATATAACCTGTATGGAAAACAGTCGGCTTTTATTTAATAATTACGTAAAACAGCACTTTTCTTTAGTAAACAAAACAGACTTTCATTTCCCAAAAACATACTTCAATAATATGTAAAAAAATATTATTTGCGAACCCAACTTAAGTAAATTAATTAATCCCTACATCCCTACTAATATTATAAATGTGAATGTGAGTTTGTTTGTTACACTTTCACGGTAAAACTACCTAACCGATACACCAAAAAACAAAAGTAAATTCGGGGAATGTCGCGGGTGGAAGCTAGTTTTAAATAAATTAAAGTGTTACTGCAATTTCATTATCACATTCACATTTAATAATATTGTTTATAATTTAATTAATTAAACAGGTCACTGTCATATTTTTGTCGAGAAAGCCCACTAGATACTATTTCTCACGTAAGTAAGTAATAATCTTAATATTGGTACAATTGAATCGGTCATTTTTTTTCCAACATCCTTTTTTTTGCTGATAAAGGGAGATGCGTATCCTGGGTAAAAATCACTATGATTTGAACTTCTGATTTAAAAGTTTATTAATAAAAATATTAAATTGGAGGTTTTCCCAGGAGACTACAGCATGGGGTTCTTCAAAAAGGGCGTGAAGAGGTTTTTACAGGGTCGGCAACGCGCGTGTGATGCCCCTGGTGTTACAGGCGTTCATAGGCTGCGGTAGCTGCTTTCCACCAGGCGGGCCGTAAGCTTGTTTGCCACTCTAGTGGTATATAAAAAAAAAAGTGCCCATTAATAAAAAAAAATTACGATTTAAAGCAAGTTCAGGATAGCATTCTGGAAGAGCATATGCCATTTTATAACAACATTTTTAGCTGGCCAACTGCAATTGTTGAAGGTAATCCAGATGAGAATGATGGAGAATATGACTATGTACCTTAAAGATATTAAAACATGACAAATTAATACATGTAAAATGTAAATAAGGTGTAATTTTCAATAATAAGTAATAACAAATATGATTACTACGTTTGTTTTGGTTAAATTATATACTACTAACCCTATTTCTCGATAAAACAACATAAGTCAAGAACAGTTTTTCATGTTTTTTTTTATTATTTTTATTAATAAACTATTATTTTTATTAAGTTTTTAACTACTCAAATACTTAAATAAGCATAAAAAAAGTGTTTTAAAACTCATTTATTTGTGCATGAAACAGTTTTATTGATTCCTGAAAAATTCAAATTGAGTGACTTATGAGGTTTTTGAAATGACCGATTCAATTACAAGCAAATATCTTAGAACAAAGATCAAAAATAACTGTACGGAACCCGTTTGGCGGCGGGCAGGGTGCGGCGGTCATATTTCGTCGGCTACATTATTGAAGTGCACATTACACTTCCCAAGCCAACTTTGTTCTTGACGGTAGGTAAAAAAAATGCTCGAGTCAGCGGCGTCAACTTACTACAAGTACAAACTCGGCGGTCCTTCAATTCCGTTTAATTTTTTAGTCATTCGATAGTCGCCGTCAGGATTTGACTACCTGCCGGTGTGTTCTGTTAATTTTTTGTGTTATAATTGTTATTTTGTTGTGTATATAATTGTTATTTGTTGTTATTTAAATTATATTCATATTGTACTGCTGATGAAAAGCTTTGGAAATTAAGGTTAGTAATAGTTTTGTTATCGTTGTCATTAACCTTTATTCATCCCACTACTGGGATACAGGTCTCCCTTCACTCGAAGGGGTTTAGAGCATACCACGCTGTTCAACTGCGGGTTGGCGGAGGCCAGTGTTTTCAAGCCGCCCGAAGACAACTGACTTGGCTTAACGACTGTCAATATATTACAACAGCCGGGATCGACGGCTTAACGTGCCCTCCGAAGAACGAAGGAGCTCATTATACATAAATCCATCCATGGACAGTCTACGGTCGACTTCCTTAACTTGCGTGTTTGATTTGACTGGCACGCGCAATAACGCCATTCAGCTCCTCGTTTTTTGAAGCTCCTAAGATTTTGGTAATTTATTAAATCAAATATTTAAGTGACCTATTAGTTTGTTAAATTATACAACGAAATATTTGTGTGTATGAATATATCTGTCATAGTTTGGGTCATCATCATCATCATCAGGTCCATTTTAGTCTCCACTACAGGAGCACGACCCTCTCTCGTCCGTCCTAGACGGAAGGAGGATTTGCCTACACTCCCCACGCTGGCCAGACGGGTTGGGGAGGCCTGATCGATGTTTGGTAACGTATTTCCCTTAGTCGCCTTGTACGACATTCACGGGAAGAAACGGAGTGATTCTATCCTAGTCTGCCGGAAACCACACCGCCAATAGTTTGGGTGTTTTCTTATAAATATTATTTGAAAGACACGGCCCGCCTGATGTACAAAGCGGTTACTGTAGCATAAATACGCTTGCAAAACAAAAGTATTATTTACGTGATGGCATCGCTGCCGCCAACACAGCATCTCTTTACATCTGAAAACCCTAGAACTCGTACCCCACTCACACGTAGGAAGACAACAGTACTGAAGGGTTACTTGGCTGTGATTTTCAGGGAAGTAAAGGCCGTTGGACTGTCATCACTTTTGACAGAGCCTCATTTGCACCCCTAAAACTAGGATAGGTGCCTGATGTACTTTTTTGTACTTAAACCAGAAGCGTATCTTTGCGACATCAAAAACTTGAGCTGCCTTTGAGATACTATGGGGTCCTAATAATTATATACTGTGCTCGAATGGTTAGCAATGGCCACTTTAACTCCGAGGTTGCGGGCTCGATCCCCGCACAAGACAAATATTTGTGTGTTCGGATTACAGAACAAAGAGAGTTTGTGTGCATTAATATGTCTGTTTATCTTGGTCTGAGTGTTTTCTGTGTATTATGTATAAAAAATGTATTTTTTTTGTACCTACCTTTTTTATATCTTTCGCGTGCCGCGGACCCATAGTGGGTACAGCGTTAGTTCAGAGCTTGGTACAGAATTGACAGGGCGCGGCAAGCAGGGAGTTAAGTATAACATCAGTTATCAAGTACCCATAGTACAAGCTTTGCTTAGTTTGGTACTAGAGGGCCGTGTGTAATTTATCCAGGAATATTTATTATTAATTACATATTTATTCTTTATTTGTACATTTACTGTCGTTATTGTAAATATTAGGCTAATGTCACATTGTTTGGCAACTGTAAATTGACTTCAATACTACGAGCACTTGCTCGTAGCTTCAATATGTAGGCATGCAAAATAATGGAGAGGTATATAAACAAATATTTCTGGACAAATTACACACTGCCATCTAGTCCCAAACTAAGCAAAGCTTGTACTATAAGTACTAGATAACTGATATATATACTATACTTAAATGCATTTTCTTTTGTAAATACATATATATATATATATATATATAATACATAGAAAACACCCAGACTAAGACAAACAGACATGTTCATGCACACAAATGTTTGTTTTGTGAACCCGCGACCTCGAAGTCAAAGTGGTCATTGCTAACCACCCGTCCATCGAGCTCGTCAATATTATGTTCAAAGTTTTTGATCCAAAGCCAACCTTACCTGTACATAGTGCACCCTGCCATCATCCAAATGAGACTTTGTTGAACTTGAGAGATAGTCTGATGAGTTTAACCTCCAATTCACAGAATTTCAGATGAACGCAGCGAAACATTGAACAAAACATTGTTGGTTTTGGAGGATTGTTGCGTATCTGCGTATGTTGTGAGTCAGTGGGGTGACAAGGTGTGAGGAAATGCTGGGGTAGCAGCGAAGGTGCTAGCGCGCGAGTATAGCAATACTCGGGCGCTAGCACCTCCGCTGTGTTGACAGCCCAGAGTGCAGAACATGCAAAGGATCTAACGAGTCCATGAAACACTTGATGTGTCATTGTGACGCCCTAGCCGGCAAACGAATGGAAATCCTAGGAAAGGCGTACCCGGACCTGGAGGACTACAGACTCTTCCCAATAAGCGGCATACTGAAGTACATGGAACATGTCTCCAGACAGTCAGGGGAGAGTGACTAAAGGATTTGGGAGAGCACAAAAGATCCATGAGGGTCGACGTGTCACCGGTGCTTCAGCACTGGACCCACTCTAAGATAAGATAAGATAGCACCTCCGCTGCTACTACTGCTAGAGGAATACCTCTGCACTGCTATAGAAGATTGCTATACAAGGGTATAGCAATAGCATTGGCCATTGTTTTGTATATCAATGGCAGTGGCTCTTAAACTTTTGATGATGTTGACCATCTGACCAAATTCGTATATTGTCACGGACGGACCATCAGAGAGAAAGTGGGGAGAAAGGTAGAAGACAGTTGAAATATTGCTATGCCATGAAATAGAACAGTAACTATGTGTATTATTATTCACGACTCTGATATTCACCACGCATGTCAATCTAAATCAGAAATAGGCTTTCATCAATACCGTGAGGAAGTCATCCTGATGGACCACTTGCGGTGACCTTACGGACCACTAGTGGCACTGAGTCACAGGTTAAGAACCACTGGCTTATAGGCTACGGTAACCGTTTCATTTGTAAGAAGCTCGATGGTGTCTTTGCGCGTGTCAGTCTAATCGATCACGCAAGCTAAGCAACATTTTTTTTTTTTTTTTTATACTACTTCGTGTGGCAGACAAGCATACGGCCCGCCTGATGTGAAGCGGTTACCGTAGCCATATTAACGCTCGCAACATAAAATATCGCTCGCGCGCCGCCACCCCCGCTGCCAACGCAGCATCTCCTTCCTTTCTGGGGACCTCACTCGCAGGAACACAACAACCATCAAGGGAATTGTTATTTGGCTGCGGTATTCTGTGAGGTGGAGGTACATTCCCCAGTCGGGTAGCTTACAATTAAGCTCCCTACCTCTCTTTTCGCCAGAGCTTCGTTTGTCAGTCAGCAGGGTGCACCGCGTGCAGGTGAAGATGGCTTTGGTTCAAAGATGTTGATGTTGTTGTCATCAAATAACAGTCGTTAAGCTAAAATCAGTGGCCTTTGTGCGGCTTGAAAACACTAGTCTCCGCAACCAGCAGTTGAGCAGCATGGTGGAGTATGCTCTAAACCCTTCGATTGACGGGAGACCCGTACTCCAACAGTGGGATGATATGGGTTGATGCTCAACCGCTTCATAGGATATACAAACAATCATGAAATGTGAAAGTAAGCCTATGCCACTCCGTATACGGCGTGGTATTTAAATTAAATTAAATTTTTGGCCGTGTGATTTCCGGCAGACTAGAATAGAATCGCTCCGTCCGTCGATTAAGGGAAATACCTAAAAAACATCGATCAGGCCTCCCCAACCCGTCTGGGCAGCGTGGGGAGTGTAGGCCAAATCCTCGTTCTGTCTGGGACGGACGAGAGAGGGTCGTGCTCCTGTAGTGGAGACTAAAATGACCTGACGATGATGATGTGGTATTTAAAAAAATAGAGTGATGAGGATCATGATTTCTGATAGCTGCCACGACGTTCAATGTATAAACTTCGAAAAACTTATCTATCAAAAGCCAACAGTACCACAGATCACACAAATAAAAAAAAATGGTTGTCTGTAAAGTCAGTTTACGGACGATAATTTTACGTGATAGATAACATCATAAGAAAACATCGGTCGATGGAGTGGAAGAGAGATAGATGCATCACAAGCTGAACGCTTAAGCCGATCGTGTCTCTCTATCGCTTGTTCCACGCTCTCGCTTGCACGCTCGGCTCAGGCGGAACGTGACAATGAGTCATGCTTTTTCGTGCGTGCAGCCGACGCTTGTCGATTTATAAGATGTTATCACGTCAAAAAATATACCCACTTTAGTAAACATACTTACGCCAAACACGCATAATTTTCCAGCGTAAAATGCATAATTATTGTTTATAATCCCGACGAAACATAATTAAATTACGCTCGCCCCAATTCACGCGATATTACAAAAAAGGCGTTCTACATAAAGATATGTCAAAAGAAAAATAGATAAGTTATGTTGTGGGTTAGAAACTTAGGTCTACTACACACACACACTTGTCCGCTATAAAGTATAATAGGTGGCTTTCCTTATATTACTGTCAAACATTTTATAGGTCAAAACGAAATTGAATAATAAAGTGAAAATAAAATTTCAACCCTGTAGGTATCGACGACGCGATGACGCGTGGATGGTTTCCGAACAGGGTCTAAACCTGTGTGACGTCACAATATCTCTTCATTATTTACATACAGCGGATTTGACTGTCAGATCCGCTGCATGTAAATAATGAAGAGTCAGATTCTGACATAAATATTACGATTGTGACTTCATAATACACTCGAATTTTTTTCTGGAGCTGACGGCATTTTCTTTTTCAATAACCTAATTGTTAATTTTTAACCGACTTCAAAAAAAGGAGGAGGTTATCAATTCGTCGGGATCTATTTTTTCTTATAATGTAGTCCAATGGACTTCAGTCTTTTGCTTTATGAGAAATATTTATACACTAATCGACCCTCAATTTTCCAAGTGCAATATCGTTATCTGGTATTAAAATGTTTAAAAGTATATTTTTTCATATATTTTTTTTATTCCCTGTTCAACGTCTTAAACATGCTTGAACAAAATAAGCAAGTATTTTTATAACTTAAACTCAAATGTCCTTCATTACAAATACATAGGAACCTTCTTATTACAGTCTTCATCTAAAGAAATCTGCTCTGCATATTTAAAAGTTTGAGAGCACGTAAAACCTATCTACTTTTTTCTTGACACATCTTTGGCTTCACCCATGTCGCAATGGGGCGTTTAAAAAAATAAACAGGCGGTTTTTACAGTTCTTTGGGTCTTTCACGTCAGTTGCCAGAGTGCTGGGACATCGCTATCGTAATTGCAATCTTACGTCGTGAATAGCGCATGTTTAAGGATGTTTTAGATAAAAGACTACATTTGCTCGTTTCTCTATGGATAGAACAGTACAGACACAGCATAGTAATACAACCAGTACTTTGACTTCATACTAGCGCCCAAATCGGCGCACGCACACAGCCAAGCGTCAAGTCAAGCTAGGAAGTTTTGGTGCGCGGAACAACGTATCTACGTTGTTCCGCGCACCAAAACTTCCTGAGCGGTCGTGTAATACAACCAGTACTTTGACTTCATACTAGCGCCCAAATCGGCGCACGCACACAGCCTAGCGTCAAGTCAAGCCAGGAAGTTTTGGTGCGCGGAACAACGTACATACGTTGTTCCGCGCACCAAAACTTCCAGCGGTCGTGGTAATGACGCTTGGCTGTATGAAGTCAAAGTACTGGTTGTATTACTATGCTGTGGTACAGAGCCACAGGCGCAGGTAGGGTTGGCAACTTTTTTTACAAGAGAAGCTGTATATTAATGTCGGCGTAGCAAACAGTATATTAACGGCGATGCATGCGGAGTAACAAAATAAACAGTATTATGAATAAATGAAGTATCAGAACAGTATGCTTGGCAGCCCTAGGTACAGGTCTTGCAGGTTCTGTAAGGACGGGCATGTTATTTACTGGCATGAGATGAGCTGATGAGATGTATTAAGAGTCATCTAAGAGATCTACGGCTCATCTCATGACTTTATTATCATTACATCTGTAATTGAGTGCGAAGGAATTACTCTCGAAAATCAGTACTCTTCTTTCTTCTTTGACAGTCGGGTAAAGGGAATAGAGATAATATGTATATCGAATTTTAATTATTAAACACTAATACATAATAACGACATCAACGGGTTCGTATTCCTAAAATTTAGGTTTACCTGTATATTAAAATTTCATCATCAGGTCATTTTGGTCTTCACTACAGGAGCACGACCCTCTCTCGTCCTTGCCAGACAGAAGGAGGATTTGGCCTACACTTACTCCCCACGCTGGTCAAACGGGTCTGATCTTTGATAATGTATTTCCCTTAGTCGCCTTGTACGACATCGACGGGAAGAGACGGAGTGATTATATTCTAGTCTGCCGGAAACCACACGACCACAATTTTTTTTTTGCAAATACATACTTATACTTAATATATATAAGACAAACTGACATGTTCATGCACACAAATATTTGTCTTGTGCGGGAATCGAACCCGTGACCTCGGAGTCAAAGTGGCCATTGCTAACCATTTGACAACCGAGCTCGTCATAATCTATTATATGTATATTAATACCTGAAGCAAAAACTTTGTACCACTTTATACGAAAATTGCGCGGACGGAGGATGATGATGGCGGTATGAAATTTCGCACACTTATCTATAATAATAAAAGGCTTTGTCCTCACTGACTGACTGACTGACTGACTGACTGACTGACTGACTGACTCACTAATCAACGCACAGCCCAAACTGCTGGGTCTAGAGATTCCAAATTTGGCACGTAGGTTCCTTATGACGTCTAGGGGTGCACTAAGAAAGGATTTTTCAATATTCATCCCCTAAGGGGGTGAAATGGGGGTCCAAAGTTTGTATGGGGAAAGAAGATTAGTTGGACTATTTTATACGAAACTTTACACAAGTACTTCTATAGATAAATGAGTAAACACGTGTTTCAGGATTTTTCAAAATTTACCCCCTAAAGGGGTAAAATGGGGTGAAAAAGTCTGAAAATCGTCATGGGTATTGTTTTTATGGTTTATCGGGTCGCTGATTACGAAAACAACAACTATTTAATAATCCAACATAGCCGACGTGACATAAAATCTCCCCTATGGGGGTGCGATGGGGTTGAAATGTCATAATATCAATATGGGTGTTGATTCTATGGTTTTCTGGGACGTCAGTTACGAAAATGGCATCAATTTGAAAATATAACATAGTGGACACGAAATTACTTAAAAGGATTTGTCAAATTTTACCCCTAAATGGGTGAAACGGAGGTCCAAAGTTTGTGTAGGGAAACGAGATTAGTTTTTATATATTATAGATTAGTAGGGCTATTTTTTCCTAAACTTTACACGAATACTATAGAGAAATGAGTGAACACGTGTTTCAGGATTTTTGAAATTCAACCCAAAAAAAAAAGGAGTAAAATGGGGTCAAAATGTCTGAAAATCATCAAGGATATTATAGTTTTTATATTTTATTGGGTCGCTGCGTGTCGAAAACAACAACGATTTTAAAATTCAACGTGGCCAACATGACCATCATCATATAATTTTTTTAAACTTTGATTTATCCTTTTTATGCGGATGGAATAAGACTTGTGTGTTGACTGAAGTGTTATTCCTAATAGGTTTTTTAATTTGTATTTGGCGTCAATCAGTGCTTATACGATCGCAGGCGGTGCGGCAAGGGTGGGACGGGTGTAGTTGTTTTCTGGAAAGTTCTTGCATCCGTATTTTGTACAATTAAAGGTGCCAGATGAAGGTGGTTGCGTTGCGTGTTAGACTTGACTTGGATAATCTAAAATGCGCGAACTTCACGCAAGTAAAGGCGTGGGCAAAAGATAGATAGTAAAAGGCTTTGTCCTCACTGACTGACTGACTGACTAACTCACTATTTAAGGCAGAGCCCAGACGACTGAAGCTAGAAACCTGAAACTTTGGATATGTGTTTCCTATAGAATGTAAGCGCGCACTAAGACGGGATTTTCCGAAATTTCACCCCTAAGAGGTTGAAAATAGGGGGTTGAAAATAATTGAAAATTGGTGGAATAGTTGTTCATAAAAAAAGGGAATGTTTTTGGATAACTGATTAACTTTTGACCAGCGCCAACCAGCCAAGAAATGTCTAAAAATTAGTTATTAAGGAAAGGGTATATACTTACGAGAGATTATTTCAAACCATGTGGTTATCTATGACGGTTTATCGCTAACCTCAGCGTAGAGCGTAAAAAAAACTGCGTCCTTCAATCATTTGAAGCTTCATAGCTACATCTGATGCCGAAAACTAATTGAAAGACCTATTCTAAATACCGATTTTATGGGGTATACCTACTTAAAATAAGAATTTCGGTATTTTTCAAACAATGACTTCAAGATTCACTAAATTTATACTTGTGGAAGGTGTGATGATGCCCCATACCATTATAGCTTTGGAAGGTGATGGAGCTGGCCTGGCTGGCCTTCATCTCCTACCACTTGCATGGAACGGACGTGTATCATCAGGAGGTTCGCGCTACCATTGTTCACGAATTAAACAACTGGAACGATGAGTTGTTGAGTGAGGACAGTAAAGGATGCGCTGCTGAGGAATCTCTCTTTATAACCCGCATTCCCATTATTCGATAAGACCACCCCGTTCAATTTAAGAGACTTCAATTTCTCATAAAGGTGTTTTGCTATGACCATTAACAAAGCTCAGGGGTAGTCTCTAAAGGTCGCTGGGGTTGACTTGAGACAGGACTGCTTCTCTCATGATGTATGTAGCTTGCTCAGGAGTTCTCCTGGAAGCCTTGCAATTTTGGGTCCTGGTGCGAATGCCAAAAATATTGTTTACCGAGACGTCTTAACCTAAATGGTGTATGTTTGTAATAATGGTCAATACGAAACAGTCCTTTATGGAGAAAAAATAAAATATCTGGAATCTTAACAAAAATAGACGCATATCAGGAGTGCTCCCGTAGCGAAGCACGGGTGCTTTGCTAGTCTACTATATAAAAATAAGTCGTTTTTTCCTTCCTGACGCTATAACTCCAGAACGCACGAACCGATTTCCACGGTTTTGCATTCGTTGGAAAGGTCTCGGGCTCCGTGAGGTTTATAGCAAAGAAAATTCTAGAAAAATTTGAAAAGAAAAGCGGGAAAATCTTTTTTCACATACAGCGCCATCTCTAAGGAAATGGATGGAAACGAAAAGATTGAGCCACAGCGAAGCGTAGTTTATATAGGGAAGGATGCTAATCTTTTTTGGAAAATTATGCATAAAATACATTTTCTTCCAACTATGCTTTAATTTCATCACAATCACACTAAAAACTCAGTACAAAACGAGTCTTTAATGCTCTAGAGCAATAAAAATGTATGAAATTTCATTATTGCACAGTTTTTTTTAATCGCACCAAAAGGTGCCAATCTCAATGGATTAGCTCTATTCAGCCAGCCGATATCAATACTTTTTTTTTCGTACGTATTATTCGTTTCTATCCTACTTGTTCTTAATTTAAAAAATGATTGCTGCTAACTCTGAGTTAAAAATGAAAGAAATTTAAAAAAGTGATTTGGCGGGAACTTTGTTAATTTTGCTTGACAATATTTTTGGAAACGATAAAAGTGTGATACTATCTGGTTTTAAGTGCTTCGGCTTCGAATTAAAATGGAATCATCTAGCGACACATTAACTCCGGAAAACATTCTAAATGAAGCCGACAGTGTTATAGAAACTTCTATTTTAACTGTTTGATATGAGTTTCTTTTATCTACTATTCCTATTGGTATTAGTTGAAAGAAAAGCAGATTATGCACCTCGCCTTAAGTAATTTATATTGCCCTCGTGCCTGTTAGATTAGAGCCCTCGCTCACGCTCGGGCTCTAAATCAGGCACTCGGTGCAATAATAAATTACTTTGTGCTCGATGCAATAATCTACTATAAATCAATAAAAAAAAATCGGTTGTCTGTAAAGACGGTTTACTGACGATAGTTGAACGTGACAACGTCATAAGAAAATACTGATGGAATGTTTGCATTTTTCAAAAGAAAATTTTAATGGAACGCCTCAGAGCGAGGTAACGCCGCATGAGGCATGTTTTTTCGTGCAGCCGGCTCCATCGAATTATAACCTTTATTCGCATAAGGACAGATTCTCAAAAGGACAGATTCTCAAAAAGACAGATTCTCAAGACGACAAATTCTCAAAATGACAGCAGTACACGTGAGCAGAATATACTAAATATAAATAGGCAATAATAATACTAAGACTGTGTGATAGCTTTTTAATTTACTTTTCTTTATATTTAAAAATGTCGTGTTCCTGCGAGTGAGAGCAGAGTAGATCTATTATGTACAACTTGTAATTATTTTTTTTTATATGAGACGGGGGCAAACGATCGTGCGGGTCAGCTGATTGAAAGCTATCACCACCGCCCATGGAGATCAGCCCCCTTACCACCAACTCTTATTGCGATTCAATTCAACGTTGTCACGTCAAAACACACACTTACATATTGTATTTGACACACACACGCTTATACGAGTATTCTCTTTTGTTTTATGTTAAAGTCATAATTTTAATTAACTATGGTGGGCGTCCACTAGTATGTTATAATAGCTATATTAATTTAACATCAATACATATAAAACCGGCCAAGTGCGAGTCGGACTCGCGCACGAAGGGTTCCGTACCATTATCTATAATAACCGGCCAAGTGCGAGTCGGACTCGAGCATAAAGGGTTCCGTACCATTATGTATAAAAACGGCAAAAACAATCACGTTTGTTGTATGGGAGCCCCCCTTAAATATTTGTTTTATTTTTATTTAATTATTTATTTTTAAAGTGAATACGCTTGAAATACTCACATAATATTTAGTTATATATTACTAGCTTTCGCCCGCGGCTTCGCCCGCGTGATATTCGGGGCAAACACGTGTTTACTCATTAATCAAAAGAAGTACTCGTGTAAAATTTAATTTAATCTTTTCCCATACAAACCAACTAATCTCGTTTTCCCATACAAACTTTGAACCCCCGTTTCATCCTCTTAGAGGTATAATTTGAAAAATCTTTTTAAGTAATTCGTGTCCACTACGTTATATTTTCAAATCGATGCCATTGTCGTAATTAACGTCCCAGAAAACCATAGAATCAACACCCATATTAATATTATGACATTTCAACCCCATTGCACCCCTACAGAGTTTTCACGTCGGCTATGTTGGGTTATTAAATAGTTGTTTTTTTCATAATCAGCGACCCGATATATCATAAAAACAATACCTATGACGATTTTCTGACTTTTTCACCACATTTTAGACATTTCAACGCCATCGCACCTCAATAGGGGATGATGGTCACGTTACCGCCCTATGTGTACAATAAATAACAATAATAGGTAATTTCTGGGATAAAAACTATCTTAGGTTTATCCTTTCCCAGGACTCAAGGTATCTCTCAACCAAATTACATCTAAATCGGTCCAGCGATTTAAGCGTGAAGAGGTATTCTGTCGCATTTATAATATTAGTATGGATTGGTGTTCCGAAAACCCGTAAAAACGATACATATGTATATTGATATGTAGACATTTCAACCTCATTGCATCTCAATAGAGGATGATGGTCACGTTAGCCAAGTTGAATTTTAAAATTGTTGTTGTTTTCGTAATCAGCGACCCGATAAACCATAAAAACAATACCCATGACGATTTTCAGACTTTTTCACCCCGTTTTACCGCTTTAGGGGTTGAATTTGAAAAATCCTGAAACATGTGTTTACTCATTTATCTATAGAAGTACTCGTGTAAAGTTTCGGATAAAATAGCCCAAATAATCTTGTTTCCCCATACAAACTTTGGACCCCCGTTTCACCCCCTTAGGGATGAATTTTCAAAAATTCTTTCTTAGTGCACCCCGAGACATCATATGAAACCTACGTGCCAAATTTGGAATCTCTAGACCCAGCAGTTTGGGCTGTGCGTTGATAAATATCAGTCAGTCACTCAGTTTCTTATTTTATATAATTCAACCCCATCGCATCCCCACAGGGGTGATTTTATGTTACCGTCGGCTATGTTAGATCATAAAATAGTTGTTGTTTTCGTAATCAGCGACCCGATAAACCATAAAAACCATGCCCATGACGATTTTCAGACTTTTTCACCCCATTTTACCCTTTTAGGGGTTGAATTTTGAAAAATCCTGAAACACGTGTTTATTCATTTATCTATAGAAGTACTCGTGTAAAGTTTCAGATAAAACAGTCCAACTAATCTTGTTTCCCCATACAATCTTTGGACCCCCGTTTCACCCCCTTAGGAGATGAATTTTGAAAAATCTTTTCTTAGTGCACCCCTAGATGTCATAAGGAACCTATGTGCCAAATTTGGAATCTATAGACCCAGCGGTTTGGGCTGTGCGTTGATATGTCAGTCAGTCAGTTTCTTCTTTTATATATTTAGATGTGAGTATTTCAAGCGTCTACCTATTACCGTTATCAATTGTGAGCAAAAATGAGCAAAAAAATCACGTTTGTTGTGTGGGAGCACCCTTAAATATTTAATGAATTCTATTTTTTAGTATTTGTTGTTATAGCGGCAACAAAAATACATCATCTGTGAAAATTTCAATTGTCTAACTATCACGGTTCATGAGATACAGCCTGGTGACAGACGGCCGGACGGACGGACGGACGGCCAGCGGAGCCTTAGTAATAGGGTTCCTTTTTAACCTTTGGGTACGGAACCCTAAACAAAATACAAATGTTTTATTCAGTAGGTAAATTAAAAGATAATTACATTATATCGTGGCCGGGGTCTCCTTTTAGAAGGGCTGGGCTTCATACTATACCTTCAAAGACCGTAGCGGTCAATTTGACGGTACTAGAGATTCAGTCAGAATACTTATGAAATTATTGCGTATATTTTATTAAAATAAAATAAAAATAATATCAATATATATTTTTTGACGAGCTCGGTGGTCGAATGGTTAGCAATGGCCACTTTGACTCCGAGGTCGCGGGTTCGATCCCCGCACAAGACAAACATTTGTGTGCATGAACATGTCTGTTTGTCTTGGTCTGGGGTTTTCTATGTATTATATGTATGTATTTACAAAAAAAAATGTATTTAAGTATTATATCAGTTATCTAGTACCCATAGTACAAGCTATGCTTAGTTTGGGACTAGATGGCCGTGTGTAATTTGTCCAGGAATATTTATTATTATTATGTATTATTATTGAAAATAAACAATTTTAGCACTTAAACTGAGAAGGATATTGTAAAAAACGTGAACAGGCCATCTCCGACTTCCAGCTCTTACGGTGTACTTACGTGCCATTTGATCGATGATGTCTACACCAAATTTTGTTTTATTATAAAATTCAATTGTCTCAGGCAGCTTTTTCTTTATCAGTACCTATGCATATATAATTCAACATAAATAAAAACAATAGTACTTTGATTAGTTTGAATAAATTGTTGTTTACTATTCCTATGTTATGTATGCGGTCACATTGACGGTGTGCGATCTTAGAAGTGATTTGTAAATGAATCTCATATACATATATTTTAATATTTTTTTATACAGATTTAGCATAACAATAGTAAATTAGGAAAAGTCGTAAAATATGAAAAGAAACAAAAACATAGTTTGTAAAATATTTAAGAATGAAATCGCCGTGCAGTCAAATTGACGGTCTTGGTCTTTCTAGTGTTAGTATATATTATATTACCTGTGTTAGGAGGCCCCGCTCTTCCATAATAGAACAATTTATATTTAAATACTTTTTATATCCTGGCGGTAAATTGTTCTTTGGCCTATTGAGCTGCTGTATGTAGGTATCCTATGCAGACTGCTCGAGGTCTGCATTTGAGTTGGCCTCAAGTATCCTCCTCCATAGCCGAGCATCGGGGATTCAATGGCCGAGCTATCGAAGGCACTTGTTTCATCAGTTTCCTCCTCAATAACTCCAGGCATGTAGAAGATCTTCCCAACAGACAGACTTTCCTTTGGTTTCCCATCCTTTTGACCATCGTCGCTCCTAACTTGCAATACGAATTCAGATTCAGATTCTTTCTGTTGCCATTTGTTGTTAACTATTGTCAGAATATTATTCTATTTGAGAATATTTTTTTGTATAATACAATTTGTATTTTTTTTTACTATTACCAATAAAAAAATACAACGAAGGTATTTCTTTTGCCGACGACTAAATAAATCGTCTATTAACTAATAGGTACATATGATGTGCCGACAGGACAAAAGTATCATTTCTGCGAATACGTCATGCCCACTGGTAATAATCAGCCTTTGATTGACACGTAAGTAGTTCAAACCAAGCTAGTATAAATATTTATCCTAGGTGTCAGATATCCGTATCGGATTACATACTGCATTCCACTCACCTCGGACACCATACCAGAGTGTTAACTGCGAGGTTCTTGGTCACATTCGAACGTGTTAACGATTACAGGCTGATCAAATTGAGACAAAGTTTCATATTCGAGACGAGCTCGGTGGTCAAATGGTTAGCAATGGCCACTTTGACTCCGAGGTCGCGGGTTCGATTCCCGCACAAGACAAACATTTGTGTACATGAACATGTCTGTTTGTATTCTATGTATGATAAGTATGTATTTATAAAAAAAAAAATAAGTACCTACATTAATCAGTTGTTTAGTACCCATAACACAAGCTTTGCGCTTAATTTGGGACTAGGTGGCGCTGTGTAAATTGTCGAAAAGTATTTATTTATTATATTGTGAATTTCCCAGACGCATACTACATAATATGTATAGATATTATCCAAATTGGCCGGGTTGCTCACTCACACATAATTTTGATATGTAACACGCGTCTTACGACTATAAATTCACAACATGGGAGTTCTTAGTCTCTCTCTATTTAGTCGGTTTGTTTACGTTGACATGAACGCGAACAAATACTTGCACTAAGCACTCAGGGGTGAAATGTCGACAGAGAAAAGTAGATAAAAAATCTGTCTTACTCTGAATTTCATTTTGCACAGGTGTTCAGCCTCTCATTATCGTAAATACTTAAATATAATTACAACAATCACTTGTTTGCGCGATATGAAAAACTAAAAAATTAAAAAAAAAGATTTAAGGCCCCTAGCCAAGGGGGTGAACTTGTACCCCCCTGTCGTAAGTAAAAATTTGCAATGATGGAGATGGATGCATACATCCATCGACCACAATGGTATCGATATACTCAAATGCAAATTTCCACGAGAATAAATTTTGACATTAACTTAATTGTTATGAAAATGTATTATTATAAATAAATAATATTTCTGGACAATTTACACATCGCCATCTAGTCCCAAATTAAGCGCAAAGCTTGTTCTATGGGTACTAGACAACTGATAAATGTACTTAAATACATTTTTTTTGTAAATACATACATATAATACATAGGAAACATCCAGACCAAAACAAACAGACATGTTGCACACAAATAATTTTGTCTTGTGCGGGAATCGAACCCACGACCCCGGGCTCAAAGTGGACATGGTTTCCATTTGACCACCACCGGGGTCGTCAATGCAGGCACCTACCTGAAAGTAATCCTGGCGGCGACCATGTGTATATGTATAAACAAAAGTCGCATATTCATCAAAGTTATCAGAACGCCATTCGGCGCGCATATACGGTGATAAGATAACACAAAATTGATGCGACGTCGCATCGTTTGCATCGTAAAAATGTACGAGCTAGCACGACGACGCATCGAAAGAAATTGGGAATAGATTTGTATCGCGCATTTGTGCGATTTCTACAAGCTTTTATGTAATTTCACTGCGGTGTCGCAGGTTTAAACACAAATTATATATTTATGTGAATGATGTCCATTAACATCAGTGGCGTAACTATTACCATGAGGGGCCCGCGGCAAATTCATCAGATGGGCCCTCAGAGGATGGGGCCCTCTCTAATAAATCATCCAAGTAACCAACACTAAAGAAGTATTTTGTACATGTTCGGTTAATCTATAATATTCAAGAATTATAATAATGTACCTCTAAAAATTTTATAAGTTGTATATTTATAGCTTTAATACTTAAAAAAATTACTTTTTGTACTAAGCTCTCGAGCCTGGGGCTCCCTTCGTCCGGGGGCCTGTGGCATTTTGCACGCTGTGCCACCCTGTAGTAACGCCACTGATTGACATCCAAATTCTCTTGATGAGATGAGAGACATGTGACACATGTTTCTCATCTCAACCTTCCGCATTACTTGCCTATCCACATACACGCATACATAGACTGCTAAAATCATAATCCTTCCCGTTAGCTTCGACGTAGTCGGGTAACAAGGAACCTGTAAAATTAATCAATAGTGAAGGCAGTAGACTCACGGATTTTTGCACCGTTTTACTTTATTACCGATTCCTGGAAAAAATGTTATTAATCATATTATATAGTAGGAAGGATGGGTTACAGTTGTATGTAACCCATCCATGGCATTCTCTTGGCGGCAGGAAATGAGCGTATGTACCTTATAGCTCCGGTACCTATCATGGACATCAGGAAGCCAGCTATTTGGCGCTCAAGTGTGGGTAGATACAGTTATGCTAGGCGTACGGAGTGCGTCGGGAAGTGAGCGTGCCCAGAGCTCCGGTACCTAGCTCATGCAGATTGGGGAGTGATGGAAGGGCCCCGATGCTTGGGAAACCGAAGGTCGGTTGCCACGAGCTACTCGACTTAAAGAGTGCCCAAGTGGCCTACTTGCAGGGGAAAGGGGAGTAAGACCTGGTACCAATCTGCTTGAAAGCTCGGTTGGTTTACCGAGCGCGAGAGCGGTGCGGGTAAAGGTCCTCTTCCTCTCGTCTGATTGGTTTACTAGACGAGCGACTCGCAATCCTGTGATATAACCGGGAGGTTGGTGCACAGGGGCGCATTTGCTGTAGACATAGGGTTAGTTGTCCCAGATTTGTCTCAGAGAGGAGATGAGGTCGACACGAGAGAGCTGCAGGGGGCGGCCTTACTGTACGTAGTACTATTTTATACTATGATTAAACACTATGTTTGCCTGGTTTTTTTATACGGGACGGGGGCCCACCACACATTCCCACCACTGTGTCTCCTGTGAAGCCAGGATTAACAGCGGCGGCCGCCAAATAAGGCAATGACAGTGAAGTCCATTGCAGTCTTGGGGGTAAGACTTTGGCTGCCTTTGAACTCACAACGAATTTAATCAGAACAAATTAGTAGGAGTAAGAAACTTTTGGAATTTGACTTCCCCTCTTAGCAATGTGAGAGACAGCAATATGGCAAATAAGGCATTAAAAGTCTAAAGAGATGGCTAGTCAAGTGCAGCTCAACTGCTGTGCACCACGGGTTTTATGTACATTGCGATGTGTTTTTTTATTGATTTTGATGTATGTGTATATGACAGAGTTATCATATTATGTTCACAGGTAACCAGCGTTGTGAATCATGAATTCTGGAGACAGTTCTGATGAGGATTTAGACGACCTTATCATGTTACATGACGTAACAGGTAAGTTTTGGATACATAAAAAAGTATTGACCTGATAACGTCTTATAAATCGATGAGCGTCGGCTGCACGCACGAAAAAGCATTACTAATTGTCGCGTTCCGCCTGAGCCGAACGTGCTAGCGAGTGCGCTGAACAAGCAATAGAGGGGCACGTTCGGCCTAAGCGTCCGGCTTGTGATTGTGATGCATCTATCTCTCTTCCGCTCCATCGGCCGATGTTTTCTTAAGACGTTATCACGTAAAACTATCGTCCGTAAACCGACTTTATAGACAACCGGTTATTTTTTATATCACCTCGGGTGGGAGACAAGCATACGGCTCACCTGATGTGAAGCGGTCACCGTAGTCATAGTAACGCTCGCAACATGAAATATCGCCCGCGCGCCGCCACCCCGACTACTGACGCAGCAATCTTTCTTTTCTTTCTGGTGATCTCACTCACTTCCAGAAATACAAAAAACGTTAAAGGAGTTGTTATTTCATCATCATCATCATCATCATCATCATCAGGTCATTTTAGTCTCCACTACAGGAGCACGACCCTCTCTCGTCCGTCACAGACAGGAGGATTTGGCTTTCATTCCCCAAGCTGGCCAGACGGGTTGGGGAGGCCTGATCGATGTTTGTAGTCTTAGTCGCCTTGTACGACATCCACGGGAAGAGACGGAGTGATTCTATTCTAGTCTGCAGGAAACCACACGGAAATAATTGTTATTTAGCTGGCGGAAATACTTCCCCAGTCGGGCAGCTTTACCCTACCTCTCTTTCGGCAGCGCCGTTGTAAGCGTGTTGTAAAATGTTTATGTATCTCCACAACTTTCACTTGCACGATTAATACGTATGAGCAATTTGTCCGGGAATAACTATTTACTTATAAATTTGGACTCCTTATCTCTCTCTATGAAACCATTATGCATAGCTATTATCTAAAAAACCGCAGATAGTATACCAAGATACGCGCGTACAAAATCGCGGGCGCAAGCTAGCTAATGATATATTGCTTATTGTTGCAGATACAGGACATTATTGCCAAGACACCAAGGGCGGTTACAAATCGTCACGGACGTCGTTTGTGCCGGTAACGTTCTTCGATATCACAAATAACGTGAGACTTCTAAATAATTGCCGTCCGTTATTTATTAAAGTAGTGGATTGTGATAAACATCCTTGGTATTACAAGAAGTTCTACAAAACATGTAACGAGAGAGAAAGTAACATTGATAAAGTCAATGAGGGTGATTTTTATAATGGCATCGAAAATAGTCACTCTACAGATAAATCAAGATATATGCCTACAGACGACAGTGAATCTGATACAGTTGAAAGTAATGGATTTGTTTCAAATACATGGCTGTTGTCTAAAAACAAAAAGGTTAAGTATTCTTTGAAAAGGATCACTTCCACTAAATCAATTTTGACCATAAAACGAAAGAAGAAGAAATCGAATGTCAACTTTAAGAAAAATAAAGGTCTGATAGGTATGAAAATTGCTCAAACTACGAATTTAATGGATTTCGATAATGAATCTGATATTGACGTGAAAGAAACAGAATCTCTTAATAGTGAACACGTAAAAGTAGCCAATGATACGGATATTTCAGATATTGATAAGGCTTTAAAACAACTAAATGCTATTACGTATCCGATTGCTCAGTCTCAACTTAACATGTATTGTAAAAACAAAGAACTAATTGACCACACTCAAAATTTATCCTTGAGTGTACAAAAGAAAAACATAGATTCCGAAAACAATAATGCAATTGATAAGACACAAAGTTTATCTCTGAGTACAAACAAGAATTCTCTTTCACCTATATTTCCTTGTAGGCTACCAAACAATAAGAGCATGAAAAGTAATATAAACAATATATCATCTACAGATTCTTTGAAAATTTTTACCGACAATCAATTAAATTCGAGTATAACAGGCGCTTTTGGAGATCTACAAGTTACAGTGACGACTCACGACAACATAACACATGATCAAGCGAATGCTTCTAACCAAAAATTGCCTCTGAATCTAACAAAGAGTAATGGGGTAAATTATGAAACTACAGGATTCTCGAAATTATCATCTCAAGTTACGGTTAGTCAGCCGAGTGTTAGATGTCAAGAAAGCTCTTCTGCAATATTGACTAAATCGAAATTTATTATGCAAGACAATACTAAGACATGTGTTGTAAATCATCAATGTTTAGATCAGAGTCCTAAATCAAATCCGAAAACACGTCAAGATATACCTTATAATAATTATAATGTACCTTATTATAATAATGTACCTTATAATAATTATGCTGACAATAAGTTTCATTATAATCCAACGAATAAAACAAATACTCTACCTGCGATGTATTCTGCGTCTCCGTTTCTAACACAAAAACACAGTGAAGCGAATTTGAATTATCTACAGTACATGAATGTTGTTGTTGGAATGGGCATGCATGGAGATCCAATGGAAAAGTCAAATATAAGTCAAGCACCATATCCACAACACATGGATGTACAATACAATAACCTACCACCGGCAGACCAACTAACGGATTACTTCAAAATGACCTCTATTTATAGTAATTCAACACAATCTGCACATGTTAATTATCTCAATGAACCTTATTCATATTACCAATCAATTTTACCATGGCAACTGCCTCCACCTTCATTACCGCCTCCACCTTCATTACCACCTCCACCACCGCCACCACCTCCTCCACCTCCTCCACCTTATAGACCTCCTTCATTTGTGCAAAAAACACCAGTGAGATCAACTCAAAATGTTCGTCAAACCATATTACATCAGTTTCTGGAAAAAGAACCTATGAACAAAAGCTTCCTATCAATGTATGTGGACGAAAAAATAAATAAAATAAGAAAATCTAATACTAAGCCTAAAAAAAAGAAAGTAATTACAGATAATACTAAAACGTCCAGTTATGCAATTCATGATACTTTGAATGGAAATTCTCATAAAACCACTACTCATTTAAATGATGGAATGAATTTGAAAAACTGGGATACACCATTAAAACAAACTGTTAACGTTGCTGAAAGTAAAGTAGAAATGTTACACGAATTAGAAAAAGAAATGATGAATATGGATGGTAGAGTTTACAATATCAAACGTAATAATATTCCATCATATAATCTTAAAGAAGTATCACAATTTAGTAATAAAAGTAAATATGATCATACTACTGAAATTCAAAACTTGTGTAACGTTCGCCAAAATAATATATTCGATATACCTTTTAAGCTTCAGGAAACAGGGATTAATAACACACCAGTGACAAATGTCAACAGTACATTTGTAGACCATCGCAATTTCCCAGTCGGTTCGACACCCAGAAATGATTCGATGAAGTTATCGTCACAAAAATCTTCAAGTTTACAGAATATCTCAGAGTCTCCATTATCTAAAAAGAGCAGGATTGCTCATAATCCTGTCCCCGACAGAACTGATCCGCTCAATGTTTCCATACCGTCGAAAGGTTATTCACCTCCAATTTTGCCAATTCCAAGTTATGATAAAACATTAGAAATTCTGACACGTGCAACTTATGAAGCTAAGAAATATCTTGATAAACAAAAAAGAATCGATATGGAGAATAAAACTATTCAAAGCGTCGATAAAAAGGACGTTAAGACTGAAAAATATTATGAGAATGTTAATGGTAAACAAGATAAAGGGAAGAAAATATCTTTAGATGAGTATAAGAACAGAAAGTTAAATGAACCGGTTGTGAAGAGTAATAATCAAAAATATATTGTAGATAATAATGTGTCAAACTGTTGGAACAAAAATTTTGTAGATGTCAGTAGCCTCTCTGATTTGGATCAAGGTTATGCATCTGACTCACCTGTTATAATTTCGTGATCGTAACATTTGGATATTGAAGTTGTTATTAAACGTTTGCGGTATTATGCAAAGGTCGAAAGACTATAAAAGTTGATAAATTGAAGCCTACCATATAATGTTATCTACCATATAATAGTTTTTCTATGTGTTTATTAAATATCGTTAATCAGTTCCAAGTTAATCAGTTCAAGTCAAACAGCGTGAAAATATTACTTAAAGAAATATGTACCGCATAATCAACATATTACCAGAATATTTTCAATTCAGATTTCTTTACGTCTACAGTCTCCGCAATTATGCGTAGACTATTTCTGTGAAATAAAAATCTAAAAACCTAAAAGACGTCAATAGTCAGATAGATCTAATGCTGCATTCACTATCCGAATCGAAAGCATCCGAGCTTTTACAAGGCAATGGTTTTGTTAATATTAACAGTATTGTTGCAACTTTAATTTTGCTGCTTAGTTACTTTTGGGTATGTTAGTTACTGAATGGTATTCTTATAGGCTCTATATCACGGCGCGACGCAGGTTCTAGACACGCTTAGATTCCTTCTTTAGCTTTCAATATTTTCAATTTCATTGAAAATATTGAAACTAAAGCAGTTCATAAAAAATAATTGGCAATGAATTCATAAATTAGAGTGATAGTAACAGGCTAAGCGTTAAGGGTGCCGGTGCAGGGACCGAACTTACTTACATAAGAACGCTCATCATCTTGGAGGAATGGCAACCTAGTAAACGATCGATTCAAGCTAGTGGTTACGGTTAAAATGCGGTTACTGCAACGGCCACCAGCTAGCTAGCCAGAACTACAAGGAGTTTCTGCAGCGGATTGGGCGTTTCTAAACAAATGTGTGCCGCTAGCCGGGCTATCTACCAATTTATTATCGAAGAAAAAAGCTAAACCAGTTCGCAAAATTATCCCTTCGTTTTTATATTCTTGCCGGAAAAGCCTTTGATTTTGAATACTGATTCTCTAATTTGAGTTTGGACGTCACAAATTTTGAGTGCATTTTTTTACTTAGATATGTTGCGCTTGAATCAAAGCTGTTTTCTGCCAGAATATTAAATAATCAGCACAAATTTTGCATTCTGGTTCTCATATTTAGTTCAAGTGCCTAAATATAACCAACAATTTGAATCGAAGCGCACAATTCAGTTTAGAAATTAGCTGCAATGATAAATGTACTCGTAGAATTAAAGTCAATATTGAATAATAAAAAACGTTTTGATTGTACGTAACTTAAAAGTGTCACCTGCGTGTGTTTTTTGAAATAATACACTACAATATCGAAATATTGGCTTGGCCATACATATTTGTGAATGGAAAGACAATGTTTTTGCTTTTCGCGGCCAATAGACAACTTCTCCAACACGGGTGAAGAGGAGAATGGTATTTTCCAATTTTAACGATTAGGGTGAGGCCAAACGAGCGTAATTTTGTGAGTTGTGAGTCGCGTAATTCACGTCGAATACATACAAACGGTGGACTTATTTTGAGTCGTCACTGTACATTATGAAAACGACGTGAAATAAGCGACTCACAACTCACAAAATTACGCTTGTTTGGCCTCATCCTAATTCGCAGCGTATAGGTTGTGTATTGTTTTGCCCAACAGACCCGGCTTTATAGAATGCATTTTGTTGAGTTCTGTAATCGGCCTAAGTCAATGATGATATAAATATTATAAGTAGATATGCCACAAAAAGACTGAAAGTCCTGTTATTGTTTTTTTTTCTGTTAGGACAAGTTGTAAGCGCATTGTTTGTAATTTCGTGATGTAAATAAGTTGTCGCTGTTGCTATCGCTTGAAGTGTCATAAATATGTTAACACTTTATATAATGTCGATCACTGTTCGTTCGCGGTCCAATCTCGGTCTGGTAAAATATTGTTAAATGAAAAACAATGTGTGTATTCATACTATCCGTATCAATCAAGTTCCAGTCGAATCCCATTCCAGTCGCGATCAGTCTTGAACAAATTTTACCAGACCGAGATGAGTGGATCTAGCCTAACATTTAGGTCTACTTACGAGTACTTTATGTGGCAAAATATTTACGTGTAAAGTAAAAATCTGTACGACAAGGTGTGTAAATCGTTAGTGCTATGTTAGTTCACTTATCAGTGCATGCATTCGTTCAGAAATAGTAGTTGGTAGAGAATAAAAAAGCATTTTTGTGTACGATTTACGTATACAAATCAAGCGCGTTTAAACTCCGAACGTATGCTCAGAGTTCTTAGTGCAAGTTTTTTGTTTGCGTTCGATCACATCAACGTAAACAAACCGACGAATTTAGTCAAATAGAGAATCATGATGTGAATTTATAAGACGGGTGTTACATACCAAAATTATGTGGCTTACCCGCTCACATTTCGAAGTGAGCAACCCGGCTAAATTGGATTTGTAACACGCGTCTGGTAAATTCACAACATGAGAGTACTTCTCTATTTGGTCGGTTTGTTTACGTTGACATTATCGAACGTGAATAAAAAACTCTCACTCAGCATTCTGAGTATTTGCTCCCATTTACGCCGGAACGAACGAATGATTGTACAGAACGCTGTAGAAGTAAAAACCCTGTAAGTAGTACGACTGTCCTTGAGAGCCTAACGAAACCTTAAACTAATATGTAAACGAATGATCCTATACGTACACGAGTACCTTACACGAAGCCAGGAGGTTCGTTAATGTTGTTTTTCTTTTTCCTAGTTTTAGTTTTTTTTATAGAGAAAAGTATGTTTTAAAAAATGACAGAGTTAATTTCATAAACGTTTGACGTAGTTTGTATTTATAAGTTGAAAGTTACAAAGAGCTGTACTTCCTTTATTTGTTGTTCCTGAACATTTGTTGTTCCAAAGAATAAAGACTGTTTATACAATACTGAGTTAATTTACTAAACAAAACGTAGAATTTAAGAACTCCTAACAATCAAAAGATTTTTTTTTATGATTTCCTGACCTTTTCCGCAGAGAGATAGAGAGAGGAATGGTGAAGTGGCTGATGGAATAATAATAATAAATTCTTTATTGAAACCCACAACAAGCAGTAAGTACACGATCTTAAAATATAATATGGTATAGGTAGTACACTACATAATAATATAATCCGACTTACACAATATAAATTATATATACCTAATTACAATTACTTGTTTGTGGAAGCACCCCTACCGCCGAAAATGAAGCCGATTTGGAGGATTTTTTGATTGCAATAAACAAATTTCAACTTGGATTTATGGTACATGTGTTTAGCTTAGCTAGTAGAAGCCCTGGAGGCCCTGGAGCTCTAGTAACTAAGCTGAAGATGTTTGTTAATAACTGAAACGTAAGACAGACCAGAAGGCCAATTCTCGTAATTTTTCTACGAACACAGATTGAAAATTGACCGAATCGAGATTGAATTGTGAATTCACTAAAATTATATGTAACTTGATTTCATTAATGAATTTTTATTAATTCTTGTTGTTGGCAAAGTAACATTCTTAGTTTGTTTAATTTTCACTCATATGTCGATATAATCTCGCATAAATTTAATTTTGAAGTTACATATTGTGTTACGAGAATACCAAATGTGACATTTGTGAGATCGAGACTGGATCGAAACTGAATTTTGACTATATTTTAATTAGGTACGAGAATTGCCCCTCAGTTCTGTCTGTTTACAATTAATTTTGTGGTTTTGTAATTTTCCTTAAGGGACTACTGGTAGAGGAGCTCTATCTATAGCGTCAGCGCGTAGCTGTCTAATCGATCACACAAGTCGAGCAACGTCGACCGTAGGCTGTCCATGGATGGGTTTATTTATCTCGAGCTCCTCCGTGCTTCGGAGGGCACGTTAAGCCGTCGGCAGTATTCAGAAGAGTTATTTGTTCATGATGCTTATGAGTTTCTTCTACAATCGCACTGCTCACCAACAACTTCATTTTGAATCTAAATAGGTGCGTGCTGGTCCAGATTGCAGTGGTATTTACGAGCTTGGCTACGCCTGTGTGATGTTCGTGGCATGCTTTACACCTCACCCTCGAAATCAAGTGTTTTATAAAAAAGTTATGGAGCTGTTGTATAATTTAAAAATAATTTAAGTACAATTTTTGACGAACTCGGTGGTCGAATGGTTAGCAATGTCCACTTTGACTCCGAGGTCGCTGGTTCGATTCCCGCACAAGAAAAATATTTGTGTGCATGCACATGTCTGTTTGTCTTGGTCTGGGCGTTTTATATGTATTAATATGTATGTATTTACAAAAAAAATGCATTTAAGTATAATATCACTTATCTAGTACCAATAGTATAAGCTTTGCGCTTAATTTGGGACTAGATGGCGCTGTGTAAATTGTCCAGAAATATTTATTTATTTAATTTTCGCCGATATAAAAAGGAATGCGCGAGGTCATCAAAACTGCATGATAGCCGGACGCGCGATCCAATTGCATATTGCCCAACGTTCAATAATTAAAATTACTTATTATTGTAACAGTAATTGCACAGAAGTAAAGAAAGGGTTTAAGTAAGTATTAGCACAGTATAAGTAATAGTACTACGTACAGTACGTCCATTCCCTGCCGCTCTCTCGTGTCGACCTCACCTCTCCTCTGAGACTAATCTGGAACAGTTTGTATGGAGCCTCACGCACACACGGTCTGTTGCGCTCTGCATAGACGTTATTGTTTATGTAGTAAGTAGTAAACGACGCGAGATTTGTATGGAGTGGCCGGGGTGTTGTATTAGTTGAATAGAACTGCCGTCAACACTTATTCATCCCACTGCTGGGATACGGGTCTCCTCTCAATCTAAGGGGTTTAAAGCATACTCCATAATGCTGCGGTTCTGGTTGTTGTCATGACAGTCGTTAAGTTTCTAGATGGTTTGAAAACACTGTCCTCCGCCAACCCGCAGTTGAGCAGCGAAGTGGAGTATGCTCTAAACCCCTTCCATTGAGGGGAGACCCGTATCCTAACAGTGAGATGATTATGCTATTAGTACTACTCATTTTTAGGGTTCCGTACCCAAAGGGTAAAAAGGAACCCTATTACTAAGCCCGTCCGTCTGTCACTAAGCTGTATCTCATGAACTGTGATAGTTAGACAGTTGAAATTTTCAGAGATGATGTATTTCTATTGCCGCTATAAAAACAAATACTAAAAAACAGAATGAAATTAATATTTAAGGGGGCTCCCATACAACATACGTGACTTTTTTTTTTGCCGTTTTTATAGTACGGAACCCTTCGTGCGCGAGTCCGACTCGCACTTGGCCGGTTTTTTATCTTACGACGTATGATGATAGGAACCTTGAAATTTCCCTTCGCAGAGGTGGTGAGACACAGAATACACTGACACACACCTTGACCAGCCCTCTTTTTTGGAGATTTAAAAAGTAATTTACATATATGTAGGTGTTACAGTCAAAACTCATACTTATAGGTAGCTTTTGTTTTCTGTATTTCATTTTCATTTTTAACTGCTTAATCAGTCAAAAATAGTTTTGACAAAGGAGGTCATCACTACTTTCAACTGCGAATTTTCGCACCTAACTGCTATTAACATATAAGGTTTGATCAAAATAAAATATTCGTTAATGTAACATAGACACTTTTAAAATTAAAGGTCTTAAATCTCGATTTCTCTTAGTTAACTAATTCATTCCCGTGGACTGTTAAAATTCATAGAGATTTGAATTCTCGGAAGCTTTAATTTGCATAGTGGCCGGAAGAACTAGTGGAAAACAAAAGAGAGGCGGGAATAATTTTGTAGAGAGAATAATACAATACAAAAATATTGCAGGTTTTAGTAGAAAAGTTGCAATTTTTATTTGTACTCTTAGCGGACGCCCGCCAGCAACGTGGTGGACTAGTAAGGCCCGAATTCTGAACAAGACACAATTGCATCCACAGACAGGACAGAACAACCTGGCGAAAAAGAGTTCAGTCAGTCAGTGGAATCGTGCGCCGAAGCGCGTACGGGCCTCGAGCCAGACGCTATTTGCCCGGGCCAAACTGCAGGGGCGTCAACTCCTGCGAGTGCTATTATGGCGGACGACAATAACAACACGAGACACACACACATACACAAGTTGTTTGAACAATAACTCTAAGACAGATACCAGACATAACACGAACACGACACAATTGCAGACAATGATATGACGAGTAACGTACAAAACAATTTTGACATTGAGACGACACAAATACAATATTATAATAGACGTACAACGAATACTAATACTGACATTGAAACGACATATAATGGATAATTTATTGAGATTTATTTATGTTTCAGATCGCAGCGGACCCCTGCCTGTTTCCGTGCCCGAAGACAACGGTCAACACACATTGACCCAGCCGCGACCGAAACACCTAGCCAACACAACGGATAGTAAATATATTTTATGTAAAATCGTCAATGGAAACTGTCTGTATTAATTATACAGACAGTTTGCATTGACGATTTTACAGACAATTACATTGACGTAGTATAATTTATGTTTCAGGCTGCGGCGGGACTCTGCCTGTTCCCGCGCCCGAAGACACGGATCAACACACATTTGCCCAGCCGCGACCGAAACCCCTAGCCAGACCATACAATATGGACAATGCACTACAAGACGGCTCTAGCTGATTTCACGCTGCAGGGCTCGCTCTCCACCCCAGAAGAGGTAGAGGCAACGATAGAGCAGTTGACTGGAAGCATCGCGGCCGCAAAGGAAGCGGCCACATCACCGATCCCGCGCAAGACTCACAGCCGCGGAGAGCTCCCTCGGGACATTCGGGACGCTCTCAAGAAGAAGAGGGAGCTTAGGTGGCTGTGGGCCGCTGCCCCTGGCTGAAAAGCGAACTCAACAGACTAACCAGTCAGCTGTCGGATAGGCTGAAGGCTTGGCGTGGCGCGGCCTGGGAGGCTCTAATAGAGACAGTCTCTGAGGACCGCCAATTTGCCAATTTGCCCGCTGTACGACTCGGAGGGTAACCTTAAGCGGAGGTGCTGGCTGAACATCTCGTTAGCACCTTCATCCTCAACCCTACACCGTCAAATCTGCCACCTGAGACACTAGCGTTTCATGAAGAAGTCTCATGTAGAGTTAAGGAGTTTCTCGAGGCCCCGTCCCCGCAGCTCGACGGTGATATGTTTGTTTCCTCGTTGGAGGTCCGGCGAGTTCTGCGTCGATTGCCCAGGCGCAGGGCGCCGGGCCCCGACGGAATATCGAACTACATGCTACAGCAGCTGCCTCGCAGAGACGTCGTCGCGCTATCGCGCATTGCGAACGGCGTGTTGAGGACAGCGCACTTTCCGCGACTGTGGTGTCCCGGTCGCATAATTGTCTTTCCTAAGCCCGGTATAGACCGGCGCTATCCTTCTAGTAATCGGCCCATCAGCTTACTAGCGCACACGTCCAAGCTGGTAGAGCGTCTGGTGTTGCGTCGCCTGCGTCCGTTCGTCATGCCGAGAGCCGAGCAATATGGTTTTTGCGAGCAGCACTCGACTACTCTCCAGTTGGTGCGCGTGCTCTACTACCTTTCGGATGAACTTAACCGTGGCCGCAGTCCGGTCGGTGTCTTTCTCGATATAGAGAAAGCATTCGATCGGGTGTGGCACGAGGGACTTATTTATAAATTACTAGAATTTACGAGCACGTGGGCTATGGGCTTGTGCGCTTGATAGCGTCGTTTCTTCGCGACCGGTCCTTCACCGTGATAGTGGAAGGACAGGAGTCTCTACCTCGATTTTTTTTACCTCTTTAATTATAGTTGGAACTTCCAACATTCCACAAAACAGGATGTTAACCCATCACTAGTTCCTGAACGCAGTAGGCAGAGGTGGCGCCCCTACTGGCAGTCGCAGAAACTAATATCTATGGTGAGTCGGCCATTACGTTACTTACGAGTTCATCGCGATTACATACTCATGTTTAAGTCAATAAATAGAAATACGATACGAACATTTATTATTCAATTAGTTATAATAATAGGTAGGGGAAAAAGTCTTTTCGCATTATAGTATGTATGAACTTGTAATAAAATCTCTTTGGTTATACCATTTGTATCTAGCAGGTTTTGATATCTATAAAAAGTTTAAATTTTAAAAAAGATAATTCCAAATTCAAATTAGGTAAATGTGTGATTTTCATTTGTTTTTTTTACTGTCAAGATGAGTGAATCTAATGAAGAAATTCGATACATTTTAAAATTTTACTACAAAAAAGGTAAAAATTCAACGCAAACTGCGAAAAAAATTTGTGATTATTATGGACCTAGTGCAGTGTCTGTGAGAGTAGCACAAATTTGGTTTAAGCGTTTTCAATCCGGAAATTTTGATGTCAAAGATGCACGTCGCTCTGGTCGCCCTGTTACGGATAAAATGGATGACATTTCTGAAAAAGTGGAGCAAGATCGGCATATCAGTAGTAACGACGTAGCTGAAGAACTAGCAATTGACCACATAACAGTTTTGGCGCATAAAAAGGTCGTGGTCAAAGACCGGCCAGGCTTCAGAGACTCTGGCGAAACCCGGGTTAACCCGCAACAAGGTGATGCTGTGTGTATGGTGGGATTGGAAGGGAAGATATTCATTATGAGCTGTTACCGCCAGGCAGGACTATCGATTCTGAACTCTACTGTGAACAACTGATGAGATTAAAGCAAAAAGTTGAGAGAAAGCGGCCGGAATTAATTAATAGAAGGGGTGTGATTTTTCATCATGATAACGCTAAACCTCACACATCTTTAGCCACTCAGCAAAAATTAAGAGAGTTTGACTGGGAGGTGTTAATGCATCCGCCGTATAGTCCTGACCTTGCACCTTCTGATTTCCACCTGTTTCGGTCTCTTAAGAATTCTTTAGGCAATGTCAGGTTAACATCACGAGAAGACTGCCAAAACCACTTGTCGCGGTTTTTTGAACAGAAGTCCCAAAATTTCTATTGTAATGAGATCATGTCTCTACCTACAAGATGACAAAAAGTTATCGAACATAATGGCACCTACATACTTTAGTTAAATGTAAATAAACTTTATTAAAAAATGTTTTGAATTTTCATATAAAATACGAAAAGACTTTTTCCCCAACCTAATACATACACAATAGCATAATAATCTTCCAACTTGGAAGAGATCCTCTTTGGTCAAGCGCCTGAATTTATTAGTATAGCAATAATCATACTGTTTAAATGTTGATGCTGTTTGTTTTTTGTCCTACCTCTTTCAACATGGTCTACTCTTTCGCTAGAGTTTGCTCTACGGCAGAGTGTAAGTGGCTCACCACGATCTTTAGAGCCAAAGCCAACCTCGCCTGCTCGTGGTGGACCCTGCCGACTAGCGAAAGAGGTTCTGGCAAAAGAGAACTAGGGCACAGCGAACCTGTAAGCTGCCCGACTAGAGAAGTACCTCCACTTCACAGACTACTGCAGCCAAATAACAATTTCTTTACGAGTTGTTGTGTTCCTGCGAGTGAATGAGGTCACCAGAAAGGAATGTTCATGTTGCGAGCGTTAATATGATTACGGTGACCGCTTCACATCAGGCCGTATGCTTGTCTGCCACCCGATGTAGTATAAAAAAAAAGAAAAATAGCATCCTTTTTGGCAGCACGAGGATATAACTTTTGTTTCAAGATGTTTGTGAGAGACTTACATCCCAAAACGGTGCTCATCTAGCATAATGCAAAGTTTTTTACATTTTAGAGTTATCTACATGTTTGAGTACATCTTAACTGAGCATGGTGCACCCTGCTGTCAAACGAAGATTGGGTGAAAGAGAGGTATGGTACAGTATAATTATCAGCTGGCTGACTGGAGAATTACAGAGGCGGACTACGGTTAAAGCCGGCCCTTGGCAACATTGTAATTCCGCCCCTACTAGAAGTTTTCACTTCAAAAATAAAAATTAAAAACCTAATTTTCGGGCCCCGAAAATTACGGGCCCTAGGCACGTGCCTAGGTTGTCTAGGTCTTAGTCCGCCCCTGGGTAGTAGTAGTAGTAGTAGTAGTAGTAGTAGTAGTAGTAGTTGCAGTAGTAGTAGTAGTAGTACCGTCACCTCACAGAAGCCAAGTACTAACTAAGTCACAATCCGGACTTGAGTAAGGTTACCAGAAAGAAAGGAGTTGTTGTTATGGCAGCGGGGTGGCGGCGTCAGCAATACGCTATGTTGCAAACGTGTTGTGGCTCCAGTCTCTCTTTTATATCAAGCCGACTGTATGCTTGTGTTGGCACACTAGTAACCCACATTATTAAAAAAAACGGTGTGTGCTTGACCATGCCACAGAACGGACTCCCTCCTTGCCGACTTTACCCGAACAAGCGTTACAGAGCCGAGCATGACGGCTCAGTTTCGTCTAGTAACCACAAAATTTGTAACACAGCGGGTATATATATATTATTATGTATTCAGTTTAAGGCAACGTAAATTCGTAATTTTGGATTTTTATATCAGGTTTATTCGATAACGCGCGCCGATTTGGTACCAGGCGCTCAATAGCGGCGCGTTCATTTTGAAGGTTTTTACGTAACTTAAAGATGAATATTGGTAGGGCCCTACCGCCTAAGCTGAAGCTGATTCCCATATATTAATTGATATTTTGAGTCCTAAATTTAGATCTTAGTTTTAAATTATTGACATAGATTTTTAACTTTAAAAATCCTAAATTACTAACTTACGTCGTCTTAAAAATACAGTGTTTGTGGAGTTGGAAGAGTCCCCTATGCTGCGATAATAGCTTACCATTTGCCAGCATACGAATTGTTGTTTTACTTGAGTAATAAAAAAATGGGGTGGGGCTGTGTCACGGACACGGCCGTGTGTAGTAAGTGAATACGTTATATGCACTAAAATTATCTCAAAATGGCAGCGCTTCATCCTCCCCCTTACTTAGCGTAATAAATTATTTGATCCTTCATCTATCCAGCGGTGTGATTGTATTTTGGATGGAGATGATAGATATGTAGCTGCAACACTGAACTGTATCCCCCGATTTTATTATTATGCGTTTTTTTTAATTGCCTGCCTATGGAAGCGATATTAAAGGCGTAACGTCAAAAAGATTTACAACCTACTGATAGAAATTCATGGTAGGAATAGTTGGGACAAACCCTTTTTAGTCAGAGTAGTGATTTGTTCCTAGACAGCAGTTGGCTAGTCTCCAATTTTAGAGTTACAATCTTGTGAGATACAAATTCGGCGTCCTGAAACTTTTAAATTGAAAGACGGATGTCTCTACTATGTAGTAGGCAATTCGCCAAGGAAAGAATTATTATAGTATTATATGTGCATTCTATTCACTATGTATCTAGTTAATTTATGTGTACGGTCGCTTCTCTAAGATACCTGACCACTTGGCTATACTGAATTGAGAGCTTTGTGGAAGTGTTTTGCTCACCTTCGAACGAATTATCGTTTACAAACCGACGAAATTAAGAAACAGTATCATATTGTGAATTTATTAGACGAGTGTTACATATCCAAATTAGCCGGGTTACTCACTTCAATATGTGAGCAAGTACGCCACATGATTTTGATATGTAATACGTATCTTACAAATTCACAACAAGAAAATACTTCTCTATTTGATCGGTTTGTTTACGTTGACATGATGGAACGCGAACAAAATCTCGCACAAAGCACTATGTATGGTGGTCTGTTAAGTTAGGTATCAGGGAACATATTCTGTGGACCTACCCTAAGTATGACGATATGCGTAATAAAATGTTGAATTAGATAGAGCGCAGTGAGGCCGATGTTGCCAACCCGCAGTTGAGAAGCGTGGTGGAGCATGCTCTAAACCCCTTCGATTGAGGAGAGACCCGTATTCCAGCAGTAGGATAAATAAGGGTTAAAAAAATTAAAGCTAAACTATGTAGTTTCTCTTACGCTTTAAGAGAACTACGTCAAGCTACAGACGTTAATACCGCCATTTCAGCATACCATGCGTATGCCGCCTCATGGTTAACATATGGGATCATACTCTGGGGTAACAGTGTGGATGTGGGAGAACTCTTTACTGTCCAAAAGAGATGCATTAGAGTCCTCGCTAATATAAAAGCTCCCGACATCTATACACCTAACTTTCACAAACCTTATTTTGTAAAATATAAAATACTGTCCGTAACATCTTTGTACATCCTAGAAATATGTAAATTTGTCAAAAAATATCCCGACTTCTTTACAAAAGCAGTCAATAGATCACGTATTGTTAGAAAGCAGTTCAGACACAAGCTAATAAAACCAAAATCAAATCTTTCTATGCATAGTTCTAGCCCTAATTCAATGACCGTCTAAATATTAAACAAATTGCCAAATAAAATAAAAGATATTGACCAAGGAGCAAGCTTCATTAAGAAATTAAAGACCTTACTGGAAGCCATATGTTATTATACCCAATGACTACAATTGATAAATTCGATGGCATATAATAAACCGTTCCGTACACTTCAGACTGTTGCCATAGCCTTATAGGGTCATAATATGTAATAACTTAAAACTAACATGTATTTTAAGATCGACATGTACCTACCTATTATATTCAATAAAGATATTGAGTATTGAGGGTTGAAGACGAGGCCGATGTGCTACTCGAACTTGGTGTCGTCGGCGGCGATCTTCGCAGCTTTACGTAAGTTTGCCCATTCGTGGGAGAGACGCCGCGAACCGCAGAGTTGTTCAAATAATTGCAGAATTTCTTGGATCAACCCGATACCAGCTGTGTACACCTTAATTCAGATCATAAATTGTTCATTATTAGTATTAGATTTTATGTGCCATAATGTTGGTTAAAATACCTGTATTGCGTCTGTTTGTGCATCCGTGGTGTCACGGATTGGTCTCAGCTGAAAATCAGTACTGGGGTCTGACATAGTCAGACCACAGCATAATGCTGAGTTGGGTCCAATTTGCATCATGCAGCACTCTTGTTTCGTCTTCCTGTCTTAACTTAACCTGTAATCTATGTAATAGTGTTGTGTCATGTTACAATAAATGTTTCTTTTTCTTCTTCAGAGGAGGAGAGCACGACGACGATGAGAGAATATACGAAAAGTCGACATAGAAGCGATGGTACTATTCAAAGCAATATTTTGTAATAAAATAAGACATCAAAATAAACATCAGTTAAGTGACCATTTATATACAAAACAAGAAAATATTATTATTATTAGTTTTCGTAAAAATAAATATCATCCTACTCGAAAACTCTGTTTTAATTAGAACCCACAATCTCCGAGTGGCCAGTCTTTCGAAGGGAGGAGCGAAGACGTATCGCTCTGGCACACTGGTGCCTATAATTCACAAACTTTACGATATATCCTTTTTTATGGTACCTTATAATTATACATAGCTCCGTTGACGATTCCAATTTTCGAATTTCATTTCAAAATCGGAATCCGAATCAGTTTCGAATCCGATTCCGATTTTTATTCCACTTCCGGTTCCGATTTCGATTTCAATTCGGATTCCGGTTTCGAATCTAGTTCCGATTCCAATCTCGGTTCCGGACCCGGTCCTGATTTCGATTAGGATTCCGGTTCCGGTTCCGTATCGGGTTCCGGTTCCAATTTCGGTTCCGGTTCCGATTTCGATGCCGATTTTGGTTCTGGTTACGTATCCGGATACGGTCTCTATTCCCAGTTCTGACATATAGAATATGTTCTGGATTAACATACATATAAGATACTTTTTAATCTTTTTATCTAGGTTTACGAGTATACTTTGTTCCCGCGAGGCGAAGCCTTGGGATTACAGCAGTTACAAAGTTAGTCAGCATGAATTCTGGAACATATCAATAAATCTCAGGAAACAGGTTCTTGATATATTTAAGACTAGCTGTTACCCGCGGCTTCACTCGCGTGGTCCAGGGGAGCTGCCATTAATTTGTGTATATTTTTTCTTGCTTGCTGCTGTATTCGCTGAGGTGGTGGGACTTTCCCAGTCGGCCAGTTTACAAATACGCTATTCCCTACCCTACCACTATTTCGCTACGCGGCAGGGTGCACCACATGCTGCTGAGCCTGGCTATGGCTCTAAAACATTTGTTTGCTTGGATGCTAGCAATTACGTTCCATTCGACGTGAAAGGACAAATAATTACAAAGTTTCTTTTTCCCATGGGATTAAGATGTTTTTCCGGGATAAAAAGTAGCCTATGTCATTCGCCAGACCGTAAACTATCTCCATTAAAAAATACATGTCCGTACTTAGGTTCCTTTTAACGTGAAAGAAGGACAAATGAATTTAAACTATATTTTTTTCCGTGGGAATAAGATGTTTTTCCGGGATAAAGAGTAGCCTATGTCACTCTCCAGGCCTTAATTATCTCAAAAAAATAAAAATCATGTCTATCCGTTTGTTACTTTCGACGTGTAAGAAGGACAAACAAACGAACAAATAACCAAACAAACACACTTTCACATTTGAGGAGCGTCGGAACAAAAACCGATAAATCACATTTTGAGTTTTTTTTTTTTTATGATGCCAATTGGTTGTTCTCGTACATAATCTGCTCTGTGGTAAATGTGACCTGGTCAAAAAGAGCTAATTCCGCTCTAAAACTGTCCGTGAAATACCCGGATCTGAACATAAACCGATAATTACACAGATCGTACTAAACAGCGATGGCAATCAGAACAAGTACCGATAAATCCCTAACATTTGTCGTTGTTGACTCCTTTGATTCTGCCAAAAACCGATATATCTAATTTCGAGTTTCTCATGACAAAACCATAGACAATTTGTAGGATATAGTGTAAAAAGACCTTATTTTTAAATTTGATAGGTGATAGTTTGACATTGACGTTGTCGCAGTTACTTGTCAGAAAACAATGACGTTTTATTATTGTGATTGTCGGCTTTCAAAGCGTGCTACATTACAAGAAATTGTATTGAATTGATGTTTATATTGCTTCTTATCGTTGTTCTTCGTAAGTAAAGCTGTTACAATGATGGAAGATGAAGGTAATCCAGTTGTAGGAGACATTAATCAAGGAGCTCGAACAAAAAAGAAGCGCAAGCGCAGAACTGCTTTGGAACGGGAGAATAGGTACCTACTTACCTTTGTATTATTAATTTTAGTAAACCCGTCAATAAAATAGTTACACTACACGTTCGTGTTGTCTATCTGTCTAAAATTGGTAAACCAAAGGATTAAGGGTTTAATTTACTCTAATCCATGTTTGTCTGGGGGCACGGTAGTGACCTCGCCAAGTCGAGTGTTTTATTTTCATGGTTTCGAAATTTATTTGGTTTTTTAAATCAATTTGTATCTGGGGGCACGGTAGTGACTGCACCAAGTCAATTATTTTATGTTCATGGTTTCAACATTTTGTATATTTTGGTTGTTTAAGGTACCGTGATACGGATCCATTGGCAATCAATTTTGAGTGGCCATGTTCGCACAATTCCAGTAAATTTCAATGCAAAAAAATGTCTGTCCGCTATATTTTGAAAAACAGGCAAAAATTTTTTGATAACCGAAGGAAAGTCGATCAGGATGTCTATTTGACACGGTTGGTCGCACCGTACGTTCCAGAACGACGTCGGCAGAGCAAAGTGGAACCATCAAAACGCAGGCCTCGCCTCATTAGCACGACATACTACCTCAATGACAAAAACAATAAAAATAGACCAGTTTGTAAGGCTATGTTCATGAAAACTTTTTCTTTGAAGAAAGACCGATTGAATCACTTAGCTAAAACGGTGTTTGACGGAAAAATTCCTAAAGAAAATCGCGGTGGCGACCGAAAGTCAACAAAATCTGCTGCTAAAAAGGAAAGTCTACGTCAATTTATACGAAAATTACCCGCAAGTGAAAGCCACTATAACAGAGCAAAGTCTCGAAGAATTTATTTATCGTGTGACTTGAATCAACGAAAATTAAGGCAAATGTACAATGATTCGGTTTTTCAAGATCTCCGTGTAACAAAGACCATGTTCCAAAAGGTTTTCTCTGAAGATTTCAACATCGGATTTAAGACTCCTGCTTCTGACGCCTGTAGCACTTGTATCTTATTAAGTAACAAAATAAAAATAGCTACTGACCCTAGCGAGAAACGCATTCTGATGGTGCAAAAACGGGTTCATAATTTACGGGCCAAAGCATTCTATAAGCTATGCAGAAATAATGATCCTGACTCGGAAAATTTTTGTTTCGACTTACAACAAGTCCAACCTTTGCCTAGGACACCCATCCAGGACGCTTTTTATTCTCGACAGATCAGCTATTACAATCTTTGTTTCGTAGGTATGGACTCGAGAAATCCGCGCTTCTATCAATGGTCTGAAGATCAAGGTGGAAGAGGAGCCACTGAAGTTGGATCGGCACTCTTGCATCACTTAAATTCTTTGAATTTAACAGGCAAAAGAATTTTGCGTTTATTTTGTGATGGCTGTGGCGGCCAAAACAAAAATTCGCATATAGTCCACTGTCTTATGTTTTGGCTCGTTAATGAATCCCCAGAAAACATTAAAGAGATATATTTGACATTTCCCGTACGTGGTCATAGCTTTTTGCCCGCTGATCGTGTCTTCGGCAGAGTAGAAAAGGAAGTTAAAACCATGACGGTAATTACACAAAAGGAACATATCAAACGATTTATAAGAGACATGGGGATGTTTTATTACTGGAAAAAGATTGGCGCTTGAAGGATGTCAAATATTTGGAAACGTATTATAAAAAACTCGAGGGAATGAGGGACTTAAAACGTATTCATTTGAAGAAATATAATGTTATTCAGGGACGAGGGACAAGGAGACAAACTAAAACTCTTTATGATGTGAGAACCTTCCACAATTTCGTTAACGAGACTGATCAGGAAAAAAAACACTTTAGTATCTTAAAAACACGAAAGACACATCCCCAGTCAATGGCATCGCTTAACGTAAATAAATGTCTAAGTGCTGTGAAGAAAGCAGACGTAAAGTCTCTCATGGCAAAACAATTTGGTGACGACTGGGAGAAAGATGAAACTTTTTCTTGGTACAAAAAAATATTGTGTGAAAATTCCACTGAAGCTGTTGATACAGACGCAGATGTTGCTGACAACCATGAACAACATGATCATGATTCTACTTGCGATTGTCTGGAACCAGAAATAGCCATGATAGTTTAAGTTTTGCATTTAACTTAAATAGCAATAAAAGTTAGAGTTAATTAAAGTATGATGTGATTTTGAATAACGTTGTTTGATTGGAAACGACCTAATCTCACTTAAGAAACACTAATACATGTCCAGCCGCATTTTATCAAGCTCTTATAATTTTCTACCAGCCTTCTATCAAATACCGGTATATCCTAGTATTTTATCAAAAAACGATATATCCTACAATGTTTTATCAAAAACCGATATATCCAGTTGGCTTGGTCAATAACCGATATATCCATTTATTTTATTTTAATAACTGTACAGGTACCACGTTCACAAATGTTGAATTTAGGTTTCCAAACAGTGATGCTAACACCTATAAATTGATAAATTTCGTTTAACTCTAAATTACAAAACCATGAACTTGGCCATATTTTCACATTTTTTCACAAAAGACTCAAATGTGATTTATCGGTTTTTGTTCCGACGCTCCTCATTTATAATATTAGTATGGAACTATGGATTACAATAATGGCGCAAAATAAAGTAACAATTTAGATACTTTTTATTTAATCTGAACAAGTATTTTGTTTACAGACAGGTGACATCATGCATAAGATTACAGAATGTTACAGGTTACGATTCACATAATTGGAGTTTTTATTACATTGTAATATTATTGACAAACTTTAGTCGTGCTTGAAGTTAATTGTGCATAACAACGATAAAAATTTAACTATCATTTTAAGTTCTACAAATAGAATAATATACCACTATTGCGATTTGAGCACTTTCAAATAATGTAGTAATCTTCATGTGCAACGTAACAGCGCAAATACAAACGAGTAATATGTTTAATATGTGAATTCTTGAGAACAATTCTACTGATTTTGATAAGTTTTACCTTAATAATGGGGTTTCAGAATGAAAATATCGATTTAAATTATTATTGCTTAAATAGTTGTTGTCGGACAACTTTCCAGAATATTATAAATATTAAAAAAAAAAGGAAAAATTCACCTTCCCTGCTCTATCCCACCTAGGAGGGGGAGGTGAATATTTCCATTTTTTAAAATATTTATAATATCGATCTAGCTGTAGATTGCCGGTCGAGAGATCTTTCCATTTGAAATAGAGTCGCTTAAATATAGTCGCTTATTCATCAGTATGAATAAGCATTCTATTCAGTTATTGAATCGCAATAAGAGATGGTGGTAAGGGGGCTGGAAGGTTTGTTATGGTGGCGAATTTTTGCATTTTACATTTACTGTGGTGAAGTCGTAGTGTAGCGCCATCTACCTATTAAGTATTACATTAATAAAAGAGGCATAGCAGTCCCTCGTTGCAGAAGAAATTCGGCTATTAAAAATTTGCCACCATAATAAACCTTCCAGGTTGGCTTGGCAGTTGGAAAGAGCATTCGACCATCAAAGGGCCGTGAGTTCGAATCCCGCCTTGGCGGGAGGTGATATTTTTCCATTTTTAAAATATTTATAATATTATAAGTGTATTGAGAAAAACTGTAGGGAAAATTTGATAAGAAGTAATTTTAGTGTAACAAAATTTATAACATGACTGCGCAGAATGAATACGATGATCGTAGCAACTGAAACAAAAAAAAAAAAACAAAATCAGGATAGACTGATTGTAATATAGAGTTCAACAACTGGTCAGTGTCCTATGACATTGATCAGTATCCTATGATATTGATCAGTGTTCTATGACATTGATCAGTGTCCTATGACATTGATCAGTATCATAAGACATTGATCAGTGTCCTATGACACTGATCAGTTGTTGATAAAATCAGATGACTTGATTTCGTGTGTGCATGTGTGTAAAGAGGCAAATAATGGAAGAACTGGCTAATTTGGTGAAATTTTAAGATTTGACAAAGAATTTTGCTATAATTATGTTATAAAGATGCAGAATTTGTTTGTTTGGTTCAACGCATTTATCTCAGGAACTACTACTGGTTTGATTTGAAAAAATATTTTAGTGTTGTATAGCCCATTTATCGAGAAGAGGTATAAGCTATATAAACTCGCGCTACGACCAATAAGAGCGGAGCACCAATGATAAATGTTGCAAAACGGGGAAAAAATCATCTATTTATAGAGTTTCGGTTGCGTGCGCTTTGTAAACGGTTAAACTTACGCAACAATCATGTATGACGGAATTGTTTCTCTTAAAAGTAAAAAAAAAAATCCGCGTTGGCATATGTCTATCTTTTAATATTGGCTCACTACAGCCTTTTTAGTGGTAATCTTACGCTTCACTCTCAACGCTCTCTCACACACACGCAGGCGAAATTGCGCGGGTATATGATCAGGCGCTTTGGCCGTGTGGTTTCCGGCAGACTAGAATATAATCACTCCGTTTCTTCCCATGGATGTCATGATGGCCAGCGTGGGGAGTGTAGGCCAAATCCTCCTTCCGTCTAGGACGGACGAGAGAGAGTCGTGCTCCTGTAGTGGAGACTAAAATGGACCTGATGATGATAATGATGATTGTTTTTATTTAAAATATTGGTTTTATTTAAAATGTTACTATCATCTATTTCATGAGATAAGATAAAGTAGTTTTTTTAATACCACCAGTGTGGCAAACAAGCATAAGGCCCGCCTGATGGAGAGCAGTTACCGTAGCCTATGAACGCATGTAACACCAGAGGCATCACACGCGCGTTGCCGACCCTGTAAAAACCTCTTCACGCCCTTTTTGAAGAACCCCATGCTGTAGTCCCCTGAGAAAACCTCGACAGGCAGTTCATTCCACAGATTGACAGTACGCGGGAGAAAACTTCTCTGGAACCGCACAGTACGTGACCACTTAAGCTCCAATGTGTGAGGATGAATTCCCTGTCGATGGCGAGCGGTGCGACTGTAGAAGGAGGCCGTTGGCATCATGTCAAACAACTACTCTGAACACACCCCATTGTACAGACGGTAGAACACACATAGGGACGCAAAATCTCTTCTCAGACTTAAAGGTTAAACCGTCTGTTAGTTTGGGATCGTCGACAATCCTCACAGCGCGCCTTTAAATCGAGTCACAAGGTGCAAGCTGGTCTCTAGGCGCTCCCGCCCATAGATGGCAACAGTACTCCATATGCGGCCGTACTTGAGCTTTGTAAAGCATAAGTCTTTGCCGCGGATTGAAGTACTGCTTCGCCCTGTTGAGCACACCTAGTTTCTTCGACACCAGCTTGACCTTCCCCTCCATGTATGAAACATAGTGTATGAAACTGCACATAATTAGGTCTTAAAATACTCGTGTGATGCTATTATCAAATTCGCCTTCGGCTCATTTGATGAACTCTCACTCGTATTTTAGGAACTACTATATTTTTGGGAGAAAATAAACGATTATATTATTATAGTACAACAAGACCCAAGCTTACCGATATAAAGTTGCTGTGCGAAAGTTGGACGAGACCAAAAGCAGTCATTTTGACGGTCATCTGGCTGCGTTGGATCGCCATTATAATAAGAGGGCGGAGGTCACGGCGGGAGTGAGAGTACTCCCAGCCGCAGTGAAAAACTGACGTAGGCACCATTGATGCCTGAAAATATCAAAATAAAATGGAGTGTGGCTGTCTCCCGGACACAGCCGTGTGTTGTACGTAAATACGTTATATGCACTAAAATTATCTCAAAATGGCAGCGCTTCCCCCTCCCCCGCACTCGATGTACTATAGTCCTTACTTAGGGTAATAAATTCTTCGGTCCTTCATCTATCCGTTGGTGTGATTGAATTTTAAATAAATAAATAAATATTGTCAGACAAATTACACAGCGCCATCTAGCCCCAAAGTAAGCGAAGCTTTGTGTTATGGGTACTAGACAACTGATAAACATACGTAAATACACTTTTTCTTTGTAAATACATACTTATGATACATAGAAAACACCCAGACTAAGACAAACAGACATGTTCATGCACACAAATGTTTGTCCTATGTGGGAATCGAACCCACGAGCGTTGGTGTCGAAGCCGCGTCATTGACCGCTACGCCACCGAGCTCGTCATGATTGAATTTTGGATGGAGATGATAGATATGTAGCTGTAACACCAAACCGTATCCCCCGATTTTGTTGTCATTAGTTTCTTTGAATTGCCTCCTTTTAGAAGCAATTTAAAGACATATTCACATTAATAAAGGTCTGCTTAAGTAGATTGAAGTTTTGACCTAGTTATGTTATTGAAGTCCCTGTAGAATAGCAAAGACATAGAATATATACTTGCTTAAGCCGAATGAGGTTTAGGCTCAGTTATGTCATGCATGAGGTCTCTGTAGAATATAAAAGTCATAGAATGGATAACAGAGGCCAGCAGTGAATATCATTAGGTACCTGCTTAAGCTGATGCAAATTTAGATCCAGTTAAGTCATAGAGGTCCCGGTAGAATATTAAAGCCATACAATAGATAACAATGGCCCGCTGTGGATGTCATCAGGTAGCACATTGCCATTATCATCTTCATAAAATGAACCTGCAAAATCTCATATGCAGGCCCACCACACATTTCCACCGCTGTGTCTCCTGTGTAGGTAGAATTAACAGCGGCAACCGTCAAAAAGGCAAGGAACAATGATGTCCATTGCTCTCCCAGGGGTAAAACTACGGTTGCTTTGGAACTCACAACGAATTTAATCAGACGAAATTAGTAGGAGGAAAGAAGCTTTGGAGTTGGGCTCATTCGCAGACAGTAGGTTTCCTAAGACATTTTATACCACGAACGGTGAAACTGTGGAATCAATTTCCCTTAGCGGTATTTCCGAACAATCTCGATATGGGAGCCGTCAAGAACAGAGTATTTATTTTCTATAAACAGTAACGGATTGGCGACTCCTTGGTATTGCTGATCTCTTGGGCGGTGGTGATTGCTTTCCACCAGGTGACTCACATGCTCAATTATCCCCTCTCATATATATAATAAAAAATAACGTTAATTACCTCATAAGTGATATCTCCAGCAACCAACATATAAGCGCCAGTTAACGAGACCATACATGCTATGTAGAACATGGCGGCTAAGATGTAACTCCGTTCGTTAATCTAAAGAACATAATGAAAAATTCTTAATATTATGTTTTTTTTATACTTTTGAACAAACACTTTTACACGATTAATTGATTTAAAAAGTTCACATTTTTATATGTAAACAATTTATTTTACAAAGTCAAAGTCAAAATTCTTTATTCTGTGGGCCTCGCGGGCACTTAGACACGTCTTTTACAATTTGGTATATTTTTTTTTTATATACCAGCATACAAAATAACAACAACAAATACATACAAGACATTTGCCTGTTATATATGTGAACGTTTGAAATGTATGTTGTTTGGGTGCCACTGGTTAAAAAAATAAAGATAAGTGTAATAACTTATCTTTATTTTTTTAACCAGTGGTACCCACACTAGACTAAATTTATTAACTAAATTATATATATAATAGGTAGGGGAAAAAGTCTTTTCGCATTATAGTATGTATGAACTTGTAATAAAATCTCTTTGGTTATACCATTTGTATCTGAAAGGTTTAGATATCTTTAAAAAGTTTAAATTTTAAAAAAGATAATTCCAAATTCAAATTAGATAAATGTGTGATTTTCATTTGTTTTTTTTTACTGTCAAGATGAGTGAATTTAATGAAGAAATTCGATACATTTTAAAATTTTACTACAAAAAAGGTAAAAATGCAACGCAAGCTGCGAAAAAAATTGTGACGTTTATGGACCTAGTGCAGTGTCTGTGAGAGTAGCACAAATTTGGTTTAGGCGTTTTCAATCCGGAAATTTTGATGTCAAAGATGCACGTCGCTCTGGTCGCCCTGTTACGGATAAAATGGATGCCATTTTTGAAAAAGTGGAGCAAGATCGGCATATCAGTAGTTACGACGTAGCTGAAGAACTAGGAATTGACCACAAAACAGTTTTGGCGCATAAAACTGTCGTGGTCAAAGGCCGGCCAGGCTTCACAGACTCTGGCGAAACCCGGGTTAACCCGCAACAAGGTGATGCTGTGTGTATGGTGGTATTGGAAGGACATTATTCATTATGAGCTGTTACCGCCAGGCAGGACTATCGATTCTGAACACTACTGTGAACAACTGATGAGATTAAAGCAAAAACTTGAGAGAAAGCGGCCGGAATTAATTAACAGAAGGGTTGTGATTTTTCATCATGATAACGCTAGACCTCACACATCTTTAGCCACTCAGCAAAAATTAAGAGAGTTTGACTGGGAGGTGTTAATGCATCCGCCGTATAGTCCTGACCTTGCACCTTCCGATTTCCACCTGTTTCAGTCTCTTCAGCATTCTTTAGGTAATGTCAGGTTAACATCACGAGAAGACTGCCAAAACCACTTATCGCGGTTTTTTGAACAGAAGTCCCAAAATTTCTATAGTAATGGGATCATGTCTATACCTACAAGATGGCAAAAAGTTATCGAACAAAATGGCACCTACATACTTTAGTTAAATGTAAATAAACTTTATTAAAAAATGTTTTGAATTTTCATATAAAATACGAAAAGACTTTTTCCCCAACCTAATATAATCGAAGTGTCTTGCAATTGTGGTTCAAAATGCAATGCGCCAAACTGGAAACTAAATCTAAAGCCACTTACGACAAGTTTAATGAGAGAGATTGCAAGCAGGGTCAAACTCTGGAATGTCTGTATGCTATATATATTCCCAAAGGCATATTGGACATTCGTAGCGCACCTGCAAGCAAAATACCTGTTTTCAAACAAAGAAAATAAGATCGTATTACATCAAAATTTTCTAATAGCTATACACGTGGCTTCACTCGCGTGAATGAACTCGATGTACTTCCCCGTTCAAAAAGCTTTTCAGCCTATCTTATTTTATATATTAATTTGAAAAAAAAATAATGATTTTTAAGAAAAAATAAAAACCGACTTCAGCTGGCAAGCGCAGCTTATTGGTGGAATACCCCGGGAGACGCTGCTTCCAGGAGAAAAGTTATTGCGTCACACAAGATTCCTTTGTACGACATCCAGCGCAGAGCAATAGAGTGGCGCAATTCTATTCTGCCGGCAACCACAGGACAAATTTAAGGGTTTCCATCGATTTTTCTGGGATCCCCTCACCAGACCCTGACTTGGTGAATATGTGACCACCTCGCAATCATACCCTTTCATACAAAAAAAAAAAAAAAAGAATTTGACCATACGTGCTTAAAAAATTTAAGAGTTTCCCTTGATTTCCCTGGGATCCCATCATCAGATCTTCACTTGGTGAATATGGGACCACCTTGCAATCATACCCTTTCAAATAAAAAAAAGAATTTTGAAAATCGGTTCACAATTCGCGAAGGTATCAAATAACATACATACAAAAAAGTAAAAGCAAAATTTTAACTAAAAAGCAAAAAATAAATTGAAGTATTCAAAATTTTCCATAAAATTATCTAAATTTACCAGTTTTTCAAAGTTTTTACAAAAACTAACCCTATTAATGTATTTGCTTTTTGTATTCTGAGAATACATTTTGAGATTATCTACGGTATCAAAATTACTGCTATGGATGTCATACTTTAAGAGTTGTTGTTGTTTGAACAGGACCCTTGCGCGAGCGCTCAATGGTTATTTTGTAGATAAATAAATAAATTGATGTAATGAGCAGGATAGATAGACTTTCTATCCCACTCATTCACCTAACAACAATAGCAAACCTGTCCAATTATTTGATGCCACTGGCCACTAGATGGCACTAGTGGTATTTCTACATCGCGCTATGGTTGTGTGTATAGGATTAGTTAAACCTTAAGGGTAATTTATCGTCACTCGATACGAGATGGCGTTAGTGGCAAAATTGTAACTCGTTATTAAGATTTTCTTTGTTACTCATATACCTGTTGTACGGAAATTTTTTGTTAGTAGTGGTATTGATAAAAACCCACAGTTGTAAATAGACTTGCGCAAAACAGTTCACTGAACTGAAAAGAGAGATGCAGTTCTTTTCACGCAAATGAACAATATCACTCATCTAGTTCATTTAGTTCATTTAGTTCAATTGCTTCTGTAGTTCTTTTGACTCATTTAGTTCGTTTAGTTCAATTGCTTCTGTAGTTCTTTTGACTCATTTAGTTCGTTTAGTTCAATGTATCTTTGATTCAATCGACTCAGTAGTTCTGTTGACTGATTCCTTCTACATTCTTCTATGTTCTATTGCATCATTTTGATGACATTGTATTTTTGTATTAAATAAGTAAGTAATTAAATATTTTATAAATTTCCTTCCAAATATTGATTTTCCTTCAAACTTTTCACAGGCTTAGGACTGTCAAGCTTGAGTAAAAAGAAATTATTTAGTGGTTAAAATAATAATTAATATAAAAATTGAGCCTTGTACTACTACTATAGCATATTTTCGCTAACAGCTTATGGTTCTTATGTCCTTAGCCTTAGAGTTCTAATTCGGTCAGTCAACCACGCACGAAACTATCTGTCTCGTTTTATCACGAACAATTTCAGAATCTTCCGTCCTTTTCGCTCTCTATGAGCAATTTTGGCATTACAACGTATCTCTCTCTTTCTAGCTCGTACGCTTTATGTATTTCCGTTCTTTTTACTCTTTGTCACTCATTGAACTAAATGACGCAGTGAACTACATGGGACAAGAAAGAGTGAGTGACAAGAACCGGCTTGTATGGTGAACTGGTACAATTGAACTACTCACTCAGGAACTACACAAGTCTAGTTGTAAACCTACATGTTCAATTAAATATCGATGCCTTACGGCCGAAAAGGTATTAGGGATGTGTCGTCGACGGGTTTGCCGTCAACGGGTTTGCCGTCATTCGACGGCAAACCCGTTTGGATAAACGGTCTCGTTTCGTTGACGGCCCGTCAACGAAACGAGACCGTTTATCCACAACGATAAACTGGTTTAAAAAACAGTCTAATTTTCGACCGGTTTACGTCGTCGACTAGTAGTGGATGGGTCGTCGACGATTAGACAGTCGACGCAACGAGACCGTTTACCGTCGACGATGACCCAGTTTAAAAATAAACAGTCTAATTTTCGACCAGTTTACGTCGTCGACTAGTGGTGGGTGTCGTCGACGATTTTACAGTCGACGCAACGAGACCGTTTACCGTCGACGATGAACTAGTTAAAAAAAAACAGTCTAATTTCGACTAGTTTACATCGTTGGTTTGGTTTTGGTTTTGGTTTTGGTTTTGGTTTTGGTTTTGGTTTTGGTTTTGGTTTTGGTTTTGGTTTTGGTTTTGGTTTTGGTTTTGGTTTTGGTTTTGGTTTTGGTTTTGGTTTTGGTTTTGGTTTTGGTTTTGGTTTTGGTTTTGGTTTTGGTTTTGGTTTTGGTTTTGGTTTTGGTTTTGGTTTTGGTTTTGGTTTTGGTTTTGGTTTTGGTTTTGGTTTTGGTTTTGGTTTTGGTTTTGGTTTTGGTTTTGGTTTTGGTTTTGGTTTTGGTTTTGGTTTTGGTTTTTGTTTTGGTTTTGGTTTTGGTTTTGGTTTCGTTACGGAATTTCTTCATTCGGTCGCCGCGCTCAAAGCCCGCGATAAAAGCTATGCAATAAAAACAGTCTAATTTTCGACTAGTTTACGTCGTCATCGATAAAGACTATTTCTTGACATAAACGATTGGTAAACGTAAACGAACGAAAATCTCATTTGTCAAGTCACTAAACGAGACGAGACGATCGCGACGCGACGCAACGGACTCATCAACCAGTCGACGAATAAACTAGTTTATCTGTGAACTGTAAACTAGTTTAAACGTTCACGCACAAAAAACAGTCTAAAAAAACGGTTCGTTCATTCAACGCCCATCCCTAAAAGGTATAAGCGGCATATTTCAAACTTTACAGGAGAGTGATTTAAAGTTAAAATTTTATGAAAACACAGCTCCTTGCCCGTCGGAGTGGGGAGCGTGAGGTTTTTTCGTTACGGAATTTCTGGATTCGGTCCCCGCGCTCAAGGCCCGCGATAGAAGCTATGCAATAGCTTAAAAATTCAGTCGAATTGAGAACCTCCTCCTTTTTGGAAGTCGGTTAAAAAGGTCGTAGGTTTAAGTTATTGACAAGCATTTTCAGCTTAGTCGGCAGAACTACATAGTTTCTACCCGCTAAACTAAACTTGTGTTTAGCTGTATGAGCTATATGATTAATAATTCTTTTGTTCTTAATATTATTAACCACATAGATGCATAGTCATTCATTATACGTAGAGCATAATATGTGTTGCTTTTTTTTTATATACTACGTCGGGTGGCAGACAAGCATACGGCCCGCCTGATGTGAAGCGGTTACCGTAACCGTATTAACGCTCGCAACATAATATATCCCTTGCGAGCCACCACCCCCGCTGCCAGCGCAGCATCTCCTTCTTTTCTGGTGGTGACCTCACTCACTCGCAGGAACACAACAACCCCCTTCAGCAGCCAAATAACAATTCCCTTGAGGGTTCAAGGGACTTGTTATTTGGCTGCGGTATTCTGTGAGGTGGAGGTACATTCCCCAGTCGGGTAGCTTACAATTACGCTCGTTTTCGCCAGAGCTTCGATTGTCAGTCAGCAGGGTGCACCACGTGCAGGTGAAGTTGGCTTTGGTTCAAAGATGTTGATAAACCACTTACACCCCTAAATGTTTTAGATAAATTTACGAAAAAAGTGAAAGATCATTTACAATTGTATATCCTATAGCTATCGACATAGCTTTAAAGAGCCAGTAGGTTTAACTGCCTGCACATAATGTCCATGTCACGCAAAATACGGAAACATAGACCGATGATATCGTCGGTCAATCTCATCATCATCACCATCATCATTATTATCAGTCTGTGTTTACCCAATGCTGATATAGAGCATTCTCCGCTCCGATTCTCCGCTTTCCGCATCCAACACCTACAAGTTACTTTTTAGAGTTCGTCGGTCCATCTAGAGAGGGAGCGCCCTACGCTTCGTCGCCCCTTGCGTGGCTTCCACACTAGGATTTTCCTCCCCCATCTAACATCTCTAACTCAGCAAATGTAGCCCGCCCATTGCCACTTCAAATCGCTGACTCTGATAGCTATGTCTACTATTATAGTTCTCCGTCGAATTTCTTCGTTCTGGATTTGATCCCTTAGTGAAACTCCAAGCATTGCTCTCTACATCGCTCGCTTGCGACTTTTAGACTGTAAACCAACGTAACGGTCAGCGTCCAAGTTTCTGCACCGTAGGTCATAGCGGGGAGGACGTACCGCTTGAATACTTTGGTTTTCAAGCATTGGGGTGTATCACCGGTGAGGATGTGCCGAAGCTTTTTTTAAACGGGACGGGGGCTCACCACACATTTTCTCCATTATGTCTCCTGTGTAGCTAGGATTAACAGCGGCGCCATAAAAGGCAATAAACAGTGAAGTGAATTGAAGTCCCAGGGGTAAAACTACGACTGCCTTGGACCTTATATCGAATTGAATCTGATGAAATTAGTAGGGGAGAGACGCACTGCTTGAACACTTTGGTCTTAAAGATATACCCCATATCGGCGGTGAGGTTATGCCGAAGCTCCCCAAAAGCTGCCCAGCCCTGTCGGTCTATATGTCATCCATTAATACATTTACATTTAATAAAGATTTACATTTGATAAAGATCACAGTAGATGAAAACGGCATAAAATATATCATTATGAAAGTCTACTATTCGTATACATTAAATTGTTTTAAGTGCAAAACATCTTTGGAAATATGAAAAAACATACCACAAGGTATCCTCATGTAACTTGATACCAACAATAAGTCCATTTTTAAATTCTTCATCGAGCTCCCTCTGAGTTTTTCCTTCAGTATTCTCGGTGAAGATATTCTTTAGGGTTTGAAAGTACAGCTGTAGGAGTTTGAACTTGTATTCCAAGAAAACCATTGTGCAGATGATCAGACTGTCCAGGAGCAGCATGTGGGCGACGAGGTACCACCAGTGAAACTCGACGAAGAACCGCAGAATATTGATGTAGATGCCGGAGTGATGCGGCCTCGGGAAAAATGTTACTTCTGTTCTAATTGGTATGCCTAAAATAGATGAAACATGTGTCACGTCTTTTTAATATACTTAAAAAAACTGTTTTTGTAATAGAGCAGAGCATAGACATCATATGCTGTGCTTACAGCTACAGTTTCATCGTGAACTTACTGTCACATCATATCATAAGGGTTACTGAGTTTTTCACCCAGTACAGCAACCAGTCAAGAGGACCATCACCAGTTTCACGCCCAGGAAACCAACGAGGTGGTAACCAGCTCGGCGATATGTTTACCTTTCTAACATATACAAACAGGCCACTTGGGTGCTCTTAACTTAGTAGTGAAATGCAGTTGTCTCACAGTAAAGATATTACTACTCAAATAGAAGCGAGACAACTTCATACAAAATGGCGCCGTCTGGAATATTTCGGTCTGATAATTTGCTGCTTGTGAGGCTTGTTATCTCACGTACATAATTCGTATTGACCAAACCACCAATAGACAATACACCAAATTGAATAAACCGACCAAATAGACAAGAACTCTAATGTTTTGAATTTATAAGACGCATGTTACGTATCAAAATGTGGCTTACTTGTTCACATTTTGAAGTGAGCAACCCGGCTAATTTAGATATGTAACAAGCGCCTGGTAACTTCACAATATGAAACTTTTTCTCAATTTGGTCGGTTTGTAAACGTTAATACGTTAGAGTGTGACCAAAAAGTTCGCACTAAGCACTCATTACATAGAGACGTAAGAATATAAAGTACTATCATAGTGTCTAAACACAATATACCGAAGATACGCGACCGAAGTTCGGCGTCATTACGCCTGCAATACTTTTTCAATGACTATCGACACATTTGACCAAAATTATGTTGCGTTTTTTATATACCTACCTATCTTAATCACGCGGAATTTCCGTCGCGGAATTTCAGCTTAGTGTGGTTTGACACATACACTTATAACCTTAATCTTATGTTTTCTATAGTATAAACTAAGTTTCGTTTTATACTAGTTTAATTTAATTTCATAAAGTCATGATTCATTCTAATGGTTTTTTTTTAAATAATTTAAAGTTTAATTTTAAAGGGTCTTAAAACTTTTTAGCCATACCCAGCTATTAGGTACACAAGATTGATAGTAGTTTTAAAACAAATTAATTGTCACACTTCAATTATTTTAAGTGGGGCTTTGATTCATTTTTTATTGTTCCTTGTCATGTATGTCACATAGTATCAATTTGAAAGTTAATATTTTATACGAACATACATACACGCAGCACCAATTAATCTATGTGGGCAATATCGAACGTAGATCCTTTTTGACGTAGATGTCACCTTAACGTGACATTCATGAAATCTACGTCTACGTCAATTTACAGGAATACAACAATACTCAATTGAATAGTTACTTGGCTGCGGTATTCTGCGAGGTGGAGGTACTTCCCCAGAAGGCAGCTTAAAATTACGCTGTGCCATATAAATAAAGGAATTTGGAAGGATGCGAATGAAAATGACGAAAGAAATTATAAATTATCAATTATAAATAGTGGTATATAAATTGCTCGGTTTAAGAATTAAGAATTGCAATTTTATGTTGAGAGATGAGTTGAGGAAATACATTTTTATGCAATTTAGGTAAACACTATTTTAAATTATTATTTATATCAAAAACATAATAACTTATAGAGAAAAGGAAATTAATATCTGAAGATACAAGGTTTATGTAAGGAATAAGAAGTTATATTACATTAAAAAAACTGAACATAAAAGGTGTGAAAAACTGAAAATATAAGAAGTTATATTACAACCTCTCTTTCGCCAGGGCCTTATTAGTAAATCAGCAGGTTAGGTTGGCCTTGGCTCAGCAGGTTAGAATGCTGGTGAGCCATTTACAAACATGTTTTTTTGGTTGAACACTTCTAATCTCAGGAACTACTAGTTCTTCTTTGAGTGTTCGTTATACCATTTACCTAAGAAGGATAATATAACGCTATGAATGAAAAATGTTGCAAAAAACGGGGAAAATCTATCAAGGGCGAAGCCGGGGCGTGTTGCTAGTACATAAATAAACACGAGTATTTCATACCTTCTTGCATATGAACTTTAACAGCATCCATTAAAAAAAAGAATATTGCTCCGTAAGTAACAATTACTAAGCAGAGAGAAGCGGCAACTCCTTTTTTGACTGCAGCTTTATCGAGTTCGGGGGATGAGAATATAGGCCGCGTATCTTCTAGAAACCTCCTGAGCAAAGCCTTTATACGACTTCTTTGGAGATACAACACTGTGATCTTCATATATACCGTTGTATGTGCTATGGTATGTTGCAATAAGTCATGTTTTTCTTTCGACGTCAATACTATAAAATATGCGGCGCATTCATTCAAAACGAAAAATACAAGATAAGCGTTTGAGAACATAGCCCAAAATGGGTAAATAAATTTCTCCAAATTCGAACGCTTCTTTTCTTCATACCAGCAGTCTCCGCATCCGATATAGTAGAGAAATCTACTAACGAGTTTTAGGCAAAATTTTTGAGGATAAGTCTGTTTTAACGATTTAAACTTCATTGTTAGAATACAACAATAGTTAAATCTTCGAAGGGGAATAGGCAAATGAAAATATTGCAGTTAACAAGACAAATATCGCAATGTAGTTAATGCAGACATTCATTAATTATTTACTTACATTGCCAATATCAATAGACAGTTATTCTCAACATTGCACGTGAAGGCCAGGACTATTGGTCGCCAAGTGGTCGAAATTGGACCACAACTAATTTAAATTATGACTTGAACAATAAACAAAAGAGTATATACACGAACTCGGTGGTCGAATGGTTAGCAATGGTCACTTTGACTCCGAGGTCGCGGGTTCGTTTCCCGCACATGACAAACATATGTGTGCATGAACATGTCTGTTTGTCTTGGTCTGGGTGTTTTCTATGTATTATAAGTATGTATTTACAAAAAAAAAAATAAGTACTTTTATCATTTGTCTAGTACCCATAACACAAATGGCGCTGTGGAAATTGTCCAGAAATATTTATTAATTATTTATTTATATAGGCGTGTGTGTGTCAAATGTATGGTATGTGTTTAAAGCTTTTTTTTATTGATTTAATGTATTTTAATGCGTAATTTTAAAACACTATTAATTAGCATTTGCTCTCCTTCTCTATATAAACAGTAAGTGTGTGAAATTTCATACTCCTCCGTCCGCGTTGTATTTTGCAATAGTTTAAATGCTTGGCAAGACCTGATCATGGTTATATTGTTCCATTCCCATTTCCATCCAGGTGCAGGCCACGCCGGGTATACGAGCCTCTATGCGTTGGAGCCCCGCGCACGACACATTACTTACCCTGTACTTACTAATTTCTCCTAAGCTCCGAAAAAATAATTCTTTCCTCCACTTATTTCAGATCACTCGTATATTAATATACTAAATGTAAAAATATGTAGTAAGTTGCCCAGTAGAATAGAAATTGAATGAAAACAAGAACTCTGAGTCAAGTTGCCCAGTAGCAACTTGACTCAGAGTTTGTTTGTTTGTTTGTATTATCTTTATTGTACATAACGAACATAAAATACATGTACATAAAAACACTTAAAAATAGAGATGTACAAAGGCGGGCTTATCTCTATAAGAGATCTCTACCAGCCAACCTTTGAGTGTTGGATATAAACTGTGAGTTCTTGTTGTTCTCAGAGTTAACATGTTTCGTATACTACAGCGCACGGGTTCACCTCATCGGTTTCCTCCATAGATCTCTATTCTGCATGGACTATGAAGCCCATGCGAAAAACATGTCTCTATCGTCCAAGTATCAACTGGGAACTTGGCTATCAAAAACTTGTGTAGTTTTCCCCATACACCTAGGTCAAGTTCAAATTGAGTCTCCATGCAAACAGAATTCATCCCTCACAAAAATTAATAATTCAGCCATTTCTTTAGGCTTTTAATGCCTTATTTGCCATATTGCTGTCCCTCACATTGCTAAGAGGAGATGTCAAATTCCAAAAGCTTCTTACTCCTACTAATTTTTTCTGACTAAATTCGTTGTCCGTTTCAAACAGGAGGATTTGGCCTACACTCCCCACGCTGGCCAGACGGATTCGGGAGGCCTGATCGATTTTTTATAATGTACTTCCCTTAGTCGCCTTGTACGACATCCACGGGAAGAGACGGAGTGATTCTATTCTAGTCTGCCGGAAACTACACGGCCAAATCCTCCTGTCTGGAACGGACGAGAGAGGGTCGTGCTCCTGTAGTGGAGACTAAAATTACCTGATGATGATGATGATGAAATTCATTGTGACTTCTAAGGCAGCCGTAGTCTTACCCCCGGAACTGCAATAGACTTTTTCACTGTTCATTGCTTTTTTGGTGATCTCCTCTGTTAATCCTAGCTACATAGGAGACACAGTGGTGGGAATGGGTGGTGCGCCTCCGACCTATAAAAAAAAATTCGGCACTCAAGTCATCACAAAGTTGAAACTGACTCTGTGTTGAGATACGTACCAATGCACTCGATCCAAGCAGTTTTAGTATTCTAATAATTTGGGAAGCTTTGGATGATGCAGCAAATCAAAATCGTTTGCTAAACTGGTAAAAAATAGTCATTATGCAAATTACATTGTGTTTATCGTTGTCTTGCATTGTGTTTGTACTTATTTCCTTAATCGATCCAATAGCTTCGTCGATTATTTATTACAGTGCAGGTATGTTCTAAGTATTAAATATTGTAATTGTATTAGGTCTCATTCACATAGGTCTGCTGCAGAAATATTGCGATTCGCGGTTCGAAGGTGCTTGACAAAACCACCACGGATTCAGACCACTGTATCAGATGGTAAATGCCCATTCCCACGGCTGCTGTGTCCTGTAGCTAAGATCAGGGGCCCTACCGCTGAAGCTGAATACCATCGCGATTTTTGATTACGAGAATCTAACTTTAGTTTATTTATTTGTTTATAGGTGCACAAACAGTCTTACAACAAATATAACAATTTTCATTTAAGTAGTATAAGGTCTAGTTGTAAGACATTGTATTGAGTACATACAGCATGACAAACATATCACGTGCGACAGGTTTCCATAACCTAGGCAAGTGAAGTACAATGAAATTTTTGAGTATACAAATATGAACACTGTATTGATATATGAGTTTCCAGGTAATTGTGTTTAACTTAGCTGATACGAACCCTATACCTCTACCGATTAAGCTAAAGATGTTTGTTATTAACGTAAAACTAAGACCTACTTTTGGAATCAGAATATTCGGTCAGAATCGGCTTCAGCCTAGGCGGTAGGGTCCCAGGATCAGGTAATAGCAGTAACTACCAACATGACCACACTGAACAATGAACTCCTATTGGAGTCCTACGCCTACGAGTGCCTTGGGGTACAAAACGAATTCGACCAACAGAAATTTGTAGGAGAAGGAAGTTGTGAAATTTGTCCCTACTAGCATTTTGTCAGCCTGCAATAAGGTAGGTAGTAAAAGTCTAAAGACATGAGTAGTCTAATGAAGTTCAACTCGTATTTTTTTTCTTTTCATTAGTTTTATTTTTAAGTAATTTTAAGAGTAGATTATTTTTATTTACTTTAGTTGTATTTTGTTGTTTTGTAGGTACTATGTTATAACCCTTACTAGTCAAGAGAATGATCTTTGATATATCTTTTCGTTGCGACAAAACTAATGTAAATGAGATAGAATCTAGTGAACAGTCAGGATGGAGATACAAATAAATGTTTCATTCATTCATTCATTCATGCATTCATTTGTTCATTCGTCGTTCATTCATTCAGTCAGCGATTTTTGACTCATATACCCATCTCTTTCACTCACACACGATCTGTATCTATTGTACGTTTCTTGAGCGAGTAAAGTCGATAGTTAGTCGTTTTCTTGTCACGGCGGGCCAAGTGCCTTAGTATGAACCGCTGTAAATGCGGCCTTATAGATCAGTAATATCGGGATAGCAAGTTGACGTATTTATTATTTCCATGAAAGACAACAAGCAATTAATTTACTTATTCAGCGACCAGCCGTTACATTCAGAAACATAATAACTTTATGAATATTGACTGTTTTGCATCTGTTAGAAGACACAATATTGCAAGTACGCTCGCCGTCAAGGTGAATACCAATATTAAATTGATTGATTGATTGATTGATTGATTGATTGATTAAATATTATAAGTTTTCTGAATCTTTCCATTTGTATGTGCCCTCATTCTAGTCGAATTTTAATGGGGGCGGAATATTATTCCAGCACTTTGCGGGACCAACACACAGTTGAATATAGTGATTGATTATGCTCTAATCCCCTTCGATTGAGAGGAGATCCGTATCCCAGCAGTGTATTTTTTTTTATATGATAGGAACAAACGAGTATCAGGTGACCCACTCACCTGATGGAAAACAATCACCACCGACCATGGAGATCAGCAACACCAAGACAAGTCGCCGATTCTTTGCCAGCGTATACTCCTTCCTTTCTTTCTTTCTGGTGACCTCGCTTACTCGCAAGAACACAACAGCCGTCAAGGGAATTTTTTATTTGGCTGCGGTATTCTGTGAGGTGGAGGTATTTCCCCAGTCAGGCAGCTTAAAAATACACTATGCACTACCTCTCTTTTCTCCAGAGCCTCGTTTATATATTGTATAAAGTTAGGTTGATGCCAACTCAACACACACAAGAACAGAATGGCCTGTCCCACCACACATTCTTATCACCGAATCTCCTGTAGCCAAAACTAATTGTCTTGACCGCCAAAATAACGTTCATAGTAAATTGTAGTTCCAGGGTAAGGATGCGGCTGCTTTGTAAATCACAACTATTTTAATCAGAAAAACATAGGGGAGGTAGGAAGCTTTCATTAAATGAAATTACTTGTAAATGTAAGATGCACTACAATCTTGATACTTTTTTGTACATTACGTAAACATAGAAATACTCTGTGATCTGTGAAAATTTCAATTGTCTAACTATCACGGTTCATGAGATACCGCCTGGTGACAGACGGACGTAGCGGAGTCTCAATATTACATAGGAACATACAACAGTAGAAAATTTCAATAGATTCACTCGCCCGTTTTTATTTTCGATCACAAAAATTGCTTGCGTTTTTATAGTCCTTATCATTGAATCGCATTTGTTTTCCTTATCCAGTTTGGAGTTCATTGGGAAACAAAGGGAAAAAGGGTCCGCAGTGGCATAGAGTAAATAAATTAATATAGAGTTTTAATCCCATACAAAATATCGTGCACCGAACGAATGTCAAAATTCCGTATTATTTCTAGATGGTGCTGGCAATAAGACATGAAAAAATTTAATACCGAATATTTCTCAACGAAATTTGATACATAACGACTCGCATGTCCAGGCGCGCAACCCAAGGAGGCCTCTAACGTCCGCGGGACATTTTATGTTACTAATAATAAAGTTAACAAATTATGCTTTTCACTAAAAAATAATCTTCAATTTTACCCTTACCAATAGATGTCGCTCTGATATGCTTTTATGATGCTATGTTTTTTTTAGTTACTTTTGGCGCTAGTAGCGGCAGATTTTTTGTACAATGTACAAACTAGCGCCGCGGTCGAAGAAAAATAGCAACTTGAACGAAATCTTTGTTGATAGGAAAGTAGGTAAATATTATTCTTATCGTATCTCAGGCTGACTTATTGTCAGCCTAAAGGATGATAAGAATATTTTTTTTGTCATACAGTCACCATAACTGATATTATAAATCGTTCTATTGTTACTGGTATTTTTCCTGCTCAGTGGAAGGAAGCATTAGTCACACCCATGCCTAAAATTAATCAACCTGATGACCTCAAAGACCTTAGACCGATCAGTATCTTACCTTTTTTGTCAAAGGTTCTGGAAAAAGTGATTTACAATCAGGTAATTCGGTACGTTGAAGCCAACAATATTCTGCCACCATTTCAGTCAGGCTTTCGAAGGGGCCGCGGAACTGTCACGTCCCTTCTCGACGTAACGGACAACATACTTGCAGATCAGGACGAGGGGCGTAGTACAATTTTGACTCTTCTCGATTTTTCTCGCGCATTTGACTGTCTAAATATATCTCTGTTGCTTTCGAAATTATCTTATTATGGTTTTGATCACCAGACAGTACAGTGGTTTTGTAGTTATCTGGACCAGCGATGTCAGTCGGTGAAACTCTTGAAACAGAATGGTTCTTATGCTCTATCGGCTCCTAAAATATTAAAGCGGGGAGTCCCACAGGGCTCCATACTTGGCCCACTTCTATTTATCATATACAGTGCTGACCTTCCTAGAGTCATTAAACACTGCAATTATCATTGCTATGCAGACGATGTACATTGCTATGCAGACGATGTACATTTGTATATTTCGGGACCTCCATCAGATATTGCTGTGTCTTTGCAAAGAATGAATGCAGATTTGAATCGTGTTGCCGATTGGGCTACTAACAATGCTTTAGTACTTAATCCACTGAAATCGAAATTCATGGTACTTGGTACAAAACAACAGATCGAACGTACAATGAAAGCTGGACCCATTGTAAGAATGATGGGAATGAACATAGAGCAGGTCAGTCTTGCGAAAAATTTGGGTGTCATTTTTGACAGCCATCTACGTTTCGAGGCGCATGTTTTGGATTTAGTTCGGAGGAGTTTTTATCGATTAAAGGTGTTGTACAAGATACGCAGTTATCTGAACGAAAAAGCCAGGATCACTCTGTGCGAATCCCTTATTTTATCTAGGCTTAATTATGGTGACTTAGTGTATGGGCCACGTATGCTATATAACACTCGGCGTATAATTCAACGTATACAAAATGCGTGTTGTCGGTTTTGTTACGATGTACCACCACGTACTCATATTTCACCCTATTTAGATAAAGCATCCCTGCTTAATATGGTTTCACGCAGACACTTTCATTTAGCAACTCTCATGTTTGATCTCGTCAAATTTAAAAATCCAGAATATTTATACAAAAAGTTAAAGTTCTGCACTACAAAGTATGGGGCTGGTGTTCTTCGATCGACACGTCCTCCACTGGCGGTATACAAGCACAAAACTGTCACTTTTACGGGTAGCTTCCGTTACCAAGCGACCAAATGTTGGAATAACATTCCACCTCCAATAAGATTTCTAACATCAAGACCAAATTTTAAGAAACAATTAAAGCTGTTTTTGTTAGATTATCAAAAAAACGGTTCGGTGCAATCGCTTAGGTAATGGTGACTATGTATTCGGAATTTATTTTTTATATATATTATTTGTATTTGGTAGCAATAATATAAGGGTTGATTTTGTACCTGAATTTTACTGTAATATGTATTCCTATTAAGTATAATGTCTTTCAAATATGTGGTATCTTGGCTGACACGTCTGTGGCGTTTGGATGCGCCCAGCACCTACTCAAAGGCAATAACTGAAAATCAGTGTTTTGCTCTCTGAGCAAGTCCAACACTGAGTTGTTGCCCGTTTGTATCACTGCAACACACGCTGAACAACGGAGCGGGGGATGGGGCTTCGGTTAATTTGTGAGCTCTAATATATATAAGTTCTGTTTTATTATTAGAAGTATTTTAAGTTTCTGTATTTTGTGTGTTTCAGTGTGCAAATAAAAATGTTATCTATCTATCTATCTATCTATCACCATATTCTTTTAGTTAAGTTGCACAATATTGTGAACTCCGTGAATGACGGGACTTAAGATTTTTAACTGTTTGCTCGAGGGACGCTATATTTAATATTTTGTATGGGATTACCACTCTACTTTTGTCTAATTTAGTGCATATGTTTTAAAAATGTTTTTTTATTATTAAAATTAAGGCTTGCTTTTAAAAAAAACATAATGAATACGAATTCACAGTAATAAACTATAATACAAAAATTCGCCAATCTCACAAATCAGCCTCATAGCTTATTTGGAAGAACCCTCTGCTAGTAATGCTTAAGTCCCTAGTTCAAATCCAAACATTGTCCTCCTTTTTGTCATTTTTAAAATATTTTTTATAACTAACTAGCGGCCCGACCACGCTTCACTGTGGCTCAATCTTTTCGTTTCCATCCATTTCCTTAGAGATGGCGCAGTATGTGAAAAAAGATTTTCCCGCTTTTCTTTTCAAATTTTTCCAGAATTTTCTTTGCTATAAACCTCACGGAGCCCGAGACCTTTCCAACGAATGCAAAACCGTGGAAATCGGTTCGTGCGTTCTGGAGTTATAGCGTCAGGAAGGAAAACCCGACTTATTTTTATATAGTAGATTAATGTTTTGTAGGAATATTTTGTACCTATTTTTAATATGTTGTAGATATTTTTTTTAAATATTATTATATATAACGTATCTCAGGCTGACTTATTGTCAGCTTAAAGAATGATAAAAATATTTGTTTATCATACAGTCATCATAATCTTTTAGTTAAATTGCACAATATTGTGATTTCAGTGAATGGCGGGACTTAAGATTTTGCAACTGTTCTCTCGAGGGACGCTATATTTAATATTTTGTATACTTTTGTCTAATTTCGTGCATATGTTTTAAAAATGTTTTTTAAAAGCAAATTAAGGTTTGCTTTTAAAATAAACATAATGAATACGAATTAACAGTAATACAGTATAATACAAAAATTCGCCAATGTTACAAATTAGCCTCATAGCTCATTTGGAAAAGCACTCTACTCGTAGTACTTCTGTCCCGAGTTCAAATCCCACCATTATCCTTTGATTTTGTCGTTTTTAATATATTTTATATAACAAATTAAGGTTTTTTTAGGAATATTTTGTAGTAGACTACTTAGCAATGTACTTAGTAGAAACATTACTAAAAAACCGTAACTTGCTTTTTTGTGCAATGTTGGATGAAAACAAGCATACCACCCGCCTGGTGTGGAGCAGTTACCGTAGCTGTATAAATGCAAATCGCAACATGAAGTATTGTAGCCCACGGTCGCCTTCGCTGCCAACGCAGAACTCCTGGATTTTCTTCTTGGTGACCTCACTCACTCGCAGCAACACGACCCTATAGGGATGTTTGGCTGCCGTATTCTGTCAGGTGATGATACATCCCCAGCCGGGCAGCTAATGAATAAACCTTTATAGGATGGAAGATAGGAATAAAAATGGTCGCAAAAATAGAGAAATATCACGTAAAAGAAAAACCACAAACAATACGGTCGATTCGATGTGAGAAAAGTTGAAAAAAATTCCGCGCCGTGTCAATAAAGTCCAATTTACGCCACAGAACTTTCGATAAAATATCGTTGTTATTAATAATATAACTATTAGAATACGACGTTTTAATTGATAATGCAAATTAAAATTTTATGCCTATGTTGAAAACAATAATTGTCGTATGAAACTTTTTTCATTTTAATTAATCATTCTATTTACCGCACATGACTTCTTGTGTCAAGCGATTGGTACGTAAAACGGAACGGTTTTAAAATCTCTCGGTTATCGGCGCGCGGCCATCCCATTTTTGATACAACGGTACGTAGGTGCTATGGTAGGTAGGTACCTACGTACCTACTTAAGCATTGATAGAGTGCTAGTAGTTTGCGCGCCATCTAGCCATTTTTGATTAAAACAGAAAAGCATAATTAAACAAATTGAACCTTCGTGTACTGATTTTGTTACTAATCAAATTACCTATATCTAATTTGAGACTCTTAGCGACCTCTGTTGCTCTTTAGAGTAACTAAATTCCGGTGTACGCAATTTACAGTGCTACAAACTTATCTGACCCGGTGGCCAAATTTAGAACTAAAGCCGCCATCTTGGAATGTAGTATCGCCAGGTACAATTAATTTACTTACCGCGTATGCACATTCCATTGAGGTGTATTTTTTTAAATACATATTATCTTTTTCTACACATATTTCATTTCTTACAATAAAAAAATCGTCAACGAGTTGTTTTTGTGCAATATTATAACTCTCTAATATTTTATAATAGCTATGATCGCGACTTAACGTGGTCCATTTTTAAAACTAATCAACAAAAAATAGAAGGCAATTGATATTTAATTGAAACACCACACAACACAATTAATAAGTATATCAATGCTATTATTTTAACAGTGTATAAAAATCAAAGAAATATATTATATTTCTTTGATTTTTATGTTTCCTTTAAAACGGGCGGCATTTCGTTTAATGGCAACACTTAAGTCGATCGCACCGCCCCCACCACCGGGCCAGATAAGTTTGTGGCACTATACTATGAACATTGTTCGTCCTTGTCAGCATCAATCCGGACTTGAGTAAGGTTACCAGAAAGAAAGGAGTTGTTGCTATGGCAGCGGGGTGACGGCGTCAGCAATACGCTATGTTGCAAACGTCTTGTGGCTCCAGGCTCTCCTTTATATCAAGCTGACTGTATTCTTGTCTGCCAACACTAGTAACCCACATTATTAAAAAAAACGGTGTGTGCTTGACCATGCCACAGAACGGACTCCCTCACTGCCGACTTTACCCGAACAAGCGTTACAGAGCCGAGCGTGACGTCTCAGTTTAGTCTAGTAACCACAAAATTTGTAACACAGCGGGTATATATATATATATTAGTTTAATTTTGAAGGTTTTTACGTAACTTAAAGATGAATATTGGTAGGGCCCTACCGCCTAAGCTGAAGCCGATTCCCATATAATTATTTGACATTTTGAGTCCTAAATTTAGATTTTAGTTTTAAATTATTGACAAAAAAAATTAACTTTAAAAATCCGAAATTACTATCTTACAATATACACCGAAATAACTTACTTAAAAATACAGTGTCTGTGGAGTTGGAAGGGTCCCATAGGCTGCGATAATAGCTTACCATTTGCCAGCATATGAATTGTTGTTTTACTCGAGTAATAAAAAAAATGGAGTGTGGCTGTGTCACGGCCGTGTGTAGTAAGTGAATACGTTAAATGCACTAAAATTATCTCAAAATGGCAGCGCCTCCCCTCCCCAGCACGCGATGTTCCATAGTCCTTACTTAGCGTAATAAATGATTTGATCCTTCACCTATCCAGTGGTGTGATTGAATTTTGGATGGAGATGATAGATATGTAGCTGCAACACTGAACTGTATCCCCCGATTTTATTATTATTCGTTTTTTTTTTAATTGCCTGCCTATGGAAGCGATATTAAAGGCGTAACGTCAAAAAGATTTACAACCTACTGATAGAAATTCATGGTAGGAATAGTTGGGACAAACCCTTCTTAGTCAGAGTAGTGATTTGTTCCTAGACAGCAGTTGGCTAGTCTCCAATTTCAGAGTTACAATCTTGTGAGATACAAATTCGGCGTCCTGAAACTTTTAAATTGAAAGACGGATGTCTCTACTATGTAGTAGGCAATTCGCCAAGAATTATTATAGTATTACTAGCGGCCCGACCACGCTTCGCTGTGGCTCAATCTTTTCGTTTCCATCCATTTCCTTAGAGATGGCGCTGTATGTGAAAGAAGATTTTCAAGCTTTTCTGTTTAAATTTTTCCAGAATTTTCTTTGCTATAAACCTCACGGAGCCCGAGACCTTTCCAACGAATTCAAAACCGTGGAAATCGGTTCGTGCGTTCTGGAGTTATAGCGTCAGGAAGGAAAACCCGACTTCACTACATAGTATAAAACAAAGTCGCTTTCTCTGTCCCTATGTCCCTTTGTATGCTTAAATCTTTGAAACTACGCAACGGATTATGATGCGGTTTTTTTAATAGATAGAGTGATTCAACTGGAAAGTTTATATCTATAATAATAAAAGGCTTTGTCCTCACTGACTGACTGACTGACTGACTGACTGACTCACTAATCAACGCACAGCCCAAACCGCTGGGTCTAGAGATTCCAAATTTGGCAAGTAGGTTCCTTATGACGTCTAGGGGTGCACTAAGAAAGGATTTTTCAAAATTCATCCCCTAAGGGGGTGAAACGGGGGTCCAAAGTTTGTATGGAGAAACAAGATTAGTTGGACTATTTAATCCGAAACTTTACACGAGTTCTTCTATAGATAAATGAGTAAACACGTGTTTCAGGATTTTTCAAAATTCAACCCCTAAAGGGGTAAAATGGAGTAAAAAAGTCTGAAAATCGTCATGGGTATTGTTTTTATGGTTTATCGGGGCGCTGATTACGAAAACAACAACTATTTTATAATCCAACATAGCCGACGTGACATAAAATCCCCCCCTCATCATCATCATCCCCCTATGGGGGTGCGATGGGGTTGAAATGTCATAATATCAATATGGGTGTTGATTCTATGGTTTTCTGGGACGTCAATTACGAAAATCGCATCGATTTGAAAATATAACACAGTGGACACGAAATAACTTAAAAGGATTTTTCAATTCTTTCCCCTCAAAGGGTGAAACGGAGGTCCAAAGTTTGTGTAGGGAAACGAGATTAGTTTGGCTATAGATAAATGAGTGAACACGTGGTTTAGGATTTTTCGAAATTCAACCCAAAAAAAAGGAGTAAAATGGGGTCAAAAAGTGTGAAAATCATGAAGGATATTATTGTTTTTATATTTTATCGAGTCGCTGATTACTATATATATTGATTTTAAAATTCAACGTGACTAACGTGACCATCATAATGTAATTTTTTTAAACTTTGATTTAACCTTTTTAAGCTGATGGAATGAGACTTGTGTGATGACTGAAGCGTTATCCTAATAGTTTTTAAATTTGTATTTGGCATCAATCAGTGCTTATACGATCGCGGGCGGCTGGCGCGGCGAGGACGGGACGGGTGTAGTAGTAGTTATCTGGAAAGTTCTTGCATCCGTATTTAGTACAATTATAAGTGCTACATGAGGGTGGTTCCGTTGCGTGTTAGACTTGACTTGGATAATCTAAAAAGCGCGAACTTCACGCGAGCGAAGCCGCAGGCAAAAGCTAGATAGTAAAAGGCTTTGTCCTCACTGACTTGACTGACTGACTCAGTAATCAACGCACAGCCCAGACCTCTGAAGCTAGAAACCTGAAACTTTGGATATGTGTTCCTTATACAATGTAAGCGCGCACTAAGACGGGATTTTCCGAAATTTCACTCCTAAGAGGTTAAAATAGGGGGTTGAAAAAAACCCTCTTGGAAACCGATTCACCTACGATTTTGAGACTTGGTGGAATAGTTGTTTATTAAAAAAGGGGATGTTTATGGGTAACTGATTAACTTTTGCCCAGCGCCCAGCCAAGAAATGTCTAAAAATGTTATATTTATATTTGAATTAACTTATCACTAGATGGCGCTATACCTAGCGTTTGTACAGCGCGCTATGGTTTCGTTATTAAGGAAAGGGTATATACGAGAGATTATTTCCGTTTGCGCTTTTAAAGCCATCGTGGCTAAAAGTAGTTAGGCAGGCGGTTTTTAGTCAAACCATGGGGTTATCCATGGCGGTTTATCGCTCACCTCATTCCAGTAGTTACCCCCGGAGGTAATCCATCGCGCGCGTAGGGCGTAAAAGAAACTGCGTCCTTCAAATGAAGCTACATCTGGTGTCGAAAACTAATTGAAAAACCTATTCTAAGTATCGACTTTATGGGATATACCTACTTAATATAAGAATTTCGGTATTTTTCAAACAATGAAGTCAAGATTCACTAAATTTATATTTGTGGAAGGTGTGATGATGCCCCATACCATTATAGCTTTGGAAGGTGATGGAGCTGGCCTGTTCTGCTCCATCTCCTACCACATGCATGGAACGGAGGTGTATCATCAGGAGGTTCGTGCCACCATTGTTCACGTATTAAACAACTGGAACGATGAGTTGTTGAGTGAGGACAGTAAAGGATGCGCTGTTGAGGAATCTCTCTTGATAACCCGCATTCCCATTATTCCATAAGACCACCCAGTTCAATTTAAGAGACTTCACTTCAATTTCCCTTAAAGGTATTTCGCTATGACCATTAACAAAGCTCAGGGGCAGTCTATAAAGGTCGCTGGGGTTGACTTGAGACAGGACTGCTTCTCTCATGATCAGTTGTATGTAGTTTGCTCAGGAGTAAGTTCTCCTGGAAGCATTGCAATTTTGACTCTTGGTGCGAATGCCAAAAATATTGTTTACCGGGACGGCTTAACCTAAATGGTGTATGTTTGTGATAATGGTCAATACGAAACAAAAATATACGCAAATCAGGAGTGTTCCCGTAGCGAAGCACGGGTACTTTGCTAGTGTATAATATATGCATAACATAGTAGAAAAACACTGATAATTTAGAGGTTTCTAATGTGATGTCGTAAATAAACACATTTTTTTTGCTCTTTCATTGCAAACGCTGGCTGAACCTAACGAGATAGATCAAAATAATGTAGTACAGTATTGTTCACCTTAAAATGGTCTACAAAAAAGTTCGCGATGGTATATGTCTATCTGTTAGTGGTAACACACAATAACCGTTATTTTATCCTTTGCTTTTTACAAGAAATAATGCCTTATTTACGAAGCGATTTTAAGCAATACAGAATTAATCCTTATCCAATTAAGTACCTTAAATACATTGCGCATTTAATATAGATCAATATGGCTCTTCACAGCATGTAATTTAAATGAATAGTTTAGAAGATATTACACATTTAAAATGCAGGGACATAACGGCTGTGGCGGTACCGGCCGCGGAGCCGGCGGCGTGTGCCTATAACTGGGGAAGGACTGGATAGGACAAAGCGCAAAGACCTTCTGTAGTACATTTAGTATCAGCATTGCACCCGTGCGAAGCCGGGGCGGGTCGCTAGTATTTTTATATAGTAGATATGTGCATTCTATTCACTATGTATCTAGTTAATTTGTGTGTATGGTCGTTTCTCTAAGATACCTGACCACTTGGCTATACTGAATTGAGTGCTTTGTATTATCCAGTATTTTGCTCACATTCGAACAAGTTTTGGGGTGTAAGTGGTTCATCAACATCTTCACCTGCACGCGGTGCACCCTGCTGACTGACAAACGAAGCTTTGGCGAAAAGAGAGGTAGGGAGCGTAATTGTAAGCTGCCCTGGGGAATGTAATCCACCTCGAATGTACCTCCACCTCGCAGAATACCGCAGCCAAATAACAATTCCCTTGAGGGTTGTGTTGGCACCAGAAAGGAAGGAGATGCTGGCGGCGAGCGAGCGATATTTTAAGCTATTGCATAGCTTCTATCGCGGGCCTTGAGCGCGGGGACCGAATCCAGAAATTCGGTAACGAAAAAACCTCACGCTCCCCACTCCGACGGGCAAGGAGGTGTGGCTTGAAGGCCGTGCATCGTCTAACGTCGTTTCAGTTCGGCAGTCTTCGACACGGCGTTGTGTGCGTGCGATTAGACGTATTGTACGACTCTACGAAACTCGTTTTATTTATTTAATAATAGAAAAAATTGTTTTCTTATCGGTCACCACGCTCAAAAAGTGTAACTTGAATTAATGTCAAAGAAAAAGCAATACTGCATGAATAAAATAAATAAATAAAATTATAATTGCATAAGTTGATACAAAATGCTATGCAATAGCTTTACCGCGGCAGTCCCCGAGTGCCACACGTCTTTTTTTATGTTGCGAGCGTTAATATGGCTACGGTAACCGCTTCACATCAGGCGGGCCGTATGCTTGTCAGCCACCCGTCGTAGTATAAAAAAAAATAAAGGTTGATGACGAGGCCGATGCACTACTCGAACTTGGTGTCGTCGGCGGCGATCTTCGCGGCTTTACCTACATAAGTTTGTCCATTCGTGGGAGAGACGCCGCGACCCGCAGAGTTGTTCAAATAATTGCAGAATTTCTTGGATCAACCCGATACCAGCGGTGTACACTTTAATTAAGATCATAACTTGTTCATTATTAGTATTAAGGTTTTATTTATTTATTTAAATCTTCCAAAGTAGGTTTTATTTATTTATTTAAATCTTTAAGGAAGACTTACAGCTGATAACACAGTATGAGTAGAAAACAATAAGCCAAATGTGCCATAATGTTGGTTAAAATACCAGTATTGCGTCTGTTTGTCCATCCGTGGTGTCACGGAGTGGTCCCAGCTAAAAATCAGTACTGTGGTCTGACATAGTCAGACCTCAGCATAATGCTGAGTTGGGTCCAATAGGCGAGACGACAATGATAAAATTATAAAAAATACTTATCGGTGTCATAAAATATACAAAACTAGAACGATCTGCGATGTTGAAATTTTAATAACTTATGTCCGACTTGTTCTATGATCGATCAAAGTGTAGTGGGAAAGTCCAATTTAAAATAATGAAATTATAAAAAAAAAATATTAACTTTGGAAAAATAATCAAAAATACTATAACTTTTGTTATGGCACTAGCTACATAAACGCAGTATTTCACATAGCTGTCGTACAAATTTCTGTTATAACGTATACAAAATACATAAGTGTGATGTCATAATTCAGTAGCCTTTTGTATGGAGCATTTTCGGGAAAGTCCAAAATTGTGATTTACAAGTTATCATATCTCGAGAAGTTTTTATGCTATCGAAGTAATTCTTATTATTATTGTGACGACCTTACATAACAAATCGAAAGAAAAAATTGTCGTCTAGCCTATTTGTGGCATCAGCAGCACTATTATTTCGTCTTCATGTCTTACCTTAACCTGTAATCTATGTAATAGTGTTGTGTCATGTTACAATAAATGTTTCTTCTTCTTCTTTTTCAGAGGAGAGCACGACGATGAGAGAACATACGAAAAGTCGACATAGAAGCGATGGTATTTTTGGCTATTCAAAGCAATATTTTGTAATAAAATAAGTCATCAAAATAAACGTCAGTTAAGTGACCATTTATATGCAAAACAAGAAAATATTATTAGGGGCCGTCCATTAATCACGTGAGGCTCGAAATAGGGGGGAGAGGGTTCGGCAAAAATCACGAAACATCACAAGGGGGAACGGGGGGGGGGGGGGGTGTAGTGAAATATCACGTATATTTATTTTTTTAAGTGCTTTCCATCAGGCGGACCGTATGCTTGTTTGTCACCTTAGTGGTGTAACAAAAATCCTTATTAATATTCTGAAAATTTTAAGATTCTTTGTAAATACAAAAATACACGTGATTTGAGGGGGGGGGGGGGCGTTAGCCTTACACCTCACCAAGTACGGCCCCTTATTATTAGTTTTCGTAAAAATAAATATCATCCTACTCGAAAACTCTGTTTTAATTAGAACCCACAATCTCCGAGTGGCCAGTCTTTCGAAAGGAGGAGCGAAGACGTATCGTTCTGGTGCCTATAATTCACAAACTTTACGATCTATCCTTTTTTTATGGTACATAGCTCCGTTGACGATTCCAATTTTGGAATTTCATTTCAAAATCGGACTCGGAATCAGTTTCGAATCCGATTCCGATTTTGATTCCACTTCCGGTTCCGGTCCCGGTTTCGTATTCGATTTCAATTCGGATTCCGGTTCCGTATGTGGTTCCGATTCCAATCTCGGTTCCGGTCCCGGTCCTGATTTCGATTAGGATTCCGGTTCCGGTTCCGTATCGGGTTCCGGTTTCAATTTCGGTTCTGGTTCCGATTTTGGTTCCGGTTGCTTATCCGGATACGGTCGCTATTCCAAGTTCCGACATATAGAATATGTTCTAGATTAACACATAAGATACTTTTTAATCTTTTTATCAAGGTTTTCGAGTATACTTTGTTCACGCGAGGCGAAGCCTCGGGATTAAAAGATTACAGCAGTTACAAAGTTAGTCAGCATGAATTTTGGAACATATCAATAAATTTCAGGAAACAGGCTCTAGATATATTTAAGACTAGCTGTTACCCGCGGCTTCGCCCGCGTGGTCCAACGGAGCTGCCATTAATTTGTGTATATTTTTTTCTTGCTTGCTGCTGTATTAAGGAGGAGGTACTTTCCCAGTCGGCCAGTTTACAAATACGCTATACCCTACCACTCTTTTGCCTATTTCGCTACGCGGCAGGGTGAACCACGTGCAGCTGAGCCTAGCTTTGTCTCTAAAACATTTGTTTGCTTGGTTGTTAGCAATTACGTTCCATTCGACGTGAAAGAAGGACAAATAATTACAAAGTTTCTTTTTCCCATGGGATTAAGATGTTTTTCCGGGATAAAAAGTAGCCTATGTCATTCTCCAGATCGTAAACTATCCCCATTAAAAAATACATGTCCGTACTTAGGTTCCTTTTAACGTGAAAGAAGGAGAAATGATTATAAACTTTATTTTTTCCCGTGGGAATAAGATGTTTTTCCGGGATAAAGAGTAGCCTATGTCACTCTGCAGGCCTTAATTATCTCAAAAAAATCATGTCTATCCGTTTGTTACTTTCGACGTGAAAAAAGGACAAACAAACAAACAAACGAACAAATAAACAAAAAAACACACTTTCACATTTATAATATTAGTATGGAAGTATGGATTACAATAATGGCGCAAAATAAAGTAACAATTTTGATACTTTTTATTTAATCTGAACAAGTATTTTGTTTACATACAGGTGCCATCATGCATAAGATTACAGAATGTTACAGGTTACGATTCACATACTTGTAATTGGAGTTTTTATTACATTGTAATATTATTGACAAACTTTAGTCGAGCTTGAAGTTAATTGTGCATAACAACGATAAAAATTAAACTATCATTTTAAGTTCTAGAAATAGAATATTATCCCTTAGGATCAGTAGTACCATTGACTAGTACCATTGATGGTACAAGTGATACGAAGTTGTGTCACTTGTACCATCAATGGTACTAGTCAATGGTACTACTGATCGGGAGGGAATAAATAATTTGTGCACTATCAAATAACGTAGTAAACTTCATGTGTAACGTGACAGCGCATATACAAACTAGTAATATATTTAATATGTGCATTATTGAGAACACTTCTACTGATTTTGATAAGTTTTACCTTATATGGGGTTTCAGAATGAAAATATCGATCTAAATTATTATTGTTTAAATAGTGTTGTCGGACAACTTTCCAGAATATTATAAATATTAAAAAAAAATATGGAAAAAAATCACCTTTTCTGCACTATTCCACTAGCTCTAGATTACCGGTCGAGAGATCTTTCCAACTGAGATACCAGGTTTGTTATGGTGGCGAATTTTAATAACTAACTGAGGCATAGCAGTCCCTCGTTGCAGAAGAAATTCGGCTATTAAAATTTGCCACCATAATATTGGTTTGGCAGTTGGAAAGAGCAGTCGACCATCAAAGGGCCGTGAATTCGAATCCCGCCTTGGCGGGAGGTGATTTTATCTATTTTTAAAAATTATAAGTGTAATGAGAACTGTAGGGAAAATTTGATAATAAGTAATCTTAGTGTAACAAAATTTATAACATGACTGCGCAGAATGAATACGATGACCGTAGCAACTGAAACAAAAAAAAAAAAAACAAAATCAGGATAGATTGATTGTAATATAGATTTCAACAACTGATCAGTGTACACAGACCCGATGGCAGACAAGCATACGGCCCGCTTGATGTGAAGCGGTTACCGTAGCCATATTAACGCTCGCAACATAAAATATCGCTCGCACGCCGCCACCCCCGCTCATCTCCTTCCTTTCTGGTGACCTCACTCACTCGCAGGAACACAACAGCCCTCAAGGGAACCGTTATTTGGCTGCGGTATTCTGTGAGGTAAAGGTACATTCCTCAGTCGTGTAGCCCACAATTACGCTCCCTACCTCTCTTTTCGCCAGAGTTTCGTTTGTCAGTCAGCAGGGTGTACCGCGTGCAGGTGAAGTTGGCTTTGGGTCAAAGATGTTGATGCACCACTTACACCCCAAAAACCAAACTTACCGATATAAAGTTGCTGTGCGAAAGTTGGACGAGACCAAAAGCAGTCATTTTGACGGGCACCTGGCTGCGTTGGATCGCCATTATAATAAGAGGGCGAAGGTCTCGGTGGGAGTGAGAGTACTCCCAGCCGCAGTGTAAAACTGACGTAGGCACCATTGATGCCTGGAAATGTCATAATAATAAAACGTCTGCTTAAGTTGATTGAAGTTTTGACCTAGTCATGTCATTGAGGTCCTTGTAGAATGTTAAAGGCATACAATAGATAGCAAACGCCAGCTGTGAATGCATGAAAAGCTGAAAGGTAGCATTGCCATCATCTAAATTTCATTTGCAGGCAGGCCCACCACGTATTTCCACCGCTGTGTCTCCTGCGTAGCTAGAATTAACAGCGGCAACTGTCAAAAAGCAAAAAATTGAGTGTGCTTTAGATCACACGACTGAAGAAAAACTTCTTTAGCTCCACTAACTTATATCTCCCTCTCAACGTACGTTTGCCGTTTCCGAAACCCTCTCGTCACGCATTCACCAGCTTACTCCATAGATCAAGCGTGCGTAAAGTAGTTTCACTTTAATAAACAATGAAGTCCATTGCTATCCCAGGTATAAAACTACAGCTGCCTTGGAATTCACACCAAATTTAATGAGAAGAAATTAGTAGGAGTAAGAAGCATTGAGAGTTTGTCTCACTTGCAGACAGTACGTTTCCTAAGACATTTTATACCACTAACGGTGAAACTGTTGAATCAAATTCTCTCAGGGGTACTTCCGAATAATTACGACATGGTAGCCGTCAAGAGCAGAGCATTTATTTCCGTTAAAAGGCTGACAACGGATCGGCGACCCTTTGATGTTGATGATCTCCATGGGCGGTGGTAATTGCTTTCCATCAGGTGCTCAATTGCCCCCCTCTCATATGTATATATTTAATAAAAAGAACGTTAATTACCTCATAAGTGATATCTCCAGCAACCAACATATAAGCGCCAGTTAACACGACCATACATGCTATGTATGCTATGGCGGCTAAGATGTAACTCCGTTCGCTTATCTAAAGAACATAATGAAAACTTCTTGTTTTTTTTTTATACTTTTGAACAAACACTTATACACGATTAATTGATTTAAAAAGTGCTAAACTAGTTTTTATTTTTTCATTTTTATTTAATTGAAGTGTCTTGCAATTGAGATTCAAAATGCAATGCGCCAAACTGGAAACTAAATCTAAATCCACTTACGACAAGTTTAATGAGAGAGATTGCAAACAGGGTCAAACTCTGGACTATCTGTATGCTATATATATTCCCAAAGGCATATTGGACATTTGTAGCGCACCTGCAAGCAAAATACCTATTTTCAAATAAAGAAAATAAGATCGTATTACATCAAAATTTTCTAATAGCTATATATTTTTTTTATTATTATTTTAATTTTAATTTCTTATTATATTATTTTATTTTCTATTTTATATGGCAATTTATGGCTGCAATAAAGATTATTATTATTATTTATCTCTCTTAAATCACGGGTCTAGCCCGGTCATTTGATAGGCGTGCGCGGGGATATGGATCCAACGCGTAGAGGCCCCTTTGAGAAGTTTGATGTAATGTTGTACGCCCGCCGTGACCCGCTCCCGGATATGTCAATGGAACGACATACCCATGAGCAGGTCTCGGCAGGCGTTGAGACTATTGCAAAGTGTGATGGAAAATAAATGGGCTATGGAGATGAGATCTGGGTGAACTTAATACCGGGCTATTACAGAAGAGGGACGGACGTCTGCTATAACTGCTTTTATTGCTAGTTATTTCCGGCAGGAGGTAGCTTGCCACTCACTAGATGGGCCCCCGAAATGCCAGGAAAACGGCCGGGTGCAACACCGGTTTGAGTGACTCAGGGATGTCGAGAGGTGTGCTGCGCTTTCTCCGAAGTTACTCGCGGCGTGATGCTCTTTAACACTTCCACCCCTGGAGCATATAGCTCTAGCGGCTCCTCTCTGGACGGCCAATGAAGGCAAGCCAGAGCTGAGAGTCCTGCGGGCCTTCTTGTGTTTACACTCCGACCGATGAAGACACGCCGGAGACGAAGGCCCTGACCGACTCTCTGGAGACTCGGGTCCGTGGTGTCGCTACTCACACAAAAGCTCGCCACACAAGCTGCCCTGCGGACACAAGCTGCCCTGCGGACACAAGCTGCCCTGCGGACTTATTATTATTATATTAGTTATTATTATTATTATTATACCCGTGGCTTCACTCGCGTGAATGAACTCGATGTACTTCCCCGTTGAGAAAGCTTTTCAGGGGCCGGGCTACCGCCTAAACTCAAGGCGATTACCAACGAATATTTTAATTTGAAAAAAAAAAGGTCGTAGGTTTAAGTTATTGACAAACATCATCAGCTTAGTCGGCAGAATAATATAACGTAGTTTCTACCAGCTAAGTTAAACTTGTGTTTAACTTAGCAGGGTTTAGATTTATAGTATTTATGTACTAATTAATCTAAGTTAAAGTTTGATTTTCGCAACCAAAAAATCCAATGGGAATCGCTTCAGCTTAGGCAGTATCAAATCAAATCAAATCAAATCATTTATTTGCAAGCAAACACGGTACAAAGGTGGTACAACTATAAAAGTGCAAGCGTGTTGCACCAAACATTGGCATGCAAAAGATAATAAAAATTAAAATGTCAAAATAAATTAATACAAATAAAAAAAAAAATTAGTTGTCAAACATTACCTAATTAAAAATTATAAACAATAGTCACATGATCTGAATATTATAACATTACAATAAAAAATAACAAATAGTAAATTATAAAATGTCCTTAATTATATTTAATCTTTTTGAAATCCTCTACGCTATAGACACAGTTGTCGCAGAGTAATCCAAACAAAGCTTTTTTAAAAACATGTAATGGAATATTTGTCAACTCTTCAGGCAATACATTGTACAGCTTTACTGACATATGATAGCTATTTCTGGCGTAGCAAGTGGTACTATGGGAGGACCCAACTAGATGGTTTGGATATCCAGTCAAGAACTTCAAAACGTCCTGTTTTCTTTTGTATAAATTTAAATTTTTCTTTACAAAAACACACATGTCAAAAATATACATAGATGGTAATGTCAATAATTTAAGCTTTTTAAATAGTGGTCTGCAAGATTCAAATGGTCCCACCCCACACATCGCTCTTACGCACTTCTTTTGAATTAAAAATGCGCGATTCATGTCGACCGAATTTCCCCACATAATAAGGCCGTACCTTAAGTTGGAACACACAAATCCATGATATGCCATCATTGCAATTTGGAAATCACAGATTTTCGCTAATCGACCCAACGCATACACGAAACGGTTAATTTTTTTACAAACCGCATCTACGTGTTGTTTCCATGTTAGATTGGAGTCTATATTTATGCCTAAGAATTTTACCGTGGTGGATTCGGTGATAGGGTTATTACAGTAGGAGACAGTTAAATCCTGGGGTTTCCCATTTGTATTATAAAATTGTATTAACTTTGTTTTATTTATTAACACAAAGATTATTAAATGTCATCCAATCAACGACCTGCTTTATTGTATTATTTATATCATTTTCGTAATTTTTTGTGTATAATAATCGAGATATCATCTGCGAATAGTATGCAGGGATGTGTCATAATTTCAGGAAGATCATTTACATAAAGCAAGAAGAGCAATGGACCCAATATACTGCCCTGTGGCACGCCATAATTATTTTGTTTGAATTTCGAGGAATGTGAGATATTCTCAAATGCGTTATTTATTTTACAAATTTCGACACGCTGAGTTCTGCCACTGATATAGCTGCTTATCCAGTCCAACGCTTGTCCTCTGATCCCCCATCTTTCAAGTTTGTTTGTCAGTAGGGCCCCTAATTGCAACCTATACCAGTATCCGGTGATACTATCGACTCGGTATTCGTTGAAATTAGGAACGGATAGTGGGATCGGCTATAGACCCCTTCCCCAGAATATATTCTATGTCTGTGCCCAATTTCATTCAAATTTATTCAGCCGTACCTCCACATATATATTAGACTAGCGGCCGCCCGCGACTTCGTACGCGTGGAGTTAGTTATTTGCAAATATTTTTTAATTACATTCGAAAAAGCTAAATACCTAATGAAAGGAAAAAAATACAATAAGTTAAAAATAATCAATATCTAGACGAATTTTTAGAATCAATGAAGTCGACGGATATTATTTTTTAAAACTTCTTTGTAAAACCTAAAGTGCTTTTTATTGTTATAATAGAACATCCCTCCTTATAATAGTAAGTATGTAGTTGTTTTCAATATTTTTTATACTTAAATATTATTTAAAATCCGTCTGCCATAATTACTTTAACTTCAATAACATTGGATTTTCATAAAAATTTTCAAACCCCATTTTTACTCCAAAAAGGGGGTAGATTTCTAAAGATACATTATTAGTACACCTCCATACCATCTATAGAGCATACATTTTAAATTTCAAGTTTACTTCAAAAACATAGGACTTTCATTCAAACTTCCAACCCTCATTCTTTTTTCACCCGTTTAGAGGTGGAGTATCGTAAAATCCGTTCTTAGCGGACGTCTACACCCTATAAGGAACCTACCTGCCAAATTTCAAGTTTGTAGGTGTTATAGTTTCTGAGATTTCGTGATGAGTGAGTCAGTGATTTTCTCTTTTATATATATAGATTAGACACACACAGATTGGTATATTAATATATTAGTATTGGTATGTATTAGTATATATATATTGGTATATTGCATATATGAGTAATATTAATAATTATTTTGTTCCTAATATTATTAACCACATAGATGCATAGGCATTAATTATACGTAGAGCCTTATATATATGTGTTGCTTTAAATAAATTTACGAAAAAAGTGAAAGATCATTTAGTATTGTATATCTTATAGTTATCGACATCGCTTTAAGGGCCAATAGGTTTGAAGTTGAAGTTCCTGCACATAATTAGAGTATATTATTCTGTGACATATTTCCCATGTCACGCAAATTAGGCAGTTCTAGGGACGGAAACATAGACCGATGAAATCGTCGGTCAATCTCATCATCATCACCATTATTATCAGTTTGTATTTACCCAATGCTGGTGGAAAGCATCCTCCGCTCCAATTCGCCGCTTCCCGCAACCAACCCCTACCAGTCACTTTTTTGAGGTCGTCGGTCAAGCCAGAGAGGGGGCGCCCTACGCTTCGTCGTCCATACGTGACCTCCACACTAGGACTTTCCCCTCCCATCTATCTCTGACTCGGCAGATGTGGCCAGCCCACTGCCACTTCTAAATCGCTGACTAAAGAGCTATATCGACCATTTTGGTTCTTCGTCGAATTTCTTCGTTCTGGATTCGATCCCTCAGAGAATCTCCAAGCAATGCTCTCTCCATCGCTCGCTTGCGACTTTTAGTCTGTGAACCAACGTAATCGTCAGCGTCCAAGTCCCTACACCGTAGGTTATAGCGGGGCGGACGCACTGCTTGAACATTTTGGTTTTCAAGTATTTGTACCCCAATGCTTGAAAACCAAAATGTTCAAGCAGTATCACAGGTAGGGATGTGCCCAAGCTTTTTTTAAACGGGACTTTTTTTAGCCAGGATTAACAGCGGCGGCCACCAAAAAAGGCAATGAACAGTGAAGTAAATTGCAGTTCCGGGGATAAACCTACGACTGCCTTGGAACTTACATCGAATTTAATCAGAAGAAATTACAACACTTTGGTCTTCAAGCATTGGGGTATATCGGCAGTGAGGATATACCGAAGCTTCCTAAAAGCTGCCCAGCTCAGTCGGTCTATATGTCATCCATTTACACATAATAAAGATTTACATTTGATAAAGATCACATTAGATGAAAACGGCATAAAATCTATCATTATGAAAGTCTACTATTCGTATACATCCAATTATTTTAAGTGCAAAACATCTTTGGAAATATGAAGCAACATACCACAAGGTTTCCTCATGTAACTTGATTCCAACAATAAGTCCATTTTTAAATTCTTCATCAAGCTCCCTCTGAGTTTTTCCTTCAGTATTCTCGGTGAAGATATTCTTTAGAGTTTCAAAGTACAGCTGTAGGAGTTTGAACTTGTATTCCAAGAACACCATCGTGCAGATGATCAAGCTGTCCAACAGCAGCATGTGGGCGACGAGGTACCACCAGTGGAACTCGATGAAGAACCGCAGAATATTGATGTAGATCCCGGAGTGATACGGCCTCGGGAAAAATGTTACTTCTGTTCTAATTGGTATGCCTAAAATATATAAAACATGCGTGACGTCTGTTTAATATAGTTAAAAAAAACTGTTTTTATAATAGAGCAGAGCATAGACATCCTATGCTGTGCTTGCAGCTATAGTTTCCTTATGTACTTACTGCCACATCATATCGTAAGGGTTACTGAGTTTTTCACCCAACCAGTCAAGAGGACCATCACCAGTTTCACGCCCAGGAAACCAACGACGTGGTAACCAGCTCGGCGATATCTTATATGATGTTATATGATGATACCTTTCTTACATATACAAACAGGCCACTTGGGTGCTCTTAACTTAGTAGTGAAATGCAGTTGTCTCACAGTAAAGATATCACTACTCAAATAGAAGCGAGACAAACTCATACAAAATATGGCCCCGTCTGGAATATTTCGGTCTGATAATTTGTTGCTTATGAGGCTTGTGTTATCTCACGTACATAATTCGTATTGTAACATTATTATCGAGAGGGAAGGAGCTTATACCAACCTATGCATCAAACAAGTAGTCGCTCGTGAAGTCCATTGCAGTCCCGGGGGTAAGACTACTACTGCCTTGGAACTCACAACGTATTTAATCAGAAGAAATTTGTAGGAGTTCTTACTCCTACTAATTTCTCTGGACAAAAATTTCGGTGTACTTCTTAGAGCATCACACACTCTACGTAGATAACAATATTTAGAGCAAGTCACTGCTATATGTGTGTAAGAGACGGCGATAAAGCTTCTCTTGTCTCACATATAGCAGTCTGCTTAGAGTGACTCGCTATAATTAAAATTTTGGTAGATTGCTTTTTTAGGAAATATTTTATTAAGAAGTTTTTTGTTCTCGTTCGATCATGCCGACGTAAATAAACCAAATGGAGAAGAACTCTCATGAAGTGAATTTATAAGACGCGTGTTAACTACATATCAAAAATATGTGGCTCACTTCTACACATTTTGATGGGAGCAACCCGGCTAAATCTAGTAAATTCACAATATGAAACTTTTTAAGAAAAAAAAAACAAAATATGAAAGTTATATGACCTAAAAGCTCACACTAAGCACTCATTACATTACTTACGTACGTACGTACTTACGTACGTGTACAGGCGTAAGAGCGTATAGTATCATTAGGGTTGCCAAAAAGTATATTTAGATCCGAGAAGAATATTAAACAGTATTTTATAAAAATTTACAGTAGTTTACTTATTTAATGTTTTAAATACATATTTTTTTAGAGCTTATCGCACAACTTAATTTACAGACTTTTTTCAAAACTTCATACGCCTCCCCACAATTATAACTAAAATTAAAATAAATGAGAAACTCATTTTTATTGAATTAATAGTCATACATAACAAAAGTCCCGGGCCTAACAAAGAAAACGTGGTTTTTTTGTTCTAAATTGGCTTTATTCATCAACGTAATCTCCATCAAGAGCCACACAATCATTCCAGCGTGGCTCTAACATTTCAATATGACTTTTGTAGAACATTTTATATTTTGCCTCAAAATAGGCCTCAGTTTCCGCGAGGACCTCTTCATTCGAGCGAAATTTCTTACCGGTGAGTATTTTTTTAGGTCTGCGAACAGCCAGTAGTAGCTGTGAGCTAAATCTGTCGAATACGATGGATGTGAGAGGAATTCGAAGTTCAATTCGCAATTTTTTGATTGACTTGTGACAAGGTGTTTTGCCACTGTGACAACGCACCGAAACAAATTTTTTTTCTTTGCCATGTGCGGTCGTTTCTTTACAATTTTGAACTTCAAACGCTCCAATAATGCTATATAGTATTTACTGTTGATGGCATTTCCCTTCTCATTATAGTCGATGAATATTACACCACACACATCTCAATATCCGAGGCCATAACCGTTCCAGCTGACTTTTGGGGGCTTTGGAGGAGATTCGCCAGTTGCTCTCCACTCAGATGCCGTTCGTTTTCATTCCGGAGTGAAGTGATGGATCCATGTTTCATCCACTGTCACATATTGACGGAAAAAATCCGATTTGTTACGTTTAAACATGGCCAAACACTGCTCAGAATCATCAGCACGTTCATGTTTTTGGTCAACACAGAGCAACCGCGGCATCCACTTTGAACATAGCTTTCTCATAATCAAATGCCCATGCAATATAAAGCTAACACGTACTTTTGATATCTTTACGATGTCAGCTAATCACGCAACTTCACTTTTCGATCATTCAAAGTGATTTTTTGGATTTTTTGATGTTTTTAGGGTTCCGTACGTAACAACCATGTTTTTTTGGTTGAACACTTCTAATCTCAGGAACTACTAGTTCTTCTTTTAGTGTTCGTTATCCCATTTACTTAAGAAGGCTATTTAGACACGCGGCAGCGTGTCAAGCCAAGCTCAAGCAAAGGAACTGGCTAGCCAGCGCCGGGTGTAATATTACACGAACCACTTGGTGCCACTTTTGACCCTTCTATAACTCAAAACCTCTTTAACGTAAACAAAAAACATTACTCATGCGGCGTTACCTCGCTCTGAGGCGTTCCATTAAAATTTTCTTTTGAAAAATGCAAACATTCCATCAGTATTTTCTTATGACGTTGTCAACCGAATCGTCAGTAAACCGAATTTACCGACAACCGATTTTTTCATATATTTTTTATTCGTATTAATCGAAGTAATCACCCATGCAATCAATGCATCTTTGCCAACGCAGTGGCGGTTTATTGATGCTCTTCTTAAAGAAATCAGCTGGGCAACAAATTCTTCAAAGGCATTTTGTACTGCCTCTCTCGGGTATTGAATTTTTTTCCCGCCAAGAAGTTATCTATATTCTGGAAAAAGTAGTAGTCTGTAGGCAAGGTTTGGCGAGTAGGGCGGATGACGGAGAGCTTCCAACCCCAGTTCTTGCAACTTGGAGACCGTCTGCTGTGCAGTATGATGTTGCGCGTTGTCGTGCAGGAGCAGCGGAGACGAGCGATTGACCAATGCTGGTTGGAGACGTGCCAGCTTCTCGATCATTGTGTTCAGTTCTTCACAGTACACATCTGCAGTAATGCTTACCCCGTTTGGTAAGAAGCTGTGATGAACCACACCGGCGCTAGACCACCAAACAGTGACCATCACTTTTCTAGGGGTAAGTTTTCGTTTGGGCATTGTTTAGGTGCTGAACCAGGATCCAACCAACTTGCTGAGCGCTTGCGGTTATCAAGCAGAATCCATTTTTCATCGCAGGTAACAATGCGGTTCAAAATTCCTTCATTTGTGTGTCTGTTGAGCAGTGCAAGGCACGTCTCGACGCGTACTTCGCGCCGTTAGCTCCGTAAACGTCGTTGATGTTGCGTGTCGCTTGTGCCGCGTTGCTGCCACGACGGTACTCATATTTCATAACTACTCGAATTTTAAACGTATCCATGATGACGAAAAAGATTGAAATGCGATGAAAATGTAACACTAATCAATAAACAAATGACTACTTTTAGAAAAAGAATTCCATGTTTTTAGCTTAGCCAAACAAAAATTATTTTGATTTGAAATGGCCAGTACTGCAGAACGGCAATTTCATAGGCAACGGCAATTTCATTCAAAGACCTATTATTTAAATTCTGATAAAAACTGGTCAAGTCAAATCTAACCTACTATAAGATCTAACATTTTTAGGGTTCCGTACCTCAAAAGGAAAAACGGAACCCTTATAAGATCACTTTGTTGTCCGTCTGTCTGTCTGTCTGTCTGTCTGTCTGTCTGTCTGTCTGTCAAGAATTTCTATGTCGAGAATGCGTGGAGGTATCAAGCTGAAATTTGAACTGTATACTCAGGTCTACGGTCCCATGAAGTTATAAAAAACCAAACTGCTAAGTTTACGTAAAAAAAAGTTACGGCCGTTCATTCAGCAAAAAACGCATATTTCGACACATTCTCATGGGAATCAAAACCTATAGAGTACTTCCCGTTGACCTAGAACTATGAAATTTGGCAAGTAACATCGTTATAGAGTACAAGTACAGGAATAAATCTCAAAACTATACATTTGTAAATAGATCTTAAAAAATAGGGGGTCTATATTTTTTATAGGGTGTCGAAATTTCAAATTGAAACTACTAGTTCAAATAGGGTATCATATGAAAGGGCTTATATATATTTTTTTTCGACGCATTATTTCTTATTTATAATGAAAAATATGAAATTTAATAATGATACCCTCGGTGGGCGAGTCCGACTCGCACTTGTCCGGTTTTTTTTTAAATAACAGCAATTGTTATAGGTATCTGTAAATAGAGTTTAATACTTGTTCATAATGTTATTTTTTTCCTATAAATACATATTTGGATTTTGCATAGAACTTGGCACTCATTTAGATCTCCATTCTTTTTGTAGCGAAGCATAATTTTTGTATTGAACTTGGTTCTCCTTTTTTACATTTATGTTTTTGGTGGGATATAACATAACGCTATAAATGAAAAATGTTGCAAAAAACGGGCAAATCTGTCAAGGGCGAAGCCGGGGCGTGTTGCTAGTACATAAATAAACATGAGTATTTCATACCTTCTTGTATATGAACTTTAACACCATCCATTAAAAAAAAGAATAATGCTCCATAAGTAACAATTGCTAAGGAGAGAGAAGCGGAAACTCCTTTTTTGACAGCAGCTTTATCGAGTTCGGGGGATGAGAATATAGAGCGGGTGTCTTCTAGAAACCTCCTGAGCATAGCCTTTATACGACTTCTTTGGAGATACAACACTATGATCTTCATATATACCGTTGTATGTGCTATAGTATGTTGCAATAAATCATGTTTTTCTTTCGACGACAATACTATAAAATATGCAGCGCATTCATTCAAAACGAAAAATACAACGTAAGCGTTTGAGAACACAGCCCAAAATGGGTAAATAAATTTCTCCAAATTTGAACGCTTCCTTTCTTCGTACCAGCAGTCGCCGCATCCGATATAGTAGAGAAATCTACTAACGAGTTTTAGGCAAAATTTTTGAGGATAACTCTGTTTTAACGATTTAAACTTCATTGTTAGAATACAACAATAGTTAAGTCTTCGAAGGGAAGTAAGCAAATGAAAATATTGCAGTTAACTAGTTTAATTTCATAAAGTCATGGTTCATTCTAATGGTTCTTTTTTTAATAATTTAAGGATTAATTTTGAAGGGCCTTAAAACTTTTTAGCCATACCCAGCTAATAGGTATACAAGATTGATTGTAGTTTTAAAACAAATTAACTGTCACACTTCAATTATTTTAAGTGGGGCTTTGATTCATTTTTTATTGTTCCTAGTCATTTATGTCACATAGTATCAATTTGAAAGTTAATATTTTATACGAACATACATACACGCAGCACCAACTAATCTATGTGGGCAATATCGAATGTAGATTCTTTTTGACGTAGATGTCACCTTGACGTGACATTCATGAAATCTACGTCTACCTCAATTTACAGGAACACAACAACCCTCAATTGAATTGTTACTTGGCTGCGGTATTCTGCGAGGTGGAGGTACTTCCTCAGACGGGCAGCTTAAAATTATGCTGTGCTGCTTATTTTAGGAAATCAGCAGGTTAGGTTGGCCATGGCTCAGCAGGTTAGAATGCTGGTGAGCCATTTACAACCATGTTTTTTTGGTTGAACACTTCTAATCTCAGGAACTACTAGTTCTTCTTTTAGTGTTCGTTATCCCATTTACTTAAGAAGGCTATTTAGACACGTGGCAGCGTGTCAAGCCAAGCTCAAGCAAAGGAACTGGCTAGCCAGCGCCGGGTGTAATATTACACGAACCACTTGGTGCCACTTTTGACCCTTCTATAACTCAAAACCTCTTTAACGTAAACAAAAAACATTACTCATGCGGCGTTACCTCGCTCTGAGACGTTCCATTAAAATTTTCTTTTGAAAAATGCAAACATTCCATCAGTATTTTCTTATGACGTTGTCACGTTCAACTATCGTCAGTAAACCGAATTTACCGACAACCGATTTTTTCATGTATTTTTTATTTGTATTAATCGAAGTAATCACCCATGCAATCAATGCATCTTTGCCAACGCAGTGGCAGTTTATTGATGCCCTTCTTAAAGAAATCAGCTGGGCGGGGGGCAATAAATTCTTCAAAGGCATTTTGTACTGCCTCTCTCGGGTATTGAATTTTTTTCCCGCAAGAAGTTATCTATTGGTTGGGGAAAAAGTCTTTTCGTATTTTATATGAAAATTCAAAACATTTTTTAATAAAGTTTATTTACATTTAACTAAAGTATGTAGGTGCCATTATGTTCGATAACTTTTTGTCATCTTGTAGGTAGAGACATGATCCCATTACTATAGAAATTTTGGGACTTCTGTTCAAAAAACCGCGACAAGTGGTTTTGGCAGTCTTCTCGTGATGTTAACCTGACATTGCCTAAAGAATTCTTAAGAGACCGAAACAGGTGGAAATCAGAAGGTGCAAGGTCAGGACTATACGGCGGATGCATTAACACCTCCCAGTCAAACTCTCTTAATTTTTGCTGAGTGGCTAAAGATGTGTGAGGTTTAGCGTTATCATGATGAAAAATCACACCCCTTCTATTAATTAATTCCGGCCGCTTTCTCTCAACTTTTTGCTTTAATCTCATCAGTTGTTCACAGTAGAGTTCAGAATCGATAGTCCTGCCTGGCGGTAACAGCTCATAATGAATATCTTCCCTTCCAATCCCACCATACACACAGCATCACCTTGTTGCGGGTTAACCCGGGTTTCGCCAGAGTCTCTGAAGCCTGGCCGGTCTTTGATCACGACCTTTTTATGCGCCAAAACTGTTATGTGGTCAATTCCTAGTTCTTCAGCTACGTCGTAACTACTGATATGCCGATCTTGCTCCACTTTTTCAGAAATGGCATCCATTTTATCCGTAACAGGGCGACCAGAGCGACGTGCATCTTTGACATCAAAATTTCCGGATTGAAAACGCTTAAACCAAATTTGTGCTACTCTCACAGACACTGCACTAGGTCCATAATAATCACAATTTTTTTTCGCAGCTTGCGTTGAATTTTTACCTTTTTTGTAGTAAAATTTTAAAATGTATCGAATTTCTTCATTAGATTCACTCATCTTGACAGTAAAAAACCGGACAAGTGCGAGTTGGACTCGCCCACCGAGGGTTCCGTAGGTACGTAGTATCATTATTAAATTTGATATTTTTCATTATAAATAAGAAATAATGCGTCGAAAAAAATAAATAAAATATATTTTGCAATGTGTACATCAAGCCCTTTCATATGATACCCCATTTGAACTAGTAGTTTCAATTTGAAATTTCGACACCCTATAAAAAATATAGACCCCCTATTTTTTAAGATCTATTTACAAATGTATAGTTTTGAGATTTATTCCTGTACTTGTAGTCTATAACGATGTTACTTGCCAAATTTCATAGTTCTAGGTCAACGGGAAGTACCCTATAGGTTTTGATTCCCTTGAGTGTGTCGAAATATGCGTTTTTTGCTGAATAAACGGCCGTAACTTTTTTCTATGTAAACTTAGCAGTTTGATTTTTTTTTAACTTCATGGGACCGTAGACCTGTGTGTACAGTTCAAATTTCAGCTTGATACCTCCACGAAATAGAAATTCTTGACAGACATACAGACAGACAGACAGACAGACAGACAGACGGACAACAAAGTGATCTTATAAGGGTTCCGTTTTTCCTTTTGAGGTTCGGAACCCTAAAAAAACAAATGAAAATCACACATTTACCTAACTTGAATTTGGAATTATCTTTTTTAAAATTTAAACTTTTTATAGATATCAAAACCTGCTAGATACAAATGGTATAACCAAAGAGATTTTATTACAAGTTCATACATACTATAATGCGAAAAGACTTTTTCCCCTACCTATTATATTCTGGAAAAAGTAGTAGTCTGTAGGCGCAAGGTTTGGCGAGTAGGGCGGATGACGGAGAGCTTCCAACCCCAGTTCTTGCAACTTGGAGACCGTCTGCTGTGCAGTATTATGTTGCGCGTTGTCGTGCAGGAGCAGCGGAGACGAGCGATTGACCAATGCTGGTTGGAGACGTGCCAGCTTCTCGATCATTGTGTTCAGTTCTTCACAGTACACATCTGCAGTAATGCTTACCCCGTTTGGTAAGAAGCTGTGATGAACCACACCGGCGCTTGTAATATAACTTCTTATTTCTTATATAAACCTTGTATCTTCAGATTTTAATTTCCTTTTCTCTACTAGTTATTATGTTTTTGCTGTTTATTCCTGTAAAAAAGTGTTTAATTACCTAAATTGCATATAAATGTATAGATTTCCTCTACGCATCTCTCAACATAAAATTGTGATTCTTACCGTAGCAATTTATATACTATTATTTCTAATTGATAATTTATAATTTCTTTTATCATTTTCACTCGCTAAACCTTCCAAATTTCTTTATTTATTGATAAAATTTAATATTTTCAACTTTTGGTTATGTTGACAGATGACAATTTACGTTTTGTTTATTTTTACTTTTTAACTACCAAAACCATAGATTTGTTCAAAATATCACTGTGATCTATGGATTTTCGTCCTTAAAATACTAGCAACTGAAAAATAAACTGTAATAATTTAATTCAAAATTTAAATATTTTAGATTGAAGAACAGAACACACGACCCGGCTATATAACCTGAGTCATAGAAATAATAGTATATAAATTGCTACGGTAAGAATCACAATTTTATGTTGAGAGATGCGTAGAGGAAATCTATACATTTTTATGCAATTTAGGTAATTAAACACTTTTTTACAGGAATAAACAGCAAAAACATAATAACTAGTAGAGAAAAGGAAATTAAAATCTGAAGATACAAGGTTTATATAAGAAATAAGAAGTTATATTACATTATCCCCCCCCTTACGAGAAAAAAAAATTTACTGACAAAATTTTTTCACAAGGTTAAATAAAATAAAGTATCAACAATCCTGTCGTTCGTCTATCATTCATAATTCCCTAACACACGTCTATCATACATAGGTAGGGGTAGGGTTCACATTCAATGACGCCTACTCCAATGTTAATACTTGAAACGTGACAGCTTGGCTTATTTTTGAGGTGTAGTCAACCGCACCTTTATAAGACCCATATGAATTAAAATACGACAGCTTGGCTTATTTTTGAGGTGTTGTCAACCGCACCTTTAAGAATGAAATTAGCGATATGTACAATGAAAAAGAACTTCTCTTTGTAGAAGAAGAAATTGGCCTTTTAGAGGTCAAGAGTTAATACCTTCACTAGTAGTTAGTGAGAGTATTAGAAGAAGATAATGTATTATTAAATACATTATTGTAGTAGATGTATTTGCGAAGTGCAAACACATTTTAGAGGAAAAGTATAAAACTTTAAAAATTAATTATTCGATTTATAATAGGCCAGGAATTAAATCGAACTTATTATGATGGTATAATTACAATGAGGTATGAATGACGAAGATATATAAATAATATTAAAGTTAAATAAATATTTATATTTTTATATCTTTAACATGCCATTTGGCCCTAGATCCATCAGGATCTTCAAGAACATAAACCAAAGGAGATAGCTTTTCGATTACTTTAGTTTTGATAAATTTAGGTGCTAGCTTAGCACTAAAGTAACAACCAGCATTGCTCAAAACATAGTTTTTACGCCAAATGACGTCACCGACATTAAATGTTTTAAATGTGTGTCTAAGATTATATCTCGAAGCATTTTTATCATGAGCAACGTGCAATGCTAATTGAACTTTATCAAATATATTAGAAAGTAAACCCAGATTGCTTGTATAAATGTCTCTTGGCAAGACGGTAATTTCGTCCAAGTTTTGTATGTTAGTATATTGAGAGCCACAAGTAATAATTTCTCGACCAAAAACTAAATAAGCAGGAGAGAAACCTGTTACTATATTGACCGAATTATTTATTGCAAATTGTATTTTGGGTAAGAATAAATCCCAAGTTCTGTGATCGTCTCCTACGAGAGAAGCTAATGCCGTGATAATAGTTCTATTGTAACGTTCTGTAGGGTTAACTTGCGGACAATATAATGGAGAGTAAGAAACAAATGGAATATTGTATTTTTCTAGAAAATTATGGAATTCGCGAGATTGGAATTGAGTACCATTATCCATTATAATAGATTGTGGAATTCCATGTACTAAAAAGACGTGATTTTCAAGATTTGATATAATGTTGCTAGTTGTAGCACGCTTAAGAGGAAAAATTAACGTATATTTAGTAAAGAGACAGTTAACGACTAAAATATATTGATTCCGACGTCTGGACATTGGTAAAGGACCCATTAGGTCTAACGATAACGTTTGAAAAGGTCTACTGCACACTTTTGGTTTACCCATTAAACCGTAAGGCGAGTGATTAGGATGTTTATATGCTAGACATGTTTCGCAATTAGAAATTATTTTCGCGATATTTCTGAACATATTTGGCCAGTAATAGTGTAAGGATAGTTTCTTAAATGTTTTAAATATTCCTAAATGAGGTTCATTATTAGAGCCATGATTAGCTAATATTATAGAGTCTCTATTGGCAGGTGACGGTACCTCTTTCCAGTCAAAATCATTTGTAAGGTTTTGTGGAGAATGTAAATATCGATATAGTTTATTGTCTTTAATTGTATAATTAGGATAACTATCCGAGTTATTTTGACAGCCAAGAAAGATTTTGTTGTAAATTTCTAAGTCAGAGTTTGCTCTATTATTATTATTAGTTGATATAGGGTTAACGAAAATTGGAGAAGATTTGTCACTTTCTACTGGCGAACGTGATAGAAAATCTGGTACGATGTTATCTTTACCCCTTTTGTGTTTTAAAATAAAATTAAAACAAGATAGTCGGAGACCCCATCTAGCGAGTCTACCTGAAGGGTTGGAAAGATTAAGAAACCATTTAAGTGCGGCATGATCAGTGTAAACTGTAAACGGTTTGCCGTTATCAATGTAACAACGCCAATGTTCTAAAGCTGTTATAACCGATAAAGTTTCTCTTTCAGTTGTCGAGTAATTTATTTCGTTTTTATTAAGAGATCTGCTCATGTAAGCAATGACAACTTCAGCGCCTTTCTGTATTTGTGTTAGCATCGCCCCTATCCCATAACTTGAAGCATCACAATGAACAGTGAATGGTTGGTCAAAGTCTGGACAAGCGAGAACAGGGGTTGTTATTAAAGCTTCCTTGAGTTTTTGAAAAGCTATGTCAGCATCTGGATTCCAAGAAAATTTAGGAGCATTTTTGCCCGAAGCAGTTAACTTATTTAGAGGTGTAGCAATAGTGCTGAAATTAGGTATAAATCTACGAAACCAGCTGCAAGTGCCAAGGAAACGGCGAACTTCCTTACGAGAAGAAGGAGTAGGGTAATCTAGGATTGCCTGAATTTTGGAAGGATCTGCTCTAAGACCGTTTTCATCGATAACATATCCTAAATATTTAAGTTCTTTTCTAAAGAACTTACTTTTCTCGAAATTAATAGTTAAATTAGCGAAAGTTAGTTTTTCGAGAACTTTAAGAAGAAGAGAGATATGTTCCTCGAATGTTTCCGATATAATAATTATATCGTCTAAATAGCAGAATACTTTATTGTCAAATTCGGGTGTAAATAACGCATCCATAAGTCTTTGTTGAGTTTTTGGAGCGTTTGTCAAACCAAAAGGCATGACAACAAATCTATACAATCCTCTACCTGGTACGTAAAAGGCGGTCTTATCCCTATCAGTATCGTTAAGGGGGATCTCCCAAAAGGCTTTAGCGATATCTATGCTAGATAAGAATTTTGCATTTTTAAGACTATCGATTATTTCGTTTACAAATGGAAGGCTATACGCGTCTTGTTTTGTTATAGAATTAAGTTTTCTACTATCAATGCAAAAACGCCATTCGCCATTTTTTTTCGGAGTAATAATTACTGGAGATAACCATGGGCTTTCACATTTTTCTATAACATTCCATTCAATCATTTTATCTACTTCGTTAATTAGAGCGCGTTGTTTTTCAGGCGAAAGTCTATAACATCGTTGTTTAATAGGTAGGTTATTACCGGTATTTATATGATGAGATATTAAATTTGTACGGCCTAATTTGCCTTTTAGTTCATAAGAAATATTTTTAAATCTATCAATAATATCGTTTGCAATTATTTTATGAGAATCAGACAAGTGATCTAGAGTAAAAACTTTGTTTTCTGAAGTTAAAGAAAAGCATTTTTTAGAATTGAAATCTAAAGTATTAGAAAGAATTTGAGGTAATAAATTAATTTTTTTCCAAAAATCAATGCCAAGTATTAGAGACGGAGTTATTTTTTGAAAAACGTAAGCTTTAATTAAATGTGTTTGTTTATTAAAAGTTATAGGTAGGTTTATATGACCTAGAGATTTTATTTTATCATTATTGGCAGTAGAAATAGTTATTAAATCAGACTTCGATAAACTATAACCAAGTTTTAACATTTCAAGGTATGAGTTATTACCTAAAATTGTTACTGAACTACCACTATCTAATAAACCCGAAAATAATTTGTTATTAATAGATATATTAATAAAAGGTCTTTTATAATCTTTTTCGTCGTCATAAGTGATAGAAGTAGTATTATAACATTGAAAAAAGTTTCGTAAAGAGTTTAACCAATTTTGCCAATCTATAGGATCAAAATTTTTATCGAAGTCCTTTTTTAGTTTTTACTTTCAAAAATAAATGTATTAAATTTTAATTGACGTTTCCTTGTAACGTTATACGCTAGACCACCAAACAGTGACCATCACTTTTCTAGGGGTAAGTTTTCGTTTGGGCATTGTTTAGGTGCTGAACCAGGATCCAATCAACTTGCTGAGCGCTTGCGGTTATCAAGCAGAATCCATTTTTCATCGCAGGTAACAATGCGGTTCAAAATTCCTTCATTTGTGTGTCTGTTAAGCAGTGCAAGGCACGTCTCGACGCGTATTTCGCGCCGTTAGCTCGTAAACGTCGTTGATGTTGCGTGTCGCTTGTGCAGGGTTGCTGCCACGACGGTACTCATATTCCATAACTACTCGAATTTTAAACGTATCCATGATGACGAAAAAGATTGAAATGCGATGAAAATGTAACACTAATCAATAAACAAATGACTTTTGGAAAAAGAATTCCATGTTTTTAAAATAAAATTAATTTGAAATTAGAATTCTTAGCCAAACAAAAATTATTTTGATTTGAAATGGCCAGTACTGCAGAACGGCAATTTCATAGGCAACGGCAATTTCATTCAAAGACCTATTATTTAAATTCTGATAAAAACTGGTCAAGTCAAATCTAACCTACTTTAAGATCTAACATTTTTAGGGTACCGTACTTCAAAAGGAAAAACGGAACCCTTATAAGATCACTTTGTTGTCCGTCTGTCTGTCTGTCTGTCAAGAATTTCTATGTTGAGAATGCGTGGAGGTATCAAGCTGAAATTTGAACTGTATACTCAGGTCTACGGTCCCATGAAGTTATAAAAAACCAAACTGCTAAGTTTACGTAAAAAAAAGTTACGGCCGTTTATTCAGCAAAAAACGCATATTTCGACACATTCTCATGGGAATCAAAACCTATAGGGTACTTCCCGTTGACCTAGAACTATGAAATTTGGCAAGTAACATCGTTATAAAGTACAAGTACAGGAATAAATCTCAAAACTATACATTTGTAAATAGATCTTAAAAAATAGGGGGTCGAAATTTCAAATTGAAACTACTAGTTCAAATGGGGTATCATATGAAAGGCCTTATATATATTTTTTTTTCGACGCATTATTTCTTATTTATAATGAAAAATATCAAATTTAATAATGATACTACGTACGGAACCCTCGGTGGGCGAGTCCGACTCGCACTTGTCCGGTTTTTTATTAAATAACAGCAATTGTTATAGGTATCTGTAAATAGAGTTTAATACTTCTTCATAATGTTATTTTTTTCCTATAAATACATATTTGGATTTTGCATAGAACTTGGCACTCATTTAGATCTCCATTCTTTTTGCAGCGAAGCATAATTTTTTATTGAACTTGGCTCTCCTTTTTTACATTTATGTTTTTGGTGGGATATAACATAACGCTATGAATGAAAAATGTTGCAAAAAACGGGCAAATCTGTCAAGGGCGAAGCCGGGGCGTGTTGCTAGTACATAAATAAACATGAGTATTTCATACCTTCTTGTATATGAACTTTAACACCATCCATTAAAAAAAAGAATAATGCTCCATAAGTAACAATTACTAAGGAGAGAGAAGCGGAAACTCCTTTTTTGACAGCAGCTTTATCGAGTTCGGGGGATGAGAATATAGAGCGGGTGTCTTCTAGAAACCTCCTGAGCATAGCCTTTATACGACTTCTTTGGAGATACAACACTATGATCTTCATATATACCGTTGTATGTGCTATAGTATGTTGCAATAAATCATGTTTTTCTTTCGACGACAATACTATAAAATATGCAGCGCATTCATTCAAAACGAAAAATACAACGTAAGCGTTTGAGAACACAGCCCAAAATGGATAAATAAATTTCTCCAAATTTGAACGCTTCCTTTCTTCGTACCAGCAGTCGCCGCATCCGATATAGTAGAGAAATCTACTAACGAGTTTTAGGCAAAATTTTTGAGGATAACTCTGTTTTAACGATTTAAACTTCATTGTTATAATACAACAATAGTTAAGTCTTCGAAGGGAAGTAAGCAAATGAAAATATTGCAGTTAACTAGACAAATATCGCAATGTAGTTAATGCAGACATTCATTAATTATTCATTACATTGTCAATATCAATGCCCAGTTACTCTCAACATTGCTTGCCAAGGCCAGGGTGTTTTAATAATAATAATAAAGTAAGTAAGTCCGCAGGGCAGCCTGTGGCGAGCTGTTGTGTGAGTAGCGACACCACGGACCCGAGTCTCCAGAGAGTCGGTCAGGACCTTCGTCTCCGACGTGTCTTGATCGGCCGGAGTGTAAACACAAGAAGGCCCGCAGGACTCTCAGCTCTGGCTCGCCTTTATTGGCCGTCCAGAGAGGAGCCGCTAGAGCTATATGCTCCAGGGGTGGAAGTGTTAAAGGGCATCACGCCGCGTGTAACTTCGGAGAAAGCGCAGCACACCTTTCGACATCCCTGAGTCACTAACACCGGTGTTGCCCGCGGCCGTTTTCTTGGCATGTCGGGGGCCCATCTAGTGAGTGGCAAGCCACCGCCTGCCGCAAAAAACTAGCAATAAAAACAGTTATGGCAGGTGTCCGTCCCTCTTCTGTAATAGCCCGGTATTAAGTTCACCCAGATCTCATTTCCATAGCTCATTTATTTTCCATCACACTTTGCAATAATCTCAACGCCTGCCGAGACCTGCTCAAGGATATGTCGTTCCATTGACATATCCTGGAGCGGGTCACGGCGGGCGTAGAACATTACATCAAACTTCTCAAAGGGGCCTCTTACCTCTACGCGTTGGATCCATTTCCCCTTAAAAAGAGATAATAATAATAAGTTTCTGTCATTAACAAATTCCTAACAGGTCCTAATAGTCTTTGGACTTTGTTTTGGTGTTTGTACTTATTTCCTTAATCGATCCAATAGCTTCGTCGATTATTTATTACAGTGCAGGTATGTTCTAAGTATTAAATATTGTAATTGTATTAGGTCTCATTCACATAGGTCTGCAGCAGAAATATTGCGATTCGCGGTTCGAAGGTGCTTGACAAAACCACCACGGATTCAGACCACTGTATCAGATGGTGCATGCCCATTCCCACGGCTGCTGTGTCCTGTAGCTAAGATCAGGGGCCCTACCGCTGAAGCTGAATACCAACGCGATTTTTGATTACGAGAATGTAACTTTAGTTTATTTATTTGTTTATAGGTGTACAAACAGTCTTACAACAAATATAACAATTTTCATTTAAGTAGTATAAGGTCTAGTTGTAAGATATTGTATTGAAGTACACACAGCATGACAAACATATCACGTGCGACAGGTTTCCATAACCTAGACAAGTGAAGTACAATGAAATTTTTGAGTATACAAATATGAACACTGTATTGATATATGAGTTTCCAGGTAATTGTGTTTAACTTAGCTGATAGCAACCCTATACCTCTACCGGTTAAGCTGAAAATGTTTGTTATTAACGTAAAACTAAGACCTACTTTTGGAATCAGAATATTCGGTCAGAATCGGCGGTCCCAGGCTATTCCAGGTCCTAGGCGGTCCCAGGATTAGGTAATAGCAGTAACTACCAACATGACCACACTGAACAATGAATTGGAGTCCTACGCCTACGAGTGCCTTGGGGTACAAAACGAATTCGACCAAAATAAATTAGTAGGAGAAGGAAGTGGTGAAATTTGACCCTACTAGCATTTTGTCAGCCTGCAATAAGGTAGTAAAAGTCTAAAGGCATGAGGAGTCTAATGAAGTTCAACTCGTATTTTTTTTCTTTTCATTAGTTTTATTTTTAAGTAATTTTATGAGTAGATTATTTTTATTTACTTTAGTTGTATTTTGTTGTTTTGTAGGTACTATGTTATAATCCTTACTAGTCAAGAGAGAGATCTTTGATATATCTTTTCGTTGCGACAAAACTAATATAAATGAGATAGAATCTCGCCGTCAGTGTGCACAGTCAGGATGGAGATACAATTTACCATATTACATTTATCATTTATTATGAAAGACAACAAGCAATTAATTTACTTATGCAGCGACCAGCCGTTACATTCAGAAACATAATAACTTAATGAATATTGACTGTTTTGCATCTGTTTGAAGACACAATATTGCAAGTACGCTCGCCGTCAAGGTGAAGACCACTGTTATTATAAGTTTTCAGAATCTTTCCATTAGTATGTGCGCTCATTCTAGTCGAATTTTAACGGGGGCGGAATATTATTCCAGCACTTTGTGGGACCAACACAATGTTGAATATAGTGATTGATTATGCTCTAATCTCCTTCGATTGAGAGGAGATCCGTATCCCCGCAGTGTATATATATTTTTTTATATGATAGGGGGACAAACGAGCATGTGGGTCACCTGATGGAAAACAATCACCACCGACCATGGAGATCAGCAACACCAAGAGGTCACCAATTCTTTGCCAGCGTATACTCCTTCCTTTCATTCTTTCTGGTGATCTCGCTCACTCGCAAGAACACAACAACCCTCAAGGGAATTTTTATTTGGCTGCGGTATTCTGTGAGGTGGAGGTACTTCCCCAGTCTGGCAGTTTAAAAAATACGCTATGCACTACCTCTCTTTTCTCCAGAGCCTCGTTTATATATCGTATAAAGTTAGGTTGATGCCAACTCATCACACACAAGAACAGAATGGCCTGTCCCACCACACATTCTTATCATCTAATCTCCTGTAGCCAAAATTCATTGCCCTGACCGCCAAAATAACGTTCATAATAAATTGTAGTTCCAGGGTAAGGATACGGATGCTTTGTAAATCATAACTATTTTAATCAGAAAAACATTGGGGAGCTAAGAAGCTTTCATTAACTGAAATTAATTGTAAATGTAAGAGCACTACAATCTTGATACTTTTTTGTACATTACGTAAAAATAGAAATACTCTGTGATCTGTGAAAATTTCAATTGTCTAACTATCACGGTTCATGACATACGGCCTGGTGACAGACGGACGTACGGACAGCGGAGTCTCAATATTACATAGGAACATACAGCATTAGAAAATTTCAATAGATTCACTCGCCCGTTTTTATTTTCGATCACAAAAATTGCTTGCGTTTTTATAGTCCTTATCATTGAATCGCATTTGTTTTCCTTATCCAGTTTGGAGTTCATTGGGAAACAAAGGGGAAAAGGGTCCGCGGTGGTGAATAAAAGGTGAATAAATCTTTTGACGCAAATAATTTTAAGGCAGCCATTATTCTAATACTTGAATCAAAGCTACAACGTATCTCAGATAAAACATTATTTTATCAAAAGCTTTTATTTAGTTTTACCGCGGCGTATGTATTCAAATCAATTTAATTCAGTTTGGCATCTCGTTTGGTTCTTTCGACAATGCATGCTTCCAAAAATACTGTCATTTTAATCCAATATGGCGAACCAAAGTCAACGTCGCCTGCACGTGGTGCACCCCGCTGACTGACAAACGAGGTTCCGGCGAAAAGAGAGGTAGGGCATTGCGCATTTTATAAGCTGCCCGACTGGGGAAGTACCTCCACCTCACAGAATACCACAGCAGAATAACATTTGTCTTGAGGGTATTTGTGTTCCTGCGAGTGAGTGACCACGCAGTCTAATCGAACACGCAAGTTATGCAATGTCAACCGTAGCCTTTCCATGGATGAGTTTATTTATCGCGAGCTCTTCCGTGCTTCGGAGGACGTTAAGCCGTCGGTCCCGGCTGTTGTCATTACAGATGACAGTCGTTAAGCCAAGTCAGTGGCCTTTAGGCGGCTTGAAAACACTAGCTTTCGCCAACCCGCAGTTTAGCAACGTGGAGTATGTTCTAAACCCCTTCATTTAAGGGGAGACCCATAGCGCAGTAGTGGATAAGGGTTGACATCCATTCTAATAAATTAATAGTTTAGAAAACACTAGAAAAACACGCTTTTATAAATGCACTGATCGTGTTCAAAGTCCATTACGTGGTCTTTCTCACAAGTGCAAAGACGACTATTATATGATATTCCATCATGGAATGCCAGTGCGTATCTTCCCGCTTCATCATCAGACCTTAAAACCTAATCGTGGTCAAAGTTACAAGACTTTTTTAAGAAATTCAAAAACAGCTATGATACGATGTCCCATCATGAAGTTCCAGTTCATATCTTTCGGCTCCATCATCAGATCAGTTCGACAGTACCACATTACTGTATTGTCATCTGAACTACATACAGCTGCCAACTGTCATTACGCTACGATCCTTGGAAGATGGTTAAATTAGTTACCTTAGATTCCATTACATAGTTACATACAGGTCGACCTAATAAAAGTGTGTTAATAATAAAGATTGAACAGAATCGTCCACACGCCTGTCGTATTATACTACAAAAAAAATATTGAATTTGCTAATTCCTTTATTAATACGTTACACAAATTTGTAGATAATCAAAGGAAACTTATAACATTACTGCACAGAAAGAATATGATGTGCGTAGTACCTGCAAAAATAAAATATAAATTAATAAAAAATATTATTTGTATCAGTTTTCTTTTTTGTATCATGGGTCAAGCCCTGTCATTTGATAGGCTTGCGCAGGAATACGGATCCAACGCGTAGAGGCCCCTTTGAGAAGTTCAATGTAATGTTGTACGCCCGCCGTGACCCGCTCCATGATATATCAAAGGAACGATATACCCATGAGCAGGCAAGCGTTGAGATTATTACAAAATGTGATGGAAAATAAATGGGCTATAGAAAAATATATATATTATTATCTCTCTGTACAACACTTGTGTACATTCTTATGTTTCCACTTCAACCGACAAAGACACGCTGGAGACGAAGGCCCTGACCGACTCTCTAGAGACTCGGGTACGTGGTGTCGTTATTATTATTATTATGAATAAAAACAAATACGTAATTAAATCCCTCCTAAAGTTGAACTGAACTCAGGGCTGAAGCTGTATCGAAATGGAAAATAAGTTATTTTTCTATACAGTGGTCCTTATAGAGCTGTATCGAAAAGTAACTTTTTATTTTGATGGCTTGTGCGTAAAAGACTGACATTAAGATTCTATGTTTAGTTTTTTAATCTCTAAATCAATATGAGAGTAGATAAAATATTTTTAGGAATCTGTCAGGATTGCTTCATCATCATCATCATCAGCCTGTATCTACCCACTGCTGGATATAAGCCTTCCCCAATGCTTTCCACCAGATACGATCCTCCGCCTTCCGCATCCAGCCGCTCCCAGCCGCTCTCTTTAGGTCATCGGACCATCTAGAGGGAGGGCACCCAACACTTCGTCGTCCTACACGCGGCCTCCACTCTAATACCCCTAATACCAGGATTGCTTAATAATGTGAAAATCATATTTAAGGTCACACATGTTTTCAAATGCGTCATACGTCGCTTTACACTTAAGAATCGCGAATCGAAAAATAAAATTGGTTCTCGTGATATTTAACTACACCATTCCTCTTCGCCATTGTGATATTTCGTGATTTTTGTCCGATCCACCTACCGCCCTTTTTCGAGTTTCACGTGATTAATGTACGTTCGTTAAGTGTAAGCTCCTTACCGATATAAAGTTGCCGTAGGAGAGCTGGACGATTCCAAAAGCAGTCATGATAACTGGCACCTGACTCCGCTGGATGGCCATCAGTATGAGAGGACGGAGTTCAGAGCTGGAGCGGGAGTACTCCCAGCCGCTGTGCATAATCGCCGTGGGTAACTGTGATGCCTATGAATGTACATCAGAATTTTACATCAGGATTTTTTGAATACTACATCGGGTACTAAACAAGCATACGGCCTGCGTGATACGGTTACCATAGCCAATAGACGCTGGCGATAAACAAAAGGTATCATTTAAGCTATCGCCAATTTAATTAGTTTTGTGTTTCTTAACTAATAGGGTTTGCTCGCAAAATAATATTTTTGTCACCAAAATGTAGTCACCAAACAATATAAAATCGATTCCACAATAAATCACCTAAAATCATGGAGATATAGGGTCTAGTACCAAATAAATGTTTTTGTATGTATTATATTGTCAATTAATAATAATTAAGCTTACTTGGCACCACATCATTCATCATCTAGGTTGACGGAGCTCCGCTTCGCGGAGCTCCTATTTCCGATGACAGGACACAAGAAAACCCTAACCTAATAAAAAATCAACTCAAATCTAACCAAAACATGATTTATTACATTGACCAAGTATTGGTAAGACTCGTCAGTAAATATGACGCCAATTTGACTTCGCCCCTATTAGCCATTTTTTCATTAAATTAAGGAGCTGATCTATTTATTTGGTGACAGATCTATTATTTTGATGATCAAACGAATTAAATGATACTAATAGTTTGTTAAGCTGATGATTTATATTTAGAGACAGTTTTGATTAAAATGATGAATAATATATTTCTTGGGGATAGATATTATTATTAGGGTACTGCAGATTGGTGACACATCTAAACTTAGGTGACAGAAAATATTGTTCCCATAAACAAATAATGCTCGCGTGCAGCTGTTTATGTAGCATCTCCTTACGTCTGATCACCTCAATCACTCGCAGGAACGTAATAATCTTCATCTAAGGGTATTGTTATTTGGCTGCGGTTTTCTTTGAGATGGAGGTACTTCCCCAGTCGGGCGCAACATGTTCTAACTCTCTTTTCGCTAGAGCCGAGCACGAGCACGCGAGGTTGGCTTTTGCCCCTAGTGCAAATTAACTTTCAAATGAGGTGTAAGTGTTAGTTTTACACCATATTTGAATTTATTTTTATTGTAAAATCATCAGCATCGTTTTTGATTTCGTAGAGGTTTAGAAGTTTGAAGTATTTCTATGAGTGAGTGAGATCAGCAGGATGGAAAAAGTTGCAGCGTTTTAATGGTGACTGCACCCGAGCGACATTTCATGTTGGAAGGCTGCAGTCATTGCTTCGTATTAAGCAGGATGTATGCTTCTCTTGCCATTCGATGTAGTATAAAAAACATGTGAAACGATGCAATGAGACAAGGCTCAAGCTGTCAAAAAAAACTACGATCGGATTCGGATATCTTCGCGGAAATGGTTTTAGCAAACATGTAAGCAGTAAAGAGTGCAGACCTAGTATCCAAAATTACTGGCTGATCATGACTTTTTATCAAATGACCCACAAACTGGTTTGCCTCCCTCTAAAGAAATGAAGTACTTTTCGCAAAGATGACTATTTGATGGCAAAAATTACTTACTTAAAATTTTCATAAAAAAGAGAAACTGTCTTCATCATAATCACACTTTCACATTGCCGATGTCTTATTTGAATTGATTTAGTGAAAAGCAACGTCTTATAGACTTATGCTGCGAAGACATTTTTTTGGTATAGGTAATAATATGATGATTTGAGATCAATTTTGTACAATCTTTTTTAATGCAAAAACTTATTACTGTAACTTTTTTTGTCGAATCAATACATTCTTTTTAAAATTGTCGGCTTCAATCAAGTCTGTTTCTCTTTCTTAGGAGTTATTACCTCATAAGCGATATCCCCGGCTACCAACATGTACGAGCCAGTCAGCACCACCATACACGCTATGTAGAAAGCAGTGGCAAACAGGAACATCAAGGTACGCTCACTTATCTAAAAGTAACAAGAATATCACTAGGATTACTGTTCATTACTATTATCGAATATATTAAATATTCGATAATTGTATCGTTAATTCGACGCGACCGAAAATGTTTCAAATAATAAAAATTATTATACTATCTTTGGGACTATCTGTTTTTTTTTTATACAACATCGGGTGGTTAACCGTATGCTTACGGCCTATCTGATGTGGAACGGTGACCCTAGCCATATAAACGCTCGCAATATGAAATGATGCCACCCTCGCTACCAACACTGCAACTCCTTCCTGGAAGGAATCAGGAACTGGTGACCTCACTTTCTCGCAGGAACATAACAATTCCCAAGGGAATAGTAATTTGGCTGCGGTATTCTGTGAGGCAGAGGTATTCCCCGGTTAGGCAGGCACCTTATACATACGCTATGCCCTGCCTCTCTTTCGCCAGAGCCTCGTTAGTCTATCAGCAGGATGCACCACGTGCAGGTAGCTCAGTGTCATCTTTAAGCCAAAACCAACCTGCTTTGGCACAAAGATGGTGGTGAGCTACCTACACTGTATTTGCTTTTATAGTAATATAGGAACTAGCTGTTTTAAATTTCAGACCAATACCTGAAATTACCAAAAGCAAAATTTCTTGTACATTTTCAATTACAATTTCATTACCTTTCCTTACAAGGACTTAGCTTGTTTTTACATAAACAATCGTTTAAGGCAGGTATTATTCAAGTTTAACGGGGTCCTTTTGCTACGCTCCACATGGGCTCGACAGTCGAGCCCATGTGGAGCGTAGCAAAAGTCGGTCAGACTATCTGTCTGTCCGTTTGACGCAGAGCTGTGTTTAGACACTTGAAATTCTCAGGAAGTAAGTTTATATATACTGACTCGAGCGTTATTTTAATTTTGGTACACTTAGTGAGAAATTATATGACGAAATAAATTATGTATCTATTGAAACTATAATACGCATTGAATATGAAAATCTGATATGAAAGTATGTAGAATAAGCATGGTGGGATGGAGCGGTTCATTATTCTGTCATGTAAAAATGATCAAACATTTGAAATAAATTTTACAGGTAGAAAATGTGTACACGAATATTTTTTCCTGATAAAAAATATGTTCTTGATACATACACCTAAACGTCGCACACAGACCAGCCCCCTTACCACCAACTCTTATTGCGATTCAATAACTGAATAGATTGCTTTTTCATACCAATGAATCATCATCATCATCATCAGGTCCATTTTAGTCTCCACTACAGGAGCACGACCCTCTCTCGTCCGTCCTAGACGGAAGGAGGATTTGGCCTACACTCCCCACGCTGGCCAAACGGTTTGGGAAGGCCTGATCGATATTTATTCATGTATTTCCCTAGTCGCCTTGTACGACATCCACGGGAAGAAACGGAGTGATTCTATTCTAGTCTGCCGGAAACCACACGGCCAACCTATAAATATACCAATGAAGAAGCGACTCTATTTCAAATAGAATAGAGTCGCTTATTCATTGGTATGAATAAGCATTCTATTCAGTTATTGAATCGCAATAAGAGTTGGTGGTAAGGGGGCAGAAGTCGCATAGCGAGCGATGGAGAAGGCAATGCTCGGAGTATTTCTAACGGATTGAATCAGGAACGCAGAAATCCGACGGAGAACCAAAGTGATCGACATAGCTCTCCGGGTCAGCAGGTAGAAGTGGTAGTGAGCTGGCCACATCTGCCGACTCAGCGATGGTAGATGGGGGAGGAAAGTCCTAGAGTGGAGGCCACGTATGGGGCGCCGAACACCTCAAAAAAGTGTCTGTTAGCGGTTGAATGCGGAAAGCGGAAGGTCGCATATGGTGGAAAACATTGAAAAAGGCCTATATCCAGCAATGGGTAGATATAGACTGATGATGATGATGACACAGACCTAGGATTTTCCGCTAGATCTGTGGTGCATATGTAGGAACTTATAATAATTGATATAAAGAAAAGAGATAATTAATGAATTGAGTCATTGTTAATTTTAAGTAATCTTAAAAGTAGTCAATTCAATAATAGTTATATAAAGTCACTTACTACGAGCTTAATGAGACAAATACCAAACAATGTTAAACTCTGGATTATCTGCACGCTATATATGTTTCCGAGGGCGTATTGGACATTAGTTGAGCACCTGAAACCAATATAGTGATTGTGAAGAGAACAAAATATAAATCTTCAATTCTTGCAGAAAAACACGAACATAGTAACAATGATGGAAGGTCATGAATCATGATCTAACTGATTTTAAATTAAAAATGCACTTTTTATGGATTGACTGCACATCCATCCATATGTAGTCAGTCCAGGGAGCCTACCACCGAAGCTGAAGCCGACCATCGGATTATTTAAATGCGAAAATGAAACCACTACTTAGATTGTTGCTAATCATGTTTAGCACATCTGGAAGAAACCTTAGATACTCTACTGACTAAGCCGGAGAAGTTTGTCAATAACATTAACGTGAAGACCAATTTTTGGAATAAAAAAAATCCATGGTAATCGGCATCAGCTTCGGCGGACCCCTGTACTGTAAGTTAATGATAGAACTTAGTGATATGATTATTTAAACTGGCACTCAGCTATTCTTAAACTTTGACTATTACTAAGAAATTTCTTACCACAAGGCATCCTCATGTAACTTGATTCCGACAATAAACCCTTCCCGAAATTCTTTATCGAGCTCCTTCTGCGTCTTGCCTTCAGTATTCTTAATGAAGATATTTCTAAGGTTGAGAAAGTATAACTGCAACAATTTGTACTTGGTTTCAAGGAATACCAATGAACAGATTGACAAACAATCCACTGACATCATGTGGGCAACAAGGTACCACCAGTGGAACTCGTTGAAGAACCGCAGAATGTTGATGAAAATGCCTGAATCAGTTGGTCTTGGATAATAAGTTACTTCTGTTCTGATTGGTACACCTGAAATTAGAAAGAAGAACAGTCAATGCTGTAAACCGCTTCTGCAATTGAATTAAAATAAACACAAGAATAATCAAAAGTATCAGTACCGTCTGCAACATGAGCTCTGATTCCATCCAGTTGAGTAAAAAACAAGGTGCCATAAGTAACACAACATAAAGCAATAGAATAATTAATTCCTTTCTTCATTGCAGCCTTATCTAGTGCAGAAGATATAAAAATAGACCGTGTGTCTTCCAAAAACTTCTTGAACATGGCCTTTATGCGGGATCTCTGCAGATATAAGACCGTAACCTTCATGTAGATCGTGGGATGAGCTATGCTATGTTGTAGTAAATCGTTCCGTTCCTTAGGTGATAAATCAATGAAATGCGCGGATAATTGATTTACAATACCAATTATAACATAACTGTTAGACAAAATCGCCCATATTGGATAAAGAATCTTCTCAAATTTTGAGCGCGTCTTTTCCTCATACCAACAATCTCCACAGCCGATGTAGTACAGAAATCTACAGAGGGATTTTAAACAATATTTTTGTGGATAAGTTTCTTTTAACGATTTGACCGCCATTGAGGTGTCTCGACAAGAAGCTAAACTATTGATGATGATATCGAAACCTCTGCATTTATCAAGTTTTGTAACTCTTCTGCGCTTGCGCGGCTGACTCAATTACAGTATCTACAAAGGAGAAATAAAATTTTAAATATTTAGAAGATTAAACTTTATGTTACAAGCAAACTTATTGATATAGTTTCAAGTATAAATTTAATAATTCCTGTAGTTAAAAAGTTGATTAACTATTATTATGCTTTTATCTTGATTTTACCTACTATTAAAGAAATAATCTTTAAGGACAGCGATTGGATGGAAAGTATTTATACAGTCTATCCCACAGTATACCCAGTAATTAAAACCAGACTAATAATTGGATTCTCTAACAAAGTTTCAAAAAGAATTAATTGCTAGCTAGCAATTACACTAAATGGAGCTTTAGCTTTTTGTTTTGTACGGTTTATGAGCAAGCAATGTTGAAGGATTGAATTTTTTTATTCAACCCCTGATCATGAATTAAAAAATTCTTTCTTAGTTTAATTTAGTAGTTAAATCATCGGCTTTTTTCCCTTTCACTTCCACCTCCTCACTTCCGCCTCAGAAGAATCGCGAATAAATTTAATTAAAAAAAAAAGAACATGAGTACCTCTGGACAATTTGCCAACACTATGAATGGTCCTCCTATTCATGTATATGTATGTACATTATTTTATATACATTATTTATTTTGTTATTTATGTAATTGACGGGGGCTCACCACACATTCCCACCACTGTGTCTCCTGTGTAGCCAGTATTAACAGCGGCGACCACCAAAAAGGCAATGAACAATGAAGTCCATTGCAGTCCCGGGGGTAAAACTACGGCTTTAAGCAGACTTGGAACTCACAACGAATTTAATCAGAAGAAATTAGTAGGAATAGGAAGCTTTTGGAATTTGACTTCCCCACTTAGCAATGTGAGAGACAGCAATATGGCAAATAAGGCATTAAATGTACAAAGCACGGATTTTAAGTTTCTAACACTATTGGGGACCTAAAACATTGAGTTGTTGTTACCTAACACATCTATTCCAATTGCAAATTGCAAAATTATTTATGTAATGTGTATTTATGTACATTTTCTGTTGTACTATATAATATCGTTATTAATTTAGTTTTGTATGCCGCATTCGTGTATATCTGCTCTTTTCAAATGTTGTCTGCTAGAGAATGCTATTAGCATTAAGACCGCCTATGTACCCTTAAATTGTGGTAAATAAAGTTTAAATAAATAAATAAATTGGATGCGGTAGACCTTTATCCAGTAGAGAGCAGTATCCAGTATAGGTAGCTATATCCAGTAGAGGTATATACAGGCTGATAATGATGATGATGATGATAAAATTTCATCTAACGTAGAACCCAAGTAACCGCGAAATATTACAAGAATAGCTCGCTTAAAATTGGTTATTGAATATCTGTTGTTATCTATCTTATTACACTGTAATCTTCGCTTTCCAGATTAGATGAGGCAGCCAGGATGAAATTTGATCAATTTGCTTCTTATATAGTTTATTTAATATTACCAGTTCCCGTCTGTTCCTTCACAGCCTCGATACTAAGGTAATTAGTTAAAATTTCATATTTTCATCAATCAAACTTTCATTTTCAGAGAGATTTTGGATAATATTTTATATATTTTTAGAAGGAAGAAAAATTATTGAGCTTTATGGTTGTATCAATTTTTAATAGGCGAGTACATTTCACACTTGCGATTTGCCGATGACGTGGTCATAATTGCTCAATAGCTAGAGGATCACAGTCGAATGTTAAACATTCTCAAAGCTGCTTCTCAATCCGTAGGGATGGAGATGAATTTTGATAAAACGAAAGTTATGTCAATGACCTCACATCCCTAGCCCGGTTATCGTAGAGAATGCAGCTATTGAAGTGGTTAAATAATACGTCTACCTCGGCGCCCCCTCTCTAGATGTACCGACGATTTCAAAAAAGTGGCTGGTAGCGGTTGGATGCGGAAAGCGGAGGATCGCATATGGTGGAAAGCATTGGGAAAGGCCTATATCCAGCAGTGGGTAGATACAGGCTGATAATGATGATGATGATGATCCAAAATAGGGGAGGTTTTCTTGGATGCATTGACAGTTCTGTATCTGCAGATTTTCTGCAAATTCATAGCCTTTAACAATTTCATAGAATTATTTTCGATTTAGGTATGTATTTCGCTGAGACCTATAGCAATAATGTCTACGTTGACTTCGAGATCACGGGTTCGAACCCCACAAAGAGAAACATTTTGTGTGAATGACCTGTTTGTCTTGGTCTGGAGGTGGTGGTCTAGGTGGCGGTGGTCGTCTTTTTGTTTTCTGTGTATTATATGTATGTATTTTACAATCAGAAAAAACGTATTGAACTATATTTCTCAGTTATCTAGTACCCATAGCACAAGATATGCTTGGCATGAGACTACATAGCGAAGTTACAATAGCCTATCTGTAGACGGGCTTAATTATCTGGATTGGCTTCATACATCGGAGAGGATATTCAGTCATCATTAGAACATACTTGTTAAGCTAAATCAATGTTATTTGGACAACTTAAAAATACTGGACCTACTTCCTTTTCATCAGCGAGGCAGAGTGCACTGTAAACACCTTCCACCAAGAAAACTTCAGGAAAATTGGTATCCCAGCGATGCGATGAGGAGACAACATGGATTGTTGTAAAACTTCACCTTCTTCACCATATTTTCACACTTCACCATATTCGTGGAAGTCTTCACTCCCCCAAAGTTGACTCTTAGAGAATGCTTTTAGCATTAAAATGTGCCCTTAAAATTGTGGTAAAAATATTGTCATTTTTATGAATACTTAAATAGTAATTGCTTGTCATTGCTGTCGTTCGATAAAGATTAGAGAGGACTCGTCGAAAGGGTCAATATTGAGGGCCTGCCAGGACCCTCGATAGATCGAGAGGGAACTGTTAATAGGGTCGTTTATCTGGAAAAGGGCTCACAAATACTTAAAGGTTTAGTTGTACAAGGGACGTAAAATTTTAGGTGTTATTTTTAAATAAATATTTATTTCATGTTCTTGAATGGATTTTGAGAATATTGTAGTAAAAATGTAAAATATAATTGAGTGTAGAGATGACTCAACGTAAGGTAGAGGTAAGTAACGTAAGCTACAGGGTAGACAAAGGGCGAGTGTTGACTTAATCACACCTTGCTGTTGCAAGTGTACTTAGTGTCTGTATGTCTGTGGCAGTAATCTGGAGCAAATTCGAGTTCAAATTATTTATATGTACGAGTACAAGAAAAGATTAAAAAAAAACTATTATCGTTGGCTGTTCCTGTTCAGGGTGGATAGATGGATACGCGCTTCCGAGCACTTTAGGGTGGTTAAACGGAGTAAGCTTTATCGTTGCAGTGAATATACTTAATCTGGCTGTAAGCACCCTATAAATAATAAAAATATACTGATCAATTTGTTAGACCAGTAAAAATCTATATCAGGGGTTTCCAATCTTTATCAGTCCGCGGCGCAGTTACTAATTTAGTATTTTATCACGGTGCCCTACCCTAGCTGTTTTAAAAAGATACTTTTTATTATGTTAAAAAAGAATTGAACGCGAACGAGAATATTTGTGGTTTCGGATAATGATAGAGGATCGACTCACGGTGCTCCTCATTACTTTCTACGGCGCACCAGTAGGCGCGGCGAACACTTTGGGAACCCCTGATCTAGATATATATATTTACTGGTCTAACAAGTTCTAGACGATATTATTAAATATAAACATAATTATACCGGATGATCAATTTACTGAGCATAGACTCTAATTAAAAAAAATATTTTTGAAACAAATTCTAAATTTGCTACAGAAATATTTGCAAGCAGGATTTACTGGAATATCAAGAATTCTTCAATAGCATCTGTTAGAGTTGAAACAAAGGCGCTCAAAGTGGGACGTCGACACTGAAATGCGGTTCCCAACAAGTAGGAACAAGTTGTGGGGTTAAAAAGTATAGTTTCAGTGGCGCATTAATATTCGGGTCTCGGCGAGGATGCGCGCATTACAAATGGCGGGGCCGAACTGGCTGAAGGCGACACGAGACTGAAACTTACGGGACGCTTCGTTCTGAAAAGTTTAAATATGAGCTAGATCTTTTTTCTTCGCAGTATTTTAAATAGTTAAGATTGAATTTTTAAAGAACATTTAAAGATTTGAATCTTAAATTTGTTAAGGTTCGCCAGAGCATTGCATTTCTCTGTTCAAATTTTAGAGTGTATTTAATTTCGGATTAGGGTTTTGCTGGATTACACCACAACTACAGATTTTTCTTTCTCCTTCCATTTTGCTATTTTTATTTTTTAATGTTGTGTATTAACATATGATTTCATAATTTAATGTACCTCACCCCACCAGGGGCCGTACCGGTAAGCTGAAGTCAATTCGCAGTGGATTTTTTGGTTGTGAAAATCAAACTTCAACTACGTACCTAGTACTATTACTTATACTGTGCTTCAAGTTAAATGTATGATACTTGCACAGTATAAGTAATAGTACTACGTATACTTGTGTTACGTTGAGCGGGCAGTAACTCTGGAGCTCTACCGACTGATCTGAAGATGTTTGTCGACAACTTAATCTTAATAGTAGATTAGTAGCCAAGGGCTGTAAGGCATCAATTGCAGCCCGAGATATTTAGGCGCACGAGCGCATCGAGGGCGCCTATAGTTCGAGGGTGCAATTGATGCTTACACCCGAGCTAACTACTCTGCTTTACATCTCGATTGTGAGGTAAGTAGAATAAAACCGGGATTATAAGAATAAAAGACTTTACTTGTTTTTCTTTTCGCCACTTCATGAACTCGTCGTAAGGTTTCAAATATCTCTCTTTAGAACTTTCAGGTAAAATATTGTTAATTGCTGCTTCAGCTTCCATTTTCATTGAATCGGGAGTGCAGCTTATATCTTCATGACTTGCAGAACTCATATTTTTTTCCTAATTAGCACGTAATTATAAAAAAATCCCGAAAACAAACAATATTAAAAGTAAAAGTTTCTATTCCCGCCTTTTTTCATCTCTTTTTTTTTATTTTTTCTAGAAGGAAATTGAGCTTCGCCGTTCGATATTTAAATTGATGACTATTATACTCATACGAAGACAAGGCTGAATAGCGAATCGACCTCTTTTGTCATTGGGCTGAATGCATGATGTCTATTGCCAGTATGATGGTTAGATGTACGCGAACTTTTTGAAAGAGTGAAGTGTTTTTTTTTTAATTACTTACCGCCCTAGAGCCTTTTATAGCTACATTATTACCCTAGAGCGCTAATTGGTCACCTACAAGCCCCATTTGGGGGTAATAAGGACTTACTTACCGAATATGAGAGATGTAAAACCTATTTAACGAATCAAAATATTCGATGGTAATCTGCTTCAGCGTTAGCGGTAGGCCCACAGATCAGCAAAATCATTTCAAGCAATGAATACTTATTCATTGCTTGACTGGAAATAGGGTTTGAATATTCGACTGTTTTTATTCCGGAATTGGGTTTCAATATTAAGCATGGAATTTCGGAGTTCGAAGCTTTTACCACCGCCGTATTCAACATTGTTATTTTAAATCTTATAAAATTTTCGATACATAAACCGTTTGTTTTTAAAAGTTATTATAATGGGTGCCGCAACGACTCAGTTAACTGTTTAAAGACATCACGAATTAAAGGACTGACATCAGTATCAGGAGACTCTACAGTGATCTTAAAGACATCCCATGGCTTTCTTGTGGATGCACTGTGCTTTAAAAAATGCGATTCGTATCGAAATTGCGGTTTTAATGACACGAATTTCGGAATTTCATTAATACCGAAATTACGGAGCGTTTCCCAGCAGAGATCTCTGCTAGTTAGGGAGTGCGACACCGTTCGACTTCGACACGCACTAGTCGCAATAGAATAAAGTAGTTAATAAATTGGAGAAGATAGAAGGATATATTTTGAGACATGATTTAGTTTTCGCTCCATCGTAAAACTTTCTCGAGCATGCACTGCACACAGACAGGCTTAGAAGCTTTAAGCTTGTGTGCAGTGAATGTTCCAGATTTCTATTTTTCCTGTTTTTAAAAATACTATTAAAATATCGTGAGTGCAAGTGCATCAGCTATACTTGAGATATTGCAACTCGTATGACGCAGCCAGCGACCCTCGCTCGACCCCAACTCGACCCGTTTGCACTCTGCACAGGAAACAGGATACTGCACACTTTATCTTTAGGTACTTCAAATGATTTAACTACTAGGGACTGTACAGTGAATATTTTTGTAAACAAAACTTTGTTCCTTACTGCACTTATCTTACATAGAATAAAGTTACGTCAGATGTGCATAAAGGTGAGCTTACGAGTGTCTCGATAAAAGATCTATTTCAGCTGACCCTACAGGAAGAAAGAGCCATAGGAGTGCAATAATATATATATATATATATAACATAAGTAAAGTAATAAATAGTGCAATTAATGCAAAAAAGATAACTTTATCAATTTTAATCTTTATACGATCTTTATATAGGATATGTCGTGACCATAACAAGTTATTTACAACGTCTCAGATCGTACATCTTCACAACTTCAGTGTCCGCGTTAAAGCGTCTAATCTGTGCTTGAATTGAATGAAATAATAACAAATATTTTGGAGCTATTTTAAATAAGTTTAGTTTAACTAATAAGTCTTTACATGCTGTGTTTGCCTATAATTGGGTCTACATCCTGATTCTTTTATCTGTATTATTAAAGTGTTATGTAATAATGATGTAAACCTGTTGGCAAACCTTAATAGATAATAAATAAATAAATACGATAACAGTACTGAAATATTGTCAGGATTAATAAGTAGAGAGAGCCGTAAAACATTTATTTAGAAATATTTTTGTTGTAAATTTCAATTGTACATAAGAAATCCAATAAACATAGAAAAGATGGCGAACTTATCTCTCATGAGATTTCTCCCGTCAACAATTTAATACTAAAAAGGAAAACAACAGGGCGAAAGCTTAGGTACTTTTTTTTGTTAAATAATTGGTAACAATATTAACAATAAAAGAATAATTTTACAATAATTAAGAGCGAAGTTAATATATTCAATTTTTATTCGTTTAGAACTTTGCTTTTGTTTTTTGGCTGCTTGACCACGCATCGTTGAAATATGACTGAGCTTCTTTGAATCACGATAGAATGCTGGGTTCAAATATAACTTTTTATTTGTGTAGCAAATTGTGAACAACTAGTGTTCGCCTCGTGCTTTCTACGCGCGGATCTTTTCATATCAAATGACTACGTGATAATAGAAATCTGTATACCGAATTTCAACACGATTTGGTTTGAGCTGTGTGTCAGACAATCAGATTTTTTTTTAAATATATTTAGATGAACGATTACCTAATGTTGGATCAGCGGATCTACCTCTATCGCTACAGATTTTGTTAATCGGCAGGATACACTACGAGTAGGTGAGGTTGCCTTTGGCTTTAAAGATGACGGTGAACTACGCAAATACGTAGTTCATATTAGTTCGTCTTACAAGAACTGTTAAGTATTTGCAAGGGCGCGGGAGGAGGTACCAACAAACGCACTGGCTAGTTGGCTAGCTAGGCTAGTTAGGTAGCAAGCTAGCTACAGTGCCACAAACTTATCTGGCCCGGTGGCGGGGGCGGTACGATCGACTTAAGTGTTGCCATTAAACGAAATGCCGCCCGTTTTAGAGGAAACATTAAAGTCAAAGAAATATATACACTGTTAAAATAATAGCATTGATATACTGATTAATTGTGTTGTGTGGTGTTTCAATTAAATATCAATTGCCTTCTATTTTTTTGTTCATTAGTTTTAAAAATGCACAACGTTAAGTCGCGATCATAGCTATTATATAATATTAGAATTATAATATTGCACAGAAACAACTCGTTGACGTATAGAAAAAGATATTTAAATATTTAAAAAAATATACCTCAATGGAATGTGTATACGTGGTAAATAAATAAATTGTACCTGGCAATACTAACATTTCAAGATGGCGGCTTTAGTTCTAAATTTGGCCACCGGGTCAGATAAGTTTGTGGCGCTATAGTAGTACTGATCTTATATATATAAAAATCAATGCCACTTTTCGTTGTAATTTTATAACTCAAGAAGGGGCTCACCTCACCTATCCAAACCAAATGTTTAGTTTAACTTTTTTCAGATGGTGATTGTGCATACCCACATGCTTACATATCTAACAAGAACAAACGTTGCAAAATTCTCTAGTATTAGTAATTTGTTGTGTTTCTATCAGTAATATCTCCCAATTAGTTTTTTTTTTACGTCTGGTGGCAGACAAGCATACGGCCCGCCTGATGTGAAGCGGTTACCGTAACCGTATTAACGCTCGCAACATAATATATCACTTGCGCGCCGCCACCCCCGCTGCCAACGCAGCATCTCCTTCTTTTCTGGTGACCTCACTCACTCGCAGGAACACAACAACCGTCAAGGGAATTGTTATTTGGCTGCGGTATTCTGTGAGGTGGAGGTACATTCCCCAGTCCGGTAGCTTACAATTACGCTCCCTACCTCTCTTTTCGCCAGAGCTTCGTTTGTCAGTCAGCAGGGTGCACCACGTGCAGGTGAAGTTGGCTGTTCAAAGATGTTGATAAACCACTTACACCCCATAAAGTTATATATATACATATATAGTTTGTCATACAACAACTTTAACAGCCATAACAATTTCCTAAGTTTGTTGTGATCCTGTAAGTTAAGAAATTCCTGAAATCACGTTTGTACAAAAAATATATTAAAAAGCAACGCGATGTGAATATCTGCAACGTTTCAGTTCCATTCATATTTGAAATATTACATTTACAAGTGCCTAAGCACAGGCTGCTACACGACACACTTCCAGTCTACCCCGAAGCTTAAACTTCAGGAGACTGGAGGTTTTAACGTCCTGGAAACACTTGATAATATTAATAATATTTTTTATAACTTAATAATATTAATATTTTTTTTTATGGTTCATGTTATATCCTTACCGATTTTAATCAAAATGGCATGGGATGTCGAGGGCCCATCTAGTGAGTGGCAAGCCACCGCCTGCCGCAAATAACTAGCAATAATAGCAGTTATGGCAGGCGTCCGTCCCTCTTCTGTAATAGCCCGGTATTAAGTTCACCCAGATCTCATCTCCATAGCCCATTTATTTTCCAACACACTTCGCAATAGTTTCAACGCCTGCCGAGACCTGCTCATGGGTATGTCGTTCCATTGACATATCCTGGAGCGGGTGACGGCGGGCGTACAACATTACATCAAACTTCTCAAAGGGGCCTCTACGCATTGGATCCATATCCCCGCGCACGCCTATCAAATGACCGGGCTTGACACGTGAGACCAAGAGAGATAATATTAATAATAATATTTTTATGGTTCATGCTATATCCTTACCGATTTTAATCAAAATTGATTCATTTACTTTTATGAGAGAGGGGCAAGGGAGCATGTGGGTCATCTGATGGAAGGAAATCAACACCGCCCGTTGCCAGCCTTTTAAGGGAAAGGGAGCTCCTCCCATTGTGTACTAAATAAAATGCATTTTATTCACTCATATAAGTGGGTAAGCTGGAATAGTTTTTATTTTTTTTATTACATAGCTCCTTGACTAACTTAGAACGTAATAAAAGCCCTAGGATTATGCTAGATCTTACTTACCGTATTAATATTGTAAAGGAGAAAGTTCGTATGTTTGTTACTCAATCTTGCAAACAGGTATTGGTAGTTTATAAGTCGGATTGGAATATAGAGTCCATGAGGAGTACAGGAGGATTTCTACAGGGTAGACAAAGGGCGAGTGTTGACTTAATCACACCTTGCTGTTGCAAGTGTACTTAGTGTCTGTATGTCTGTGTCAGTAATCTGGAGCAAATTCGAGTTCAAATTATTTATATGTAAGAGTACAAGAAAAGATTAAAAAAAAACTATTATCGTTGGCTTTTTCTGTTCCTGTTCAGGGTGGATAGATGGATACGCGCTTCCGAGCACTTTAGGGTGGTTAAACGGAGTAAGCTTTATCGTTGCAGTGAATATACTTAATCTGGCTGTAAGCACCCTACAAATAATAAAGATATACTGATCAATTTGTTAGACCAGTTAAAATCTAGATCAGGGGTTTAAAATCTTTATCAGTCCGCGGCGCAGTTACTAATTTAGTATTTTATCACGGTGCCCTACCCTAGCTGTTTGAAAAAGATACTTTTTATTATGTTATAAAAGAATTGAACGCGAACGAGAATATTTGTGGTTTCGGATAATGATAGAGGATCGACTCACGGTGCCCCTCAATACTTTCTACGGCGGCGCACCAGTAGGCGCGGCGAACACTTTGGGAACCCCTGATCTAGATATATCTTTACTGGTCTAACAAGTTCTATACGATCTTATTAGATATAAACATAATTATACCGGATGATCAATTTACTGAGCATAGACTCTAATTTAAAAAATATATTTTTGAAACAAATTCTAAATTTGCTACAGAAAGATTTGCAAGCAGGATTTACGGGAATACCAAGAATTCTTCAATAGCATCTGTTAGAGTTGAAACAAAGGCGCTCAAAGTGGGACGTCGACACTGAAATGCGGTTCCCAACAAGTAGGAACAAGTTGTGGGGTTAAAAAGTATAGTTTCAGTGGCGCATTAATATTCGGGTCTCGGCGAGGATGCGCGCATTACAAATGGCGGGGCCGAACTGGCTGAAGGCGACACGAGACTGAAACTTACGGGACGCTTCGTTCTGAAAAGTTTAAATATGAGTTAGATCTTTTTTCTTCGCAGTATTTTAAATAGTTAAGATTAAATTTTTAAAGAACTTTTATAGATTTGAGTCTTCAAATGTCGAAGTTGGTTAAGTTTTGCCAGAGGAATGCAATACAACCTTGTAAAATTTTAAGAGTGTTTTTAATTTCGGATCAGGGTTTTGCTGGATCACCACAAATACAGATTTTTCTTTCCCCTTCTATTTTACTATTTTTTTTAATGTTGTGTATTAACATATGATTTCTTAATTTAATGTACCTTACCCAACCACCGTACCGTAGGCCGTACCGGCTAAGCTGCCAATTCCCATCGGATTTTTTGGTTGTGAAAATCAAACTTCAACTAAGTACGTAGTACTATTACTTATACTGTGCTTCAACTTAAATTTATGATACTTGCACAGTATAAGTAAAGTACTACGTAATACTTGTGTAAAGTAACTCTGGAGCTCTACCGACTCATCTGAAGATGTTTGTCAACAACTTAACCTTAAAACCTATTTATCGAATCAAAATATTCGATGGTACGGAATAATCTGCTTCAGCGTTAGCGGTAGGCCCACAGATCAGCAAAATCATTTCAAGTATTCATTGGTTGACTGGAAATAGGGTTTGAATATTCGACTGTTTTTATTCCGGAATTGGGTTTTAATATTAAACATGGAATTTCGGAGTTCGAAGCTTTTACCATCCCATGGCTTTCTTGTGGACGCACCGTGCTTTAAAAATGCGATTCGTATCGAAATTGCGGTTTTAATGACACGAATTTCGGAATTTCATTAATACCGAAATTCCGGAGCGTATCCCAGCAGAGATCTCTGCTAGTTAGGGACTTCGACATCGTTCGACTTCGACACGCACTAGTCGAAATAGAATAAAGTAGTTAATAAATTGGAGAAGATAGAAGGATATATTTTGAGACATGATTTAGTTTTCGCTCCATCGTAAAACTTTCTCGAGCATGCACTGCACACAGACAGGCTTAGAAGTTTTAAGCTTGTGTGCAGCGAATGTTCCAGATTTCTATTTTTCCTGTTTTTAAAAATACTATTAAAATATCGTGAGTGCAAGTGCATCAGCTATATTCATACTTGAGATATTGCAACTCGTATGACGCAGCCAGCGACCCGCGCTCGACCCCAACTCGACCCGTTTGCACTCTGCAAAGGAAACAGGATACTGCACACTTTATCTTTAGGTACTTCAAATGATTTAACTACTAGGGACTGTACAGTGAATATTTTTGTAAACAAAACTTTGTTCCTTACTGCACTTATCTTACATAGAATAAAGTTACGTCAGATGTGCATAAAGGTGAGCTTACGAGTGTCTCGATAAAAGATCTATTTCAGCTGACCCTACAGGAAGAAAGAGCCATAGGAGTGCAATAATATATATATATAACATAAGTAATGTAATAAATAGTGCAATTAATGCAAAAAAGACAACTTTATCAATTTTAATCTTTATACGATCTTTATATAGGATATGTCGTGACCATAACAAGTTATTTACAACGTCTCAGGTCGACATCTTCACAACTTCAGTGTCCGCGTTAAAGCGTCTAATCCGTGCTTGAATTGAATGAAATAATAACAAATATTTCGGAGCAATTTTTAATTTTTTTAAATTTTTTTTTATACTACGTCGGGTGGCAGACAAGCATACGGCCCGCCTGATGTGAAGCGGTTACCGTAGCCATATTAACGCTCGCAACATAAAACATCGCTCGCGCGCCGCCACCCCCGCAGCCATCGCAGCATCTCCTTCCTTTCTGGTGACCTCACTCACTCGCTGGAACACAACAGCCCTCAAGGGAACCGTTATTTGGCTGCGGTATTCTGTGAGGTGGAGGTACTTACCCCAGTCGGGTAGCTTACAATTACGCTCCCTACCTCTCTTTTCGCCAGAGCTTCGTTTGTCAGTCAGCAGGGTGCACCGCGTGCAGGTGAAGTTGGCTTTGGTTCAAAGATGTTGATGAACCACTTACACCCCAATAAGTTTAGGTTTAGCTAATAAGTCTATACATGCTGTGTTTGCCTATAATTGGGCCTATACATCCTGATTCTTTTATCTGTATTATTAAAGTGTTATGTAATAATGATGTAAACCTGTTGGCAAACCTTAATAGATAATAAATAAATAAATACGATAACAGTACTGAAATATTGTCAGGATTAATAAGTAGAGAGAGCCGTAAAACATTTATTTAGAAATATTTTTGTTGTAAATTTCAATTGTACATAAGAAATCCAATAAACATAGAAAAGATGGCGAACTTATCTCTCATGGGATTTCTCCAGTCAACAATTTAATACTAAAAAGGAAAACAACAGGGCGAAAGCTTAGGTACTTTTTTTTGTTAAATAAGTGGTAACAATATTAACAATAAAAGAATAATTTTACAATAATTAAGAGCGAAGTTAATATATTCAATTTTTATTCATTTAGAACTTTGCTTTTGTTTTTTGGCTGCTTGACCACGCATCGTTGAAATATGACTGAGCTTCTTTGAATCACGATAGAATGCTGGGTTCCAATATAACTTTTTATTTGTGTAGCAAATTGTGAACAACTAGTGTTCGCCTCGTGCTTTCTACGCGCGGATCTTTTCATATCAAATGACTACGTGATAATAGAAATCTGTATACCGAATTTCAACACGATTTGGTTTGAGCTGTGTGTCAGACAATCAGAATTTCTTTTTAATATATTTAGATAACGATTACCTAATGTTGGATCAGCGGATCTACCTCTATCGCTACAGTTTTTGTTAATCGGCAGGATACACTACGACGAGTAGGTGAGGTTGCCTTTGGCTTTAAAGATGACGGTGAACTACGCAAATATGTGGTTCATATTAGTTCGTCTTACAAGAACTGTTAAGTATTTGCAATGGCGCGGGAGGAGGTACCAACAAACGCACTGGCTAGTTAGCTAGCTAGGCTAGTTAGGTAGCTAGCTAGCTAGTAGCACTGTCTTATTATAATAAGGTGTCAGGGTGACAGGCCCCGCACGCAAACATACAATTTATATGCATACCCACATACTTACATATCTAACAAGAATAAACGTTGCAAAATTCTCTAGTATTAGTAATTTGTTGTGTTTCTATCAGTAATATCTCCCAATTAGTTTTTTTTTACGTCGGGTGGCAGACAAGCATACGGCCCGCCTGATGTGAAGCGGTTACCGTATTAACGCTTGCAACATAATATATCACTTGCGCGCCGCCACCCCCGCTGCCAACGCAGCATCTCCTTCTTTTCTGGTGACCTCACTCACTCGCAGGAACACAACAACCCTCAAGGGAATTATTATTTGGCTGCGGTATTCTGTGAGGTGGTGGTCCATTCCCCAGTCGGGTAGCTTACAATTACGCTCCCTACCTCTCTTTTCGCCAGAGCTTCGTTTGTCAGTCAGCAGGGTGCACCACGTGCAGGTGAAGTTGGCTGTTCAAAGATGTTGATAAACCACTTACACCCCATAAAGTTATATATATATATATATATATATATATATACATATATATATATATAATATATATATATATATATATATACACACATATATATATATATACATATATAGTTTGTGATGCAACAACAATAACAGCCTTAACAATTTCCTAAGTTTGTTGTGATCCTGTAAGTGAGGCTTTAAGAAATTCCTGAAAACATGTTCGTACAAAAAATATGTTAAAAAGCATACAACGCGATGTGAATATCTGCAACGTTTCAGTTCCATTCATATTTGAAATATTACAAGTGCCTTAGCACAGGCTGCTACACGACACGCTTCCAGTCTACCCTTAAGCTTAAACTCCAGGAGACTGGAGGTTTTAACGTCCTGCAGACACTTGATAATATTAATAATAATAATAAATTAAGTGAATTAAGATATAATAATAATATTTTATATGACTTAATAATATTAATAATATTTTTTATGGTTCATGCTATATCCTTACCGATTTTAATCAAAATGGCATTTCGAGGGCCATCTAGTGAGTGGCAAGTCACCGCCTGCCGCAAATAACTAGCAATAGAAGCAGTTATGGCAGGCGTCCGTCCCTCTTCTGTAAGAGCCCGGTATTAAGTTCACCCAGATCTCATCTCCATAACCCATTTATTTTCCATCACACTTCGCAATAGTCTCAACGCCTGCCGAGACCTGCTCATGGGTATGTCGTTCCATTGACATATCCTGGAGCGGGTCACGGCGGGCGTACAACATTACATCAAACTTCTCAAAGGGGCCTCTACGCGTTGGATCCATATCCCCGCGCACGCCTATCAAATGACCGGGCTTGACACGTGAGACCAAGAGAGATAATATTAATAATAATATTTTTATGGTTCATGCTATATCCTTACCGATTTTAATCAAAATTGATTCATTTACTTTTATGAGAGAGGGGCAAGGGAGCATGTGGGTCATCTGGAAAGTAATCAACACCGCCCGTTGCCAGCCTTTTAAGGGAAAGGGAGCTCCTCCCATTATGTACTAAATAAAATGCATTTTATTCACTCATATAAGTGGGTAAGCTGGAATAGTTTTTATTTTTTTATTACATAGCTCCTTGACTAACTTAGAACGTAATAAAAGCCCTAGGATTATGCTAGATCTTACTTACCGTATTAATATTGTAAAGGAGAAAGTTCGTATGTTTGTTACTCAATCTTGCAAACAGGTATTGGTAGTTTATAAGTCGAATTGGAATATAGAGTCCATGAGGAGCTCGTTGGCGTCGTTACGCGTGTCAGTCTAATCGAACACGCAAGTTAAGTGACGTCGACCGTAGCCTGTCCATGGATGGGTTTATTTCTCTAATCTACTCGAATCTATTGTGAATGTATCTTTTAAGCAGGGATGTTATGGATTTGAAATTTCGGATTCGGATACGGTTACGGATATGAAATTATTTCGGATTATTCGAGAGTTACGGATAGTTTTAGATACGGTTGGTAATTTTTTTTAGGAATTGTAAAAGGAAGATTTGAATACGAAAGTAAATTTTCAAAATATTAAAACCTATGGATTTACTATAAGTAAATCCATAATCAGCAAATCACGAGAAGCAACTTCTGGACTAAGGAAAAATCATATCATCTATAACACATACATGTGAAGAGGTGGAAATAATCTGTCATAATAGAATGGACCTTCATTTTTATTTAATTAATTTTAATCTCACAAGAATGGAGGACAGATATGGAGAAGTATGTAATTATTGTGTAGATAAACGATGCAAGCGTTGAGCGACGCAGTTAAAAAATCATTTGGCCGGCGAAAATCTATCAAAACGAATCTCATTTAGATTCCGCCTCTATCCGAAATTATCCGAAACTTTTATATCGGTTTAGGTTACGGTTTCAGATAGATTTTTATTTCGGATATCCGATAGATTCGGTTTCGGTTACGGAGCTCCAAAATATCCCTACTATTAAGTATTATCTGTGACAGGAACCCAATGTCATTATTTCGAAATAACCACGAGATGAAGCAGCGGAAATCCGTTAGTAAGAAGTACAAATAGACGGGGACGCCTTTTGGCTCACTCGCATAGAGAGGCATCTATTTACATTCGCAACTCAAATAGGGCCCTACTCATTTATGCGTTAGTTGAATACGCTTAGGGCCCGCTTTAGTAATCCTTTGCGTTAGTAATTTACATTGGCTTTTGAACGAGATCTCCATAATCGCTCCGAGTAGAGCTTTACACGTTGGTATTGCTTGTGATTTATATTTTATTTAGGTAATTAAAACAATTAAGTGAGTGCTGGAAAATTTTCGCGACTCCCTTGGAGTTTTTCGACATTAACCCATTTTGAGAGCCCATGGTGAGAGTCTGGCAATCTGTAATACAGGGCAACCTAGTACGGATACCAGTCTCTCACAATGGTGTGTTTCTGCCAAGAATTTTGTGTAATCGTAATAAGTATATCTTTGTCTCACAAATTGTGAGAGAGATAATTATAAAGATGTATTATTTTATGTATCTCTTTTTTTATCCCGGGTCAAGCTCGGCCATTTGATAGGCGTATGCGGGGATATCCAACGCGTATGAGAAGTTTGATGTAATGGTGTACACGCCAAGATAGAATGATATATCCATGAGCAGGTCTCGGCAGGCGTTGAGGCATTGCGTAGTGGAAAATAAATGGGCTATGGAGATGAGATCTGGGTGAACTAAATACAGAAGACGGACGGACGCCTGTCATAACTGCTTCTATTGCTCGTTATTTGCGGCAGGCCCCCCGCCGAAATGCTGATGGGCCCCCGAAATGCCAGGAAATCGGCCGGGGGCAACACCGGTGTGAGTGACTCAGGGGTGACGAGAGGTGTGCTGCGCTTTCTCCGAAGTTACTCGCGGCGTTATGCACTTTAACACTTCCACTCCTCTTCTCTGGACGGCCAATGACGGCAAGCCAGAGCTGAGAGTCCTGCGGGCGTTCTTGTGTTTACACTCCGACCGGCCAAGACACACCGGAGACGAAGGCCCTGACCGACTTTTTGGATATTCGGTACCCGTGTTGTCATTATTCAATACAGTTTGCCACAAGCTGGCCTGCGGGCTTATTATATTATTATTATTATTCATCTCGGTTCAAAGATGTAGATATCAACCACTACACCCCATAGTAACTCTATAAAATTAAATACTATAATGATTAAAAAGATACCTCTGCTGTAAGTTGATGAGGAAGCATTTTGTAAAGTCGTCCTTTTGTGAAGTCGTGTTCCACCTGATTCGCTTCGCTTTACCTGGGCTGGTCACGTTTTGTATGAAATTTTGCTAACAAGCGTCTACAAAGTTTTTACAGACGAAAGTTTCAGCCTGAATCACATGAGCATTATGACGAAAGTATTTACGGCCCTACGTGTTATAGACTTTTGCACTCGAATTCTTACTGAATGGGCTATAGTCTTTTATCTTTAATCTTTATGGTATATAAAAAACTTAGTAGATACTAAACGTGGGTAAAAATAGTTAAACGAACTCAGTCCTGCATCCGTGAGGCTGGGATGAATTTTGACAAAACGATAGTTATTATTTGAATAGTTGACTTCGGCCAACTTGCCAGAATATTATAAATATTAAAAAAAATGGAAAAATTCACCATTCCGCCTAGGTAGGATTTGAACCCACAGCCTCACGATTACCGGTCGAGTGCTCTTCCAACTGAGTTACCAGGACGGTTTGTGATGGTGGCTGCCTGCTGGTCGTCAATCGGGTACATTCGCGTACCGGGGCGCCCACCGCCGCCTTCACCTGACCGGTCCAACGCATAGGGATCTGCCCCGTGGGTAGTGGGTAGATACAGGCTGATAATGATGATGATGATAAAATGTAGTAAACTCTTCAATAAAATAACTTACCCATAATTAAATAATAGCATCACCTTTGGAAACAGTCTGTAATTGGTGGAAAACTAGAAAACTTCGTAAATGCTCGCCATGAAGAGTTATTTAATTTAAAACTAAACTACGAGTACGCTTCCGGGGGTTTAGTTGTTTGTATCACTTTGTATGCAGTAACTCTATACAATGAAATTCAAATCGTTAAAGGAAAGTTTTCCCCAAAAATATTGCCTGAAAGTTGTCTTCTTATTTTTGTACTCTATTGGACGTGGGGTATGAGGAAACGAAACGCTCGAGATTCGAGAGGATTATTTATCCATTTTGGGCTCTATTCTGTAATACTTATCTTCTTGTCGGTATCACAAATGAACTGATTGCATATTTCATTCATTTAACATCTAAAGCAGGGTTGTCCAAGGCACGGCCCGCGGGCCGCATGCGGCCCTCGGCTTATATTTGTGCGGCCCGTGACGTGTTTCTCATTTATCGCTACAGTTTTTATACAGCGAAGCTGACTGAAACTTATATTATATTTAAAAAGTTAAAGTTCTATAACTAACTGGTTATAGTAAGCTTAAACTTTTAAAGTAGGCACTAAAAATGTCAAGTAGTTATTTGTTTCTGCGTCCCGCTGATCTAGTTAGTAATTTGTAATGGTCAAATTAAATATTTCATTTGAAATAGAGTCGCTTATTCATTGGTATGAATAACCACCCTGCTGACTGACAAACGAAGCTCTGGCGAAAAGAGAGGTAGGGAGCGTAATTGTAAGCCCGACTGGGGAATGTACCTCCACCTCACAGAATACCGCAGCCAAATAACGGTTCCCTTGAGGGCTGTTGTGTTCCTGCGAGTGAGTGAGGTCACCAGAAAGGAAGGAGATGCTGCGATGGCAGCGGGGGTGGCGGCGCGCGAGCGATATTTTATGTTGCGAGCGTTAATATGGCTACGGTAACCGCTTCACATCAGGCGGGCCGTATGCTTGTCGGCCACCCAACATAGTATAAAAAAAAAAAAAAAAATTGTTTGCATGCTGCCAGGCGGCTGCCAGTGCAGCAGCTCCTTCCATTCTGGTGGTTTTTTTTTTGACGCCCGACGTGCGCGGTGGCACCCCCCAGCCGTGCTGTGTTCTGTGCTGACTTGAGGTGGAAATTTGCAGGAACACAACAGTTATATAAATTTTCAATGCTCATTTAACAACTTTTCTTATAATTTTGTTTTATTTCCCAACCTCACAGTTGCCAACTGTATGTTTCGGGAGGGCGGCAGGGAGTGACCATATTGTACCTTATTATACTGTGATAAGAGTATTAAATGAAACGGCCTGACGAGCGAAACAAACGTAGTAAATTTTATCGTTCTTTTTAGGGTTCCGTACCACAAAAGGAAAAACGGAACCCTTATAAGATCACTTTTTTGTCCTTCTGTCTGTCTGTCTGTCAGTCTGTCTGTCTGTCTGTCTGTCAAGACCCTCTATGTCTAGAATGCGTGGAAGTATCAAGCTGAAATTTGAACTGTATACTCAGGTCTACGGTCCCATGAAATTGTAAGAAAATAAAACTGCAAAGTTTACGTAAAAAAAAGTTACAGCCATTTATTCAGCAAAAAATGCATATTTCGATACATTCTCAAGGGAATCAAAACCTATAGGGTACTTCCTGTTGACCTAGAACTATGAAATTTGGCAAGTAACATCCTTATCGACTACAAGTACAAGAATAAATCTCAAAACTATACATTTGTAAAATAATTAAATCTTAAAAAATAGGGGTTCTATATTTTTAATAGGAGGTCGAAATTTCAAATTGAAGCTACTAACTACTAAGAACTAGTTCAAATAGGGTATCATATGAAAGGGCTTGATGTGCACATTGCAAATTACATTTTATTTATTTTTTCCGACGCATTATTTTTTATTTCTAATGAAAAATATCAAATTTATAATGATCCTACGTACGGAATCCTGAGTGGGCGAGTCCGACTCGCTCTTGGCCGGTTTTTTTTATTAACAATAAATAAAACTTGCTTCAAAATTTTTTTTGTTTATAAACTTTTCTTTTCGTTTACAGTTGTTGGGGACCTCGTACTCGTTCAGCGCAGTGATGTTGTAAATTTTATCGTCACAGTAAATATTTTATACTATAGTAGTAGAATTAATAGTACTACATAGTAGTATCGTGCATGGAGTTAATATTTATTGTCGTTTATTGTTGGAGGAGTTCAATGGCGTCGTCGCGCGTGTCAGTCCAATCAATCACGCAAGTTAAGCAACGTCGACCGTAGCCTGTCTATGGGTGGGTTTATTTATCTCAAGCTTCGGGTTGCTTCGGAGGGCACGTTCATAAGCCTTCGGTCTCGGTTGTTGTCTTTAGACTTTAGACGATAGTCGTTAAGCCAAGATAGTGACTAAAGGCATAGTATAAATAGAGAAGTAAGGTAACTTCATACAAACGCACCGAGCGCGGTTTGTATGTGAGCGCGCCCGTACCTATGGCCGTCGCACGTACACACTGACAACATTTATAGGAGGTGTTTAATGGGGCGCCAGTCGGGGCTGCGCCGTACGCAAAACCTCCCGGCGCCCGCTTCCACGCAAGATTCGCGCCTGCGCTGACGTTCGTTAATAATTTTAACATATGTCGTATATAACTACAAATACGTTAAAGATGGCTACTCGACTAGCCATAAAAAACATTGCAGTATTCATAGATGTCTCCATAACAATTTGTCATATCCAATTTTTTTTTTTTTATACCACGTCGGGTGGCAGACAAGCATACGGCCGAGCCTGATGTGAAGCGGTTACCGTAGTCATATTAACGCTCGCAACATAAAATATCGCTCGCGCGCCGCCACCCCCGCTGCCAACGCAGCATCTCCTTCATTTCTGATGACCTCACTCACTCGCAGGAACACAACAACCCTCAAGGGAATTGTTATTTGGCTGCGGTATTCTGTCAGGTGGAGGTACAATCCCCAGTCGGGAAGCTTACAATTACGCTCCCTACCTCTCTTTTCGCCAGAGCTTCGTTTGCCAGTCAGCAGGGTGCACCGCGTACAGGTGAAGTTGGCTTTGGTCCAAAGATGTTGATGAACCACTTACACCCCAAAATTATCTTTCTTCTTTTTTTATTCTTTTTAAATTTCCACACCCAAAGGGTAAAAACGGGACCCTATTACTAAGACTCCGGTGTCCGTCTGTCACCAGGGGCTGTAGGTATCTCATGAACCGTGATAGCTAGACAGTTAAAATTTTCACAAATGATGTATTTTTGTTGGCGCTATAACAACAAATACTAAAAACAGAATAAAATAAATATTTAAGGGAGGCTCCCATATAAAACAAACATGATTGTTTGTCGTTTTTGTTATGGAACCCTTCGTGACCGAGTCCGACTCGCACTTGGCCGGTTTTTTGTTACGGATCCCTAATACTTACCCTACTTAATTTTGTATTTTGTACCTTATTTAATTTTGTATATAGAGATTGACTAAGTATTTTTGACGGTTGAATAAACTATTAGACTAAATACGTAGGGCTGTCGCCCTACGTATTTAGGCTATTATCGTTCGCTCGGAGCTTGAGTCGTCCTACTTCTTTATTTTTACTATGCTAAAGGAGGCATGAAAACACTGGCCTCCACCGACAGGTGGAGTATGCTCTAAACCCCTTCGATTGAGCGGAGACCCGTGTCCCAACAGTGGGATGATAATGGGTTGATGTCGAGCCGTGTCGTGCCGTCGTTTAGTGCCTCTATTCACACTTTGGTATGAGCATATGAAGGGAGTCACGGGGCATATCAGTATTATTTTCATTTTAATATTATTTTCTTGACTGTATTGGATTTACCAAAAAAAAGAAAGATTGATATCGCTTTTCTTTGTGATTTATGCGAATCTAATTTGATCTCTTACAATGCTACAATATTACAATGGTAATATCATCAACTAGAACTAACCGCAAGGGTACATTTGATATAATTTTGCGTTATAATTTTGTATCACTTGTACCATGGATGGACAAAATTATAATCAATGGTATTACTGATCCAAAGGATTTATTTATTAATGCATAAATGTACAAGTCGACTGATAAATAAACGCTATCATCGATATTAAATAATAATCATAGTCTAAGCGCAGGCCACACTGCAAGCGAAACGAGGTTCGCTTCGCTTCGCTCATATCGCCCACGAGAGAGATAATTAAATTCTCGTTCGCCAGCTCAAAGAGCCGGTCAATAATGTTATTAATGCTATAGATATGGCATATCCATTCTAAATTGCGTCAGAAACCCCTATCGCCTTTGAGACAGAGAGTCTCGCTATACTTATCATCTCATCGTTTTAATATATTTGCCACCTTTTTCCCTCGTTGAGTGCGTCATCGGCGCAATAGCCATTTTTTATCAACATAAATTATTTTTTGTAAAACAGACGGCATTTTTATCTATTTAAAACAATAGTCAGAAACATTAGTTTCGTCGGCTTGTTTGTGCGAACTAATTGCGAGGTGAGACAATTGGGTCACTTATCGGGTGTACGTTATTGACGCTTGTGGCATATGTCTAGTATTCATAACATTATTGGCTACAGTGGTCAGGGCCCCTACTTACAATCTCTTAAAACAACATTATTATACACTACATGAAAAAGATTCGTTCTCTCTTTTTTCACATGTTGCATGGAATAGTCAATTCGTTCGTTTCAATATTTCTATTGCAGTAATAAAACAATATTGTTAAAGAACCAACGTCATAAGTACAAGCCCAGAATTAATCTACGCCATTGCGATGCGAACTTGCGAGCCCGCGAAACCGTCGTTATCTCTCTCGTCTTAAGGTGGGCGACATGAACCAAGCGGAGCGAACGTCGCCGCGTCTTTTCGCGCGCAGTGTGGCTTGTGCTTATAAAGGTAGATCTAAGGAGCTTGATGGTGTCATTACGAGCCATCGTCGTCAACCCTTATTCATTCCACTACTGGGATACGGGTCTCCCCACAATCGAATGGATTTAAAGCATACTCCACCACGCTACTTAACTGCTGGTGGACGAAGGCCAATGTTTTTAAGCCGCCTAAAAGCCACGTATTTGGCTTAACGACTCATATCTAATGACGACAGCCGGGACCGACGACTTAACGTGTTTTTCAAAGCACAAAGGAGTTCGAGATAAAACAGCCGACATGAGACGACCGATAAATAATAATAAATATTGTCAGACAAATTACACAACGCCATGTAGCCCCAAAGTGAGCGAAGCTTGTGTTTTGGGTACTAGACAACTGATAAACATACGTAAATACATATTTCTCTTTGTAAATACATACTTATGATACATAGAAAACACCCAGACTAAGACAAATAGACATGTTCATGCACACAAATGTTTGTCATGTGCGGGGATCGAACCCACGAGCGTTGGTGTCGAAGCCGCGTCATTGACCGCTACGCCACCGAGCTCGTCAACGACCGATGAGCGAGACAAATCATTGGACAGGCTACGGTCGACTTTAACTTGCGTGTTCGATTGCACCGACACGCGCAACGCCGCCATCAGGGACCCTACCATACCCTACCGCCGAAGTTGACGCGCAACGCCGCCGCCATCAGGGACCCTACCATACCCTACCGCCGAAGTTGACGCGCAACGCCGCCGCCATCAGGGACCCTACCATACCCTACCGCCGAAGCTGAAGCCGATTACCATCGGATTTTTTGATTGCGAAAATCAAACTTCAACTTAGATTTATGCTACTTGTGTTTAGCTTAGCTGGTAGAAACGATGGTACTCTAACGACTAAGCTGAAGGTGTTTGGCAATAACTTAACTTTCGTATCAAGATATTCAGTGGTTGCTCAACAGGTTACGCAAAATCGTTACACGTGTGTTATCTACTGTCTAATCAAATCCGCAAGTTAAGAAACAGTAGTATTTAGTAGTAGAAATCGGCTCTCTGCGAGCGCAGCGTGGGACGTCCTCCAATTGGTTGAACCGACGTCAAACGGATGAAAATCTAAACTGATGAAAATGACACAGTGTAACAATTAACTTTAATTAAAACTAGGCAATCAATCAATAAAAAAACTTGTTGTGAATTTAGATGGTGTCGTAATAATTAATGTTAAATAATTAACTTTTCTAATATTATTTTTGTAGTAAATTTATTTTTTGTACAGTCTGTATAATGAATCATTAACATCTATTATGTATGATTGTAAGCGTACGTTAGAACAAAACGACTTATTCCCATCTTCCACCTTAAGCTTCCACCCTGGGTTGGAAGTTGGGAATTGTTTGTCCCATCTTCCAACCCATCGCAGGGTGGAAGATGGGAATATATTATATGAATTATTTTTGTTCCCATATTCCAACCTGACATAAATGAGGTACAGTCAATAAAATAATCGGTTAGTATGTATTTTTTTTACAAAGTAATGTGTATACAATCTTTAAATCCAAGTAAATGATTTCGTTTCCCGATTTCATTTTCGTTTAAAAAAAAAGCCAAATACAAACATAATTCAACGATTGCAGTATAATTAACCAATTAATTTCGTACTTAGTGAATTGATAACAGATATGTAATTATTATGATCTATAATAATTCTCACATTCATAAAAGAAAGTTCAATCTTAACCTAAACGCCTATGCACATGACTGTTCATAAATGTCAGGTTGGAATATGGGAACAAAAATAATTCAGATAATATATTCCCATCTTCCACCCTGCGATGGGTTGGAAGATGGGACAAACAATTCCCAACTTCCAACCCAGGGTGGAAGCTTAGGGTGGAAGATGGGAATAAGTCAACAAAACAGGTCCGCGTATATATGAATGTAATAAATAAATCAATAAAGCCACTGCAAACAATACTTAATTATACATGAAACTAAATACAGTGTGCAACTGACATACTAATAGATGTCATAGTTGTTTAATAACTGATTTTCACCTATTTGTCTGGCTATCATCACGTTGCATTATGAAGTAGTCAGTTCATACAAATGTTTCTCAAACTATTGAACATTTAGAATTTTCATTTCATTTATTTTAACTTTATTGCATAGTATATCGCAGCTGATGCGCAAAATATAAATAATATATAAATAAATAAATATTTCTGGACAATTTACACATCGCCATCTAGTTCCAAATTAAGCGCAAAGTTTGTGTTATGGGTACTAGACAACTGATAAATGTAGCTACCTACTTAAATACATTTTTTTTGTAAATACATACTTATAATACATAGAAAACGCCCAGACCAAGACAAACAGATAGTTCATGCACACAAATGTTTGTCTTATGCGGGAATCGAACCCGCGACCTCGGAGTCAAAGTGGCCATTGCTAACCATTCGAACACCGAGCTCGGCAAAAGGCGTACTATAGAAATATCTACCATTCAGTGGTAAGGGTGCAAAGATTGGTACTTACTTCACATATTACAAAGCCAATAAAATAAGAGATTAAAGAAAAAAACAAATCACCTATTAGAAATTAAATTTATAGATAGATGGAATAATGCTTTATTCGTACCTACCTACTATATAAACTACAGAAACAATATTGTTAGTGATTCACCTGAAACAGCCAGAATCCGCTACGGATGTTAAAATATAGAATCATTTTTTTTAACGCGCTGAAATGCATTATAGCCCATTGTCAACAAGTGAGCGCACTTGCTTTAAGAGTCAGATTTTTTTTTGTATTTATGTAGTTTTCTTTAATGGTTACGTATTCAAAATATATATAATTTATTTACTGCAGTCAATATGAACTGCTTGGAACTGTATGGAACTGCTGCTGATGCAACACAAGCTAAAGTAGCCAACTTCGTCGCACTCGAGGAAAAAATATCAGAGTGCTTAGTGAGAACTTTTTGTTCGCTTTCGATCATATCAACGTAAACAAACCAACCAAATAGAGAAGAACTCTCATGTTTCGAATTTATAAGGCTTAATTGCTCACATTTTGAAGGGAGCAACCCGGCTAATTTGGATATGTAACACGCGTCTGGTAAAACAATATGAAACTTTTTCTCAATTTGGTCGGTTTGTAAACGTTACGTTCAAATGTGACCAAATAATAATAATAATATGTCTTTATTTTCAGGCATACACCCATATAAACTTATCATTTTACGACAGAAATCGTACAAAGAAATAAATTTGAATTATATTTTGAATTACATTAAATTAAATTAAAATATCGAATACAAATAAATAAATAAAAAAAGATTTATAAATTATAAAAATAAAATAGAACAAAAAACTTGCACTAAGCATTCTGTTATGAAAGTTTGTGAACCACTGTATGGTGATGCAGAGCTAAATTACTAATGTGTGTCACACGTTTCAGGCACTGTGTTGACTTACTTCGTTACCGCCCCAAGAATTTTAGTATTTCACATTCCTTCGCTGGGTTCACTTGCTGGTTAAGTCAATAATAACCATGGGTTCCGATTCCTTAAAGAAAAATTATCCTCAAAAATATTGCTTGAAAACTATTTGCAAATTTCTTTATTTTATCGGTTGTGGGGATTGTTGGTATGAGGAAAAGACGCGTTCAAAGTTAGAGAGGATTGTTTACCCATTGTGGTTTGTTTTGTCTAACTCTTACGTTATTATTGGCATCATAAATCAACTGGCCGCTCATTTCATTGATCTATCATCTAAGGAACGTAACGATTTACTACAACATAGCATAGCTCATCCCACGATCTACATGAAGGTTACCGTCTTATACCTGCAGAGATCCCGCATAAAGACCATGTTCAAGAAATTTTTAGAAGATACACGGTCGATATTTTCATCTCCAGAACTCGATAAAGCAGCAATGACAAAAGGATTTAATTATTCTATTACTTTATGTGCCGTTACTTATGGCACGTTGTTTTTTACTATGATGGATCAAGTTAGAGCTCATTTCACAGAAGGTATCAAAATTTTAAATATATTTTGATGACGTGATAATCTATATAATAGGTCGGGGAAAAAGTCTTTTCGCATTATAGTATGTATGAACTTGTAATAAAATCTCTTTGGTTATACCATTTGTATCTAGCAGATTTTGATATCTTTAAAAAGTTTAAATTTTAAAAAAGATAATTCCAAATTCAAATTAGGTAAATGTGTGATTTTCATTTGTTTTTTTTACTGTCAAGATGAGTGAATCTAATGAAGAAATTCGATACATTTTAAAATTTTACTACAAAAAAGGTAAAAATGCAACGCAAGCTGCGAATAAAATTTGTGACGTTTATGGACCTAGTGCAGTGTCTGTGAGAGTAGCACAAATTTGGTTTAAGCGTTTTCAATCAGGAAATTTTGATGTGAAAGATGCACGTCGCTCTGGTCGCCCTGTTACGGATAAAATGGATGCCATTTTTGAAAAAGTGGAGCAAGAGCGGCATATCAGTAGTTACGACGTAGCTGAAGAATTAGGAAATGACCACAAAACAGTTTTGGCGCAATTGAAAAAAGCTGGGTACACTAAAAAGCTCGATATTTGGGTGCCTCACAATCTCACTGAAAGAAACCTAATGAACCGTGTACTCATTTGCGATTCTTTACTACGACGTAATGAAAGCGAACAGTTTTTGAAGAAGCTTATAACTGGTGATGAAAAGTGGATCACGTACGACAAGAACGTGCGAAAAAGGTCGTGGTCAAAGGCCGGTCAGGCTTCACAGACTCTGGCAAAACCCGGGTTAACCCGCAACAAGGTGATGCTGTGTGTATGGTGGGATTGGAAGGGTATTATTCATTATGAGCTGTTACCGCCAGGCAGGACTATCGATTCTGAACTCTACTGTGAACAACTGATGAGATTAAAGCAAAAAGTTGAGAGAAAGCGGCCGGAATTAATTAACAGAAGGGGTGTGATTTTTCATCATGATAACGCTAGACCTCACACATCTTTAGCCACTCAGCAAAAATTAAGCGAGTTTGACTGGGAGGTGTTAATGCATCCACCGTATAGTCCTGACCTTGCACCTTCTGATTTCCACCTGATTCGGTCTCTTCAGAATTCTTTAGGCAATGTCAGGTTACCATCACGAGAAGACTGCCAAAACCACTTGTCGTGGTTTTTTGAACAGAAGTCCCTAAATTTCTATAGTAATGGGATCATGTCTCTACCTACAAGATGGCCAAAAGTTATCGAACAAAATGGCACCTACATACTTTAGTTAAATGTAAATAAACTTTATTAAAAAATGTTTTGAATTTTCATATAAAATACGAAAAGACTTTTTCCCCAACCTAATATATAAAATTCAAAGTCCTGACTGACTGACTGATATATCAACGCACAGCCCAAACCGCTGGGTCTAGAGATTCGAAATTTGGCATGTAGGTTCCTTATGACGTCTAGGGGTACACAAAGAAAGGATTTTCCAAAATTCATCCCCTAAGGGGGTGAAACGGGGGTCCAAAGTTTGTATGGGGGAACGAGATTAGTTGGACTATTTTATCCGAAACTTTACACGAGTACTTCTATAGATAAATGAGTAAATGCGTGTTTCAGGATTTTTCAATATTCAACCCCTAAAGGGGTAAAGTGGGGTGAAAAAGTCTGAAAATCGTCATGGGTATTGTTTTTTATAGTTTATCGGGTCGCTGATTACGAAAATAACAACTATTATCTAATCAAACATAGCCGACGTGATAAAATGTCGCCCCTGTGGGGGTGCGATGGGGTGGAAATGTCTAAAATGGGTTGAAAAAGTCGTAATATCATCATGGGTATTGTTTTTATTGTTTATCGGGTCGCTGATTACGAAATTAACAACTATTTTCTAATCAAACGTAGCCGACGTGAAAATGGCATCGATTTGAAAATGTAACATAGTGGACAAAAAATTACTTAAAAGGATTTTTCAAATTTTAACCCAAAGAGGGTGAAACGGAGGTTCAAAGTTTTTATGGGGAAACGAGCTTAATTGGACTATTTTATCCTAAATTTTACATGAGTACTTCTATAGATAATTGACTAAACACGTGTTTCAGAATTTTTCAAAATTTAACCCCTAAAAGGGTAAAATGAGTCCCAAAAGTCTGAAAAACGTCATGGGTATTGTTTTTATGGTTTATCGGGTCACTGATTACGAAAATAATAACTATTTTCTAATCAAACGTAGCTGACGTGCCATAAAATCCCCCCTGTGGGGGTGCGATGGGGTTGAAATGTCATAATATCAATATGGGTGTTGATTCTATGGTTTTCTAGGACGTCAATTACGAAAATGGCATCGATTTGAAAATATAACATAGTGGACAAGAAATTATTTAAAAGGATTTTTCAAAATTTTACCCCTAGGAGGGTGAAACGGAGGTTCAAAGTTTGTATGGGGAAACGAGTTTAGTTGGGCTATTTTATTCTAAATTTTACACGAGTACTTCTATAGATAAATGAGTAAACATGTGTTTCCGGATTTTTCAATATTCAACCCCTAAAGGGGTGGAATAGGGTGAAAAAGTCTGAAAATCGTCGTGGGTATTGTTTTTATAGTTTATCGGGTCGCTGATTACGAAAATAACAAATATTTTCTAATCAAACGTAGCCGACGTGACATGAAATTCCCCCTGAGGGGGCGCGATGGGGTGGAAATGTCTAAAATGGGGTGACAAAGTCTGAAAATCGTCGTAGGTATTGTTTCTATGGTTTATCGGGTCGCTGATTAAGAAAATAACAACTATTTTCTAATCAAACGTAGTCGGCGTGACATAAAATCCCCCCTGTGGACCCCCACAGGGGGGATTTTATGCGATGGGGTTTAAATGTCATAATATCAATATGGGTGTTGATTCTATGGTTTTCTGGGACGTCAATTATGAAAATGGCATCTAAGAAGGTGAAACAGAGTTCCAAAATTGTATAGTTGGAATATTTTATCCTAAACTTTACACGAGTACTTCTATAGATTCTATAGATAAATGAGTAAACACGCGTTTGCCCCGAATTTCACGCGAGCGAAGCCGCGTGCGAAAGCTAGTGTCTTATAAATCGATGAACGCCGGCTGCACACACGACAAAGCATGACTCATTGTCACGTTTCGCCTGAGCCGAGCGTGCAAGCGAGAGCGCGGCTTGTGACGGAGATGCGTCATAAGAATCGTAAGAGAGATATCCGATTCTTATGACGTTATCACGTCAAATTACCGTCCGTAAACCGACTTTACAGACAACCAATTTTTTATGTTTTGTTATTTTCCAAATTTCCAGCACGGCTACATTTAGATTTTCGATTACAATAATCACTTTACATCGGGTGGTACATAGTTTACAAAGAGCTGTGAAAGTCATATCACTCTTAAATTTGTTTCAGTTACGTAGTTATAAGAATTTTCTAGATTTATCCGAAATTACGTCCAAGGTGGTATTTTATTTCTATCGAAAATGGTGATATCGAAGCGAATTTTCTAGATTACTTAGGACATAATTTTGAAAAAGTATTTTCGTTCAAAATCCGGCTCACCAGCAAAGGTTATAACAAATATCGAGACAAAGATATTTGTGCATAATGTTTCGAAAAAACATGCTCAAAATATAGTCTTTGGATAAAATGATTGTAACATAGTGAAGGAACTGTCCAATTTATGGAAATGTATTTCACTGGAAATAGGCAGAACGATTTCTTTACTTCTTGTTTTGTATAGTACATTAGGTACTATTTCTTATACATATATTATTATTGGGACGATTGAAAGCGTGATTGTGTTTGTACCATCTTGAATAAATATTACAATACACATACCAACATGTTTACAAATAAATAGAACATCAGTCATAGATAAATACCTTAAAACTAACATATATACAATATAACATGTTGAACTAACTAAACTGTACTGTGTTTTTTTTTTTTTTTTTTTATACTACGTTGGGTGGCAGACAAGCATACGGCCCGCCTGATGTGAAGCGGTTACCGTAGCCATATTAACGCTCGCAACATAAAATATCGCTCGCGCGCCGCCACCCCCGCTGCCAACGCAGCATCTCCTTCTTTCTGGTGACCTCACTCACTCGCAGGAACACAACAACCCTCAAGGGAATTGTTATTTGGCTGCGGTATTCTGTGAGGTGGAGGTACATTCCCCAGTCGCATAGCTTACAATTACGCTCCCTACCTCTCTTTTCGCCAGAGCTTCGTTTGTCCGTCAGCAGGGTGCACCGCGTGCAGGTGAAGTTGGCTTTAGTTCAATGATCATGATGAACCACTTACACCCCAAAAGAACAAGAAAATTGTGTACAAGAAAATTGGTTGTCTGTAAAGTCCGTAAAGGACGATAATTTTACGTGATAACGTTATAAGAAAACATCGGCCGATGGAGTGGAAGAGAGATAGATGCGCCAGAAGCTGCGCTCTCGTTTGCACACTCAGGGGGAACGTGACAATGAGTCATGCTTTTTCGTGCATGCAAAAAACAACAAAAAAAAAAACTTGCTTGCTTGGGTTGCACTCCGAGAGTGCCGGCAGAAGTGAAAACTTGAACATTAACGTTGAGAATTTTTTAATATTTTGGAATGGTTAGGGAGTAATTTTGCACGAATTGGTTCCTACGCCGCGCCGGCTGACTACTCTCCCTACGTCTTACGAATTTTCGAACAGGTCACGTGTCATGACGCCACGTTAACATTTTTCAACCATTTAAAAAGTACACAACGCCGCTAAAGAAGTTTTCATTGCAAATACAATGTATGTATGTGTATGACGTTTTTAAGTGCCCGCAAGGGCCCAATTCAAAATGAACTATTAAAACTCAGGTCACAAAGATACTTTGCAACTCGTAAATAATAATATTAATGCAATAACATTTTCTATTGTGTATTTCTTCCATTTTTTTCTATTTTAGACGTACACTTCAGAGTGGAAGTAACTTTTTTCCCAAGACCCATTCACACTGGCGTCTACATTAACATTCTGCGGTTCTTCATCGAGTTCCACTGGTGGTACCTGGTCGCCCACATGGTGCTAGTAGATAGTTTGTCCATCTGCTCATTGGTGTTCCTCGAAGCCAAGTTCAAACTTCTTCAAACATATTACGTAAACTTGAGGAACATCTTCATTGAGAACACTGAAGGGAAGAGTCAGAAGGAGCTTGATGACGAATTTAAAAATGGGTTCGTGGACGGAATCAAATTGCACGAGGATGCATTGTGGTATGTTGTTTAAGAATACATTAAAATAAAATAAATAAATAACTTTTTTTTTATACTACGTCGGGTGGCAGACAAGCATACGGCCCACCTGATGTGAACCGGTTACCGTAGCCATATTAACGTTCGCAACATGAAATATCGCTGGCGCGCTGCCACCCCCGCTGCCAACACAGCAACTTCTTCCTTTCTGGTGACCTCACTTACTCGCAGGAACACAACAACCCTTATGGGAATTGTTATTTGGCTGCGGTAATCTGTGTGGTGGATGTACTTCCCCAGTCGGGCAGCTAAAAATTACGCTCTGCCTTACATCTTTTTCGTTAGAGTCTCGTTAGTAAATCAATCAGGATGCACCACGTGCAGGTAAGGTTGACTTTGGCTTCGAGATGACGGTGAACCACTTACACTCCGAAACTCAAAAAATGCAGGGGACTCAGCTTTAGTCTATCAATTGTTTGTTTTTTTAGTTTAACAAGTGGCTGGATCGCATTTGGTAAAAGAAATTAGAGACAACCATCGAGCAGTGGCTTGATATAGGCTGATGATGATGATGAGACCTAGTTTTCGTTGCAGGTGTTCCACTAATGTGCAGTATGCCCTCGGGAATATATACAGTGTGCAGATCGTTCAGAGTTTAACATTGTTTGGTATTTGCCTCATTAAGCTTGTCGTAAGTAATGTAAAAAATTTTCACAATACGCTATTTGACCAACATTTTTTTCAGTTTGATATGTAGAGACGTCTCAATAATATACCCATAGGTGAAAGAATTACTTCGAAAGCACAAAAATCTCTCGAAATTTGAAAATCACAATTTTGGACTTTCCCGAAAACGCTCCTTACAAAAGGCTACTGAGTTATGACGTCACAGGTTTGTATTTTGTATGCATCAAATCAGACATTTGTACGTCACGTAATAAAAGTCATAGTATTTTTTATTGCTTCTCCAATGGAAATATTATTTTTTAATAATCTCCTATTTTTAAAATGGATTTCCCGCCAAACTTTGATCGACCCTAAAATAAGTCGGACGGAAGATATTACAATGAAAGTTTGCAGATTGCTTTATAGTTTTGTGTATTCTACGATATTGTTAAATAATTTATAGAATTTTTGAACATTGTCAAATAGCCTTTTATATTTTGTTAAAATTAGAGCCTTTAATACTAAAGAGAGACTTGGTCTCCCTTTGTGAAATCTACCAATTAGTACAACGGCATTCGTTCAGTTCAGATGAGTTATTTGATATGATGCCAACGGCTCCTTTCGGCAATCGCACCGCTCGCCATCGGCAGAGAACTCACACTATATAGTACTTAGAGCTTTTTGTTCGCGTTCGATCATGTCAACGTAAACAAACCGACCAAATAGAGAATAAATTTCGTGTTGTGTGCGTGTTACATATATGTGGCTTCCTTACTAAAATTTTGAATTGCCCGGCAAATTTGGATATGTAACGCTTCTGGGAAATTGTCACAAAATGAAACTTTTTTCTCAATTTGGTCGGCTTGTAAACGTTTTAACGTTCGAATGTGACCAAACTTCCACTAAGTCTTCCTAAGTGGCCGTACAGAGCGATTTCAGAGGGAATTTCTCCCGTGTGCTATTAAGTTGTGGAAGGAACTTCCTATGGAGGTTTTACGAGAGACAATAGCTTGAGATTTATCAAAAAGAGTGTGAAGAGGTAGACAGGGTCGGACGAAGGAATGATGCCCCTGATGTTGTGTGCATCTATAGGCTGCGGTAAAAAATCTTTGTAAAAGTTACTTATGGGGTGCAAAGGCTCTGAACCTGATATACACTGCCATCTAGTTACCGAGACGTAATGTATGTCGAGGCTGAGGAAGAAGAAAACGCACCTCACAGAGGACGCTGCCAAACATCAATGCCTTTGAGGATTGTTGTGTTTCTGCAAATGTTCAGCACGGGTTACGGCGAACGATTTTTTTTTATATGAGAGGAGGGCAAGCGAGCATGTGGGTCACCTGATGGAAAGCAATCACTACCGCCCATAGAAATCAGCAACACCAAAGGGTCACCGATCCGTTGCCAGCCTTTTAAGGGAAATATTGCCTCTGTTCTTGAAGGCCCCCATGTCGTATTTATTTGGGAATACCGCTGGAGGAAGTTGATTCCACAACTTCACAGTTCGTGGTAGGAAATGTCTTATCTAGAAAATGAGTAATACCATTATATTGTACGCTACGGCAAACGCTTTAAATCAGGCGGATTGATTGATCGGCTTAGTAAGAAGAAGGGGCACATGTGGGCCATCAAGCATGACCAACATGCTGGTGACAAACAATGGCTTACAAAAATACTGGCATCTAAAAGTTCTACGTTTTCTTCAGATAAGTGAGCGCACCTTGATGCTCCTGTTTGCCACTGCTTTCTACATAGCGGTTATGGTGGTGCTGACTGGCGCTTACATGATGGTCGCTGGGGATATCACTTACGAGGTAACCTTTTGAAGATTCATTGAAGTAAGAAATTGACCGTGTTTTTTTTTATACTACGTCGGGTGGCAGACAAGCATACCGGCCCGTCTGATGTGGAGCGGTTACCGTAGCCATATTAACGCTCGCAACATAAAATATCGCTCGCGCGCCGCCACCCCTGCTACCAACGCAGCATCTTCTTTCTTCCTATCTGGTGACCTCACTCACTTGTAGGAACACAAAAACCCCTAAGGGAATCGTTATTTATATGCGGTATTCTGTGAGGTGAAGGTACATTCCCCAGTCGGGTAGCTTCCAATTACGCTCCCTACCTCTCTTTTCGCCGGTGCTTCGTTTGCCAGTCAGCAAGGTGCACCGTGTGCAGGTGAAGTTGACTTTGGTTCAAAGATGTTGATAAACCACTTACACCCCAAAACTAAAGGTCAGCAAAGTTTTAATAAATTGAAATTTGACATTGATGTGTAACGCGTTTCAGGCAGCAAAATTATCCACTGCGATTTTCCACAGCGGGTGGGAGTATTCCCACTCGCTCCGTGAACTTCGCCCTTATATTCTGATGGCGATTCAACGGAGCCAAGTGCCGATTGAAATGACTGCTTTCGGCATTGTCCAACTTTCCTATGACAATTTCATATCGGTAAGACAATTTTATATTTCTTTTTTAGACTACGTCTTCTCCTTCTGCGACTACGGCTCCTTCGAGTTGGATGATGAATAACACTCACGTGCCACGTTAAGTCGTCGGAGCCCATTTCGCGGGACTCCTATTTCTGTTAGCGGGACACAAGACAAACTAAACCTAACCGAAAGACAATCGGCACCTCAAAATACAACGACTGCGTACCAAAACGCTGGTCCTTCTATCCATTATGTTTTACGTAATATAATAGTAGGTATAAAGTTTGCATAACATTCATGTGAGCGACTTATATATCTGCACAGACTGCTCTGCCCCCTTACCACCATCTCTTATTGCGATTCAATAATTGAATAAGCGACTCTATTTCATTTGAAATAGAGTCGCTTATTTATTGGTATGAATAAGCATTCTATTCAGTTATTGAATCGCAATAAGAGATGGTGGTAAGGGGGCAGTTCTCGTATGTAATCCGCTCGCTCTAGTGCGGCATGGATTATTATGACTATAGATGTCTGTGTTAGTATACAGTTTGGCAATACGCAGCCCGTATCTACTCACTGCTGGATATAGGCCTTCTTCAATGTCAATAATTGATATACAAACTGACGAGCTCGGTGGTCGAATGGCTAGTAAAGGCAATTTTGATTCCGAGGTTGCGGGTTCGATCCCCGCACTAGACAAACATTTCTGTGCATGAAGATGTCTTTTTGTCTTGGTCTGGGTGTTTTCTATGGGTATTATAAGTATGTACATATTTACAAGAAAAATGTATTTAAGTACATTTATCAGTTGTCTAGTATTCATAGTACAAGCTTTGCGATTAATTTGGGACTAGATGGAGCTGTGTTAATTGTCCAGAATTTTTCTGTTTTTAAACTTGATTTAATTACATGTACCGATTTGTTTTTCCAGGTACTGCGGTCATCTTATTCGTTCTGCGCTGTCATGCTATAAATTTAAATCAGTGAATACTGCATTTTCTGCATATTTTTTTCTTTTCATAACTGTCATTAATACAGCTTATTGCACCAGTTGTAGGAGGCATCCAAGGCTGCTTCTTGATGCTAATTTTCATGCTTGTTAATAATATCTGCAATATATTGTAGTGGAAGACTTATTTATTTATTTCCACACTTACGGCAAATTGTACAGGTATAACCAGCGTATTAAACACATTATTTTTACTACATCGTCGGGTGGCAGACTTGTAACGGCCCCGCCGATGCGAAGCGGTTATCGTAGCCGTATTAACGATCGCAACATGAAATATCGCTCGCGCGCCGCCACCCCCACCGCATTTCCTTCGTTTCTGGTGACCTCACTCACTCCCAGGAACACAACAATCCTCAAGGGAATTGTTATTTGACTGCGGTATCTTATGAGGTAGAGGTACTTCCCCAGTCGGGCAGCTTACAATTACGCTCCCTATCACTCTTTCAGCCAGAGCCTCGTTTGTTTCGTGAGCAGGGTGCACCTCGTGTAGGTGAGGTTGGCTTTGGCTCACAGATGGTGGGAAGCGACTTACACCCCAAATTTTCCCAAGTCGTGGTCAATACGGGGCACGAAGCGAAACGAAGCAAAGTTCAGCTTCTCTCATGTCACTATTAATACTCGTACATAATATGTACGAGTATTAATAGTGACATAGCTGTGTGAAAAGAAGTATATATTATATACTTCTTTTCACACAGCTATGTCACAGTATTACTATTTTTCATAAGTTCGCGATGTGAACTGAAGTATGAAAATACGCGGTAGCGATACGAGCGAAGCTAAACGAACTTAGTTTCGTTTGGTTTCGCTCGCCGCGGTGTGGTCTATACTTTATTCATCCAATGAAGAATGTTACTAGGTATGCCAAATCGCTTGAAATGTCTCAGTGAAGCCTGTATGTATACAAACACACTAGTTTTTGTTGTAGTCAAAAATACCTAGTAGTTTTGATTTTATAGTCATTCAAAGTTTCGAAAAATATCGAGTCCCGCTAACAGTCTTGTGACGTCATTTCACAACGCATCGCACGGGCCACGGCCACGGCTCGCTTAGTATTAGGGATTCTAATTGTAGTATTTAATTATTTATTATAGTAATTAAAATTTAAAATAAATTAATAATAAAATTAAATAAAATTAATTTTATAATAAATATATAAATAATTTATAATAAATTTAATAAATTATTATTATTATAGCATTTAATTAATTATTTAATTGTAATTATAGTATTTAGGTATAATTTCAACGGCACGAGCGCGCGACCGCGAGCGGACTGAGTGAGCCAGACTAAGCGTGTTGTACGATGACGTCACACAGCCCGCGGCGTACGGTTACAACTTGTTTTACTTCTAAATCGGAAACTAATTGACATATCGAAGTAATTCTTTCACTAGTATTTTTTATTTTTGACAGAGAATATGGAGTGCTAATAATCAAAATTAGTTAACATTCTCCATTGCGGGATATTGATCTCTCCTCAATCGAAGGGGTATAAAACTCGAGATAAAAAAATTGGTTGCCTGTAAAGTCGGTATACGGGCGAAAGTTTTACGTGACAACGACTTTGAGTGGTAAAATGTTTTCGAGTGGAAGGGACGCATGCCTTTCACTTTTTATGTCTGTCTCTCTCGCTCTTAGAAGGGACGCGTGCCTTTCACTCGCTCTCATTGTAAGCGCATAACGTGAGCCAGTTTCTTGAAGTGTCACCCGGCTAACCAATTTATAAGACGTTGTCACGTCAAAAAAAAAAAAAACTATCCATGCTCAGGCTTCGACGTTGCTTAACTTGTAGGTTCGATTAGACACAACAACCATCAAACTCAATATTTGCCTAGATTATGCAGTTAAATATTTGCCGCTCTTGACATTACAATTCTAAGTTCCTATATTATATTTTCGTGTTTCGGAAGGCACGCTAAGCCGTCGGTCCCGGCTGTTATTAGATGATAGTCGTTATGCCTTTAGGCGGCCTGAAAACACTAGCTTCCGCTAACCTGCAGTTGAGAAGCGTGGTGGAGTATGCTCTAAACCTCTTCGATTGAGGGAAGACCCGTATCCCAACAGTGGGACGAAGGACGAATAAGGGTTGTCAACGATATTATTTTAGTGTTTTAACGTATCAAATAAAGTACCTGGGTTTAATGACAAGTAAACGTAGGTACCGTGGAATGAAGGGAAGAGGGCAAGGCTAGAAAGATGTAAACTTCTTTCTGCAAGACATCAGAATTACTCTCAGAAAATTGCCGTATCAAATATCTGTCGACTTAGGCTCAAGCCTAATCAGCTTGTAGTTAATCCATACAATAGCGAAGCTATCTCGTAATAGTACTATAACACAGTGCTTTATTGAATTCCGATACTAGACTAGACTACTAGACAAAAGATCTATTATTTCCACTACTTGGTTGAGTGGGCACAGAGCGAACGTCAGTGTCATCAAGATAATTAATCCAAACAAAGCACATTTGACATCTATAATAATAAAAGGCTTTGTCCTCACTGACTGACTGACTGACTGACTGACTGACTGACTGACTGACTCACTAATCAACGCACAGCCCAAACCGCTGGGTCTAGAGATTCCAAATTTGGCAAGTAGGTTCTTTATGACGTCTAGGGGTGCACTAAGAAAGGATTTTTCAAAATTCATCCCCTATGGGGAAACAAGATTAGTTGGACTATTTTACCCGAAACTTTACACGAGTACTTCTATAGATAAATGGGTAAAGACGTGTTTCAGGATTTTTCAAAATTCAACCCCTAAAGGGGTCAAATGGAGTGAAAAAGTCTGAAAATCGTCATAGGTATTGTTTTTATGGTTTATCGGGTCGCTGATTACGAAAACAACAACTATTTTATAATCCAACATAGCCGACGTGACATAAAATCCCCCCCCCCCCCCCCTTCCTCATCATCATCATCCCCCTATGGGGGTACGATGGGGTTGAAATGTCATAATATCAATATGGGTGTTGATTCTATGGTTTTCTAGGACGTCAATTACGAAAATCGCATCGATTTGAAAATATAACACAGTGGACAAGAAATAACTTAAAAGGATTTTTCAAATTTTTCCCCTAAAAGGGTGAAACGGAGGTCCAAAGTTTGTGTAGGGAAACGAGATTAGTTTGACTATAGATAAATGAGTGAACACGTGTTTCAGGATTTTTAGAAATTCAACCCAAAAAAAGGAGTAAAATGGGGTCAAAAAGTCTGAAAATCATGAAGAATATTATTGTTTTTATATTTTATCGGGTCGCTGATTACGAAAACAACAACGATTTTAAAATTCAACGTGGCTAACGTGACCATCATCATGTAATTTTTTTAAACTTTGATTTAACCTTTTTAAGCTGATGGAATGAGACTTGTGTGTTGACTGAAGTGTTATCCTAATAGATTTTTAAATTTGTATTTGGCGTAAATCGGCCGGCGCGGTGAGGACGGGACGGGTGTAGTAGTAGTTATCTGGAAAGTTCTGGCATCCGTATTTAGTACAATTATAGGTGCTACATGAGGGTGGTTGCGTTGCGTGTTATATTATAGATAAAACAATGTCCTATCTATAATAATAAAAGGCTTTGTCCTCACTGACTGACTGACTGAATGACTGACTGACTCACTAATCAACGCACAGCCCAAACCGCTGGGTCTAGAGATTCCAAATTTGGCAAGTAGGTTCTTTATGACGTCTAGGGGTGCACTAAGAAAGGATTTTTCAAAATTCATCCCCTATGGGGAAACAAGATTAGTTGGACTATTTTATCCGAAACTTTACACGAGTACTTCTATAGATAAATGGGTAAAGACGTGTTTCAGGATTTTTCAAAATTCAACCCCTAAAGGGGTCAAATGGAGTGAAAAAGTCTGAAAATCGTCATAGGTATTGTTTTTATGGTTTATCGGGTCGCTGATTACGAAAACAACAACTATTTTATAATCCAACATAGCCGACGTGACATAAAATCCCCCCCCCCCTTCCTTATCATCATCATCCCCCTATGGGGGTACGATGGGGTTGAAATGTCATAATATCAATATGGGTGTTGATTCTATGGTTTTCTAGGACGTCAATTACGAAAATCGCATCGATTTGAAAATATAACACAGTGGACAAGAAATAACTTAAAAGGATTTTTAAAATTTTTCCCCTAAAAGGGTGAAACGGAGGTCCAAAGTTTGTGTAGGGAAACGAGATTAGTTTGACTATAGATAAATGAGTGAACACGTGTTTCAGGATTTTTAGAAATTCAACCCAAAAAAAGGAGTAAAATGGGGTCAAAGTCTGAAAATCATGAAGAATATTATTGTTTTTATATTTTATCGGGTCGCTGATTACGAAAACAACAACGATTTTAAAATTCAACGTGGCTAACGTGACCATCATCATGTAATTTTTTTAAACTTTGATTTAACCTTTTTAAGCTGATGGAATGAGACTTGTGTGTTGACTGAAGTGTTATCCTAATAGGTTTTTAAATTTGTATTTGGCGTAAATCGGCCGGCGCGGTGAGGACGGGACGGGTGTAGTAGTAGTTATCTGGAAAGTTCTGGCATCCGTATTTAGTACAATTATAGGTGCTACATGAGGGTGGTTGCGTTGCGTGTTAGACTTGACTTGGATAATCTAAAAAGCGCGAACTTCACGCGAGCGAAGCCGCAGGCAAAAGCTAGATAGTAAAAGGCTTTGTCCTCACTGACTTGACTGACTGACTCACTAACACTAAACTTTGGATATGTGTTCCTTATACAATGTAAGCGCGCACTAAGACGAGATTTTCCGAAATTTCACTCCTAAGAGGTTAAAATAGGGGGTTGAAAAAAAACCCTCTTGGAAAACGATTCACCTACGATTTTGAGACTTGGTAGAATAGTTGTTGTTGTTGTTGTATGTAACTTTATTGTACAAAAATTTCAGAACACAGTAAATATAAAAATGAAAACACGAATTTGTACAAAGGCGGACTTATCCCATAGAGGGATCTCTTCCAGCCAACCTTTGAGCATCTGAGATGACATAGTTAACAAATAGGTAGGTGGAGTACATATATGTGGGCATATATCTAAACGCACATGTGACATGATATTCATGTCTTCTACATATGTAGAAGTGCAATAATTTAAAATCTACTACATATACACACTCATACAAGTAACTTGTTAGTGTAACTCACAAAACTTAATAAAATTATTTTAATGTGAAGAACTCGTTGTTAGAGAAATTGTCACGGAAGTATTTCTCCAGTGCGGACTTAAATGAAAATATTGAGGAAGCCTTTCTCACTTCATTGGGTAACGAATTCCAAAGCTTTGCTGCTTTTACTGTAAAGGAGTTGGTATAGGTATTGGTACTATGGTGTGGAATGTCCAGGATCAAATCACCCTGACAACGCAAGCGACAGTCTCTTATCCGGTACTGGAACTTATCACGAAGGTATGAAGGAGCCTTTGGGTGAAATAATACATTATATAAGAAAGAGAGAATGTGACTGCTCCTACGAGCCCTAATGGGTTGCCAACCAAGGCGAAGACGAAATGCCGAAATGTGGTCATACTTGCGTAGGCCGAAAACAAATCGTATGCATTGGTTTTGTAGACGATCTAATTTATCAACTAACTCTTCCGCTGGGTCTAGATATGCCACATCGCCGTAATCGAGGAGAGGAAGAAGGAGGGATCGAGCAAGTAAGGACTTTGTAGAAACTGGAAGAAAATTTTGCAGACGTTTTAGTGAGTGAAGAGATGCATAAAGTTTCCGGCTTACTTCACTGATGTGGGGGGCCCATGAGAGAGTTTGGTCAATGGTGATACCCAAATTCTTTACTGTAGAGGAATATGGTATAACGGTACCAGAGAAAATAATATTGGGAACCACCGTATCACTCAGTCTTGTTATATAATAAGGGCTACCCAGCACGATGACTTGAGATTTGGCCGCGTTAATTGTCAGCCCAAAGTTTTGGGACCATTCAGCAATATTTGCTAGATCAGCGTTGATTACACTAGCTGCCTGAGAGAAGTCTTCAAGAGGGGCAGCAGTATAAATCTGCAAGTCATCGGCATACAAGTGATATGAAGAAGTAATTGAGGCAGTAATGTTGTTAATAAAGATGGAGAAAAGAACTGGAGATAATATACCACCTTGAGGTACACCAGCCTTAAGCTCACACCAGTCTGATCGGCACTCATCGATCCTCACCAGCTGGCGACGACCGACAAGATAAGATTCAAACCAGCTGAGGGAAGAAGATGAGAGGTTTAATAGACGAAGGAAACCAAGCAATAGATCGTAGTCAACTGAGTTGAAAGCACTAGAGAAGTCAAGAAGAGCTAGAATAGTGAGCTTTTTGTTGTCGATGTTATAACGTATATCGTCAGTGACTTTGACCAGAGCTGAAACAGTGCTATGTCCTCTTCGAAATCCGGATTGATGCTGGCTGAGAAGATTAAAACTCTGCAGATGATTGGAAAGATGCTGATGGACAAAATACTCTAACACTTTAGATAGAAAAGGTAGGATTGATATAGGACGAAATTGGGAGAATAAGGCAGGGTTAGGTTTTTTGGGAAGGGGGATAATGTGACTATCCTTCCATAAGGTCGGAAAAACACCAGTGGAAATAGAACAATTAAGTATATCTGCTAATATAGGAGCAATTTCATTTTTAATCACCAGGATCATATTAAGTGAAATTCCATCATTACCCACAGCTTTGGACCTAAGAGAATCTATTATTTTTATAATATCGTCTGCTGCAATTCTAGGAAGATCGAACTGAGGACAGTCCGCGGGTTCTACAGTCGCAAGATGTGCGAGTGAGCGCTTTTTAGCTGAAGGATCAATAGAATCGGAGACGGAGCAGAAATGTTTATTGAGTCCATTAATGTCCAAGTTGCTATTAGTACTCGCTTGACTTTTACCCACCCCCAATCCCTTTAGAAATCTCCACATTCTCTCTGGAGCACAGTTGTCGATCGATTTGTGTATATGATCGCGCCTAGCCGCTCTGCACAGCCTATTACACCGATTACGCAGTTCTGTGTATTTTTCCTGATTTGCAGCAGAGTGATCGTGGCGTAGTTCTATCTTTGCCCTATCACGCTTCGCCATTAGTTTTTTCAATTCAGGTGTTAACCATGGAGCCGGGAAATGTTTAACACGAATTTCTTTGAGTGGAGCGTGTTTGTCAAATAGCGAGATAAAAATGTCATTGAATGCTTTCACTTTGGTATCTACATCTGGCGCATCAAAAACAGGATCCCAGTCGGCATTAACAAAGTCCTCTCGAATCTTCTCCTTATCGATACCGTTAATGTTTCGAATAGAGATTACTTTGTGACGCCTCTTGGGAGGTCGGAGTCTAAACGACGCATAAACTAGGTCGTGAGCTGAGAACGCAGGAGCATTGAATTGACCATAAGCATCCACAAGGTCCGGAGAAGACGTAATAATTAGATCCAGGCAAGAAGGAGCACCATTATGTGGAAAATGAGTTGGAGTAGAAGAGAGATTATATAAATCGAGAGACCGAAGAAGAGAAAGGAGAGCTTTGGATCGGCGATCATTTTTGATTAGACAGGTGTTGAAGTCACCCATGATGATAACATGGTCAAATTGAGAGCGAAGATCGGACAGAGTGGATTCAAGAGAATTAAAATAATTTATATGAAGAGAAGGGCTGTAGAAGACGCCTAGTAGAATTTTAGCGTGATGGAGGGTGACTTCGAGAAAAAGATGTTCAGGCGCCTGAAAAACCGAAGGGGAAAACGACACCGTTTGACAAGAGATATCACTACGCAGGTAGATGGCCACCCCACCATAACCCATCATCCGTCCAGAACCGTCTTGCGAGATAGAGCAGGTACGATCATGTCTAATAAGACGAAATCCAGGCAGAGGATATAGAGTTGAAGGAAGGGAAGGCTTCAGGAACGTTTCAGAAATCAAAACAGCGTGTATATTTGAGGACGAAAAGGTGGCTAGAAGGTCCACGTAGTGGGAAGCAATGCTTTGCGCATTTATATGTACCACGTTGAAATTTTTTTGAAAGGAGGAAAAACTTAGCTTTAAATTGTCAGCAAGAGACGGTACCCGATCCTCGTTACTATCATCGGCACTGAAGAGACTTTCCAAAGATGAGGACAATGAATAATATTCAGAGTCGGAGTTATTTCTCTCTATGTCGGACATCATAAATACAACGAGTGCTTCTGCAACGTTAGAATACAATTATGGGAAAATAAAATAAATTTAAAACAAATAGCAATAAAATAATAATAAAGAATTAAGTGAAAAGTAAAGTAAATTTCAATAAAATCAAATAGGTAAGCAATACAATATCTGCACTGAGGCACCAATGCCATACCAGAATCAGACATTCGCTAACTGCTTTAACATTCTCATTTAACTATCCATCAATCCAGACTATTCCAGACCCAAATGCCGCTATCACGACTTATTTATTACGCACGTACATACCTCAGCTCACAGCGCCGCCGAAAAGACCAGAAATGGAATTAAATTTGATTAGTAGTAGCAACATTGAATTTTTCATACAAAGTGTTGTGTTTTCACAAGTAAAGTAAGACCTCTATCATTTCTATGTCTTTTCAGCTGCAACCAAATAATATATTTATGTAATGTAACAATTTGAAGAAACGGAACGTATTCCTTGTCATTGACATTTCATTGACAGCTGACGTCTAACGTCACAGTCTCTGGCATGTCATGTCATAACAAAATCATAACAAAACAACATTGTGAACGAGTGAAGTATTTTACGTGATAAAAATATATGACTTTGATTGATTGAAATAATACGGCATTTTAATCATAGATTGAGGTAGTTAACGATAAAAAACTAAACTACCCGGAAAGTTGGCGACCATTAAAATAGAAATAAAAGATAAGGTAATATGCACTGATTTGGAACATAAAGGTGTAAAGAAACAATGTTCTGTTGGAGAATTAGTTTTATTGTTTATGGTTTTATTGATGGCTGAAAAACATAGTGACATTGTAGGAATTTGAATTTAAATAAGAGAATGTATTTTGTTTCGGGTTTGAGAAAATTTAGTTGTAATGAAGTTGTCAAGAAGAATAAGGAAAAATATGTGGTAGATTGTGGTTTTATTGTTTTAAGTTTTATTTTGATGAAATATATTTTATTATGAGAAGATAAAGTTTTTAATAACATTTTAGACAGTGTGTTCCCAAAAGGTGATAGTGAATCAACCCTGAAGGAAACCCCTCTCAACACGTTGTGATTCCGCAACAGGTCATGGGCCTTGCAAAAAATATTTTTTTTGATTAAGAGTTTATATTAATAAATTAACATGGATTCCGAAAATATGGGTGAGAAATTTAAAACTGATTTGTATCCTAAACTAAACAGTGACTGTGATTATACCATATGGAAGAAAAAGATGCTTATTCTTTTACACGCTAAAGATTTGCATGATGTTTTGACTGCCGAATCAAAAGAAAAGGTATGTACAAAGAAAGACAATAAAGCAAAATACCTAATTATTAATAGTTTGCACGACAAATATATTAATCATATTATAGAATGTGATACCGCTAAGGATATGATTACAAAATTAGATAATTTATTTTTGGGAAATAAAGAAACACAGATTTGCACTTTATTGGAAGAATTTTATAATTTCAAAATTACAGAAAACATCATGAATGACATTAGTAAACTGCAAAATAAAGTAACAAAAATTAGGAGCCTTGATTTTCAAATGGAAGACCAGCAAGTGATATCAAAAATATTAAGCTGTTTACCTACAAAATTTGACTACTTTCGAACGGCGTGGCAATCAACTGGAAAACAAGATAGGAATTTAGATAATTTGATTTCAAGAATATTAGTGGAGGTAAATCATCAAGACAGAAAGGAGAATGATGAAAGTGAAACAACTGCAAACACATTTTATATTAAAGACTGTTACAACTGTGGCAAGAAAGGACATGTTGCTAAATTTTGCAGAAACAGAAATACACATAACAGGATGGAATACAAGGGAAATGCACTACAATGTTTTAAATGTTTAAGAATTGGACATAAACATACAGCTTGCAAAGAAGAAAATAACTGTAGTATTTGTAAGAATGACTCACATTATACAAAATACTGCTTAGATAGAGGATCAAGTACTGTAAGTAATGTCAAATCTTTAACATTCAGTTCACATGAAATAGTTGAATTTATAATGGATTCTGGAGCAAGTAACCATATAATTAATAATGATAAATATTTACAAAATTTAAGCAATAAACAATATAGAATAGCAACAGCTGATGGTAACATACATACTGTTAATAAAGTAGGAAAACTGTACAGTAGAAATAACAATTGGAGCTTCAGTGATGTTCTATATGTTCCAAAAATGATAAAAAATATTATTTCAATACCGAAGCTGACAGATTATAATTATGAAATTAAATTTTTCAGAAACCAATGTAAGGTCTACGATGATGGGGTCTGCTTTCTTACTGCGACCAAGGGCAGTGACGACCTGTACTACGTAAGAATTCCTATTGAATATGTTAACCACATAGGAAATTCAAGGTCAGTCAACTTTTCTAGAATATCAAAAGAGGAATTTTGGCATAGAGCATTAGGACATTCCTCGATTAATAATACTAAAGGCTTAGTACGTGGTATTAATCTTGATATTAAAGATAGTTTGGACATCTGCGAAGTCTGCACGCAATCCAAGTTATGTAGAAAACCTTTCAAAACAGAACGTCATAGGGCTACAAAGCCATTAGAAATTATTCATAGCGACATCTGTGGGCCAATAGGGGTTCCAACTTTTGACGGATATAAATATTTTATCACATTTTTAGATGATTACACACACTTTATGAAAGTTTTTCTCATTAAAAGAAAAGATGAAGCATATTCTAAAATAATTAATTATATTAATGTGGCAGAAAATCATTTTAATACTAAAATTAAAACTTTTAGATGCGATAATGGGGGAGAATACTCTAGTAATAGATTAAAGAAATTTTTTGAAGAAAGGGGAATTCAAATAGATTATAATATACCATATACACCCCAACTTAATGGGAAATCTGAGCGATTAAATAGAACAATTATGGAAAAGACTAGAGCGTTACTATTTGATATGAGTTTACCAAAACAATTATGGGGTGAAGCGGTACTTACTGCAGCATATTTAACTAATAGGTGCTCGAATAGAATTAATAGTAGAACGCCGGCTGAAATGTGGTTCAACAGAATTCCAAATTTAGAACATTTAAATATTTTCGGTTCTTTGGCTTATTTTAAAAATAATAAACCTAATGTTAGTAAATTAGATTCAAGGTGCAATAAGGGTTTATTAATTGGTTATACGAATAACGGTTATAAGATTTGGGATCCAATTAATTTAAAAATACATTATTCTAGAGATGTTAAATTTGATAATAATAAAACAAAAGTTATTGAATTTTTAGAAGAATATAATTCGAGTGATAACATGATGGATTTATATAGAATTTTTTGTGATGAAAATGTTAATGAGTGTTCGGTGGATAGTGATTCTCACTTTGAGAGGGGAAATTATAGATATAGTCATGCAGGGTCGAATAGTGATGGGAATACACAAGTGATAGATATTGTCGATGATTATAATTTAGAAAATAGTGATGGAATTAGTGCGGTTAATAATGATGAAGAATTTTTAAATAATAATGAAGAAAGTTTAAAGAATAATGATGAGGTTTTAAATAATAATGATAGTGAAGATGATAATGGTGTTTGTGTAAATGAAATAGTGGAGCCAGAGATTTTAAATGAAAATGTTCAAGAAAATGAAGATGAAGATGATGAACTATTTGAAGATGCAAATGAAATAATTAATGAACAAATTCCTAGAAGAATTTTGCCTAAAAGAGAGAGAAGATTACCAGAGAGATTGAAAGATTATGATTTAGAAAGTTCGTTTTTAACTTATGGTGAAGCAATTAAAGGTGATGAGAAGTTGTTATGGCAAAAGGCCATTGATGAAGAAAAAGATTCTTTGGAAAAGAATAAGACATGGGTTATTGTAAATAAGTCAGAAGCAGAAAATAGAAAAATAATTACAAGTAAATGGATTTTTACAATTAAACCAGGTGGAAAATATAAAGCTAGATTAGTAGCAAGAGGTTTCTTACAGAAATATAATATTGATTATAAAGAAACATATAGTCCAGTGGTTAATACTACAAGTATACGTTTACTGTTGGCAATTGCGGCTCAAAGAGGATACAAGATGAAGCAATTTGATGTGAAGACAGCATTTTTATATGGAGATTTGGAAGAAGAAATTTTTATGGAAATACCAACAGGCTATAATATTGAAAATAGTAAGAATAAAATTTGTAAATTAAAGAAGAGTTTATATGGACTGAAACAAGCACCACTTATGTGGAACAAGAGAATAACCGAATATTTAAAAAAGTTAGGTTTTATACAATTAAAATTAGATCCTTGTTTGTTTTTCTGTAAAGAGAAAGAAATATATTTAGCAATTTATGTTGATGACGGAGTTTTAATTGGAAATAATATTTTACAATTAAATAATATAATAACAAAATTAGAAAAAGAATTTGAAATGAGAAAGTTTGATAAAGTTGAAAAGTTTCTTGGTATTGATATAGACGTTAGAGATAATTTTGTAAAAATATATCAAAAGACATATGTAGAATCATTAATTAATAAATATAATTATGAGAATTTGAAACCAAGTGTTTATCCGGATATTTTGATCGATACACATCAAGAGGGGAAAGGGAGTATTGATGATGTGCATCGTTATAGGACATTTATAGGTTCTTTATTATATTTAGTGAATAAAACTCGTTTAGATCTTGCTTTTCATGTTGGGTATTGTAGTCGATTTCAAGAGAATCCTAACTTAAATGATTTTCTAAATATCAAAAATTTGTTTAGGTATTTAAAAAGCTCTGTTTCGAATGGCATTACTTATTTGAGAGGGAATGATTTAACTTTGAGAGCGTATTGTGATGCAGACTTTGCCGGTGATCCTGATACTAGGAAAAGTACGACTGGCTTTGTCATCCTGTACAGTGGTGGACCTGTTCATTGGTGTTCGCGTAAACAGTCCGTGACTGCTCTGTCCAGTACAGAGGCAGAATACATCTCAGCTGCCGAATGCATTAAAGATCTATTATACGTTCAAAAATTAATTCATGAAATAACTGGTAAAATACCAAAAACGGAACTATTTGTTGATAATCAGTCGGCTATTGTATTAATTAAAAATGGAATCTTGAATAGAAGAAGTAAACATATAGACGTTAGATTTCACTTTATTAAAGAAAAAATTCAAGAAAATAAAATTGAGATATTCTACTGTCCAACAAATTCAAATTATGCGGACATATTGACAAAAGGATTAGACAGAACAAAGTTTTTAAGACTAAGGAAATATATAGTTAGTGACACTTAATTAAAAATGAACATAGTGAAGTGATTTAATGTAATGTTATAGATATAATGATAGGTTAAGGTTGTTTGGCTGATTAATTGGAAATTTAGTTTTAAGGTTGTTTTGATTGATTAATTTGAAATTTATATATTAAGGTTGTTTAGGTAGAATTATTTTAAATTAATATTTATGGGGTTATATTTATTTAGATAGATTTGTTAAGTGGGGAATATGTGTATGGGATTTAATAAGTTAGGTAATATTAATTTAAGAGGGGATGTTGGAGAATTAGTTTTATTGTTTATGGTTTTATTGATGGCTGAAAAACATAGTGACATTGTAGGAATTTGAATTTAAATAAGAGAATGTATTTTGTTTCGGGTTTGAGAAAATTTAGTTGTAATGAAGTTGTCAAGAAGAATAAGGAAAAATATGTGGTAGATTGTGGTTTTATTGTTTTAAGTTTTATTTTGATGAAATATATTTTATTATGAGAAGATAAAGTTTTTAATAACATTTTAGACAGTGTGTTCCCAAAAGGTGATAGTGAATCAACCCTGAAGGAAACCCCTCTCAACACGTTGTGATTCCGCAACATGTTCAACTCTTATCTGAAATGCGACTTCTGTGGAGCCCTTGCACGCGTCGTTTTGGGCACTCGCGCCGGCCGGTCGCTGCACGCTGGTGAAGCCGGTTTAGTAGGTTCACTATGTTATAGTTGTTTATAAAAAAAAGGGGATGTTTATGGGTAACTGATTAACTTTTGACCAGCGCCCAGCCAAGAAATGTCAAAAAATGTTATATTTATATTTGAATTAACTTAGCACTAGATGGCGCTATACCTAGCATTTGTACAGCGCGCTATGGTTTCGTTATTAAGGAAAGGGTATATACGAGTGATTATTTCAAACCATGGGGTTATCCATGACGGTTTATCGCTCACCTCATTCCAGTAGTTACCCCCGGAGGTATTCCATCGCGCGCGTAGGGCGTAAAAGAAACTGCGTCCTTCAAATGAAGCTACATCTGGTGTCGAAAACTAATTGAAAAACCTATTCTAAGTACCGACTTTCCCATTAAGTCGGTACTTAGAATAGGTTTTTATCTACTTAATATAAGAATTTCCGTATTTTTCAAACAATGAAGTCAAGATACACTAAATTTATATTTGTGGAAGGAAGAAGGAGAAGATGATGCCCCATACCATTATAGCTTTGGAAGGTGATGGAGCTGGCCTGTTTCGCTCCATCTCCAACCACTTGCATGGAACGGAGGTGTATCATCAGGAGGTTCGTGCCACCATTGTTCACGTATTAAACAACTGGAACGATGAGTTGTTGAGTGAGGTGACAGTAAAGGATGCGCTGTTGAGGAATCTCTCTTGATAACCCGCATTCCCATTATTCCATAAGACCATCCAGTTCAAATTAAGAGACTTCACTTCAATTTCCCATAAAGGTGTTTCGCTATGGCCATTAACAAAGCTCAGGGGCAGTCTCTAAAGGTCGCTGGGGTTGACTTGAGACAGGACTGCTTCTCTCATGATCAGTTGTATGTAGTTTGCTCAGGAGTAAGTTCTCCTGGAAGCATTGCAATTTTGGCTCCTGGTGCGAATGCCAAAAATATTGTTTACCGGGACGTCTTAACCTAAATGCTGTATGTTTGTGATAATGGTCAATACGAAACAAAAATAGACGCAAATCAGGAGTGTTCCCGTAGCGAAGCACGGGTACTTTGCTAGTATACAATATTATTCGAAAAGAAGACTTATGGAGCGTCTTGTAGGTCAAGCCAAGTAGAAGGGTAGGAGTCCAACTAAATGGGCAAATCTAGTTGAAACTCCTATAATAATCCCCATGTCTGACTGCTTTCACAATGCCTCCAACAGAACCAAATGAAGTCGCATACCAAGGACCACTAATCCTGACGACCTGTCCATAACCACACCTACTCTGCCAAGAAGAGCGTACAACTGAGAAGAAGTGATATGGACTAGGCCGTAAAGAAACCAGAATACCCATCATTACTTACCATTTAATATACAAATTTCCTAAGCAGATATTCAAACACAGCTTTAATTATTTTGTAGTAAAATTAACGACAAGTAAAATTAACATGTGGTCGATGAAATTGAGTTTTAGCCAAAATTTGTCTTAGTAACAAAACAAAATAATATTAGGTCAGTACTTCATTGAGTACAGAGTTGATTTTAAGTACTTTATAGCCGCAAAATTGACAGGTTCAAGTAGACCCTGGAGAAAATAACGCTTTTACCATTATAACGAATTTTCTGGTCAACTTTAAACACCTCGCTTCTTTCACGGAATTCTCGCGTATTTTAGGGAATTCGCGCTGCTGTCTTCGGCGAAGCCGGGAAAGTCGCGCGAAGTGCAAAGCGGTATCAATTGATAAAATATATATTGTAAACGTTTTCAAGATCCAATTTTAGCCAAAAAATATCTAGAAATAATTCAATTCAAACAAATTAGTTTCGATACGCACTAAAAATATACTTCGATTCACAAAATTTTCACGCTCTCTAGGAAAATCTTGCTGCTGCCTTCGGCGAAGCAGAATCAGAATCAGAATTATTTATTCACTGGATATGGGTGAAATTACATGTTATACATTTTCATAGCATAGTGGCCTTACATATCTTGCCGATTGTTCGGCGTGTGAATATTATGGTTTATTTTACAATTTTGTTACACATATTTATATCTCAATAATTACAGAATTTTAAAATCAAATAACTGAAAATATAACAAATGTCAGAATGGCAGTTCAATATAATATAATAATCAAAAATATAATCAAGAGGTCAGTGCAAATAATGTCATTATACTATGTCGATATCTAAATTTATAAGCTTGGAATAGACACGCGAAGTGAAGTCCGGCATCAAATGATTAAAATAAATATTGTACAACTTTATCCAAAAACTTATTTAGGAATGTTTTTCCACCCGACGTCAGTGTTTTCCAAGACAAATTTGCCTTTTGTCGGAACCCCAAGGAACCTAAGCGGCTTGTCATAATTAATTTTCCGATACTCCTAAGGGCTATAATAATACGGATTCGAGGGGTTTGGTAATTTAATAAAGCCATCAATTTGTTTAGCACGCTTTTGATAAATACAGTGAATACTGTATAAAAGGCTAAAGTAACATAGAAAATAAATGAACATCATCATCATTAGCCTGTATATACCTACTTTTGTTTGGTTGTAGACCTAAGTTGTACGTCAACGCTTACTCATTCAACTGCTGGGATACAGGTTTATCCTCAAACGAAGGGCTTTAAAGCATACTTCACCACGTTGGTTAACTGCGGGTTGGCGGAGGCCAGTGTTTTAAGCCGCCCAAATGCTACTGACTTGGCTTAACGACTGTCATCTAATGACAAAAGCCGGGACCGACGGCTTAACGTTCCCGAAGCAAGCAGGAGCTTGAGATAATATAAACCCATTTAAGGACCGGCTACGGTCGACGTTGTTTAACTTGCGTGTTTGATTAGACTGACACGCGCATCGAAGCCATTGAGCTCCTCCCATCGTAGACCTCAGTATTTGCCATTAATTTCAACTTCATACGTTCCTGAGAAGTAGAGTCTTGGACAAGGACAACAAAACAGTGGCGGATTAAGGCTAAAGCGGGCCCTAGGCCCGTTATTATTGTATTCTTGTTGTATCAGTGGATCGAGGTGGATCCCGGAGCAATACATTATTTAATATAGTCAGATCGGTGCCTCGAACCTGCTGGTTGAAATTAAACGCTCTATCTTCAAATATTTTTTTAGTTTAGTTTCATAAATATGTTGGAAAATAAATATCTTGAACTTTCATTAAAATTTGTACAAAACGTTTTGTGCTCGCATTTAAACTACAATGATGCCCAATAACGACAATGTCACGGAAAAATATAATATATATTATTTATATATATGTCAGTTAATTTATATATTATATAAATTAAACTTGAATTGCTTTGAATAAGCACTTTGTAGGTTTAATTTTTACATTCGTCATTTTTGCCTATGACCCGTCTACATGTATATAAAATGTCATGAACCACCAAAAGTAGCTGCAACCTACGACATTTTATATATAGATAGGTCATTGTTTTATATTACGTGGGTGGCAGACAGGCATACCCACCTGATGTGAAACGGCCATAGGTGAACATCACGCATGTAAATGTAACGCATTAAAATCGTCGATCGCCGTTGCATAAAGTAACGTTTGCTTGGGCTCTTACTGCTAGAAAAAATTACAGTTGCAGTATCCGTTAAATACTCTTTTTAACTTTAAAGAGCCGTTTTCTAATTCGGAAGGGTCGATTCTTGATTTAATTTGTACAGGACGATCCTGAAAATAACTCTTCAGAAGCAATATTTTAATAATTAAAAATCTGTTCGCTGGGGGAAGTTGATCAAACAATTTGTATAGAAGACTAGCTATTGCCCGCGGCGTTGCCATCATGTCGGTTATATCGCGCCAAAAAGTAGCCTATGTCCTTCTTCGGTATGTAATCTATGCCCGAGAATCAAATTTAATTCAAATTGGTTCAGCTTTTTAGTCGTGTATTGATAACAAATAGATAGACATGGCTATGGTAACTGCTTCTCTGCCACCCGACGTAGTATATAAGACTGGAATGAAAATTTTTGACGTGACAACGTCTTATAATTCGATGGAGCCGGCTGCACGCACGGAAAAACATGACTCATGCGGCATTACCTCGCTCTGAGGCGTTACATAAAAATTTTCTTTAAATTTGACGAGCTCGGTGGCGTAGCGGTGAATGACGCGGCTTCGACACCAACGCTCGTGGGTTCGATTCCCACACAGGACAAACATTTGTGTGCATGAACATGTCTGTTTGTCTTGGTCTGGGTGTTTTCTATGTATCATAAGTATATATTTACAAAAAAAAATGTATTTACGTATGTTTATCAGTTGTCTAGTACCCATAACACAAGCTTCGCTTACTTTGGGGCTAGATTGCGCTGTGTAATTTGTCTGACAATATTTATTTATTTATTTAAAAAAATGCAAACATTCCATCAGTATTTTCTTATGACCTATTTTACGTTCAACTATCGTCAGTAAATCGACTTTCCAGGCAACCTATTTTTTAGTTTCGACGAACGGGCCCTACCGGCTAGGCTGAACCGATTCCCATGGGATTTTTTAATTACGAACATCAAACTTCAGCTTATATTAATGGTACTTGTGTTTAGTTCAGCTGGTAGAAACCCTGGAGCTCTAGGCGGTATGAATCCAGCCCCCTTACCACCATCTCTTATTGCGATTCAATAATTGAGTAGATTGCTTATTCATACCAATGAATAAGCGACTCTATTCCATTTGAAATAGAGTCGCTTATTCATTGGTATGAATAAGCAATCTATTCAGTTATTGAGTCGCAATAAGAGATGGTGGTAAGGGGGCAGATCGGGCTTATTTCCCCCATTAGCAGTTTCAATCATTTGCATCTGATTAGTTCATTCGATTACCCAATGAGAGTGTTTGCCCCAGTTGTTCAATAAAACTTATACACTTAAGTTTTTTAAAACAACTTTTTAATTTTTACAAATTAGTAGAACTCTCAGAAGCTGATTTCATTCGGACATAAAAGAAATTAGTAAATTACGCGTCCATGCAACTAGACAAAGAAATTTTAATCCTCTTTGCAAGCTGGTTTGTACTAGTGCATAGTTATTTTTCTTGTTTGTTTTATGCCATTAAGGATTACGTCAATACTAAAAAATATAGCTTTCTAGCCACATTAACAAGTCTTAGCATTTCTCTAAGCATGATTCATATTCATAACAGATGTCAATGCCTGAAATCTAGGCGTTCCTAGGTTTGACTAGTTAAACCTCTGGTACCTCGGGTAACATATATATGTGAACTAGTTGACTCGGCTAACGTTGTTTTGCCATAAAAAATAGATAAGAACCTATTATCAGACCTATTGAATATACATTTATAATTTCATAAAAATGGGTAAAGCGTTTTCGGAGGAATACGAGTATGGTAACTAATACTGTGACAAGAGAATTTTATATTATGACCTCCTAAACGAATTAACAAAAAGCGGCTATGTAGTTAATCTATACGCTGTAGAAGTAGGAGCGAGAGGTATACCAGCAAAATCTCTCTATAACCTGCTGAAAGACCTTGGCTTGTCCAGAAGTGCTGTAAGTTCTATACTAGAACGAGTATCTAAAGCTGCATTAGCAGGTTCATACCAGATTTGGCAGGGCAGGGAGAGAAACACAAGTAGTGAAGGTGAGTGTTGATGTACGTCGGAAAGGGGCTCCTTAAACCTACACCCGTGTCACAAGTCTCGGGATCTGCTTGGGTTTCTCTCTCTGCCACACGATGGACCCGGCACCCGCACGGTGAATCCATGGAAGCTAAGAAGTTCGTCTCTAAAGAAGAAAGATGAAGTTTATCGCTATTCATTGCATTTCGACGTATGTCATCAGTCTATGATGTTGATACGGTACAAGAAGACAATTAGTACGATAATGCCCTATTCCGGAAATGGACATAGAGTCCTAAAAGGACCCATTACTGAAATGACTTAATCTCAAAACGGAAGAGTAGGTAAACGGAGAATTTCAAACAAAGTAAATAAATTTATTCGTTATAAAGAAACTAATACGTTTTTCAAGTTTTGTTTTGCATGAAAATTTCAAGAGTATAAAAATACATTATACGCTTTTATATACATTACTCTTTGAATCTAGCTGTAAAATAAATTATCAAAGCCTTCAACCGCGCGTCCAACAAATAATAAAATAAATAAATATTTCTGTACAATTTACACAGCGCCATCTAGTCCCAAATTAAGCGCAAACTTGTGTTATGGGTACTAGACAACTGTAAATGTACTTAAATACATTTTTTTTTTGTAAATACATACTTATAATACATAGAAAACACCCAGACCAAGACAAACAGACATGTTCATGGACACAAATGTTTGTCTTGTGCGGGAATCGAACCCGCGACCTCGGAGTCAAAGTGGCCATTGCTAACCATTCGACCACCGAGCTCGTCAAAATAAATTAATACTTAAAATTGAATCCAATAATATTTGATAATTGCAGCCAGTATCTATCCACTGCAGGACATAGATCTTCCCTAATGCCTTCCATACGCGATCCTCCACTTCCCACATTTAGCTGTTTCCGGCCTTTCCCTTGAGGTCATCGGTCCATCCACCGGGGGTGTCCGACCCTTCGTCGTCCCATACGAGGTCTCCACTCTAAGACTTCCTTTCTCCATCCGCCACCGCTGACTCAGCAGATGTGCTATGAGGCCTATCGTGTTCGCAAATTAATTATTTGGCGTCAATTTCAAATCTCTAACAAAATGCGTTTTTGATACTATAAGTCTAGTGACCCTACTTCAAGACATCTCAAAGCAGGCAGTAATCGGTGAAAAATTCTATTTATTCGCACTAATTTTCAACACTTATATTTTACTTAGTCGGGAACTCCTCAGATGGTTGGCGCAGTCCACCGTCCCAGTTGGCATGTCTCCAGCGTGTTTCTGACTGCATGTTCAAAAGATACAAATTAAAAGGATGCCAAATCTGCAATTTTTATGTTTTCTTATCGAGTCTGTCTGACTGTCCTTTTATAACTTAAATTTTGCTAGACCAGTACTAGGCCATGCCTACGCCGGCATCAGTAGCCTCATATGAGTCCTGGGAGAATTTTGCACAGGGGGAAGCATAGTAGTAGCTGGACGTGTGGTTTCCGGCAGACTAGAATAGAATCACTCCGTTTCTTCTCGTGGATTTCGTACAAGGCGACTAAGGGAAATACATTATCAAATATCGATCAGGCCTCTCCAACCCGTTTGTCCCGCGTGGGGAGTGTAGGCCAAATCCTCCTTCCGTCTAGGACGGACGAGAGAGGGTCTTGCTCCTGTAGTGGAGTTGTCGGTAAAGTACCCCATGGTAACGATGTATCCAAATGGGGGTCGTCCGCAGGAAGACGTCCTGAGGACGACATCCAATTTTTAGCATATTGACTATTAATCCATCGCATGTATCAGTTGCGCGGTTAATGTTGCCAACTTAGTGAGTACCAGACCCCGTATATTTCTTTACATACCAGTGTATTAATTATTTTTTTGCATGTCATATGCGGTATAGGCAGCAATACGTAGAATATCAGGTTTGTATTTCGGAACGTTAACATACTAGTTCAGGTATAAGTCAGGGAAGTAGCCTCGGGCCTCTTGAGTTCATTATAATGATAAATGATTTTCCCCAGGTTGTTAAGAATACGAAATGTCTACTATTCGATGATGACCACAATCTGAATCGCCATGTAAAAGACGAGGAGAATTGTAAGAGGATATTATTAATAGAGTTGTCGCTGGGATCCAGGGTAACCTTCTGCAGTTCAACACCTCAAAACGTGTGACAATTTCTTTTTCAAGAGCACACAATATCATCACCATCATATTAATCTCATAGGTATGGCGTGCGGAGGGCACGGCATTCCTATGAGATTGATAGGGCACCCTAGTGGGACGCATTGTCAGTGGGGTAGTTAATGTAGCCCCACTTGCATAGGTTCTCCTTGCATTTCCAGACTAGTGCGCGTAGCATATTTAAAGACATCCAGAGAGCCCATGATTGACCTTGGCCGGGGGGTAGAGTCTCGGAACGGTGGCGAACAGTACGTCGCTGTGGCTGGGTTACAGAAAATAACTATTCCGTCATAAGAAATTTTATTACGTTACATTCGATTTTGTCTGAATAAAAATATTATAAAACACATAGAATAATTTCAACCGGATCACGTTCTCTACAATTCTACATGCAAACTTGCTTTCCCACAGCTTTAAGCGTCATCAATGAACGTTAATTGCGCCGGTCACATTGACGACACAACTGTTGCGGCTTTTCAGGTACTGTGGAGATGGTACGTAGCAGAAGAGAGGGTGGCACGTGTCGCTTTCTTGCTTATTACGCAAAATACAATTATGCCCGCTTACGACTATAATCAGAATTACTTTCCCTACGTCACATTTTTCTAGTTTTCTAGTATTCTTATTCATATAATATCATTGAATATTCTATGTGATGTGACTAGAATGTACGAGAGGTCCGGGGTTTGCTTGTAATCTTATTAACAAAGCGGCGTAAACATAGAGTGACACTAATAACAAAAGTGTCTTATTATAACCTTTCAAATCTTTTACTACATTCCGCTGAGAAACTCTCGAGTCGCTGAAAGGGACAAAGCGAGCTAAGGACAAACAAATGAAGTGCTGCATCACCTGGACGGACGAACACATTGTTTGATAAGGAAGCCGGGTTCAAAGAGCAGAACAAATAGAACCAGGCAAAGATAATATTATGTGATATCATGTACGGTTAAACGGGGCGACCTATGCCGATATATAGAGATGATTTAGAGATCCATTAAGTCCCGCGTTCATTAGTGCTCGGAGTCGGGTTGAATCGTCGAAATTCGCCTTCACCTACATTTTTTATGAGGAGCTTAATAGCGTCGTTGTACGTGTCAGTCTAATCTAAAGCGTAAGTTAAGCAATGTAAACCGTAGCCTGTCCACGGATGGGTTTATATTAACTGGAGCTCCTCCGCGCTTCGCAGGGCACGTTGTTGTCATTAGTTGACAGTCGTTAAGCCAAGTCAGTGGGTTTTAGGCTTTTTTGGTGGTCGCCGATTCATAGATTAACAATTGGTCGCCGCTCCGCTTCGACTAGATGCCGCACTATCTAAAAACAACAGCTCCTTGAATGCGGCAACTCAATATTGTAGTGTGCGTAAAACAATGTGCAGAGATGCTAGTGTGCGTGAAGAATTGTATTGCAACTGATGTGCAGAGATACTAGTGTGCGTGAAGAATTGTATTGCAACAGGTTCGGGTACGCCGAGTTCGGCGTAGTATTTGTTGCCGCATTTTACAAGTGCGCCGCGGCATGTAGTCGAAGCGGAGCGGAGACCAATTGATAATCTAAGTATACATTATTGTTGTGTACATCTTATACTTACTGAGTAATTACCACGAATGCGAGTATCTTACACAAACTTCTAGAGGCTTTTAAGGTACATAGAACCCTCCACCTCCCATGGCTCCACCGACCTCGCGGTTATATGAGCCGAATCGCGGGAGATGCGCGCGGCACTTTGCTCTAGGCTTTTAAGGTACAATAAAAAGATGTAAATATTTGTTTTAGATTGCTACATAATCATACAACTTTTTTTAATTTGTTAAAAACTCACGACCCGGTACCTCCTTAGTGTAGGTACTTTTTAGGGTTCCGTATCCAAAGGGTAAAACGGATCCTATTACTAAGGCTCCTCTGTCCGTCCGTCCACCAGGCTGTATCACATGAACCGTGATAGTTAGAGAGTTGAAATTTTCACAGATGATGTATTTCTGTTGCCGCTATAACAACAAATACTAAAAAACAGAATAAAATAAATATTTAAGGGGGCTCTCATACAACAAACGTGATTTTTTTGCCGTTTTTTGCGTGATAATGGTATGGAACACTTAGTGTGCGAGTCTGACTCGCACTTGGCTGGTTTTTTTTATTTGCTTTCCGCGCGTATTTTTCTTATCATGTTATATTGTTACACCTTAGGTTAAAAACAAGAAACTTAAAATGAGTGATTCTAGCGACGAAGAAGTTTATTTGACGCCAACAGAATTGACTGAAACTGTTAATAATGCGCAAATGAGCTTTCACCCTCAACAATTTTGTGATTGTAAATGATTTTTTTTGCATTTAGTCATTTCCTCGCTGAGGAGGGATGAAAAGTTACGTGTTGCACTCGAGTGCAAAGATTTTTCACCTCGTGCTCTTTTAATTCCTTCGCTAACGCTCAGGATTCTAATTTTAGAATCCTTCGCTTGCTCGGTTATCAAAAGTGAGCACGCGGTTAAAAAGCAACTGTATAACAAAGAACTATTTTTTAAATAATACAAGAACTCAACTGTAAGAAACTTTTTTCCAATAGCCATTTATGTTTTTTTAAACTTGTGAATTGGTATCTCCTTTATGTCATGTGGTTTACTATACTATATTGTAGTTTTTTTGACATTGTGGTCTTGGGGTGTAAGTGGTTCATCAAGATCTTTGAACCAAAGCCAACTTCACCTGCACGTGGTGCACCCTGCTGACTGACAAACGAAGCTCTGGCGAAAAGAGAGGTAGGGAGCGTAATTGTAAGCTTCCCGACTGGGGAATGTACCTCCACCTCACAGAATACCGCAGCCAAATAACAATTCCCTTGAGGGTTGTTGTGTTCCTGCGAGTGAGTGAGGTCACCAGAACGAAAGGAAGGAGATGCTGCGTTGGCAGCGGGGGTGGCGGCGCGCGAGCAATATTTTATGTTGCAGGCGTTAATATGGCTGCGGTAACCGCTTCACATCAGGCGGGCCGTATGCTTGTCTGCCACCCGACGTAGTATAAAAAAAAAAAAGACATGTCATATAAGATTTTTTTAGCAGGCGACTAATTCGTGGTGCTAAATTCATGTAATTAATAGTTAAAAGATGGTACGATCAGTCTGTACTGTGGTATATTAATTTGTTTTGTTTAAAAAGAGGCATGTAGTATTATATACTTTTTATTAATTCACTGTTCTTTGGTATGTGATTTACAATGAAAATAAATTATGACTCTTCATATGAAGCAATCGTGGTGTTTTAATTTTTTTAAATGATTTCTTTGTTTGTTTGTAATGTCTTTATTGTACATAATAGTAAACGATTGTGAGTTTATAACATGAGCCGAAGGCGAATGTTATAATAGACCACACGAGTATTTTAATACCTAATTATGTGCAGTTTCATACACTACTTTATCTAATCTCATGAAATATATGATAATAATATTTTAAATACAACCATGAAGTTAATTTAACAGCTTTATTTCTTACTTATAAATCTATTTGCAGATCGAGCATGCGTAGTGCGCATGCGCGACGCGCCGCGCGGCCACGCGGCGGCGCCGCGTTCACAGATTATGTAGAAAAATTTTGCAAAGTTACAATGTATTTGCATTGCAACCTGTTTAAAATACCTGTATCCAGGGCTGAAGCAGTATCGAAATGGAAAAAAAGTTATTTTGATAGCTTGTGCGTAAAGACTGTCATTATGATACTGTGTTTAGTTTTTTAATGTGTAAATTTCAGTATGAGATTAGATAAAATAAATTTACATCATCATCTGCTTTCCATCAGGCGGCCTGTATGCGTGACGAAACAGTCTCATTCACAAAATTTATGCACACCGTAGCTAAAGAAGTTATCACTTCAAATGAAATATTTTTCAATACGAAACACTAAATTGTATCCACAGTTTCACTGTTTTTGACTTTCCGACTTGAATACTGTCCAACATTAATCCACTAGAAATAACAAGAACAAAACTTTCAACCATGAAACGAATTGAACTGACCGTTCGGGACGTATGGGTAATGTCAGGGTTTTTGAGTGGAAAACTGTATTAGAGCGAGCGACGTTGAGTTGTTGGTATTGAAATGTGTACACGCGGGGACATGGAAATAGTACCCGTGGATATTTGTTCTCATATGGTTGCATTAAATGTAATTTACCTACTTTCACACTAGTGTGAAGATCGGGAAAGTATTTTTTTTTATACTACGTGTGGGCCACCACAAGCATACGGCCCGCCTGATCTGAAGCGGTTACCGTTGCCATATTGGCCAAATTAAAAGTATCCGAAATCGAGGTGCCTGCATGAAGAGGTATGTTTGGATCGGTGCACCTGGCGATCCGCAGTCTCTGCCTACCTCAATGGGAGACACGCGTGATGATAAGTGTTAGTAAGTAAGGAAGTTGCCTCTCGTTTCAAGTAGGTATATCTTATTTTCTTTGTATGAGATATGCTTAAGTTTTACGATCTCATCCCTAAGATCAAGCCGTATAAGATCTTTTGCACGAGTAATAAAATTGAAGTATTATTATAGACGTATTTATGATCCCAAAAACTTTTTTATTGTTTTTCTAAACGTCGGAGCGAGGGAATTAAGAAAAAAATCTCTAATTCCAAGTTAATTAAAAATTGGGACACCCAATTCAAATCGGTGCCCTAATTTTGAAGACAAACATGTGCGTTGCCAGCTCTGTAAAAATGTCTTCACATCATTTTTGAAGATGCCGATGCAGTATAGTCTCCAGGAGAAACCTAGAAGGCATTCATTCCATAGCTAGACATGCGTTCTCATATAAAATAAACTCGTCAATATATTTAGGTGAAGGAAAAATTTACAGGAATTGTTGCTGTCCGTTTGTTCAATCTAATGCGCTTGTTCAGGCCGGTTTGTGCTGTGGTGGCGCGTGGCGCTCCTGTATTACTAGGCCGGATTCTAGCCCACGGGGCTGAAATCGAGGTAATGTGGAGCGAGTAGATTCGCTGAGTGTTTGTTTTCCATTGATTTCAATGGAAAATGTATTTGATCATCATTCCTCAAGGGTATGATCGACCTCAATATTTTGATCTCATATAAAAACCTCAAGCATATCGAGGCCTTTAATTGTGACAAGTTTAATCAAAATCAAGTTTTGGAGCCTATTCATTTCCAAAAGTAACTTTTTGGCGAATATAAGCATCCCACTCGATTCTCTCGGTCCACTCAATAACTGTTCTATCAATAGGATTACTTTATTAATATTTTTTTTCTGTAATTTAGTAGTCGTACCATACATTTTCTCTCCCATTCAAACCAGTTCCTCCTCATTGGTAACGTCCAATCCAGTCCAATTCGCAAACTGATTACTATATCGAAAAATGATCTTCCCACACTCTCAATGTTTCTAAAATACCTATCCAACGACACCCCACACCATGGGGCAGGTGCAGAAAAAAATTTTTTTTCTAAATTTTATTCTACCACTTTGTCAGCATAGTTATTAGGTGTCTACATGCCAAAGTACAGCTTTCTAGTATCAAGCGTCTTTGAGCTAGGCCGCGGACGGACGGATGGACGGACGGACAGACGGAAATGGCGAAACTATAAGGGTTCCTTGTTTACTACGGAACCCTAAAAAATCGAGTTGCACTCCGGGAGTGCCGGCAGAAGTGTAAACTTGAACATTAACGTTGTGCATTTTTGAATATTTTGGAATGGTTAGGGAATAATTTCGCACGAATTGCTTTATTTATCAGTATAAAAGTACTATCATTTATGTGGTAAAATACAACATTCATTTATTGCACTATTGTACACAGTAGTGTAGCAGGAGCAGGCATACATTTTTGCCGCGCGGTAGAAAGAGAGGGGGATATCACTTCTTCTCCTACGCAGCGCTGGTCAACGCTTCCTCTGTCTTACGATATTTCGATCAGGCCACGTGTCCTGAGGCGAGTTTAACATTTTTTACCCATCCCAAAAAGTGCACAACGCGGCTAAAGGAGTTTTTTTTTATACTACGTCGGGTGGCAGACAAGCATATGGCCCGCCTGATGTGAAGCGGTTACCGTAACCGTATTACCCTACCGAAAATAAATAATTAAACATTATTTATTATTATTAACATATCACTTGCGCGCCGCCACCCCCGCTGCCAACTTAAGATGCTGCTTAAGTTTTCTTATCTTAAGTTTTCACTTCAAAAACCATCATTGCTGATTCGCGAATGTGTGAATGCGAAAATGGCAACTTTGCATGAATATATATTAATGTTATTTTTCTTCTATGTCGGAGTGTCGTCTTTTATGGCATCAACTGTAATTAGAAGCTCATAATTACTCAGAGAATTAGAGACCTCTCACATTATTATAAACCAGGAAACGAAGGTTTAAGGAATTTCAAAGGGAAATTAATGCGTATTTACTTGTAAGGATTACACGTGGAACTTTATTGTTTTAACTTGTTTTGATGAAACGGTATTCTCCAATATTAGTGTACGGCTTATTTGGTGAAGGGCGAGGTGGGCGGTTGGGCGTCAAATTACATTTACAAGGTTTTACCCAATTTCGTTTGTTAGCTCGCAACTCATTCAAGTTTGAGAGGACTTATATGTTTATAGGTCAATGATTTTTGGGGTGTAAGTGGTTCATCAACATCTTTGAACCAAAACCAACTTCATCTGCGCGCGGTGCGGTGAAAAATATACATGTTTTGTAATTGTAATAATAAAGATGTTTATTATTACAATATTACTTAAAGTGTCTTACATCACAGCGCAAGGTACCTACTTCGTTATGCAGTCAACCCTAAAGCATCTACACACACATTTGTATACGTATAAAGATGCGGTCTGTTTGTGTTATCGTTTTTTGTATGGAGTAGCTAGGGTGTGCTATTATCTCAGTTTTACTAGATGGATTACTTATTATAATGCAACGGTAATATCTGAATATCAGGCGAACTTAACGCGTTTTTGCCTATAGAATAGTATAAAAATATAACTTAGGATTATGAGGGCGATAAAAGAACCTCATCACTCATGTCTAGACCCAAAAAATGACTGGAGATCGTGGCAACCCAAGGGCCAAGTGTAGCTATTTATCCTCACAAATCGTTATTAGAGGTACAACAAAAGTGGCTCGTAAAAAAGGGCCAAGGTTACGGAGATATCTCACTTAACCTCGGATAAGTCCGCCTACGCTGCGATTAATTACAAAGCAAGTCATTAATCTTGTGTGATGTGGATAAAATTGTGCCGCGAAGCTGAGGCGTGATGTGAACATTGTTTTACAAAATGCCTTTGCTGTAGGGCCCCGAAACGAGCTGTAGAAAAAACTACATGAAAGTAAAGAAATAAAAGTTGTGAGTGGCTCAACACGATCTTTAGAGCCAAATCCAACTTCACCTGCACGTGGTGCACCCTTAGAGCTTATAAATACGAGTTACCCTTACCATATTGCCAGAGCCACGTTCGGTAGGGTATAGAGAGGTAAGGGTAAACCGTATTTGTAAGCTGCCCAACTGAGGAAATACCTTCACCTCACAGAACTCACAGAATACCGCAGCCAATAACAATTCCCTTGAGTGTGGAGGGTGAGATCCCCAGAAAGAAAGAAAAGAGTTCCTGTGTTAGCAGTGAGGGTGGCGGCGTAGGATCGATATTCATGTTGCGAGCGTTAATATGGCGACGGTAACAGGTTTACATCAGGCAGGTCGTATGCTTACCCGTCGCTCGACGTACTATAAAAAAAAAGCTTCCGATTACAGCTGGCAAGCGGACAATAAGGCTCGGAGCTCACTATTGGCATATACTCACTTGGTACGGGAACTCATGGCATCTTTAGAACATTGATGATATACTTGTGGCATCCTTAGGCATATCGAAGTGTTATATTCTCACAACAGTCGCCTAGCTAAATGTTATATCTTAGGCAGGCTGTGACGTCCTTAGGCATGAGCATTGCGGTCTTATCCTTAGGAATACCTTAGGCTACCGAAGTAACTATAAGGCTGCGGGAGCAACCTGAGGGCTGCCAAGCTATGTCGATAATGGGTGTCGGGCAGAAGATAGTGTTGCTGCCTTAGATTATCTATTGGTCTCCGCTCCGCTTCGACTAGATGCCGCGGCGCACTTGTAAAATGCGGCAACAAATATTACGCCGAACTCGGCGTACCCGAGCCTGTTGCAATACAATTCTTCACGCACACTAGCATCTCTGCACATTGTTTTACGCACACTACAATAATGAGTTGCCGCATTCACGGAGCTGTTGTTTTTAGATAGTGCGGTATCTAGTCGAAGCGGAGCGGCGACCAATTGTTAATCTATGGTTGCTGCATTCGATTGATGAAGGAATCATTAGAATGGATGTTGTCGTCAACCCTTATCCACCACCCACTACTGCGATAAGGGTCTCCCCTCAATTGATGGGGTTTAAAGCATACTCCACCACGCTGTTCAATTGTGGGTTAGCGGACGCCAGCGTTTTCAAACCGCCTAAAGACCACTGACTTGACTTAACGACTATCATCTGTAATGACAACAGCCGGGACCGGCGGTACGGAGGAGTTCAAGATAAATAAACCCATCCTTCGACAGGCTATGGTCGACATTGTTAACTTACGTGTTCGATTAGACGGACACAACGCTATCGGGCTCCTCGATTTCATGTACATTAAAGCTAATAACAAACATTTATTTCACTGCACAGTCAAATCAAGTCCTAATTGCACTGTTGTGGACTTGTGTTATATACTTTTAAGTTAAAGCAAATGAGAAGGAATTCCGATTCTCAAGATACAGGGGCCCTACCGCCGAAGCTGAAGACGATTACCATAGAATATTTGGATTCGAAAACGTCTTACGTTATAGTTATTGACAAACACCTTCAACTTAGTCGGTAGAACTCCAGGGTTTCTAGGAGGTAATCTAAACACAAGTATCATAAATCAAAGCTGAACTTTAATTTTCCGCAATCAAAAAATCCAATGGTAAGCGGCTTCAGCTTCGGCGCTAGGGCCCAGTTCCTACCAGTGGTCAGACCTAGTTTGGGAATCGGGGCCTATTTATATAAACTAAAAATGTTTTAGTGTAATGACTACATTGTAATGTAACATTGTTGTATTAGTGAAATAAAGATTATTATTATAAGTACTAGCGATTATCCGCTTATTCGATAGTTTTCATAGCCACACAAGTATGTTATGAACCATGACCTGTATAAGCAGCAGCAGCCTGATTTATGGCTTGAAAATTAGCTGTTACGTCATACCTACCATGTGGTACATTATAAGAAACACGTGCCTAAATAGTTTAGGGCAGTGATTCTCAAGTCGTGACCCGCTGGTGGGTCACAAGCGGGTAAAAAAACAACTAACGTTTCACTATTATAGCCCTATCAGCTTCAGAGCCTAGGTGGGCTCTGAAGCTGATAGGGCTATAATTGTGAAACGTTAGTTGTTTTTTTGTTTATGTTGATTAATTAGTTTATGTCATATTTACTAATAATGCGGCTAATCACTGGCTGTAGCAGAATTATCATCGTTTTGTTCATTAGGACAAAACGTGTAGATGAGCTATATTTTGGCATACTGCGGCCTACATATGATTTAATTTGTTTTTTTTTTACTCTAAATGTCAGAAAGGAAGAAGTTAGTGGCTGGCAGCGCGGAAGCGGCTTCGCATCAGGCGGGTCGTATGCTTGCCTGCCACCCGAAAGGGTATAATAAATATGGGCTGCACTCCGGGAGTGCCGGCAGAAGTGAAAACTTGAACAATAACGTTGTGCGTTTTTGAATATTTTGGAATGGTTAGGGAATAATTTCGCACGAAATGTTTTATTTATCAGTATAAAAGTACTATCATTTATGTGGTAAAATACAATATTCATTTATTACGCTATCGTACACAAACGACAGTTTATATTACATTAAAAATAAACAGTAGGAGCAGGCATACATTTTCGCCTCGCAGTAGAAAGAGAGGGGGGTATCACTTCCTCTCCTACGCCGCGCCGGCGGTCAACTCTCCCTCTGTCTTATGAATTTTCGATCAGGTCACGTGCCCTGACGCTTTCAAAAATTTCACTTCAAAAATATGTCATTCGTTAAATATATGTAATATATAAAAATGGCACAAATAGATACAATAAGATACATATCTATTTTAAATGCATTCACAACATGCTAGCCTTAGAATAAATAGTATCACATCTCGAATTCTAATTTTATTACATGGTTCAGACAACATTGGGAACCACTGGTTAGGGTTAAAGACTAGACGTATAAAATTTTGCTCTAACATATTGAGGCTAAAGTGCTCTATTATTAGAAATACCTTTGGGCAAAAACTGGTTTTAAGGGTTTAATTAATTTCTTTACACTTTAAGGGGATGTGTGAATGTAACTAATGCCAGTTAAGCACTAATGAAATAAAAGCCTGTCCTATGTTAATATACGAGCAATTTCTTAGGCTCAATTTACACTGTCGCGGAATGGAATGGAAGCGACTCTTTGCAACGAAATTGTTCATAGCATAATTAACTTTGCCTCCCCAACCTGTCTGGCCAGCGTGGGGAGTGTAGGCCAAATCCTCCTTCTGTCTGGGACGGAAGAGAGAGGGTCGTGCTCCTGTAGTGGAGACTAAAATGACCTGATGATGCTGATGATGATGATAATTAACTTTATGTCAATTGTATACTTATAAACTTAAATACGAGCCAAAAAAGCTCGCGCATCTTCCGGAGTATCCTCGCGCATTCTCGAGAATTCCCCTAGCTACGGATCGTATTTAAGTTTATACAATTGACTTATTAGTACATTATGGTACAAGTGTGTAATGTTGGTGATTACCGCTGAGGCGACATTGAGACCCGAGCCTTAGGTGAGGGTCTTAAGAGAGCCGAGGACGGTAATCATCAATACACACGTGTATCATACGACGTTTTTTAAGACACTTGCGAGTAAAATAATACTAAAAACCTATAAAATTAGTTGGGACAAAATTTTTCGTGCCTAATGGCGGGAAAATTAATCAGGTTTTCCTATGCGCGCGCATCTATCATAGCGACCGGCCAGAGACTAAAATAATAAGGTTTCCTTTTTTGGCTTTTCGCGGATAGCGTTTTAGCCACGTACAAAATGAAAAATTTAACGTTTTCTTTATTACAAAGAAAACTAAAGTTAAATTTGAGTGAAAGTTTTATTTATTAAAAACATACAAGTTGAAAATTTTCTGAAGTTGCATGAAATGAGCAAGCAATTGGTACATTAATTTATTGATACTATTGAACACGATCTCTTTTGTATCGAAACTTTTTTAAGAACAAAGCAAAGCAACTCAACCAATAAAAAAAACTCATAACTCACTAGTGAATAATAGTAATGAAAAAGTCACAGTTTGATTATAGGTGTCATTATGTGCCTAATTGCGGTGAAATTAGAGCCACTTTATGAGCAAGTGTTGAAAAGTTAATTATGCTCTGTATATACAATTTCGTTGCAAATAGTCGCTTCCGTCCATTCCGTGGCGGTATAAATTGAACCTTATTATGTAAATATATATTGTATGTTTATGCCACTCCGATCTCTCATTACAACTTGAGAGATCGGAGTGGCATAAACATACAATATATATTTACATAGATCGATCGAACGAACGAAATTTGGGGTGTAAGAGGCTCATCAAGATCTTTAGTGCCAAAGCCAACCTCACCTGCACGTGGTGCACCCTGCCGACTAGCGAAATAGGCTCTGGCATAAGAGAGGTAGGGTACAGTGTATTTCTTAGCTGCCTGACTGTGGAAGTAGTTCCACCTCGCAGAATACCGCAACCAAATAACAATTCCCTTGAGGGTTGTTGTGTTCCTGCGAGTGAATGAGGTCACCATAAATAATATATAATATTGTCAGACAAATTACACAGCGCAATCTAGCCCCAAAGTAAGTGAAGCTTGTGTTATGGGTACTAGACAACTGATCAGCATACGTAAATACATTTTTTTTTTGTAAATACATACTTATGATACATAGAAAACACCCAGACCAAGACAAACAGACATGTTCATGCACACAAATGTTTGTCCTGTGTGGGAATCGAACCCACGAGCGTTGGTGTCGAAGCCGCGTCATTGCCCGCTACGCCACCGAGCTCGTCAAAATAAAGAAAGAAAGGAAGGAGTATAGGCTGGCAACCCCTTGGTGTTGCTGATCTCCATGGGCGGTGATGATTGCATTCCATCAGGTGACCTACAACCTCGTTTCAATATAAAAAAACCGGACAAGTGCGAGTCGGACTCGCCCATCGAGGGTTCCGTAGGTACGTAGTATCATTATTAAATTTGATATTTTTCATTATAAATAAGAAATAATGCGTCGAAAAAAATAAATAAAATATATTTTGCAATGTGTACATCAAGCCCTTTCATATGATACCCCATTTGAACTAGTAGTTTCAATTTGAAATTTCGACACCCTATAAAAAATATAGACCCCCTATTTTTTAAGATCTATTAACAAATGTATAGTTTTGAGATTTATTCCTGTACTTGTAGTCTATAACGATGTTACTTGCCAAATTTCATAGTTCTAGGTCAACGGGAAGTACACTATAGGTTTTGATTCCCGTGAGTGTGTCGAAATATGCGTTTTTTGCTGAATAAACGGCCGTAACTTTTTTCTACATAAACTAAGCAGTTTGATTTTTTTACAACTTTATGGGACCGTAGACCGTACCTCCACGCATTCTCGACATAGAAATTCTTGACAGACAGACAGACAGACAGACAGACGGACAACAAAGGGTTCCGTTTTTCCTTTTGAGGTACGGAACCCTAAAAAGAAATTGTAATTGAAGTATTCGTGTCGTTATGAAACCCTAAAAAAAAGCATCGGCTTAAACAAGTCCGAGTCTTCACAGGTCAACAATGTATTCATTAATGAACTGAGTAAGTCTACAACTAAACAGATTTTAATTTTGTGTTTAGGTAACTTACTTTATTGTCCTTGTGACAAAGTAGACAAAGGACACGACAAGGCCAAAGGCCGTTCTTTGACGGAAATACTGATGACGTAAACTGTTGAGAAAGTATTTTATAATTGTATATCTTTGTTATTTTAGAGCTTATAAATAAAACGTTAATTATTAAACTGTGCCAAATTAACAGCCAGGTCTTGTTCGGCTACGTAACGGACTGGACTGCCAGCCCTAGAATTTATGGCTGAAGTTTTCGGGCTTAAACGAATACCAAATAATTGCTTCATAAATTTATCATAAACAGAAGTTGAGTGAAAAAAGGCTTTCGCTGTTAAAAGTTTGTTTATGCATTAAATATAGGCGATTTAGAATTTTTTATTGTTCAGATTTTAAACAAGCTTCATAATTGGGATGTTGTATTGGTTAGCTTGTATGAAAGTAAATCATGGTTTTTAATCTATTAAAACAAATACCATAACGTATGTTTGGGATATTGGAATAGATGAGACCTCAAGAAAGCCGGCCGACGTGTGGCAGACACGCATACGGCCCGCCTGATGTGAAGCGGTTCCCGTAGCCATATTAACGCTCGCGACATAAAATATCAACAGCGCACCGCCAACCCCGCTGCCAACGCAGCATCTCCTTCCTTTCTGGTGACCTCACTCACTCGCAGAAACACAACAGAATACCGCAGACAAATAACAATTCTCTTGAGGGTTCAAGGGAATTGTTGTTTGGCTGCGGTATTCTGTGAGGTGGAGCATTCCCCAGGCGGGTAGGTTACAATTACGCTCCCTACCTCTCTTTTCGCCAGAGCTTCGTTTGTTAGTCAGCAGGGTGCACCGCGTGCAGATGAAGTTGGCTTTGGTTCAAAAATGTTAATGAACTTACACCCTACCTATGGCAAGGCAGACGCAAATGCTCAACCCCTGTAACTAAACCAAATGCACGTGAGCGATTACACGCGAATAAAGCCACCTCGAATCCGGACCCATGACTGCAAATTATGGGCTTGGCAGCCAGTTCTCTTGATCCAAACAGCCGGACCCGTAGTTCCAGCTGCGAAACTCTCACAGTCGGGTACTCTGCGGGGAGCAGTGGATAGATACAAACCCTCCACCTCCCATGGCTCCACCGACCTCGCGGTCATGAGAGTCGAATCGCGGGAGATGCGCGCGGCACTTTACTCTGAGGTTCTTTCGCGCCGCGGGCAATTCTTGACTCCCTACAATTTATTTAACTCTATATCCTTTGTCCCTCATTGAAGCTCTCTACCTTTGGGGCAGCTACATTCACTCCTACGCCTTCTCTTTCTCCCATATGCTCTCCTCTTCCTCTCTTTTCATCTCTCTGCTCCGCGTTCCTGTGCGCATGGTAACCGTAGGTGAACCTGCGCAGAGCTGCGAAGTTCGCCGCCGAGGAAAGGAGATCGGTGAAATACACCGGACACGGTAGGTCTTCTCTGCGTCGGAACCCATTCATAATAAATGCTATCAGATCGTGGAACATTGGACAGGACCACAGAATGCGATCTCTGTCCTCCTCACATTCCCTACATGTACACCTGCTCGATTCATACAGCCCTAGATCATGCAATCTCTTTCTAAAAGTGACGTGACCCACAAGTGAGTAGATACACGTACCCTATACCTAACTGCTAATGCGCCCGTGTGTGCCAACCTTCCGGTTATATCACTGGATTGCGAGTCTCTCGTCCAGTAAACCAACCAGACGAGAGGACCTTTACCCGCTCCGTTCTCGTGCTCGGTAAACCAACCGAGCACTTTCGGATGATGATGAAAGACTGGTTACAGTCGACGTTGCTTAACTTACGTAATCTATTTAGACGGATACGCATAACGACACGCCATCGAGCTGGTCATTTTCTACCACGCTAGGTATATAAACGCTACATAATTAAATACAGTAGATTTACTTAGCTAATTTATATAAGTATAACTAAAGCCAACTAGCATACAAAGTAGAGGGCGTAGTTGTGGCGAAAAACTAGAGAGGTAATATATTACTTAGTAAAGTTGTAAACCCGAGCGGCGAAACTGAACAAGAGTGTTTCACTCGCGTTTATAGCTACTGTAGCGGGAACTCGGACTTGGGGAATTACACCGTATTCCTGAATTTCAGGAAACAAATACTGATACAAATCTGTCTATAAAACAATGAAACCCTATTTCCATCGGTCACGGCAGCACGGGTGAACGGCTGGACCGATTTAGCTATTTCTTTTTATGTTGTATTTGTTATTGTCTGGTAAAGGTTCTTATGAAAGAAAAAAATAGGGAAGTTGCGCAGAAAATTAGAAAAATTAAGAAAACTGAACGGCCATATTAACTTTTCTAATGTAACATTATGTCGTTAGACAGAATTATCGGCCATTTGACAGATTGCGCGAAACCAATTGGAATTCAAAATTTATTGTTAAGAAGACAGGACAACGTCTAACTAACGGTCAGCTAGTACGTTAGAAAAGTAGAATGAGGTAACCAGAAATAAAGAAAGGAAAGAGTATAGGCTGGCAACGGATCGGCGACCCCTTGGTGTTGCTGATCTCCATGGGCGGTGGTGATTGCTTTCCATCAGGTGACCCGCATGCTCGTTTGCCCCATTTTCATATAAAAAAAAAACAAACTTCAACCGTTCTCCTCTTTCTCCTAGTTGGATGGTTTCATACAATAAAGCTATGACAATAAGTAGAGTGTCTAAAGTGCCACAACATAAACTCTAAGAAATAAACTGAAGTTTAAACTTAATACGTCTGAATAACTTGGAGTGAACCACCTTCATATCAAGCCAACTCAGATTTAGTTATACTGCTAGAAGACACATACAAATAAATAATAACTGCAAAGTGTAATAAATATTGCGTTTAAACTTTATATCTTGGGCATTAAAGTTGAATATTGCTTGGCTTATCCTGCGGCCGAGTTTCAGCAGGCAACCTGGGATGTAGATATGGGTAACTCAGTCAATTTATATGAGCTTTAGATCAGATCGCGGCTCACAGATCAGCTCAGTACCTACGACCGCTGTATGCGCGTAGCAATAGCGAAGTGACATAGACAATGACGTTATAAATACTAGATATGTCACTCATACTAAATTGCGTCAGAAAAGTCCTGGTCGCCTGTGAGAGAGAGTATCGTGAGAGCAGTGTTCATGCTGGGTGTTTGCTGTTTGGCCTTTTTTTGGCAAGCATGTGGACGCGGGTTAATAATGTCTAACATCATTGGATATAGGCAATACCTCATACGGCTCAACGTTTCATAAGCGGTTCGATCTGGTGCTCTACCGGCTAAGCTTAAGCCGATTCCCATGGCATTTTTTTAATGCGAATATTAAACTTCAGTTTGAATTTAGGGTACTTGTGTTTAACTTAGCTGGTGGAAACCCCGGAGCTCTACCAATTAAGCTGAAGATATTTAACATTTAATAAAACATAAGACTTATTTTTCGAATCAAAATATTCGATGGTAATCGGTTTGGTTGGTTTGTTTTAGTGCGACTCGTGGCTACTCATTTCGAATCCTCGACAAATATGAAACGTCAAACAACGCGTCTCGCATAATATGTGGAGCAAGTCACCATAGACTATTCGAGCCGTGACTCATTTATTTTACAACTGAGCCGCGGCTCAACAGCTGAATCTTTGAACCGGTTCCGATCTGAGTTACACAACTCTACTGGGATGTGAGAGAATGCGCAGTAAGTTCTGAGGACTTTTTAACATCTGTAGTGGTTCATGGAAGGAATTTAAGTGTTCCACTTTATCTGAATGGCGCAGTGTTGAAATTCAACGCTGCGTAACGTGAGGTAAATAGTGGTGGTGTATTCATTGCCGTGCTAACCTACCATTCCATTATGAATACACGGAAAAACTTGATATAATATTTATGTATAGAAAAATTGTACGAGTACTTATGTCTTGATGTTTGTCCACATTAATGAAATTTTGTTCATTATTAGTATAACATAAATTGTCTACTAAGAAAGAGCGGTGTCTCCTAGCACAGGTATTTAAAAGGAGACTATTTTATATATATATTTAAACAGGTACTTAAAAAGAGACCCCAGCCACGATATAATGTACCTATCATTTAACTTACTGCATTTGTATTTGTATTTGTAATGTGGTCTAATTTGAGAAATAGGATAGTTACGAGCTTTGTACTTTACTTTCACCGCGGTGTCAAATCTGGCAACTTAAATTTCATCCACTTTCCAGTGCCAAATTGGATTGATATTTGGCACATTATTTGAAATAAAATGTCGTTTATTTCCTAGGATACATGGTACAACATGATAGATAATTTTATAATTATAATTTGATCTCGTTTGCCCCTCTCAGATATAAAAAAAACAAAAAATATCTATGGTGTGAACAAAACGCCTAAAGACAAATTTATTGTCTCCAAGTTAACCTTGAGTTCTCCGGCACGTATTCAAATATGTACGCAGTGATATGGAACCACTTGGCCCGGCAGAGGGCGGCCCTGGCCCGCGAAGCGTGAAATTCACGCGGTTCGCACGCGTCGCGACGCTCTGCGATAAATTGACGAGTTTATCGCTCCAATGGCTTTTTGACTTTTAGAACCCGCCGTCGCAGTTTGTTTGGCCCTAAGGTTGACTACACCTTAGCGACTATCGTTTGAGAAATGGTAAGATCGAGGTAAATTTCAATATCAAACTTCGACTGTTGTTTAATTGTGTATGTTTAATCACAGCGAATGCAGCAAGTTAAACATCGGTATCCACTGTAGTCATTAAAATTATGGTCATTAAAAATACAGAATGTCATGCAATAAAATTTCTGGAAATTTGAAAATAATGTACAACATATTAGCTATATATTAGAGGAGCTCGATGGCGTCGTTGCTCGTGTGTATTTTATCGAACACCTAAGTAAAGCAACTTCGACCGTAGCCTGTCTATGGATGGGTTTATTTATCTCGAGCTCCTCCGTGCTTCGGAGGGCACGTTAAGCTGTCGGTCCCGGCAGTTGTCATTAGATTACAGTCAGCGTGGCAGAGTAAGCTCTAAACCCGTCAATCGAGGGAAGACCCGTGTCCAAGCAGTGCGATGAATAAGGGTTGCCGACTACATATTAGCTTGAATTACTGTTGCTTTGGAAATATCGGCATATGGACGGTTAGCAGAAAAGGGGTTAGCGATGTCATGCAAGCAAGAATGTTCATATGAGCATGCTGATCTGAGGGATATGTTGAGCTGTGGCTATTAAAATTAAGTGAGATAGGGCTGGTCAAATGACAAAACGAAAGTTAGAGTAGCAAAATAGCAGCTTGTTATAAAACCGCTGTCAGAATCAGGCGCGGCGGCGACAGCTTAGTTTCATGTGATTAGTCGCCAATAAGTAGTCACCCTAAAATACTTTTGCCAGTATAAAATAGTAGCTGTTGAATATGGATTTATAATAGAGTGCTTCACTGATTGCTGAAAAACCTTTTTATCTGTACTTTGATCGTAGGATGATCGTGGCAGATAGACCTATCTTGATACGATTGTGTGAGATGTGTGTATAGACGACTGCAGAGTAAATAACAAAGGCTGTAGGCGTTGTCCTATTGTACCTATTGATCTTTGTTTGATACATTTTTTTTGCCCTTGTAATAGTAATGGTCTCCGCATCTGTATTCCTGGTGATAGGATGCACAGATGCATACTCAGGTACTCTTTTTTGTTTTTTTTATTTGAGAATGGGGCAAACGAGCATGTGGGTCACCTGATGGAAAGCAATACCACCGCCCAAGGAGATCAGCAACACCAAAGGATCGCCGATCCGTTGTCAGCCTATACTTCTTCCTTTTTTTCTGGTGACCTCACTCACGCGCAGGAACACAACAACCTTCAAGGGAATTGTTATTTGGCTGCGGTATTCTGAAGGGTGGAGCTGCTTTCCCAGTCGGGCAACTTACAAAATAGCAGCAGGGTGCACCACGTGCATGTGACGTTAATTTTGACGAACCACTTACATCCCCTACCGCGGAAGCTGAGCCGATTATCATCGAATATTTTGATCCAAAAAATAGGTGTTAGTTATTGAAAAACATCTTCAGATTAGTCGGTAGAGCTCCAGAGTTTCTACCAGCAAAAAAAAAAAAAAAATACAACCACTGATTGAGGCCAAGTTTGATTTTTGCTACCAAAAAATTAAATTTTTTTTCTTAAGCAGAAGTTAAATAAATTTTTATATAGACTACTTTTGAGAATTTCCAATTTATTTCACAATATTTTTGCTCGTCGAAAATAACCCATCCAAAAACACGCTTAATAAGAAAATTGAATAAACCGCTGAAAGCATTAACTACATACATTTTAATATCCTTATTGATTCAGGTGTTGACGGAAGTTTGCAAGTGAATTTGCGGTCGTGGAAGGAGACAAAACAATGTACACTACCTTTACAACCCTTTGAACGTAATTATAAACATTCCAGAACATTATAAACATGACGCTCAATTGAACAAAAATAGTATTAAATTACTAGTTAAACCTAGTATGGATTAAAAGCGAATAAACACACTTTTTAATTTATATTTAGTTTACAAGCTATGCTTAAATATGTATTTAAATCGTTTATTTCAGCCAACTTGCCAGAATATTATAAACTAGCTGCCCGTCCCGGCTTCGCACGGGTGGACAAAATATTGCAATTTTCTTACGGATCCCTAATTTTTTCGAAATTAAAATATAGCCTATGTTACTCCCTGATAATGTAGCTTTCTATTGGTGAAAGAATTTTTGAAATCAGTCCAGTAGTTTCGGAGCCTATTCGTTTCAAACAAACAAACGAACATATCTTACCTCTTTGTAATATTAGTTTAGATATTTTAAAAATGGAAAAATTCACCTCCCGCGCCTAGGTGGGATTTGAACCTACGAAAGCTTTTGAAGCTTTGCTTAGTTTGGGACTACTAGACGGCAGTGTGCAATTTGTCCAGAAATATTTAAATTACTACAAAGTGGGAGTTAAAGAAATCCAGTGGTCTCATTTAACTCAGTCGATTGTCAATCTTTACTACCCTACATCTATGGTTTGCTACGTCTTATCTATTTATTATATTTTTATTTAAAAACTTTATTGACCACAAATTATTGTATACAAGGGTACAAAAGGCGGACTTAATGTTAAAAGCAGAGAATGCTTCCAAGCACACCACAACCAGTCGACCTTCGGGACAAGCAGAAAATCAAGAATGCAGTTCTGAAAAAGCAAAACAAAAGCAGCCCCCTTACCACCATCTCTTATTGCGATTCAATAATTGAATAGATTGCTTATTCATACCAATGAATAAGCATTCTATTCAGTTATTGAATTGCTTATTCATACCAATGAATAAGCATTCTATTCAGTTATTGAATCGCAATAAGAGATGGTGGTAAGGGAGCAGATTTAAGTACTTAAACGTAATACTACGACTAATAAAATATGTAATATTTATAATTACTGCAAATAATATAAACATACATAGCATAATTATATATCTACATAGGTACTCTCTCCTTTATACTTGTAACTACCTAGTTAGTTACAAGTATAAAGGAGAGAATTGTACCTAGTTGTAGTCACCGCCTAGTGTACGAAGGTAATGCTAGATGACAGATTCCTAGAAAAAGCGGAAGCTCTATCATCAGAGACTGGCATCGGCAGAGCCTTCGAATACTGGGAGGTACCAGAAATAACTTGGGTCAACGGAGTACCCGGATGTGGAAAATCAAAATGGATTTCCGAGAATTATAATCCAGGCAAAGACTTGGTCATTGCAACCACGACTGAATCCACTCGCGACCTGAAAGAGAAAATAACTAAACGCATCGGTACAAAAACAAGAGCTAAACCACGTACAATGGCCTCAGTACTTGCAAATGGGATCCCAGCGACAGACACCTACGAAAGACTTATGATCGACGAAGCGCTGATGAACCATTTCGGGGCCATAGTGATGGCATTGCGAATTACCGGTGCCAAGAAGGTCCTGCTCTTTGGCGATATAAATCAACTGCCATTCATCGACAGATCCAACCTTTTCCGACTTAAATACCATCGCCCAAGCCCAGCAGCGAACATCAGCCGTGAAATGCTGTGCACAAGAAGGAATCCACTAGACGTTGCGTATGCCCTCAGACAAGTATACAGTGGCATATACTCGTCCAACACTCGGACACGGTCCCTGAAGCTGATGAGGTACAGAGGGTCGCAAATACCCACAAGCGCAGCCAATACCTTGTACCTGGTACATACTCAGGCCGAGAAAGAGCTACTGATCGGTCAAGGTTACGGCAGTGCAGTGGCGCAGGGTCTCGTACTTTGACCATTCATGAAGCACAGGGACTGACATACGAGTCAGTGGTAATCATCAGGACATCGATGAAAAACCTTCAACTGCATAGTAGTGTCCCCCATGCAGTGGTGGCAGTTTCGAGACATACCTGTAGCTGTATATATTACACAGATTGCAGCGAACTATTCGACGCAACTGCAAAATTCATAAAACGTGCGGAAACTGCTACCACGGAAGCAATTCGGGACTACAATTTGCAAATGGCGATCTGGAGTCGGGATACACCCGTCGTGAAAGAATTGGCAAAGCAATAGGAAAGAAAACAAAAAATAGGAACGCGACTACTCAGTTCCGTACGGAACTGATGACACAGAAACGAGATGGTCGCCCATGCAATATCAGTGACAACGACAGACGCAATATGCTAGGTCAAAGAACGTAAGTATCTGGTGGGTGAGAGGGAGAGAAGGAGAAAGACCATAGGGAAATAAATAGAGGTTTTACTGTGCAGCCCTGACAGCCCAGGTAGTCATGCTCACTAAAGCGTTCAAACTGGTGGTGGTGTCGTGTGGCGGGTCGCCGCATTCCCAATAAAATGGTTGAATGCGGTGATGGCTGCCCCATGCATCAACTCGTGAACGGGTGCTGCCAGAGGGGACTGGTCTGCCCTGGCTGTCATGGTTGCAAGGTAAACAATAGGAGCAATAGAATAACATATAGTAGTAATAGACAATAATATAATTATTAGCATAATAGCGACGTGCAATTTATATTGTAAGAATATTGTAAGATAAAAAAATAGAACATTGTTAATAAAAGGATTGTGATATAAATCAATAAAAAAAAAAAAAAAAAAAAAAACTACCTAGTTACAAGTATAAAGGAGCCAGTACACGTGGCACATTTTGTCTTTGAAATCTTTTCCAATTCAATCCCACAGTGTAAAATGTACACACAATCGACAAGCAGACAAAGGCGCCATTACGGCTTCCATTGTCAGAGCAAACAGAACATCCCGGTCTTGATAATTCCCTTGGACTCGACGAGTCTTTTGTATATGTCCATGTGTTGTATAGGGAATGAACAGAAAGTAAAAAAAAATGTTGTCTGTATAGTCGGTTTACGGACGATAATTTAATGTAATAACGTTCTAAGAAACATAGGCCGATTGTGCCTCTTTATCGTTTGTTCCGCGCTCTCGCTTGCTCGCTCGGCTCAGGCGGATCGTGACAATGAGTCATGGTTTTTCGTGCGTGCAGCCGGCATTCTTCGATTTATAACACGTAAAAAATTAATTAGTTGATGTATATAATCAATCATATACTATTTAACGAGTAATTCTTGAATATAAACATATATTGCACGACCATCTCCCAAACGGCTTTAACGATTTCGATGATATTTATTATTAAGAGGTAGGTATACGGGAATGACAAATCAATTTAGCTATTTGTCAATAGATGGCGTTAAAATCAATAAATCATTTTGTAGGTTGTTGTTTTAATCATCGACATCTACAGATCGCCTGAGGATGCCTCGCGTAGAGGTGAAACACGTGTCGCAGAGACGACCACGGCAGTGGGGGCGGTAGCAGTCACACGTTTCTTCTGTTTCAAATGTTGGAGATTCTCCGAGACGACCGCAGCAGCTGTAGCAGAGACGACCAACACAGCCACGGCAGTCGCATGCATTTACTAACGGTAGTGTGTGGGCGCCGGCCGGCAATAGTTTACATGAACTAATTGGTGGCGGAAGCACGTTGTAGATCAAATTGCCTGTAAATTTGACTTCCGCAAAATAACATCTAAATCCATTATCTATCAATTAACTTAAAATCAATGATGTTATAAACATACCCTATCGTACCCTAGCATATACATATGTCGCATACCTATGTCGCAGCCAACTCGTAGAATCGCCACATTACATAATGGCTAATTTAAGGCGGATTGTCTTTAAATAATCTTTCGGTTAGGTTTGTCTTGTGATTAATTAGAAACACGAGGTTCCACAAACTTGGTGGATACCCAAGTGAATTGTCACCAGAGGGGCAATCGAGAATTGCCTTACAACTTATGACAAAATTCAATTTCGATCCAGTCTCGATCTCACAAATGTCACATTTGGTATTCTCATAACACAATATGTAACTTCAAAATTAAATTTAAGCGGGATTATATCGAAATATGAGTGAAAATTAAACAAACTAAGAATGTTACTTTGCCAACAACAAGAATTGATAATAATTAATTAATGAAAACAAGTTTCTAATTTTAGTCAATTCACAATTCAATCTCGATTCGGTCAACTTTCAATCTGCGTTCGTAGAAAAATTACGAGAATTGACCTTCTGATCCCCTTGGCTTTATTTACTTTATCAACATAAATTGTATAGCGAAAGCAACACGGAAAACGGCATTTTTATCTATTACCATTGAGCTTATGAAATCGTCCGGTCGTTCTGTCTGTCCGTTGCCATGAAACTCAAAATTTAGAAATTCTGACTTCGGATTCGTGTACAGCATCAAAAAGTAATGTAAAGTGACCTTGGTTTTCCGATATCAATTCGGGATTTCGAAAAAAAAAAAAAAAAAAATTTCGCTATGGTGGCGCATGCTGCGCGTCCGATGTTAATCATTACAATCGATTGTCACAAACGTCAGTATATTCAGTATGCTTGCTTGTGTGAACTAATTGCGAGATGAGACAGTTGGCTCACTTTTCGGGTGTACGTTTTTGACTTACGTGGTTCTATAGTATTTATAACATCATTGCCAAAATACTTTTGGAGTATAAGTGGTTCATCAACATCTTTGAACCAAAGCCAGCCTCACCTGTACGTGGTGCAGCCCTGCTGACTGACAAACGAGGCTCTGGCGAAAAGAGAGTAAGGGCACAGCGCATTTTTTGAAGCTGCCCGACTGGAGAAGTACTTCCACCTCACAGAATACCACAACCAAATAACAATTCCCTTGAGGGTTTGTTGTGTTCTTGCGAGTGAGTGAGGTCACCCCATGGTGAGGAAGGGATTGCTGTATTAGCAACGGGAGCGGCGGCGCGCGAGCGGTATATCATGTTGCGAGCATTAATATACCGTGACCGCTTTATATCAGGCCGGTCGTATGCTCGTCTGCCATCTGACGTAGTATACAAACATTATTTAATTAAACAAACAATTTTATATAAAAAATATATTAATATATTATATATAAAAAATAAAAATAATATTTTCAATGACAACTAGCTAGCAACATTTTCAAAACTCTTGTAGATGAATAAAAATAATCATTTAACAGTTTCATTTCTTTGCGACGAATTTTGATTTTAAATAATAATGGCGGATATAATTGGCTATCTGTTTTCGCTTCCGAGTCAATTTGTAAAGGAATATCTATCGTTCGCTTCATCCAAAGACGACCCTCGCATCTTCTGTTATTAAGTAAACCCGAGTTTCCACCTATTAAGAGAAAAAAATCTTTATTTCGATAAAATCCTGTCTTATCATGTTTGTCTTCCGAAACTACTCAATAATTCTTCTGCAGATCCTTTGATCTCTTAAAGAAATATTATTAAAAAATAATACATATTAATATTGTCAGACAAATTACAAAGCGCCATCTAGCCCCAAAGTAAGCGAAGCTTGTGTTATGGGTACTAGACAACTGATAAACATACGTAAATACATTTTTTTTGTATTTACATACTTATGATACATAGAAAACACCCAGACCAAGACAAACAGACATGTTCATGCACACAAATGTTTGTCCTGTGTGGGAATCGAACCCACGAGCGTTGGTGTCGAAGCCGCGTCATTGACCGCTACGCCACCGAGCTCGTCGTCAATATACCTACGTGTCATAGAAATATTGATAATGGATTATAATATCATAATGGATTTACCTATATGTTTACATATTTATATATTTAAATTATTATTTAAATAGTTGTTTTCGGCCAACGTCGCAATGTTGCATGAGTCACGGTGTGGTGACTCACGCAGTAAAATATAAATATGCAAAAATTCGTCACCAACACAAACCATCCTGGTAGCTCAGTTTGAAGAGCACAGGACCAGTTATCGGTCGGGGGTAATCCCACCTTGGCGGGGAGGTGAACTTTTCAATTTTTTAAAATATTTATTACATTAACCGCGCACATCTAGCGCAGGATCGTCATCTCCTCCTCCTGCACCTGTCGCTCAAATACTGACCAACGAACTCGCAGTTCGGTTTAATATATCTTTATTTTCATTAAGACTTTTGCACATCGCTTACATGTAAAACTATAATTAAATTTAAAACCAAAGTTAATGTCCGATATCATTTTCTGTCATTGTTAAATGTTACACAAAATGTAGGTAGAATTTAGAAATAATTATTATATAACCGCACGACAGGATCACTTGCACTTAACTAACTACTCGTAAGAAGCGAGCTCTATCGACCGTTGCATTAGGCGGTTGTATTAGGCGGGCGGCAGTTAACAGCTGATACATAATAAAGTTTACAGTAGGTGCGCCTTGTTTGATCATAATGCAAAGTGCCTAGAAACCTGCACGTGGTGCACCCTCCTGACTGACAAACGAGGCTTTGGCAAAAAGAGAGGTAGGGCATAGAGTATTTTTTAAGCTGCCCGACTGGGGAACTACCTCTACCTCACAGAACAGCTCAGCCAAATAACAATTCCCTTGAGGGTTGTTGTGTTCCTGCGAGCGAGTGAGGTCACCAAAAAGTAAGGAAGGAGTATAGGCTGGCAACGGATCGGCGACCCCTTGGTTTTGCTTATCTCCATGGACTCTGGTGATTGCTTACCATCAGGTGACCCACATTTCTCGTTTGCCCCACTCTTATATAAAAAAAAAGAATTAGTTTATAGTCCTTGTTATGCACGCATTAGGAGCCGTTTCACATCCATAGAATCATATGCAATGCAACATATTATAAAATACAGGCAATTTAATCTACACTATTATATATTATAATTGGGGTGTAAGTGGTTCATCAATATCTTTGAACCAAAGCCAACTTCACCTGCACACGGTATACCGTGCTGACTGATAAACGAAGCTCTGGCGAAAAGAGAGGTAGGGAGCGTAATTGCAAGCTACCCGACTGGGGAATGTACCTCCACCTCACAGAATACCGCAGCCAATTAACAATTCCCTTGAGGGTGTGTGTGTTCCTGCGAGAGAGTGAGGTCACCAGAAAGGATGATGCTGCGTTGGCAGCGGGGTTGGTGGTGCGCGAGCGATATTTTATGTTGCGAGCGCTAATATGGCTGCGGTAACCGCTTCACATCAGGCGGGCCGTATGCTTGTCTGCCACCCGTCTTAGTATATAAAAAAAAAAAAACACTACTTTGCGTATTTCCGCCACCAATTAGTTCATGCAAATTACTGCTGCCCGGCACCCAACCACTACCGTGAGCATGCGACTGCCGTGGCTGCTTTGGTCTTCTTTACTCCAGCTGCTGTGGTCGTCTCGGCGAATCTCCAACATCTAAAACAGAAGAAACAGGTGACTGCTGCCGCCCCGACTACCGTGGTCGTCTCTGCGACAAGTGTTTCGCCTCTACGCGAGGCATCCTCAGGCGATCTGTAGATGTTGATGATTAGTACAACAACCTACAAAAAACATCTACCTACCTACCTGTTGTTGCAAAATAACACCTGAATGAAGAATATTATGAAATATATCCCATGAAAACACAGTTTAAAAGAGAAGTCATTTCAAATATTTAACAATCATTCACCGGGTGTATTTTCTCTTTCGAAATAATAAATTTTACTATAAAATGAATTTTAAAATAAATTGTGTTTTGTACGGATTTTAAAATTCGTTTCGTAAACTGGTATTGCCTGTTATGAATGTTTACTGAAATTCAGTGTACGATTTTATCAACAATATATATTACGTTCATTCAAATAAAGTCATGTATTTTTTCCCGAATGTATGTGAGTGAGTGGATTTTAAAATATGGCTTACGTAGTAACTATTATGTAATCTGTGATATGGCTTCGTATTATGTTCAAATAATTACACAACACCGTTACAGTGAAACTGAGCAAAGTTTGTACATAAATACAATATAAATGACTCTTCAATTTATTTAACGATTTTTGGTAACTCAGTATAGTAAGTAAGTAAGTAAGTACTTTATTGTGTATGGAAAACAAGGTAACAAAAAACAGGTCTTATTGTTAATTACAAAAAGTTTCACTTGATCCTACCTTTTCATGCGTATACACATTTATATACGGGTATATGTTAGATATAGTTAAACAATAACGCAAAATTTATTATATCATTACTTATAATCCAAATATTCTTGAATACTATAAAAACATTTTTTGGCCAACCATTCTTTAACAGTAGCTTTAAATTTTGAAGTGTTAAACTACTTATAATGCTCAGGTAATTTATTGTAAATCTTGATACACATAATATAAGTGTTATTAGCTACGAGTGTTAATTTTGTTCCCTGCCTATGTAACTTATCTTTATAACCAGAATGAAAATTTCTACTCGTTGCCTGCGATTTTTGCATAAATAAATATTTGTGTTGATGAACAAATAAGCATATGTCGAAGATATAGAGGCAAGGAAAAGTCAGCAATTTATAACTTCTAAAGTAAGGTCGACACGAATCAATTTGCTTTAGCCCAAATATAGCACGGATACATTTTCTTTGCAGTCCGAAGACCGGGCGAAGTGGAGGAGAAAAAGTAAGAAAGCGGACCCTGGGCTCCGAAGCGCAAGCTTAGGATGCAACCGGGACTTAACGCTTGGATGATGATGATGACATTTTCTTTGCAGGATAAATGCTTTGTCTTTATATACGGAATTACCCCATATTAGAACTCCGTAGCGTAGAGATGAATTAACATAACCGTTATAAGCAGTGATGGCAGCATCCTGTGTTACGATCCTACTTATTCGACCAAGTGCGAAAACAAATCTATTTAACTTAGAGCAAATCTCATGTACATGTTGCTTCCAATTGCAAAAAGAATCTAATGTTATGCCTAAAAATGTTGTATATGAGATTTCCTCTATGCTTTGGCCATTAAAATTAATATTAAGTTTCTGATGTTTCCTCTTATGACTACCAAATTGTATATAATTTTATTTAGAGCTGTGTTAATACTATCTTCATAATTTTTATGATTTCCATCTTTGCTTCCTAGTCCACAATAGTGGTATCGTCGGAAAACAAGATACATTCATGGGGTAGATCATTGATATACAAGAGAAACAATAATGGGCCTAAAATACTACCCTGAGGCACTCCAAATTTATTGACTTTAAAGGACGATTTATAACTTTCTAAACATCTACTTTTAGAGCAGTATCTCTGAGTTTCCACACATTGTTCTCTATCTAACAAGTAATCTTTAATCCAAGTGTAACTCGGTCCGCGGATACCATACTTATAAAGTTTCGAAAGAAGACGTTTATGGCAGACAAAGTCGAATGCCTTTGGCATGTCGAGAAATAGAACCGTAACAGGAATATTATCATTGAGACTGCTTGTAATTATTCTTATTAACTTAAAATCATAAACTTCAAATCATATTTAACCTATTGCATGGGGTTCTTCAAAAAGGGCGTGAAGAGATTTTTACAGGGTCGGCAACGCGCGTGTGATGCTCCTGGTGTTACCGACGTTCCTAGGTTGCGGTAACTGCATTCCATCAGGCGGGCCGCATGTTACAAGCATGTGGCCACTTTAGTGGTATTAAAAAACCTACTGTTGGGATATGGGTCTCCCCTCAATCAAAGGGCTTTAGAGCGTATTCCACAACGCTGCTCGACAAAGGGTTAGCGGAGATCAGTGTTTTAAGCCGCTGAAAGGCTACTTACTCATCTAATGACAACGTTTTTTTTTTATACTACGTCGGGTGGCAGACAAGCATACTGCCTGCTTGATGTGAAGCGGTTACCGTAGCCATATTATCGCTTGCAACATAAAATATTGCTCGCGCGCCGCCACCCCCGCTGTCAACGCAGCATCTCCTTCCTTTCTTTCTGGTGACCTCACTCACTCGCAGGAACACAACAACCCTCAAGGGAATTGTTATTTGGCTGCGGTATTCTGTGAGGTGGAACTCCTCAATTTTGATAGGCATAGCTACACTTTTAATAGTTATAAATAATGTAGAAAACACACGGAATGAGACAAGTACAAAGTCGCGTCACTTAGTCCTGGAATTAAAATATTTGAAGAATACAGGCAAAGAATAGGGAATGTCACAATTTTTATTTTTAGGGTTCCGTACTTCAAAAGAAAAAACGAAACCCTTACGGAACCCTTACGGAACCCTTACGGAACTCTGTCTGTCTGTCAAGACCCTGTATGTCGAGAATGTGTGGAATTATCAAGCTGAAATCTGAACTGTATACTCAGGTCTACGGTCCCATGAAGTTGTAAAATAATCAAACTGCTAAGTTTACGTAAAAAAAGATACGGTCGTTTATTCAGCAAAAAACGTATATTTCGACACATTCTCAAGGGAATCAAAACTTATAGGTCCGCTGACCTAGAACTATGAAATTTGGCAAGTAACGTCATTATAGACTACAAGTACAAGAATAAATCTCAAAACTATACATTTGTAATTAAATCTTAAAAAATAGGGATCTATATTTTTTATAGGGGGTCGAAATTTCAAATTGAAGCGACTAGTTCAAATGGGGTAACATATGAAAGGGCTTGATGTGCACATTACAAAATATTTTTATTTATTTTTTCCGACGCATTATATCTTATTTATAATGAAAAATTTGTAATGATCCTACGTACGGAACACTTGTCCGGTTTTTTTTTCTATTTTCTTTTGGAAGTGAATCTTTATCTATGGTAGTTTAATTTTCAATCACTAACTAAAAAAAGCGGATAGCGCCAAAAAGTCAAAGTATAAAATATTACATACGCTGATCTCTATGCAAATTGTAATAGGATTGAACTTTTAAGTGTAATTTTTCTCAAAATCTAGAAATTAGGACATTCCCTGATCTTTGCCTGTACTCTTCATTTGTTTTAGGTTGTGGAATAAATTACCTGACGAGGTTTTCCCAAGAGACTTATAGTATGGAGTTCACGTAAGTGAAGCCTCTGGTGTTGCGAGCGTCCATAGTTTCCAATGACTGCTAGGTATCAGGCAGGTCGCGTACTTGTTTGTCACCTTAGTCTTAGTTGTATAAAAATGTGGGAGTGATTGATGCAAGTGGCTCTTAAATTGTGAAATGTGACGTGAAAGAATGTAGCTATATTTCAGTTGCAGTATTTGCATGAAGTGTGTGTCGCTGCAGTGCATTGGGGAGTGTTAAAAGTTCTGAAAATGTCACCCTCTTGAAATTCTAACTTTATTCGTATATTATTAAAGTAACTCGCCATAGGTTGCCACGGGTTGATGGTTCCGTACAATATATATGATTAATACAGAATACTTAAAACAATTTGTAAAATCATAGTTGGGGTGTAAGTGGCGGCACTCCCGCTGCGAACGCAGCAACTCCTTCTTTCCAGGTAATCTCACTCGCTCACAGGAACACGATACTTTTCAAGGGAAGGGGACTTCCACAGTCGGGAAGGTTATAAATACGCTGCCCTATTAGGTTCTTGTAAATTCAATCCGTCCGCGCAGGGGTCTCTTGCGGTGGGGAAGCAGCCGTTTGCGGTGGACCCTCTCCAGGGGAATCCAGTGCTGGTTTCAGTGTTGGAATCCCCACGGTCGGGAGGTCTCTGCTGAACGGTCGCGGACGTTCGCTGGTGCTTTATTCTTCGGGCTGAGTGCACTCGGTGCTCGCCCTCCCTTTCACTAGGTTAGTTTTCGCTTTAAAAGCCTTCGGGCTATAAGCACAGCATTCTATTTCGAAAAAAAAAAGAAAAAAAACCTCTCTTTTGAGAGAGCCTCTTTGGCTAGTCGGCAGTGTACATCACGGGCAGGTGAGGTTGGCTTCGGCTCTAAAGATGGTGGCGAGTGACTTACACCCCTAAAATATAATAATAATAGTAAAGTTAATAAAATAACAGATAATTTAGATGATCCAACCCGTGTGTGGATAGTTCAGTCAGTAACGGTAACCTCTTACAGATACAGAAGCTAATAATAGGCATGTCACCAATGTTGTAAATTTACAACATTGGAATTTACAACATTTACGAACGAGAGTTTTTATAATTATAAAAACTCTCTATCAGTAACGTAAAATACATATAACTAGAACGATCTGCGATCTTAAAATTTTAATATCTTATGTCCGACGTGTTTTATGGTCGATCAAAGTTTGGTGGGAGAGTTCATTTTAAAAGTATGAAATTATAAAAAATAAATATTACCATTGTAGAAACAATAAAAAATACTATAACTTTTGTTACTGCACTAGCTACATAAACGCAATATTTAACATACGTGTACAAATTTCTGATTTAATGCATATAAAATAGCGTGGTGTGACGTCATAACATGGTAGCCTTTTGTATGGAGCGTTTTCGGGATAGTCCAAAATTGTGATCTTCAAGTTATTATATCTCGAGAAGTTTTTATGCTATCGACGTAATTTTTTCACCTATAGTTATATTATTGTGACGTCTTTAAATAACAAATCGAAAATAAAAATGGTTCACCAGCCTATTTACCTATATGTGAGGGAAGCCTTTTTATGCATGACTTGCTAGTCAGTCTACCCGAGGCTGCTCCCCCCGTGGTCTGACTACCGAGATAAGAAGAATTCTAGGTGTCAACTCAAACCATATTTTATTTGCATTTATTTATTATTTGGATGAAATAGACGTAAAGTAGATCTTTCTTTTTTTATACTACGTCGAGTGGCGAGACAAGCATGCCTTGCTATATTAACGCTCTCAACATAAAGTATCGCTCGCGCGCCGCCACCCCCGCTGTCAACGCAGTATCTCCTTTCTTTCTGGTGACCTCAATCACTCGCAGTAACACAAGGCTGCGGTATTCTGTCTTTTCGCCAAAGCTTCGTTTGCCAGTCAGCAGGGTGCACCGCGTGCAGGTGAAGTTGGCTTTGGTTCAAAGATGTTGATGAAGGTGTTCATAGGCTACGGTAACTGCTTCCCATCAGGCGGGCCGTATGCATGTTTGCCACTCTAGTGGTATAAAAAAAACCCACTTACACCCCAAATTCCCCCCAAATTCATGTACCTTCACAAACTTTCACATTTATAATATTCGTAGGTGTAGGATAGGATATAGGATAGGAGTTCACGATAACAAAAGAAACAGAAGTTCTGTAAACTATACAGCATGAAAATACTGAAGGCATTCCGTAATTTATTCCACCGTGGTGGTCTTTGCATTTCGCAAAACACAGATTCAATTTTGCGACCAAAATCAAATTTCGCGTTTCAAATCTCGCCGAGACCCCTAAAAGGTGGATGTTGCACGGGAAAAATGTAAATGCATTCTCTTGTGACAGCCGAGCGACGTAAGAGGGTTCCTGAAACACACTGTAAACCTCTGTAAACTGATGTTGGCCTCACAGACATTTTTCGAAACGTTTCGTTCATAAAGTGTTATTGCACAACATGAGAATAACGTTTTAAGACTTGTTTATGAATTTCTGGTTTGCGCTTTTCATTTTTCAATTTTTTTTTATACTACGTCGAGTGGCGGACAAGCATACGGCCTGCCTGATGTGAAGCGGTTACCGTAGCCATATTAACGCTCGCAACATAAAATATCGCAGCATCTCCTTCCTTTCTGGTGACCTCACTCACTCGCAGAAACACAACAGTCCTCAAGGGAATCGTTACATTCCCCAGTCGGGTAGCTTACAATTACACTCCCTACCTCTCTTTTCGCCAGAGCTTCGTTTGTCAGTCAGCAGGATACACCGCGCAGGTGAAGTTGGCTTTGCTTTAAAGATGTTGATGAAGCACTTACACCCGATTTAGTATTTATCTATACTAACTTCTATAAAAATATTTGTTGGTATTTGTTTTGCCTACTAGCGAAAGAAGTACTTGCAAAAGAGAGTTAGTGCAGTGTATTTATGGGGATGTACGAGTACCTCCATCTGACAGAATGCCGCAACCAAATAACATTTCCTTTGAGGGTTGTTGTATTCTCGCGAGTGTGTGAGATTACCAGGAAGGAAGAAGCCTGCACAGTATTGGGGTGGCGGTGCGCATGTGATATTTCATGTTAAAAGCTTTTTTTATGGCTATGGTAATCGCTTTACATCAGGCGGGCTACCCGAAAGCCAGTCAAAGTTGTAAAAAAAAAGTGATCTCAATACCTTATTAGACTAGTTATCTCCATTTCACACGAGTTTCTACGTACTTACGAGTAGCTTCTGTGAAACCTCATTCTAAAGTTTATCTTAGTATCTGTGACCGTTTCAGGTGAATTGTCCAACTGTGGGAGATCAAAATCGGCCCGTTTATGGCCCATATTTCAGAGGTAATCGTAAAACTGGCCTATCTCCGCTGGGATATAACCCTTATCGGATCGGACAATTACTGATATATTTGAAAATGTTATTTATGATGTGATCGGTCGAATGAAAGTATTGTTATGTATAATCACAGTATAAGTATAAGGGAATGGTCATACTATACCTAGAACTATTTTCTAGGTATAGTATGACCATTCCCTGCCGCTCTCTCGTGTCGGCTCACTTCCCCTCTGGAACACACAAATGTGGAACAGTTTGTGTGGCGTGCACGCACACTCGCTCATTCATGCTTTGCACAGACTTCTTTGTTTTTATAGTTCACGACGCGACATTTACTCGTATGTGGCCGCGGTGTGATAGTATTTAGTTTTAATTTATTTTATTGGTTTTAGGATTCTTTTTATTTTTTACTTTTGTATGTACTTTGATTTAATTTATAATAATATTTAAATGCCGCACTAAATGACATTTCCTTTGAGGGTTGTTGTATTCTCGCGAGTGTGTGAGATTACCAGGAAGGAAGAAGCCTGCACAGTATTGGGGTGGCGGTGCGCATGTGATATTTCATGTTAAAAGCTTTTTTATGGCTATGGTAATCGCTTTACATCAGGCGGGCTACCCGAAATCCAGTGTGTGTTACCAGTGATGACTTACGGCACTGAAACGTGGTCCATCACTATGGGCCTTATGAACAAGCTCAAAGTAGCCCAACGAGCTATGGAGAGGGCTATGCTCGGAGTCTCTCTGCGAGATCGAATCATAACTTCATCAGAATTGAGGAGATCCGTAGAAGAACCAAGGTTACCGACTTAGCCCAGCGGATTAGCAAGTTGAAGTAGCAGTGGGCAGGACACATAGCACGGAGGACGGATGACCGATGGGGTCGAAAGGTTCTCGAGTGGAGACCACGTACCGGCATGCGCAGCGTAGGACGTCCACCCACAAGGTGGACAGATGACCTCATTAAGACCGTAAGATCGCGCTGGATGCAAGCCGCTGCCAACCGGTCTTATTGGAGATCTAGAGGGGAGGCCTATGTCCAGCAGTGGACTTTCAATGGCTGAGATGATGATGATGAATATTTAAATTAAGATATTTTTTTGTATGAACTAATTTCTACCAGCGGCTTTCCCTGCGGGTGAGAATTTTCAAAAAGACTTTATTAGGGGATCAGTGTCATTCATTATATATTTAACTAGCGACCCGCCCCGGCTTCGCACGGGTGCAATGCTGATACTAAATGTACTACAGAAGGTCTTTGCGCTTTGTCCTATCCAGTCCTTCCCCAGGCACACGCCGCCGGCTCCGCGGCCGGTACCGCCACAGCCGTTATGTCCCTGCATTTTAAATGTGTAATATCTTCTAAACTATTCATTTAAATTACATGCTGTGAAGGGCCATATTGATCTATATTAAATGCGCAATGTATTTAAGGTACTTAATTGGATAAGGATTAATTCTGTATTGCTTAAAATCGCTTCGTAAATAAGGCATTATTTCTTGTAAAAAGCAAAGGATAAAATAACAGTTATTGTGTGTTACCACTAAGAGATAGACATATACCATCGCGAACTTTTTTGTAGACCATTTTAAGGTGAACAATACTGTACTACATTATTTTGATCTATCTCGTTGGGTTCAGCCAGCGTTTGCAATGAAAGAGCAAAAAAATGTGTTTATTTACGACATCACATTAGAAACCTCTAAATTATCAGTGTTTTTCTACTATGTTATGCATATATTATACATATAAACTTTCCAGTTGAATCACTCTATCTATTAAAAAAAACCGCATCATAATCCGTTGCGTAGTTTCAAAGATTTAAGCATACAAAGGGACATAGGGACAGAGAAAGCGACTTTGTTTTATACTATGTAGTGATTAACTTTATGGCCCGATCCGTTTAGTCGTTTGAGGCTTTCCGGCGCCAGGTGTCTATTTATCAAATAGCAAATATCTCATTCTGTCTACTTCGCAACTTGCCTATTTAACAACAAGTCTATTTCGCATAAAGCAAACTTCTTAAAATGACTACTTCTCAGTCTATATACTTTTTTCTGAGACCTCATTTAAGGATTAGTTAGCATGTAATTAGTTACATTGGGTATCCCTTTGAATCCCTCCCTCCCTCTGTAGAGTATCATGCATAGGCAGTTCCATAGAATTATCCAAATAAAAATAAATCATAATTACAAATATAATATTCCGCAATATTTATTTACTTGGTGTATAACTTGGCGTTTATACACAGTTTCTAAAAATTTTCCACCCTCGATTTTTCATATTTCATTTCACACTATCGAATCGGTTCTAAAGCGAGTTAAGCGTTGCAAAAAGTAGTGTAAGTGAGCTCCACGCCGCCATCACGATACTTTCGTTATTTATTCGCGGCACTCCCAAATAGCCTTGTATTTTGTCGTGTAACTCGAGTTATCTACTGTGCGGATATCCCGGTTCACGCTCTGTGGACCAGTGCCCCTACTATTGTAATTGAATATTTTTATAACGTGTAGTAAATTTCGTGTTCCGTATACTCACTTTTTTCCATTGAACCGTACTGCAATATGTACTTTAAGATTGTTTATTTAATACTACGTCGGGTAGCATCCAAAGCTGTTTGATATGAAGTATATATAATATATATAATATTAACGTTTGCGACATGAAAAAAATGGGTCGTACCTATGTCGCGGATACGGCCGTGTGTTGTATGTGAATACGTTATATGCAGTAAAATTATTTCAAAATGGCAGCGCTTCCTCGTATATGTATATGCAGTAAAATTGCATGCAGTTCCAGAACCTCCTTCGCTAGTCGGCAGCGTGCACCACGTGCAGGTGAGGTTGGTGTTGGATCTAAAGATCGTGGTTTGCTACTTACACCCTAAAATTAGAGAATTAGAGAACAGTATGGAATTCCTGTGGAATACTGTGATTAGGGTTAAAGCGGAATACGACCCGCTGCCACCACCAGGAAAGAAGGTCACCAGCCCCCTTACCACAAACTCTTATTGCGATTCAATAACTGAATAGAATGCTTATTCATACCAATGAATAAGCGACTCTATTTCAAATTGCATAGAGTCGCTTATTCATTGGTATGAATAAGCATTCTTTTTAGTTATTGAATCGCAATAAGAGTTGGTGGTAAGGGGGCAGGGAGCATAACCGATACTTTATGTTCAAGCCACTATTATGTTCTAGTCACCTCTGTACATCAAAGTGTATGCCTGTCTGTCACCCAAGGTATTATAAAAAATAAAAAACACAACGGATTGCACTCCGAGAGTGCCGGCAGAAGTGAAAACTTGAACATTGTGCATTTTTGACTATTTTGGAATGGTTAGGAAATAATTTCGCACGAATAGTTTTATTTATCAGTATAACAGTACTATCGTTTATGTGGTAAAATACAATATTCATTTATTGCGCTATTGTACCCAAACATAAACTATTCAAAGCAATCTCAATCGTATCGTCTTTGCTTAAAGTTGGATTTTGTAGTCTCGCAGCTTTGTCATAAAACTGTCATTTCGAAACTATTTCGAATCATTAAAATATTCAAAGAATTCTCAATCGTATCGTCTTTGCTTAAAGTTGAATTTTGTAGTTTTATCTTACGGATTTTCGATCAGGACACGTCATCCTGACGCGAGTGCACAACGCCGCTAAAGAAGTTTTCACTTCAAAAATAAAAATATGTAAGAATAGTAGGAAGCAGGTTAGTAGTATTTCTAGAGTTCGTAGTAAGGGTTCTGCATCGAGCTGCGAACTTAGCACAATGATCTGAGACTGCAAAGCGGTGCCTTCGACATGCCCGCACCGTCTCCTCTTCACAACTTCGTGCAGGAAATTAATCGACGTAATGCTCAACCGGCATCGACTTGTATATGAAGCTTTAGAGCGTTTTATTAAAATACTAGCGGCTCCCGCGACTTCGCACGCGTGGAGTTAGTTATTTGCACATAATTTTTAATTTTATTCGAAAAAGCTAAATACCTAATGAAAGGAAAAAATAAAAGAAAGATAAAAACGATCAATATCTAGACGAATTTTTAGAATGAACGAAGTCGACGCATATTATTTTTTCTAAACCTCTTTGTAAAACCTAAAATACTTTTTATTGTTATAATAATATATTCGTCCTTAAAATAGTTAGTAGTTGTTTTCAATAATTCTTATGCTTAAATACCATTTAAAATCCTTCTGCCATAATTACTTTAACTCATTCATTTCATGAATAGACAAGTGGAGTACCAAACATTTGTGGGATATAACTACTATGTTAATTATAAATACAAATGTACATACAATATTATAGGAGAAGAATATAGTAAACATTACGCAAATTAATAAAAATTATATCGTCCTAGGGTTCAAATCAGGATTCAGCAAAGAACCTTCTAGAGTGTATAGATATGACTATGATAGTCATGATACGACACTCAGATGGTACATACTCAGACTATCTATCATTATATTAATACGTGAAGTATAAACTGTGTACGCCTTTTTACAAAATTTGCGCGGACGGAGGAGAATGAGATTTTTCAAACCTATAGTTTATATAGCGGAGGAGTACAGAATGCTAATATTAGAAAAAAAAATGCATAAAAAATAATCAATAAAAATATATACACATTACCATATATTTGACACACACACACACATATATACTCATTATGGTCGAATTTCGACCAATGGGCGACCACTAGTATAGATAGATAGATATAGAAATAAAGAGTAACTTCAAAGTGTGATTATGCGAGGTGTTTTTATATATATAAAGGTGTGTTATGATGAAACGATGAGTGTGTTTTATACTTAAAATCCGTGGTGCACGGCAGTTGAGCTTCACTTGACTAATACATCTCTTTAGGCTTTTAATGCCTTATTTGCCATATTGCTGTCTCTCATATTACTAAGAGGGGGAAGTCAAATTCCAAAAGCTTCTTACTCCTACTAATTTCTTCTGATTAAATTCGTTGTGAGTTCCAAAGCAGCCGTAGTTTTAACCCTGGCACTGCAATGGAATCCATTGTTCATTGCCTTTTTTTTGTGGTCGCCGCTGTTAATCCTGGCTACACAGGAGATACCTACAGTGGTGGAAATGTATATGGGCCCCCGTCTTGTTGCTGTGATGGTTTAAAACATCTTCGTACAAGGGGTACCACGGTCGTAGGCTTGCGTGACATGAATAGTAGTACAATTAAATTGAAACACCTCTCTTGGACTGTTTACAGATATTTTCAGGGAATGTAATTATACAAAACGTTGTCGACATCAAGGCTGTAATTGGATTCTATGAATGACAAGGCTTCGCGGAGAGCTTTCCACTGAAATTCAATGAATGACATTACTATTGAAAGCAGTGCTGCAGTGGGAGAAAGTTTATTACTGATGAAAACAAACGTTATTAGGTTATACGACTGGCCAAATAGGAATGTTTTCATATGTATCACACATACATTCACCAAAGTCTAGTATTCGGTAAATTTTCACAAGCTTTTATTTAGTTCCATAATCGTATTTGTAATTAAATCTTGCAAGTTAAATTTGTATTTTTCTCTCTGTCCAATTGAGCTGAAATTTGGTACACCAATATCACGTACGAGTGATCGTACGTCATATTGGAGTCATAAAGATATGATATCACTTAGATAACAGATCGTTAGAATATCTAATAGGAGATAAGTTAAAATAGATAATATTTGTTCGTATAAAACTTTTATAATTGAATTAGTATATAAGCTTTATCAGGTCATTTTAGTCTCCACTACAGGAGCACGTCCGTCACAGATCGAAGGAGGATTTGGCCTACTCTCCCCACGTTGGCCATACGAGTTGGGGAGTCCTGATGTTTTATAATGTATTACCCTTAGTCGCCTTGTACGACATCCACGGGAAGAGACGGAGTGATTCTATTCTAGTCTGCCGGAAACCACACGGCCAATATAAGCTTGTGATTGTAAAAATAAATTGTCATTCGTACACGGAAGATCGACGTTTTATTGACCACGTCAATGTGACGTATCGCCCTTCATACCCTGTAGTATATGTCCTGAAATAGCTGGTTCAATTTGACCATTATTGTACGTCCAGTGGACCAAATCGATCTTGTGCTATTGTTGCATCGTCGAACCAATTACAAGTAAATGACTATTGTTTCCAAGATGACATAATGTAATATTATGTGGCATTAATTGCAATAGCGACGATATGCGATTCTTTGTTTTCCACGTTCAATTGTTTCCAGCCTCTTTTTTAGGGTTCTGTACCCAAAGGGTAAGGCTGTCCGTCCGCCCATCTGTCATCAGGATGTATCTCATGAACCGTGATAGTTAGCCAGTTGAAATTTTCACAGATGATGTATTGCTGTTGCCGCTATAACAACAAATACTAAAAAACAGAATAAAATAAATATTCAAAACAAGCGAAAAAATCACGTTTGTTGTATGGGAGCCCCCATACAACAAACGTGATTTTTTCGCTTGTTTGTGTAATAAAACAAATAATAGGTCTTTACCTATGAAATTGCCGTTCTGCAGTACTGGCCATTTCAAATCAAAATACTTTTTGTTTGGCTAAGAATTCTAATTTCAAATTAATTTTATTTTAAAAACATGGAATTCTTTTTCCAAAAGTAGTCATTTGTTTATTGATTAGTGTTACATTTTCATCGCATTTCAATCTTTTTCGTCATCATATACGTTAAAAACTCGAGTAATTATGGAATATGAGTACCGTCGTGGCAGCAACGCGGCACAAGCGGCACGCAACATCAACGACGATTACGGAGCTAACACTACAAACCAACGCACCACATGTTATTGGTTTGCTTGGTTCCGTTATGGAAATTTCGACCTGAAAAACGAACCTTGCGGTCGTCCGAAGACTTTGGTCGACAATGACGAATTAATGGCGATTGTGGAAGCTGATGATACACAATCTACGGCTGAATTAGCAGCAGCTTTAGCAACGTTAGCGTCAAAACAATATTGGTTCATTTGCGTCAAATTGGCAAGGTAAAAAAGTTTGACAAATGGGTGCCCCACGAACTCAATGATCGCCAGCGCGAAGTACGCGGGACGTGCCTTGCACTGCTCAACAGACACACAAATGAAGGAATTTTGAACCGCATTGTTACCAGCGATGAAAAATGGATTCTGTTTGATAACCGCACGCGCTCAGCAAGTTGGTTGGATCCTGGTTCAGCACCTAAACAATGCCCTAAACGAAAACTTACCCCTAGAAAAGTGATGGTCACTGTTTGGTGGTCTAGCGCCGGTGTGATTCATCACAGCTTCTTACCAAACGGGGTGAGCATTACTGCAGATGTGTACTGTGAAGAACTGAACACAATGATGGAGATGCTGGCACGTCTCCAACTAGCATTGGTCAATCGCTCGTCTTCGCTGCTCCTGCACGACAACGCGCGACCTCATACTGCACAGCAGACGGTCTCCAAGTTGCAAGAACTGGGGTTGGAAGCTCTTCGTCATCCGCCCTACTCGCCAGACCTTGCGCCTACAGACTACTACTTTTTCCAGAATTTGGATAACTTCTTGGCGGGAAAAAAAATCAATACCCGAGAGGCAGTACAAAATGCATTTGAAGAATTTGTTGCCTCCCGTCCAGCTGATTTCTTTAAGAAGGGCATCAATAAACTGCCACTGCGTTGGCAAAGATGTATTGATTGCATGGGTGATTACTTCGATTAATACAATAAAAAATACATGAAAAAAAATTGTTTAAATTTTTTCATACAAAACGGCAATTTCATAGCTAAAGACCTAGATATTTAAGGGGGGCTACCATACAACAAACGTGATTTTTTTGCCGTTTTTATAGACAATGGAACCCTTCGTGCGCGAGTCCGACTCGCACTTGGCCGGTTTTTTTTTTGTTCCTTTTTGCTCGATATTGATACTAGCAACATATTTAAAAATAAAGAATTAAATTAAAATAAAACATTTTTTTATACCACCAGTGTGGCAAATCAGCATACGTTGGCCTGATGGAAAAGAGTTACCGTAGCCTATGAACGCCTCTAATACCAGAGGCATCACACGCGCGTTGCCGTCCCTGTAAAAACCTCTTCACGCCCTTTTTGAAGAACCCCATGCTATAGTTCCCTGAGAAATCATTGACAGGCTTTCCACAGCTTGACAGTACGCCGGAGAAAACTTCTCTGGAACCACACAGTACGTGACCACTTAGGCTCCAATGTGTGAGGATGAATTCCGTGTCGATAGCGAGCGGTGCGACTGTAGAAGGAGGCTATTGGCATCATGTGAAACAACTCCTCTGAACACACCCCATTGTACAGACGATAGAACACACAAAGAGACGCAAAATCTCTTCTCATACTTAAATGTTCTAAACCGTCTGTTACCTTCGGATCGTCGACAATCCTCACAGCACGCCTTTGAATCGAGTCACAAGGTACAAGCTGGTATCTAGGCGCTCCCGCCCATAGATGGCAACAGTACTCCATATGCGGCCGTGCTTGAGCTATGTAAAGCGTAAGTCTTTGCCGAGGATTGAAGTACTGCTTCGCCCTGTTGAGCACACCTAGTTTGAATATTTATATTTAAAATATTTAAGGGGGGCTTCCATACAACATGGACATGGTTTTTTTTTTGCCGTTTTTATAGATAAGGATACAGAACCCTTCGTGCGCAAGACCGACTCGCACTTGGCTGGTTTTTTAAGTACCTTTAGCCTATGTGTACCATGTATGATGTTCAGAATAAATAGCTGCCACACAGTCAAGACGTTTGATTCTTTATGAACGTTAGTTGTTAAGTATCTAATTGGCTTTCGTAGAAAGGTTTTCAGCACAGCTCTTTGCGTACTCTCCACCGGTAACAGAGTAGGTTTTGATGATGAAAATGAAAAGAACTAGCTGTTTTATGCATCCTTATTAACAAGAACGCGTGGAAGCTCCAATCATATTCTGAAAACATTAACGGAAAAACTGGATTCGCCTATGCTGGAACACTTTATAAGGGTACTTGTTAGACAGAGGTAACTAGCTGGCTGTACTCGTAATACCTCTGCAACATAATTAAAATCGTACAAGGCGACTAAGGGAAAGGGAAATACATTATCAAATATCGATCAGGCCTCCCCAACCCGTTTGGCCAGGGTGGGGAGTGTACGCCAAATCCTCCTGAGGGTCGTGCTCCTGTAGTGAAGACTAAAATGGACCTGATGATGATGATAATGATGATAATTAAAATCGATATTCCAATCTATATTCAGAATCTTTATGTTTAACTAGCAAAGTACCCGTGCTTCGCTACGGGAACACTCCTGATTTGCGTCTATTTTTGTTTCGTATTGACCATTATCACAAACATACACCATTTAGGTTAAGACGTCCCGGTAAACAATATTTTTGGCATTCGCACCAGGAGCCAAAATTGCAATGCTTCCAGGAGAACTTACTCCTGAGCAAACTACATACAACTGATCATGAGAGAAGCAGTCCTGTCTCAAGTCAACCCCAGCGACCTTTAGAGACTGCCCCTGAGCTTTGTTAATGGTCATAGCGAAACACCTTTATGGGAAATTGAAATGAAGTCTCTTAAATTGAACTGGGTGGTCTTATGGAATAATGGGAATGCGGGTTATCAAGAGAGATTCCTCAACAGCGCATCCTTTACTGTCCTCACTCAACAACTCATCGTTCCAGTTGTTTAATACGTGAACAATGGTGGCACGAATATCCTGATGATACACCTCCATTCCATGCAAGTTGTAGGAGATGGAGCGGAACAGGCAAGCTCCATCACCTTCCAAAGCTATAATGGTATGGGGCATCATCCAACCTTCCACAAATATAAATTTAGTGAATCTTGACTTCATTGTTTGAAAAATACGGAAATTCTTATATTAAGTAGGTAAAAACCTATTCTAAGTACCGACTTTATGGGAAAGTCGGTACTTAGAATAGGTTTTTAATTAGTTTTCGACACCAGATGTAGCTTCATTTGAAGGACGCAGTTTCTTTTACGCCCTACGCGCGCAATGGATTACCTCCGGGGGTAACTACTGGAATGAGGTGAGCGATAAACCGTCATGGATAACCCCATGGTTTGAAATAATCTCTCGTATATACCCTTTCCTTAATAACGAAACCATAGCGCGCTGTACAAATGCTAGGTATAGCGCCATCTAGTGATAAGTTAATTCAAATATAAATATAACATTTTTTGACATTTCTTGGCTGGGCACTGGTCAAAAGTTAATCAGTTACCCATAAACATCCCCTTTTTTTTATAAACAACTATTCTACCAAGTCTCAAAATCGTAAGTGAATCGGTTTCCAGGAGGGTTTTTTTTCAACCCCCTATTTTAACCTCTTAGAAGTGAAATTTCGGAAAATCCCGTCTTAGTGCGCGCTTACATTGTATAAGGAACACATATCCAAAGTTTCAGGTTTCTAGCTTCAGGGGTCTGGGCTGTGCGTTGATTAGTGAGTCAGTCAGTCAAGTCAGTGAGGACAAAGCCTTTTACTATCTAGCTTTTGCCTGCGGCTTCGCTCGCGTGAAGTTCGCGCTTTTTAGATTATCCAACTCAAGTCTAACACGCAACGCAACCACCCTCATGTAGCACCTATAATTGTACTAAATACGGATGCAAGAACTTTCCAGATAACTACTACTACACCCGTCCCGTCCTCACCGCGCCGACCGCCCGCGATCGTATAAGCACTGATTTACGCCAAATACAAACTTATAAACCTATTAGTATAACACTTCAGTCAACACACAAGTCTCATTCCATCAGCTTAAAAAGGTTAAATCAATGTTTAAAAAAATTACATGATGATGGTCACGTTAGCCACGTTGAATTTTAAAATCGTTGTTGTTTTCGTAATCAGCGACCCGATAAAATATGAAAACAATAATATCCTTCATGATTTTCAGACTTTTTGACCACATTTTACTCCTTTTTTTTTGGGTTGAATTTCTAAAAATCCTGAAACACGTGTTCACTCATTTATCTATAGTCAAACTAATCTCGTTTCCTTACACAAACTTTGGACCTCCGTATCTCCCTTTTAGGGGAAAAATTTGAAAAATCCTTTTAAGTTATTTCGTGTCCACTGTGTTATATTTTCAAATCGATGCAATTTTCGTAATTGACGTCTCAGAAACCAACCAAACCATAGAATCAACACCAATATTTATATTATAACATTTCAACCCCATCGTACCCCCATAGGGGGATGATGATGATGAGGGGGGGGATTTTATGTCACGTCGGCTATGTTGGATTATAAAATAGTTGTTGTTTTCGTAATCAGCGACCCGATAAACCATAAAAACAATACCCATGACGATTTTCAGACTTTTTCACTCCATTTTACCCCTTTAGGGGTTGAATTTTGAAAAATCCTGGAACACGTGTTTTTTCATTTATCTATAGAAGTACTCGTGTAAAGTTTCGGATAAAATAGTCCAACTAATCTTGTTTCCCCATACAAACTTGGGACCCCCGTTTCACCCCCTTAGGCGATGAATTTTGAAAAATCCTTTCTTAGTGCACCCCTAGACGTCATAAGGAACCTACTTGCCAAATTTGGAATCTCTAGACCCAGCGGTTTGGGCTGTGCGTTGATTAGTGAGTCAGTCAGTCAGTCAGTCAGTCAGTCAGTGAGGACAAAGCCTTTTATTATTATAGATAATATTAGCGTGCAAGACACATTGTTACTAACAAATGGTTGCCAATGTAAACAAATTATTATTATTTAAATAGTTGTCTTGGCCAACTCGCCTTTCCTGGTAGCTCAGTTGGAAGAGCACACGACCGGTCATCGAGAGGTCGTGGGTTCAAATCCCACCTAGGGGAGTAGGTGAATTTTTCCATTTTTCAAAAAAAGTTAACAAATATTTTAATTTTATTTATTTATTACATGGATTCCAGAGAATCATTAAGAGAAGTTTTCAAAGAAATAAATATTCTCACTGTTGCTTCTCAATATATATATGAAAACATTATGTATGCTCTTAAAAATCTTAATACATTTGTAAAATTCATAGCCTATAAATCTTAGAAATAAATATAAACTGCGCATACTAATGCACCGACTTGCTAGACGCCGTAATAAATTGTCCGATACAGTGCTTACCTTACCTGAAAATATGTTCTAGAAACATATCAAAAAGACTTTTAGTAAAGGGGTAAGCCCTTGTATGTATAGAATTGATGAATACCTAAGTAAATGAATCAGCACAGATATGTAATAAATAACAATATCTAAATCAAACTCTTGATATCTTAATTAAGAAATATATATATATATATATTACTGTAAAAGTCCGAACAACGTGAAATCCTAAGATTTTCCAGTAAATCCTAAGATTTACCAACACTTTATGGTAAAAGTCCGAACAGTTATTGCGTTTCTAGCTTTTACCTCCATCCACTTGGTAAATCTTACGATTTACATCTCAGGAACGGTAAACGTTGAAAAAGACATGTCCTAACGTGTGTTATAACGAGTAGAATGTTTTTTTACCCTACTGTTAATAAGTAACAATTGATTAATCGTCTTTTACATTTTTTAGGGTTCCGTACTCAAAGGGTAAAACGGGACCCTATTACTGAGACTTCACTGTCCGTCCCTCCGCCCGTTCGTCTGTCACCAGGCTGCATCTCATAAACCGTGATAGTTAAACAGTTGAAATTTTCCGTCATCCTGATGATGATGATGATGATAATAATCCTGATGTTTATTTTACATAAATTACAATTAATAATTTAAAAATGGAAAAAAAAAACAATAAAATTAATATATCCGCATAGCCATAGGATAACAACTATCGCTGTAATGGGTTGTTGACATTGTCGACATTATTAATAGCATTTGGAAATCTTCCACGGTAATTTTCAATTACATCACAATGCTTTTCATAAAGGTGTGAATGTACTTTTACATAAACACATTTCATAAATATAAATTCATGGAACCGTTAGCGATAAAAAAAAATTAAAGTAATATCTACAGCTTGTCCTGGGGGATGTCATTATGAGCAGCTCGAATACATCGCTTCTGGGTGATAATAACTTTAGTAAGATCTAAGTTCATATAAATACATATTTATATAAATAAAAATACCAAATGAAAATAATTTCAAATAGGTAAGGATTTCACTATTAGTTAATTGAAATAAATTATTAAAAATTACTATATTGTTTCGTTCTCAAAACCAACATTTAACAGCCTTCAGTGGTAAAACCTAACATGTACTATATTGTAATGGTAAAAGCCCGAAAAATATATCACAGTTTTGTAAATCCTTACATTTACCAACTCACGTTGGTAAATCCTAAAATTTACTGGTAAAACCTAAGATTTACCAGTATACGGGCTTTTACGGTAACATATATACAACTTAAATTGTAATTAGCAGATTTTTGACGTGACGTCTTTAAAATTGCTTCCTTAAGGAGGCAATTAAAAAAAAACTGGTAACAAAATCGGGGGATAGAGTTTGGTATCGCAGCTACAATTCTATCATCTCCATCCAAAATTCAATCACACCATTGGATAGATGAAGGATCAAAGAATTTATTACGCTAAGCAAGGACTATGGACAGCGCGTACGGGGGAGGGGGAAGCGCTGCCATTTTGAGATAATTTTAGTGCATATAACGTAATCACGTACAACACAAGGCCGTAACACAGCCACATTCCATTTTTTTTAAAAAGACCCATATGGACAAGAAAAATACGAATATTATTTTTTATAAGTGTAAAACCCTTGTAGGCACTTATGTCTAAGTGCCTACAAGGGTTTTACACTTGTAAAAATTCCTGAATAAATAATTAAATTTCGTTTAATTTTGTTTCGTTTCGTTCCGTTTTGTTTCCCCGTGTTTGTGATCCCGTCTCATCTTCCGTTTCATTTCGACGGAACACTGATGTGCCAGACCCGATCGAACACTTTCGCTATGTCTAAGCTTACAAAAAAAATATTATTTTTATTTAGTTTTTTAGTATTCGTTGTTACAGCGGCAACAGAAATACATCATCTGTGAAAATTTCAACTGTCTATCACGGCTCATGATCTCATGAGCCGTGACAGCCTGGTGACAGACGGACGGACGTACGGACGGACAGCGGAGTCTCAGTAATAGGGTCCGTTTTACCCTTTGGGTACGAAACTCTAAAAAATACACTTACATAGATTAAAATAATTAAATTAACTACAAATGAAAGTGGTGGTTAGGCAGCTCTCAAAACGTTTCATCAAGAGTGCTCCCGGCGCTCACAAATCGTTTGAAACGTTTGTTTAGTGCCGAACTAAATGGGGCGGAATTGAATCAATTTATTCGAGTGCTTTAGTGTTTGGTTTTTCACTTAGCATCTTGGTGCTAAAAATAAACCTTTCAATGTCAACGAGATTCTGAATTGCTGCTGAGAAATGGCGCATACTATACCGCTGATTCTTTGGGAACCTCTTAAAGACTTCACCGACCTTCTACCGCCGAAGCTGAAGCCGATTACCATCGGTTTTTTTGCTTCCAAAATTTGGTCTTAAGTTACAGCTATTGACAAACATCTCCAGCTTACTCGGTAGAGCTCTAGGATTTGCACCAGCTAAGGTAAACATAATTAGCAACAATCTAAGCAATCTTGCCGTGTGGTTTCCGGCAGACTGGAATAGAATCACTCCGTCTCTTCCCGCGGATGTCGCACAAGGCGACTAAGGGAAATACATTATAAAACATCGATTAGGCCTCCCCAACCCGTCTGGCTAGCGTGGGGTGTGTAGGCCAAATCCTCCTTCTGTCTGGGACGGACGAGAGAGGGTCGTGCTGCTGTAGTGGAGACGAAAATGACCTGATGATGATGAAGCAGTAGTTTGATTTTCGCATTCGAAAATACCGATGGTAATCGGCTTCAGCTTCGGCGGTAGGGCCTCTGGTTTACAAAGCGTAAGTGCGTCCTCCCAACCATGTGAGTTCAAGAAAAGCACAACCCCCTTACCACCAACTCTTATTGCGATTCAATAACTGAATAGAATGCTTATTCATACCAATGAATAAGCGACTCTATTCGATTTGAAATAAAGTCGCTTATTCATTGGTATGATTAAGCATTCTATTCAGTTATTGAATCACAATAAGAGTTGGTGGTAAGGGGGCAGGTGAGACGTAAAGTGTTACTGCGTCTGGAGTGAATCTCATACCCAGTTAAACCTTTAATGGTTTTGTGGTAAGATCGGAGGAGTTAGATGGCGTTGTTACGCGTATCAGTCAAATCGAACACGCAAGTTAAGCAACGTCGACCGTAGCCTGTCCATGGATAGGTTTCTGTCGTTTAAATTGTTTAAATATTACGCCAGTAAAATGTCGTCCTCTCCTACGCCGCACCGGCGGTCTACTTTCCCTCCGTCTTACGAATTTTCGATCAGGCCACGTGTCCTGACGCCAGTTAAATATTTTTCATCCGTTCCAAAAAGTACCAAACACCGCTGAAGAAGTTTTCACTTCAAAAAACATAAGCTAACTGGTAATAGGGTTTTTGTTTAGAATTATCTCAGTCCGTCCACGGGGTTGGAAGTTAGGAATGGTTGCCTTAGACAGTTATAAAATCGCGCCCTTTATTAAGATGGGGACAAACATAATTCTAACACAAAGTTTACTTTATTAAGAAGCGACTTAAGCAACCTTAAATCATCTCGATGAGGCTTTATTTAATTTATATTTCCTACTTTACGGTAAGAGACGTTTCCTTACGCATGGTCCAAGGCATAAGCGGTAAGCGGTAACCTACAAACAATGAAAAGTACTCTGATGGAAACTCAAAAGTTTAATAATATTTAGTTTCGAACACATCAAAATAAAACTTTGCTAAGGGCAATCTGACTAATCGCTATACAAAGTTTTTTTTTATGGGACGGGGACCCATCACACTCCCATAACTGTGTTTTCTGTATAGCCAGGAAAGGCGGCGACCGCTAAAAAAGGCAATGAACAGTGAAGTCCATTGCAGTCCCGGGGGTAAAACTAATCACAACGAATTTAATCGGAAGAAATTAGTACGAGTAAGAGTAAGAAGCTTTTGGAATTTGACTTATCCTCTTAGCAATGTTGGAGACAGCAATATGGCAAAAAAGGCATTAGCCTATAGAGATGGCTAGACAAGTGAAACTCAACTGACGTGCACCATAGATTTTATGTTTCTAACACTATTGGGGACATAAAATATTGAATTGTTGGATAACAATTCAAGAGTTAGATAACAGATTCAGTGTTAGATAACAGATCGATTCCAATGATATAAATTGCAAAATCGTCTGAACGCTTGTTAATTCTGCCTTGTTGCTACCAAATCAGAATAGTATACTATACACAGTTTATCTATATATGCTGTGTGGTTTCCGGAAGACTAGAATAGTATCACTCCGTCTCTTTCCGTGGATGTCGTACAAGGCGACTAAGGGAAATACATTTTCAAACATCGATCAGGCCTCCCCAACCCGTTTGGCCAGCGTGGGGAGTGTAGGCCAAATCCTCCTTTTGTCTAGGACGGACGAGAGAGGGTCCTGTAGTGGAGACCTGTAGTGGAGACTGAATGATGATAATGACACAGTTTATCGAAATATTTTTTGTCATTTTTCCTGGTTGAGTGTTTTGAACAGAAATATAGTTAAACTAAATAGGTAAAATAGTATTGAATCAATGAAATCGGAAACTGTAGCTAATATATCGATACAAGCTAAGATAACCACTTTACAACAGGTTGCCCGTGTGGTTCTCTGGATCTCCCCATACCCACAGAGTACAAAAAAAAATCGCTAACGTCCCGTCCATTTGCATTGGGTTTATTTTAACTAGCAAGGGTAAGCTAACCCGTGTCCTATTTATAGTAATTATAGTAAATAAAAAAAACATTTCTCTTCTGACTTGCACCACATCCTTAATTAACTTCTTACATTTTTAATTTAAGCTACGAAAAAGACAGTTTGTAATGTAGTTGATGGATGCATTTCAGTAAATTCTAAGGTTCATTCTACTTCATAATACTAAGTCGTCGTCATGATACTAGGCTAAAGGTCAAAAGCGAGCAATAGACCGGGCTATGCTCGTGGTGTCTTTAAGGAAATGAATCCGTAACAAAGGAATTCGACGAAGAACCAACTTTGAAGGTCAACAACCTTCAGAGTTAGAAAGCTGAAGTGGCTGAACGCTGAAATGACGCATTTCCCGCTTCCTATAATCTAGGGTCGTTTAGACAAAGCGTGAAGAAATCCTTCATGGGCGTCAAGAGGTGCACCGCTATTTTGCAAGAAAAAAGGCGCCATTGCGCCGATTATGTACTTAGCGAGGGAAAGAGATAGCAAGTACATTAAAGCGTTAAGATGATAAGGATAGCGATAGTCATAGATCGAATCGATCGAAGAGAATAGATTTAGTATGGGTTTGCCATATCTATAGTATTTATAACATCATTGATTGACAAAAAGAGAAAACTAAAAAAAATAATAATTATACTACGTCGGGTGCCATACAAGCATACGGCCCGCCTGTTTTGAAGCGGTTACCATAGCCATATTGACGCTTGCAACATAAAATATCGCTCACAGCATCTCCTTCCTTTCTGGTGACCACACTCACACGCAGGAACACAACAACCCTCAATGGAATTGTTATTTGGCTGCGATAATCTGTGAGGTGAGGAGGTACATTCCCCAGTCGGGTAGCTTACAATTACGCTCCCTACCTCTCTTTTCGCCAGAGCTTCGTTTGTTAGTCAGCAGGGTGCACCACGTGCAGGTGAAGTTGGCTTTGGTTCAAAGATGTTGGTGAACCACTTACACCCCAAAAAGTTCCATGGCGATTCGAAGAATGAACAATGAAGTGTGTGTGTCAACATCTTCTCAGCCCGTATTGCTCCACTGCTGAATGAATATATGCCCCCCTAGAGAACCACACGCCTCGATCCAGAACGAACTGTTGCACCCATCGAGCCATTCTTAAAGTTGTCGCTTCATCTATGTGTATTTCTGCGGCTACACTACCTTACCGTCTACCGGGCTGTTACCGCAATAATTATGGCATTGAATTACCGTTTAAATTACTGCGTGAATTGGGGTGGTTACACTAGAGTTTACCTGGATAGGTCAATAAATTAGGCGGTAAAAATATCATTTTTCAAAATGGAGGTTTTAATATATAAGGTTTCGGTCTTTTTTCTTCTTCAAATCATCTATTGTATACCGCGATTTTTATCGGGGGATACCCGACAGAAAGCCCATAAAATTCCAAAACTAGAGCTTTTTTTATTTGACCATTCCATGTCGGTCGATACGTGCGTCGCCGTTGAGCTCATGTTGCACACTGGACAAATGTGTGTAGTGTGGCTACAAACGCATTAATTACTGCGGTAATTCTCTATGATGTGCGAAAAAAGACCGCCGCCGGAGCTATTGTCTACCGCCATTTGCCATATTGATTGGCATTGTAAAATTATGCCCATAAATCGTGGTTACACCTAGGCGTTGTTGAAGTTATGGCAATAATTATTGGCATACCACGGTAGTGTGGCCGTACCATATGAATGTGTGAATAAATACATTAAGTTTTATGCAACCCCTTTTTTGTTCTTTATTATCAAAAAACACATAACTTAATTTAGGTTTTAACTTGGAAATATAATATTATGTTTGGTACTTTTTATGAAACCGCTCGCTCCGTCATAGACGTAGATCGTAACTTATCAAGTTTCGAAATAACATTCAGACCCAATATGTCTAGGCGTAAGAAATAACAGCATGGGGTTCCTTAAAAAGGGGCGTGAAGACATTTTGTCAGGGTACGCAACGCGCATGTGATATAACTCTGGTGTTGCAGGCGGCCATAGGCTACGATAACTGCTCTCCATCAGGCGGACCGTATGTTTGTTTGTCACCTTGGTGGTATAAAACAATAGTAATAAATGATTGCAATAATTCACACCATCATATCAAGAGACATACTCCGATATGAAAATTTTGTATAAATAATATTAATAAAAAAACCAATTTCAAACATTACTCTACATTTATGTATGTAGATACAGGCTGATGATGATGATGATGATTATGAAAAAAATATGGGACAAATCTGGAAGTATATATACTCTTTCAAATAAAAAAGATTTTTTCCAAACCTCAAGGGAATTGTTATTTGGCTCCGTCATTTACAATCCGTAAATGACGGAGTAATGAAATAACAAACTTAACAGTGGGTAGATACAGGCTGATGATGATGATGATGATGAAAAAATATGGTACCAATCTGGAAGTATACTCTTTCAAATAAAAAAAGTTTTTTTCAAATCGGTTTATACGTGATTTATAAACCGATTAATTAAGTAATTAAGTAACAAACATTAAAAAATAAAAATACAGCCGAATTGAGAACCGAGCTTAGATTTTTTGGAGTCGGTTAAGAAAAACACAATTTCGGGTTTTCGGGTAGCTGTGACCGCAACCTTTTTTATGGGCTGGATACGCGCCTGTGAGACAGGTACAGTAACGTTCTACGTCTTTTCTCGTTACACATTCATGAGGCGGTTTCGTCCGCTTTTCCAATCTGAGATAATTCCGCGTCTACCACTCATTCTATACTCCACACCCTGATGTTTTCTTACCATCCTATTGTTGGAGTGAATGGTGTCAAATAAAATTGGAGATGGGCGCAGACGACTGCAAGACATAATAACACTTATAGCGGTTGTTTACGTATGTATGTGTTTATCCCTCAAGTGAATTTTTATTTGGCTGCGGTATTCTGTGAGGTGGAGGTACTTCCCTAGTCGGGTACCTCAAAAATACGCTATGGCCTACTTCTCTTTTCGCCAGAGCCTCATTTGTCAGTCAGAAGGGTGCACCACGTGCAGGTGAGGTTGATGGACCACTTACACTCCAAATATTTAGAGTAAATTAATAAAAAGAGTGTTATGATTTCAATATCTGTTTTATGTAAATAAATAAATATTCCTGGACAAATTACACACGGCCATCTAGTCCCAAACTAAGTAAAGCTTGTACTATGGGTACTAGATAATGGATATAATACTTAAATACATTTTTTTTTTGTAAATACATACATATTATACATAGTAAACACCCAGACCAAGACAAACAGACATGTTCATGCACACAAATATTTGTCTTGTGCGGGAATCGAATCCACGACCCCGGAGTCAAAGTGGTCATTGCTAACCATTCGACCACCGAGCTCGTCTAAATAGATATTCCTGTATAAAATACACTGCATCAGCTAGCCCAAAACCAAGCATAGCTTGTACTATGTGTAGTGGGTAACTGTTAAATATGCTTAATCAACATATATTTATCCCACTTCTGGGATACGGGCCTCCCCAACCCGTTTGGCCAGCGTGGGGAGTGTAGGCCAAATCATCCTCCTTCCGTCGGAGACGGACGAGAGACGGTCGTGCTCCTATAGTGGAGACTAAAATGACCTGATGATGATGATGATGGGATACGGGTCTCCCATCAATCGAAGGGGTTTAGAGCATACTCCACCACGCTGCTCAACTGCGGGTTGGCGGAGGCCAGTATTTCCAAGCCGGCTAAAGACCACTGACTTGGCTTAACGACTGTCATCTAATAAGAACAGCCGGAACCGATGGCTTAACGTGCCTTCCGAAGCACGGAGGAGCTCGAACCCATCCAACAGTCTACGACCCTAGACCGACGTTGCTTAAATTACGTGTTAGATTAGCCTGATACATGCAACGTCGTCATCGAGCTCCTTGACAAACATGCTTATACATTATATTTAAAATTAATTAATTATATATAATTAAAATACATAGAAATAAAATGAAAATGAAAAATGAAAATCCCGCCCCCCACCCCTGTTAAATTATAATAGGTCTTTACCTATGAAATTGCCGTTCTGCAGTAATGGCCATTTCAAATCAAAATAATTTTTGTTTGGCTAAGAATTCTAATTTCAAATTAATTTTATTTTAAAAACATGGAATTCTTTTTCCAAAAGTAGTCATTTGTTCAATAAAAAATACATGAAAAACATTTGTTTAAATTTTTTCATACAAAACGGCAATTTCATAGGTAAAGACCAAGCATTTGGTCCAACGTCAAGAATAGTTTTTATCTAAGTCATTACGGATGAAAGTTTATACGAAAGGCTGTGCAGGCAAAGTCGCGAGCGGCTGCTAGTTTTTCTATATTTTTTAACGAAACCTCACTGGCCATTCCAAACTGCCATTCAGATTAATGGATCCATTTCTAGTTGGAATCAATTCTGTCGACGAAATCAATAAGGGTGAGCCAAGACTCGAGACTTTGCGCAAATACAAATTTTCTTTGGACTTAAGAGGATAAATGTTCAGCGATTAATCTTGGGCGTTATCTAAAAGCTCGCGTGTAACCTAAAACAACTCTTTGGGTAGATGGAAATGTAAAGAAAATGTAAATGAAACTTTGGACAAGTTTTCTCCTACTGAGATCTATATTGTTGGTAGTTTACATTAGTACGTTTTTATGGGGAGCTAATGTCACATTGAACGTTATTTGACACTAAATATCTGAAGATAAGTGAGATAAGTACTAAAAAAAGTTGGCTGTCTGTAAAGTCGGTTTACGGACGATAATTTTACGTGATAACGTCATAAGAAAACATCGTCAACAAACTATTGGGGTGTAAGTGGTTCATCAACATCTTTGAATCAAAGCCAACTTCACCTGCACGCGGTGCACCCTGCTGACTGACAAACGAAGCTCTGGCGAAAAGAGAGGTGGGGAGCGTAATTGTAAGCCCGACTGCGGAATGTACCTACACCTCACAGAATACCGCAGCCAAATAACAATTCCCTTGGGGTTGTTGTGTTCCTGCGAGTGAGTGAGGTCACCAGATAGAAAGGAGATGCTGCGTTGGCAGCGGAGGTGGCGGCGCGCAAGCGATATTTTATGTTGCGATATTTAATATGGCTACGGTAACCGCTTCACATCAGGCGGACCGTATGCTTGTCTGCCACCCGTCTTAGTATATAAAAAAAAAAAAACGGCCCTCAAATGGAGTGAAAGAGAGAGAAATTCTTACATATAATACACCCACTCAAAAAAAGTTATGTAGCTATGGAAGAGGATGCTCTCTTACAGGTCTAATACGGGCATTTTTTATGCTTAAACAATGAAATTTGTTACAAGAATGCATGAAACTTGTTGAAATAAATTATTTAATAATAATAATAAAATTTCTTTTAACAAGTTTCATGGTTGCAGTCTCCTTTTTATTAATAATAAATAAGATATTAACAATAAATATTCCTGTGCAAACTACAGCGCCACGCAGTCTCGAAGTAAGCTTGTAACAAGTTTTGCTTAGTTTGGGTATTAGATAACTGTTATTATAGGTACTTACGAGTAAATATTTTTTTTTAGTAAATACATTCATATAATACATAGAAAGTAATCAGACCAGGATAAAAACACATGTATGAATAAATATTTGTGTACACCTGCACACAAATATTTGTCTTGTGCGTGGATCGTACCTCGGAACTCGGAGTCAAAGTATCCATTTTAATCCATGCGACCACCGTACTCCTCAACCTTATTACTGTCCCTTTAGGTCAGTGGTTCTTAACCTATGGTCCGAGGACCACAAGTGGTTCGTGAGAGCACTTCAAGGAGTCACTGAGTAGTAACCCTGAGGAAATTGTATTCCAGCCTGAAGTTTCACCCGAAACGAAACAGCCCTGAATGTATACCGATACGTATACGATATATATATATATATAATTGATACAGAAAGCAGCCAATAAAACACAGATCCAAATGGTTCCGCCAGGAATAGCCTAAAAAAGCAATGAAAATCTGAAAAAGAGTCAAAAAAGGAAAAAGAAACATTTTACTGGGTCCGCCATCAACAAAAGGTTGAGATCCACTGCTTTAGGTAGTTATCAACTTGACGTGCCGCATCCCAGGTATTTTCCGACACATATCAGGCCTTTACTCATTAACTTCTCCATCCCACGTCTTTATATTATTATTGTACATAATTAATGCCTCTTCAACGTCGAATAACATTTAATTGGCCCTAAAAAGGCTCCCCGAATCAAAGAAGCTGGTGAAGCATCGTGTTCACGTAATTGGTGTTTGAACTTCATTAGTAATTGGATTCCTGACAGTTTCCGTGTTGTAATCAGAGTTTATAATAATTGAGTTCAAAACCATCGCTTATATTGGAATAACTGAGTAATTTTGATAGATATATTACAGTACAATGATCGCAATAGGCTATTTGACAATGTTCAAAAATTGTATAAATTATTTAATAATATAGTAAAATATACAAAACTATAAAGATCTCCAAACTTTCATTCTAAAATCTTCCGTCCGACTTATTTTAGGGTTAATCAAAATTGGATGGGAAAGTCCATTTTAAAAGTACGAAATTATTAAAAAATAATATTTCCATTGAAAAGGCAATAAAAAATACTATACAAGGAAAAAATGCGGGGCCTACTGGAGCGAACGAAAAAATATTTTCAATGTTAAAACATTTTCCATGATCATTTCATTTACCTAGCCTCGCTTAGAGCTGCTCTAGTGGAAACAGCGTAGCGAAGCAAGCTTTTTGTACATATAAAACAACCGAGGAATGAATTTCAAGAGCGACGGACGTGTAAGAGAAACTACCAATCAGTCAGAAGGCGCCCCGCGCGCATGTTTGAAAAGTGCCCGCTACACTTTTCAAACATGCGTCTATTCTATTCTTGCGTCCTGTTTTTAACTGAACTCTAAGGCTCAACTCACACTGGCGCCGAGTCGAAGTGACGCGACGCGCGAATCCACTCGACTCCAGCCGAGCGTCGAAGCGCGAATGCGCGCGTCGACGCGCGTCCATATTTACATATCACAAATTTGTACTTAAATAATAGAACAATAGAGATGAATATGCTGTAGGCGGAAAAATATGACGCGTCGCGTCGCTTCGACTCTGCACCAGTGTGAGTTGGGCCTTAGAATTCAGTTAAAAACAGGACGCAAGAATAGAATAGACGCATGTTGTAGTTAATTATTAACCTATTATGGATCAATGGAAATCAATTATTATTATTTGATTTTCATTTTTATTTGAACACCTTCAAAGTTTTCAATGAAATTGGCCATCCAGATAATATCTGTTTGGTTTCAGGGGTAGAAAGTGGGGTGCGGCTGTGTCATGGACAAGGCCGTGTACATAAATATGTTATATGCACTAAAATTATCTCAAAATGGCGGTGCTTCGCCGTCCTCCGCACGCGATGTTCCATAGTCCTTAGTTAGCGTAATAAATTCTTTGATTCTTCATTTATCCAGTGGTGTGACTGAATTTTGGCTGGAGATGATAGATTTCTAAACTGTATCCCCCGATTTTGCTATCATTCGTGTTTTTACATTGCCTCCTATGGAAGCAATTTTAAAGACTTAGCATTTTGATTATCGTTGATAATTTTAGAGATTTGTTGTTATTGTAAGTATCTTTTAGTATTTAGGGTGTAAGTTATCAACATCTGTGAACCAAAGCCAACTTCACCTGCACGCGGTGCACCCTGCTGATTGACAAACGAAGCTCTGGCGAAAAGAGAGGTAGGGAGCGTAATTGTAAGCTACCCGACTGGGGAATGTACCTCCACCTCACAGAATACCGCAGCCAAATAACAATTCCCTTGAGGATTGTTGTGTTCCTGCTAGTGAGTGAGGTTACCAGAAAGAAAGGAGATGCTGCATTGGCAGTGGGGGTGGCGGCGCGCGAGCGATCTTTTTAATGTTGCGAGCGTTAATATGGCTGCGGTAACCGCTTCACATCAGGCGGGCGTCTGCCACCCGACGTAGTATAAAAAAAAAAATCTTTATTGTACAAAAGTTACAGAATACAGTAGAAATAAAATAATGACACAAATTTGTACAAAGGCGGACTTATCCTATAAAGGGATCTCTTCCAGCCAACCTTTGAGCATCTGAGATGACATATTTAACAAGTAGGTAGGTGGAGTACATATATGTTGGCATATATACGCACATGTTACATGACATACGTGTCTTCTATACACAGTCATACAAGTAACTTATTAGTGGAATTCACAAAACTCAAATTACTTTAAAGTGACAAACTTGTTGTTAAAGGTATTGTCACGGAAGTATTTCTCCAGTGCGGATTTAAATGAAAATATTGAGGAAGCCTTTCTTACTTCATTGGGTATTTAAATTGAGTATTTATTATTAAAAGCTATCCACCCCAGGACACCCCAGGACAGTCCAAAAACCAGTAAATGTCCTGGGGATAACCGTTTCACAGCGTCGCTACGTATCTTCGCACCGCTCGGCTACCTCGCACATCGCACCGCTCAGCTATCTCGCACATTGCACCGCTCAGCTACCTCGCACATCGCACCGCACAGCTATCTCGCACATTGCACCGCTCAGCTATCTCGCACATTGCACCGCTCAGCTACCTCGCACATCGCACCGCTCAGCTATATCGCACATTGCACCGCTCAGCTATCTCGCACATTGCATCGCTCAGCTACCTCGCACATCGCATCGCTCAGCTACCCCGCACATCACTGGAGAAACCGGAGCCTCACAATACTTTTCTTTGCTGACGGAATATAAATAAAATTAAAGTTCAGCCAAATTCCGTATTGCATACTTCAAAGGAGCAAAAGACAGTCAGCATAAACATTTCATTGGAGATTTGTACAATTTTAGAATTTGACTCGAGTGCACAAGCGGATATTTGTGAGTTATTGGGCAGGATGTGATGACAAACGCATGCGATTTGTATGCAGTCGTCGCCCCTTGCACTGCTGTGGTTGGATCAAAAATATTTTTGCATTTCCTCTATGCAATATTTCGTATTCAAGTCATATTTTTAGCGATGAAATGTGAGATATACGAGATGGGAGTTATTTTGCGTTTGCGTCTCTGGAACGTATGTCTTGAAGGCTCAATTATGAATGCATTTTGATTTAAATAATGTGAAATGGCTGATGCAATTGTATTTGCTGGTAACATAATTTCTAACTTTCAACTCATTCGTTATATTTTAAATGTTAAATGTAACTTGGCGAGCTCGGTGGTCGAATGGTTGGCAAAGGCTACTTTGACTCCGAGGTCGCGGGTTCGATCCCTGCACAAGACAAATATTTGTGTGCATGAATATGTCTGTTTGTCTTGGTTTGGGTATTTTCTATGTACTATATTTACAAAAAGTAATCTTCTTAAAATCTCATCAGTTATCTAATACCCATAGTACATCTATCAGTTCTCTAATACTTTGCTTAGTTTGAGATTGGATGGCAGTGTGTAATTTGTCCAGGAATATTTATTTATTTTTTTGCCAGAGATATTAACAAAAATTAAAATTCAAAATGGCTGCCATTCTAAGCGGGAGCAGTATATTATTCTGTGGCGGGAGGGAAAAAAGACTTCCTCAAATTTGAAGTACTACGACTCAAAATTATCCATATAGTTCCATCCCAGTCACACTGAATATTTAAACACATAAAATAAAATAATAATTGAAAAAAGAATATATTTATATAAAAGAATATCCAATACGCAGCAAATTCCGCATCGCCTATCTCATCAGAATCACAGAGCAAGACATTTAAATGCAGCGTGCCGCTCAGAAATACCAGCATTCTGTACACAACGTTATGTAAATAAACTGTGTAGCTTGGAGCTCTGTACTCAATCTGTACCCTACTCTGTATGAACATAATGAACTGTGTATTTGTATTACCGGAGAGTGTTCGTGTGTGCGAGAAAACCGCTCAATCTCGTATCCGGGACAGACAGTCAACGATCTTGTAACTGGCGGAGAGAGCTGATGGCGTTAGGCCATGAAAAGAGCGAGAAGGACATCATAGTATTAGTAGTAATACCACAGTATAAGTAATAGTACTATGTACAGTATGGCCTCTCCCTGCCGCTCTATCGTGTCGACCTCACCTCCCCTCTGAGACAAATCTGGAACAGTTTGTATGGCGCCGCATGCACACACGCTCATTTGCGCTCTGCACAGACGCCATTGTTTATGTTGTAGTAAACGACGCGACATTTATTGTATGGAGTGGCCGGGGTGTGGTAATACTAAACACAAAAATAACGTAAACAAGTAGAGTAGTCGAGACTATGTTAAAAATGTTACTAATTAATTATGTTTGTCTGTCAAAAAAAATATATGAAAATTAACATTTTCACTTATCCAAGAGCTTCCACTGCTTGCTGGAGACTTTTTGGCTGAAATAATGAATCATTATTTCAGCCAAAAATAAATAAATAAAATAAATAAATAAATATTTCTGGACAATTTACACAGCGCCATCTAGTCCCAAATTAAGCGCAAAGCTTATGTTATGAGTACTAGACAACTGATAATTGTACTTAAATACATTTTTTTTTGTAAATACATACTTATATATAATACATAGAAAACACCCAGACCAAGACAAACAGACATGTTCATGCACACAAATGTTTGACTTGTGCGGGGATCGAACCCGCGAACTCGGAGTCAAAGTGGCCATTGCTAACCATTCGACCACCGAGCTCGTCAAAAGTCTCCAGCAAGCAATTTATTAAGACTAGCTTTCATTCACGGCTATGTTCAGTTGTGTATACTACCGCCATAGTATATGTAGTAGTAGTGCTCTTTCGTGTCTACCTCACCTCCCTTCTGAGACGAATCTGGAACAGTTTGTATGGCGGGGCACGCAACACGCTCGTTTACGCTCTGCTCAGACGCCATTGTTTATGTAGTAGTAAAAGACACGATTTTTATATGGAGCGGATGTGCTAACGGAATAGAAAGTTTCCTATGTGTTAATACAGATCAACCCTTATCTTAGTCTACCAATTTGTAAAATATTACCTAAATCCATTCAGCAATTTACACGTGATTGAGATATAATATAATATACAAGATAATATTTAATAATATAATATAATATACAAGGCCCCTCATAAATCTAACTCTACGTCCGGTATGAACATCTATACCACGTGAGGGGCGGACACAGGCAACTTTCAGTTAATTACTCGACCTGTGGCCAACAGAGCTCTAGTAACCCACTTCATAATGGAGGAAAATATAAGAAGTATACGTATAGGGCCGCTGCCCGGGGGTGAGCGCCGGGGCACGTCTGGAGCTGACGCTGGGCGTGACAGCATGCAGACCGTCAGTGGTTCCTTGCTGAACAGGCGGGCAGGAACCGGGGAACTCGAAAATGCTACAGCCGACACAATCTGTAACACCAACTCTACTTTGCGAAGCAGGGATAACATAGATCCCAACAGCGACGCCGGTATGTTGGGTCTGACCACAAGAAGACCATCGGAAACATCTTGTAACGATGATGCTAGGAAAAAGTGGTCAGAGGAAGAACTACAGGAACTTATGTTCTGTTAACGAAAGTACTAGGAGATACAATTTATGTTAATGGGGACACTGAAGCCTCCTTTCCCTGAGGGTCTCGGGGCGGAACTTTAGTAAATTACCGACTTTAAGTCGAGTTATTTAAAATAATATACAAGAAAACAAATTTATTTACAAGTGTTCATATTTTTAATATTACTAGTGATCCGCCCCGGTTTTGCTCAGTACCAATAATATAAAATATAAATTAATTTAAATATTAATTATTATACATATAAAATATAAACTTTTTGAAATTATTTTCATGACGTAAAAAAGCGGAAAAACGGACAGACGCGATGAATTAGGTTCAGGACTATCGTTTTATGAATCGGTACACTTATTTTTCAAAGATTACTTAGTTAAAATTACCCGTTTAAACGAGAAACAGTTTTTTTTACCGAAAATATGACATGCATGAGAGGTAGGGTACACTTCGACTGGAGAAGTACCTCCACCACACAGAATAACGCAGCCAAATAACAATTCCCTTGAGGATTGTTGTGTTCCTGCGAGTGAGTTAGGTCACCAGCAAGAAAGGAGTTGCTATGTTGGTAGCGGGGGTGGCGGCGCGCGAACGATATTTCATGTTCCCAGCATTAATATGGCTACGGTAACCGTTTCAAATCAGGCGGGCTGTATTTTTGTCTGCCTCCCGACGTGATATACAAAAACATGTCGTTTCAGATTTAATTAGCACAGAAGAAAATTGACTCAGTAAATTATCTCGACGAGCTCGGTGGCATAGCGATCAATGACGCGGCTTCGACACCAACGCTCGTGGGTTCGATTCCCACATAGGACAAACATTTGTGTGCATGAACATGTCTGTTTGTCTTAGTCTGGGTGTTTTCTATGTATCTTAAGTATGTATTTACAAAAAAAAATGTATTTATGTTTATCAGTTGTCTAGTACCCATAACACAAGCTTCGCTTACTTTGGGGCTAGATGGCGCTGTGTAATTTGTCTAACAATATTTATTATTTATTTATTATTTATTATCTTCTTGAAAATTGTTCAAGCGGGGCGATTAGAAGTTTGTGACTATTAGACTAGGTGTAGCGGTTCGTTCGGCTGTTTTCGTGGCCACAAATTATATCGTACTTATTGACGTGTGCATGTATGTATACTGGACATCGGTGACACTAGATATAAAGTGTCTCACTAACATAACGACATTAATATCCTATTCATATTTTACCGATGTGGGGGCGACGCTCTTTGTGTAAAAAAGTGTCGTGATATTTTTATGGTAGTGATGTTACTGCACTTGGGAGTTCGATGTGGGAGATACAAAGGAAGTATTGTGATTTGAAGATATGTCAAGCCAATTTATTGGTGTGTTTGTGATGGTTGATGAGGATAATGGCGTGCGATGTATTCGGTTTGGCTGTTGCAAGTTAAGCGCGCGGTTACTTTTTGTGGCATACTTTTTTTTTTTGTACTACGTCGGGTGGCAGACAAGCATACGGCCCGCCTGATGTGAAGCAGTTACCATAGCCATATTAACGCTCGCAACATAACATATTGCTCGTGCGCCGCCACCCTCGCTGCCACCGCAGCAACTCCATCCTTTCTGGTGACCTCACTCAGTCGCAGGAACACAACAACCCTCAAGGAAATTGTTATTTGGCTGCGGTATTCTGTAAGGTGGAGGTAATATCCCAGTCCGGTAGTTTACAATTACGCTCCCTACCTCTCTTTTCGCCAGAGCTTCGTTTGTTAGTCAGCAGGGTGCACCACGTGCAGGTGAAGTTGTCATTGGTTCAAAGCATGTTGATGAACCACATGCAAAAATACTTTTTGCCCACTGCTCGGATACTGATCTGCCCTCAACTGAAGCGGTTTAGAGCATACTCCATCATGCTGTTCAGCTGCGGGTTGGCGGAGGCCAGTGCTTTAAAACCGCCTCAAGGCCACTGACTTTGCTTAACGACTGTCATCTAATGACAATAGTCGGGACCGACGGCTTAACATGCCCTCATAAATAAACCCATCCACGGATTGTCTACGTTCGACCACACCCCGGCCACTCCATACAAATGTTGCGTCGTTTACTACTACGTAAACAATGGCATCTGTGCAGAGCGCGAATAAGACAGTGTGCGTGCGCCGCTATACAAACTGTTCCTTATTTGTCTCAGATGGGAGGTGCGGTCGACACGAGAGAGCGGCAGGGAGAGGCCATACTGTATGTAGTACTATTACTTATACTGTGGTTCGACGTTACTTTACATGCGTGTTCAATTAGACTGACGCGCTCAACGACGCTAACGAGGTCCTCGATCGATAGGATTCTTTCAGTTGCTAAGAGTGAAGTAAGTAAAGCGCGTTTGTTTATTGCGAGACACTCATTGTGATCGACGCGGCCTATTTTATCACACTCTCACGCTGTTAATACGGGCGCGTCTAACGCATATAAATGCATTAGATCGATGTTTATATGTAACAATAAAATAGTGTACGTCAATGGCAATGAGTCTTTTGCAATAAGCAAACTCGCTTTAAACATTTTTCCACCTCATATGAATCTACATGTAGACAAAAGTGTTGTGTATTTGCCAAGAAAGTGCTACTAAGTAAAATTTAAATTGAATATTTTTATATCCATACTAATATTATATGTTCGAGGAGCTCGATGGCATCGATGTGCGGGTCAGTCTAACTCTAATCGAACACGCAAGTTAAGCAATGTTGACCGTAGCCTGTCCATGGATGGGTTATTTTGAGTAGTATTTATCTCGAGAATCTCCGTGGTCCCGTGTGTAGCCAAGTCTTTAGGCGGCTTGAAAACACTGACCTCTGCCAACCCGCAGTTGAGCAGCGCGATGGAGGAATCCCCGTCCCATCGATTGTAGGAAGACCCGTATCCAAGCATTAAAATGAATAAGGGTTGTCGCCAAAATGAATAAGGGTTGTTGAACAATAGTTAGGCGATAGATATAATTTAAGTTATGGCTGGCTATTAGCTATGCCAGAAACAAAGTAAAAAAAAAATATATTATACTGATATAGCGACGGAAAGAATTCTTTTCACCTCCGACTGACATTGAAACACGCCACATATTTCCTTCTTATGCTACTGGGGATTGTAGAGCACCAATATCCTTTGATACCTGTATTAATGGAGTCTGACAGGATATTTTAGTTGTCATTAACAAATTCTTGCTGATCTCTCATCATTTTCTAAGAGTGAGAACCACCGGTGTTGGGCTCAGCTATTAGTTCTGCAACCTCAAACGAATTCGTCATGTATCGTTTTCGCGTTTGTTTTTCTACTGCAGGCTTTTTGTTTTTAACTTCGGTGTGTTCGGGGTTTTAATTTAACTACCTGGAATTTACCAAAAAACATTTTATATATTTTTTGTATTCTTTATTTATATAAATTCTAGGGAAATAATGACGAGCTCGGTGGCGTAGCGGTCAATGACGCGGCTTCGACACCAACGCTCGTGGTTTCGATTCCCACATAGGACAAAAATTTGTGTGCATGAAGATTGAACATGTCTGTTTGTCTTGGTCTGGGTGTTTTCTGTGTACCATAAGTATGTATTTACAAAAAAAAATGTATTTACGTATGTTTATCAGTTGTCTAGTACCCATAACACACGCTTCGCTTACTTTGTGTCTAGATGGCGCAGTGTGATTTGTCTGACAATAATGGCGGTTAAAAATAGTGTCATTATAAAAATAACGGAAACAAACGAATGTGCAAAATTTCAGCTAAATCGAACACTGGGAAATGGGTCAAATGTGTCTGGAAAGATTTGATTAACGAAAAACCGCGGTGAAACTAAATAAAGGTTTGAAAAAATATAAACCCTTATGGTGCTACGTTGCCGAAATTCAGCGGCAGAAAACATGTTCTGAAAAAATATTAGGCCTTTATAGCACCCGCTGTTAATGGTAACGGTATGTCGTTTGACCGAAAACCAATTATCAAATTTTCAGTTTACGCAATGAACGTTTGATACAATATATAAAATACGATTTCTTTAGATTAAAATTGATATTTGCCTTTTTACGTATATTTTGCAGTAGGTACATAAGTGATTCATCACCATTAGGGTTTGTAATGGTGCGTTTATATCGGAATCCCGCAGTAATTGCCACAAAAAAAAAAAAAAAAAACATATAAATGAAGAGCAATTCTCCTAATATAAAAAATGTAGTCTAAATTTAGTTTCGATTCAGTCTCGATCACACAAATGTTAAACTTGGTATTCTCGTATTTTTTTTATATGAGGGGGTAAACGAGCATGTGATTCACCTGATGGAAAGCAATCATCACCTGATGGAAAGCAATCACCACCGCCCATGGAGAAAAGCAACCGATCTGTTGCCAGCCTTATACTCCTTCCTTTCTTTCTTTCTGTTGACCTCACTCACTCGCAGGAACACAACAACCCACAAGGGAATTGTTATTTGGCTGCGGTATTCGGTGAGGTGGCAGTACTTCCCCAGTCGGGCAGCTTAAACAATACTCTATGCCCTACCTCTCTTTTCGCCACAGTTTCGTTTGTTAGTCAGCAGGGTGTAGCACGTGCAGGTGAGGTTGGCTTTGGTTCAAAGATGTTGATGAACCATTTACACCCCAAAATGAAACTTATCGTATCACTAAATTAAACTTCAAAGTTTAATTAAAGTTAGTTAGTATTGTAATACGACCGAAAATTAAACAAACTAAGAATCTTATTTTGTCTACAATAAGAATTCATAATAATTAATTATTGAAATCAAATATATATTTTTTTATTAATTCAAAATTCAGTCTCAATTCGGTCAGTTTTCATTCTGCGACTGTGAAATAATTATGAGAATTGACATTCTGCTAGTGTATTTCCAACAATACATTCGACAAATAAAATCAAAATATCTTTATTCCTTTGACTTTATAAAGCACTTAGAAACGTCATACAAATTAAATATAAGAACATGTATAAATCATTACTACTATAAATCCGCAGAGCTTAGATTCACTTTCATCACACTATCTTGAATGTGAAAGTGAATTTAAGTGCCAGTTCCGGCGACGGGGCTTCTTGAGAAGAACTGTCAAGAAACTCAAGGCCGACTCATTTAATTGCCAATATCGTTACATTAAATACAAATACAATCATTAACATAACATAACAAGAGCAATTCCTTTCCAAATACTCTTATCATATATGTAATCTGAGGTACAATAGTAAGCCTTTTGACATAGTCTAGTTTTGATATATTTCTTAAATTTACCCATGGATAATTTAAGCGCGTCGTAACAATACAAGTAATTTACTTGACAATGTTTCATATAGTAAGGTCATCAAACTCGGTGGTCGCGGCAAAGCTGCCGCACGTTGTATCTACTTTGGTCTCGCGATCTGTCATAGCAATAAATCGTATACAGCGACGTTGTTTATTTCAAATATAAACAGTTTTAAAGTAACAAAGTTGTTTGAAAGTACAATTAATTTCGATGACTTTAAGTTACAATTTTTACTCTGTACTTTTTTTTATATACTACGTCGGGTGGCAGACAAGCATACGGCCCGCCTGATGTGAAGCGGTTACCGTAACCGTATTAACGCTCGCAACATAATATATCACTTGCGCGCCGCCACCCCCGCTGCCAACGCAGCATCTCCTTCTTTTCTGGTGACCTCACTAACTCGCAGGAACACAACAACCGTCAGGGGAATTGTTATTTGGCTGTGGCATTCTGTGAGGTGGAGGTACATTCACCAGTCGGGTAGCTTACAATTACGCTCCCTACCTCTCTTTTCGCCAGAGTTTCGTTTGTCAGTCGAAGTCGAAGTGAAGTCGAAGTGAAGTTGGCTTTGGTGCAAAGATAGACCACTTACACTACAAAACTGTGACCTTACCGATTAACTTATACGGGAGCGTTCTTACATATTTTGACGTGGTAACGTCTTATAAATCGATGAAAGCCCGCACGCACGAAAACGAATGACTCATTGTCACGTTCCGCCTGAGCCGAGCGATTTATTTGTCTTCTACTCCATCGGCCGATGTTTTCTTATGACGTTATCACGTAAAATTATCGGCCGTAAACCGACTTTACTGACAACCAATTTTTTAAGATGTAATTATGCAATTGGATTCGTGTCAGTAATATGCATCATCAGTTTGTATCTACCCACCGCTGAATCTAGGCCTCTACCAAGGCTTTCCACTAAGTGCTATCCTCTACCTTCAGTATCCAGTAACTTCTACCCGCTTTTTTGAGGAGGTCATCGGACCATTATTATCGCCACACACGCGATCTAGTAAGATACATAAATAAGCAAATGTAAATAAATATTGTCAGACAAATTACACAGCGCCATCTAGCCCCAAAGTAAGCGAAGCTTGTGTTATGGGTACTAGACAACTGATATATGTACATACGTAAATACTTTTTTTTTTGTAAATACATACTTATGATACATAGAAAACACCCAGACCAAGACAAACAGACATGTTCATGCACACAAATGTTTGTCCTGTGTGGGAATCGAACCCACGAGCGTTGGTGTCGAAGCCGCGTCATTGACCGCTACGCCACCGAACTCGTCCCTAAGATAACTGAAATAATGCAAATATGTAGAGTTAACACTTAGCCGAAGTTTATGTAATAATAATAGTAGCATACTATATTATCTACAGTTTAGTCACTCCTTACCGCTCTCTCGTATACCTACCACTTACCTTTATGTAGATGAAGGCGATGTTATGGTGTAAAATACTTTCTACCAAATTACACATTATACCTATGCAGAATTTCATTATGTAAGGTTAAGGAATTTCGGTGTTTATCGCGGACAAAAATAGAGACACGTGATTTTTATATGCATGTATAAGACTAGCAGCCGTTCGCGACTTTCTTCACGAGGGGTTCATAGAATAAACCATTATTTAGGCACAACATAAGTAATATAAATACATACAGTATGTCCGCTTCCTGCAGCTCTCTCATATCGACCTTACCTCCGTTCTGAGATGAATCTAGAACAGTTTGTATGGTGTCGCACGCATACACGCTCATTCACGCTCAGCACAGACGCTTTGTTTATGTGGTAGTAAACGTAGTGGCATTTGTATGGAGCGGCCGGGGTGTGATAGTAGTACAGTCGGTTCCCTAAGATAACTGACCGCTTTGCCATATATTTCAGTCTAGCAAATTTGTCAGTTATATTATGGAACCGACCGTACTTATATAGATATATAGTAATAGTATGGTAAGGCCACTCCCTGCCGTTCTCTCGAATCGACCTCACCTCCCCTCTGAGTTGATCTCTGATGAGTTGATTGTATGGAGTAAATGTGCTGCTGCTTCAATGCTTTCATTAAACCTAAATCACACCCCGGCCACTCTATACAAATATCTTGTCGTTAACTACTACGTAAATAATGATGTCTGTGCAGAACGTGAATGAGCGTATGTGCGTGCGGTGTCATTTTTTTTATACCACTTGAATGGCAAACAAGCTTACGGCCCGCCTGATGGAAAACAGCTACCGCAACCTATAAACGCCTGTAACACCAGGGGCATCACACGCGCGTTGCCGACCCTGTAAAAACCTCTTCACGCCCTTTTTGAAGAACCCCCATGCTGCAGTCTCCTGGGAAAACCTCGACAGGCAGTTCATTTCACAGCTTGACAGTACGCGGGAGAAAACTTCTCTCGAACCACACAGTACGCGACCACTGTATATATAATAAATAATAATAATGAATATTGTCAGACAAATTACACAACGCCATCTAGCCCCAAAGTAAGCTAAGCTTGTGTTATGGGTACTAGACAACTGATAAACATACGTAAATACATTTTTTTTTTGTAAATACATACCTATGATACATAGAAAACACCCAGACCAAGACAAACAGACATGTTCATGCACACAAATGTTTGTCCTATGTGGGAATCGAACCCACGAGCGTTGGTGTCGAAGCCGCGTCATTGACCGCTACGCCACCGAGCTCGTCAAGTATATACATACAATACATATATACAGCGCCATACAATCTGTTACAGATTTGTCTCATTAGGGAGGAGTGGTTGACAAGAGAGAGCGGCAGGGAGGGGCCATGCTGTACGGAGTACTATTATTTATATTCTGCCAAAACTGAACTGTGACAGACGGATGAATGATGGTGAACAGCAAGCCATTCGGATCCTTTAGCAGTAAAAGCCTTAAAGCGAAGCCTTGATAATGCGCAATTTATTTTGCAACAATGAACAAATGTTTACCTATAAAGAATATAAACGTTTGTATACAATTACGCCATAACTTCGGATAAAGCAAAAAGTCTGCGTCGGATTTAATGGCGAACTCTTTATTTTGAGCGGAAGTTGCGCCGCGGCTTCTCCGTGAAAAATGAATGCGAATCAGGCTTATAACGTGCCGGAATTGGATGGCAGGATTTTCACCCGCAAACAAATATAGCTATATAGTGTCAGACGGTTGAATTGTTTATTTTTTGTAAAACTTAACTTCCATGAGCCTATATTGTATTTTACATTGCTATGAGGGGAAGCCAAATTCCAAAAGTTTCTTACTACTACTAATTTCTTCTGATTAAGTTCGTTATGAGTTCCAAGGCAGCCGTAGTTTTCCCCTCAGGACTGCAAAGGACTTTACTGTTCATTGCCTTTTTTGGTGGTCGCCGCTGTTAATCCTGGCTACACAGGAGACAAAGTGGTGGGAATGTGTGGTGGGCCCACGTCCCGTTTTCTTGGCCCTTACCTTATTTTTAAAATAAATAAATATTTCTGGACAATTTACACAGCGCCACCCAGTCCCAAATTAAGCGCAAAGCTTGTGTTATTAATTTACCTATTAATTTAGCCATTTTTTATTTATTTAAGTAAATTACATTTCGAGATGTGTAGAACTTTAACAGATCCATTTCTGACATCTCACTATTTGATGAGAGTTCTATTAGTATCCCGAATAGTTCTAAAGTTCCTTACTTACTTTTTTTCAATAGTCTAGACGCAATATAAGCACAGTTTAAGTAATAAATAGTATGGTCACTCACTGCTGCTTTCTCGTGTCGACCTCACCTCCCCTCTGAGACAGATCTGGAACACTTTGTGTGGCTCCACACGCATATTCACTCTCTGCATTGTCTGCTCTGTCATTGTTTATGAATAGTGAACGATGTGACATTTGTATGAAGTGGCCGGGGTATGGTATAAGTAATAGTTCAACCTCGTTTTCTAGTTCTATTTTACATTTACATTACATGCGCCCTTACATTATATATTTGTATATTTAATAATATATTTGTCAGACAAATTACACAGCGCCATCTAGCCCCAAAGTAAGCGAAGCTTGTGTTATGGGTATTATACAACTGATAAACATACGTAAATACATTTTTTTTTGTAAATACATACTTATGATACATAGAAAACACCCAGACCAAGACAAACAGACATGTTCACGCACACAAATGTTTGTCCTGTGTGGGAATCGAACCCACGAGCGTTGGTGTCGAAGCCGCGTCATTGACCGCTACGCCACCGAACTCGTCAATTAGTTTTATTACTTTCATCCAAAGATATAATTGTCATATTATGAGGGAGGACGGATGTTGTAAATTGTTCCCGCAAACTCATACGAAAGAGCACCGAGAAAATAAAAATGGAATGATATTAAAAATGGTTTTTAAAACACACACAGTTTTTTGTACTTAATGAAATTTTGCTTTGCTTTTAGTTCCTATGTTGTAGTATTACTGCGTTCATTCATGTTCAAATTGTTTTTAGTTGGGTTATTTGAAACAATACATGTTCATATGGCTCATTATCATCATCATCATCAGCCTGTATCTATCCACTGCTGGATATAAGCTTTCCCCAATGCTTTCCACCAAAAACGATCCTCCGCCTTCCGCATCCAACCGCTTCCAGCCGCTTTCTTAACGTCATCGGACCATCTATCTAGTAGGAGGGCTTCGTCATCCTATGCGCGGCCTCCCCCCTAATACCTCCCCCATCTACAATCACTTACTCGGCATGTGACCGGCCCATTGCCACTTCAGTTTGCAAACTCTGAAGGCTTTAACGACAACTTTGGTTCTTCATTCCGGATACAATACCTCAGAGAAATCCCGAGCACATCAACAAGCTAAAGGTATCGATTCCGGATTCGATACCTTTAGCTTGTAGACCAGTCCGATGGTTAGTGTCCAAGTCCCTGCACTATATATCATTGTCATATGTTAGACATAAATAAAATAACTAAGCCAATTTAAATTTATTTCTACTCGAGAAAACCGTTGTTTCACAAATGTAACAGCCTCTTTGACTTTGTGCCTTTGTACTGAAACTAGAACACGTCTAGTTATTCTACGTCCACTGAGTATTTATAAATGGAGTCGTCATGTATCACGAGGCGCGAGGTACTGATATTTAAAAATAAAACCGGCCAAGTGCGAGTCGGACTCGCGCACGAAGGGTTCCGTAAACAGTTTCGTTGAAACACTTGCGTCTAACAAAAATTCGCAAACAGATTACTATATCGAAAAATGATCTTCCTACACTCCCAATGTTTCTAAAAGATCTATCCAACGACACCTCACACCATGGGGTAGGTGCAGAAAAAAAAAAATCATCCCCATTTTACATGTAGGGGAGGTACCCCGAAAAAAAATATTTTTCAAAATTTTATTCTACCACTTTGTCAGCATAGTTAATATGTGTCTATATGCCAAACTACAGCTTTCTAGTGTCAAGCGTCTCTGAGCTAGGCCGCGGACGGACGGACGGACGGACATGGCGGAACTATGGGTTCCTTCTTTACTACGGAACCCTAAATACTAGCTTCTATCTACGACTTCGCTCTGCGTGAGTACCTATAGTACATCGATAAACAGTATTTTAAAATAATAAAGATATAATTTCATTAATTTGCACAATGTTTATTACATTCTTCTCCTATAATTATAGTATTTTTAGGGTTCCGAACCTCAAAAGGAAAAACGGAACCCTTATAAGATCACTTTGTTGTCCGTCTGTCTGTCTGTCTGTCTGTCTGTCTGTCTGTCTGTCTGTCAAGAATTTCTATGTCGAGAATGCGTGGAGGTATCAAGCTGAAATTTGAACTGTATACTCAGGTCTACGGTCCCATGAAGTTAAAAAAAAATCAAACTGCTAAGTTTACGTAGAAAAAAGTTACGGCCGTTTATTCAGCAAAAAACGCATATTTCGACACACTCAAGGGAATCAAAACCTATAGGGTACTTCCCGTTGACCTAGAACTATGAAATTTGGCAAGTAACATCGTTATAGACTACAAGTACAGGAATAAATCTCAAAACTGTACATTTGTAAATAAATCTTAAAAAATAGGGGGTCTATATTTTTTATAGGGTGTCGAAATTTCAAATTGAAACTACTAGTTCAAATGGGGTATCATATTGTACACATTGCAAAAATCATTTATTTATTTTTTCGAAGCATTATTTCTTATTTATAATGAAAAATATCAAATTTAATAATGATACTACGTACCTACGGAACCCTCGGTGGGCGAGTCCGACTCGCACTTGTCCGGTTTTTTTATTTATTATTTGTATGTATATGTGTATTTATAATTAACATAGTAGGTTAATGTTAATGTAGGCTAATGTTTTGTACTCCACTTCCCGATTCATGAAATCCTCTCAGATACTCGAAGGTAGGCTGGAAGAGATCCTTGTGAGGGATAAGTCCGCTCTTGTACTTTTCCTTTAAATTACTGTGTATGTATGTACAATAAAGATATTACAAAACAAACCAACAAACCAAAAAAGTATACTATACCATGATATGTTATGCCGTATTTTATCATTTTAACCTTCCTGTACCCGTATATTTTTTTATGACACCTATACGGCACGGTCTCACAGACCGAGATTTCCGAACCTTGTTTTGTGAAAGTTTATTAAGAAAAGCTATATTATGTGTATTAATATATATTTTAAGTACAGGGTATACACAAATAGAAAATACTATAATATTTATTTATCACTTTATCGGTAATCAGACTTGCAACACAGCCTTCTAAATTCCAAATTTTCTAAGTAGTACAAAATAGAACATAAATTATATTTTTTGTTTATTGAAACAAAAATAAATTGCTGAAATATAAAAAAACATACGTTAAAAAATATAAATGACATTCGTTTTCTTAGGTATGAGCACAGTATAAGTAATAGTACTAACGTAGTACGAGCATCACCATAGCACTCAGAGCACACCATAACCGCGTGTTCCAAACAAAAACAAACAATTGACGCTAAATACGACTAGACGTAGGTCGCCTACTACCGCGCTGCAGGCATTAAAATGAAGCTAGCAACTAATTCGGCAGCTAGCAAAAAAAGGGGCTCCAGGGAAAAGATATAACTTCATATAAGTGTTGTGCCGGTCTCACAGACCAACGCAGGGGTATAGGAAGGTTAATCGCAAAGAAGAAATTGTCAAAACGACAGGCCGTTAAAACATCAAATTTATAAAAGAACAGAAATAATAAAGAAATATTGTATAACAAAATTTAAACCAACCGCGTAAGTAACTACATAACGTTGAGAAATAATGAATTCCTTATACACAAGTGAGGTATATGTTTATATATAATTCAAACAAATGAAAGGGAGACCTACATTTTATATGATCAAAGTTTCATACACCTTGAATCCTTTCTATGAACATATCGGTAAAATCAGAGGCGGCGTGGTATTTGCATGTTATATCAAATTACGGCTGATTGGAAAAATATAAAGGAGCTAAGTGTCAAAGAGACCTCATGAATGAATAACGAGGAGCTGTGGAAGATTTCGACAGAGGTATAAAGATACTAGATATGACATCGGCATCAACTCATTCATCCCACTGCTGGCATATGGGTATGCCTGTCCTCAATCGCAGAGTAGTCCACCACGTTATTCAAATGCAGATTGGTGGAAATCAGTTTTTTTATATTTTTTTTAATTTGATTTTTACCTTAGCAATACCTAGTTTGTTTTATTTTTATACTACTAAAGTGGCAAATAAGGATGGAAGGCAGTTACCGCAGAATATGAACGCCTGCAACGCTAGAGACATCACGCGCGCATTGTCATAAAAACTTTTTCACGCCCTGCATGCTGTAGTCTCTTGGGAAAACCTCGACCGGCAACCTCTCTGGAATCGCACATTACTTGATGACCTGGCCGTAATGTGTGAGGATGAATTCCCTGTTAATAGAGAGCGGCGTGACTGTAGAATGTGGCTGTGAGCATCATAACATAGCTCGTATCTGAGTCGAGTCACAGGATGCAAGCTGGTTCCTCCTCCCCCCCCCCCCCCCATAGAAGTAAATAAAAGAAAATTTTGTTTTACTGCTTTATTTTATATTTAATACAACAAAATAAGTTTTATTGATCTTGATGTTCTCGCCAATCAGTTTATTTTATTATTTTATTTCGACATTTGTATCTTAATAAGTGATAGATGAGCTTGCGTACTATCTTCAGTTTTGAGGTTATTGCTGGTTTCCGCTTAAGACTGTCGTGCGTGTTAGTTCTATGATTTCATTTATTTGAATCACTTCCAGTTACTGATTATCCTGTGAATTTCAACCTGAGCTACCAGACCCATAAATTTTACGGCATACAAAGTAATTCTTTTTACAATACATTTTTAACTGAGCCTTTAAATTTATTGTTTACGCCATGTGGTATATAGCCAAGGTTTTTGCAGGGGACCACAGTATGGACTCCTTCAAGAAACGCTTAAAGGGGTTTTTAAAGGGTCAGCAACGTGTCAATGGTTTCCCATCATACCATCAGGCAGGTCGTACTCTTGTTTGTCACCCTAGTCGTATATATACAAATTTATACTAGCTGACTCGCGCAACTTCGTCTGCGTATGAAAGGGAAAGGGTTAAAATGAGTTCAATGGAGAAGGAATTCGATGGCATCGTAGCAAGTGCTAGTAAAGTCGTTGACGCAAGTACATCAACGTCGACTATAGCTGGTCTATGGATGTTTTTTTTATCTCGAGCCCCATCATGCTTTGAAGAACAAATAAAGCCCTGTTGGCAACGGCGGTAAATGTAAAATATGACAGGAACAGTTACATATATGATAAGCACAATAAAGTGTGTGATAGAAAATAAATATATTAGAATAAGGAAACACTTAGAATAAAAGAAAATTCAATTGTAATTACAAAAATAGAGCAACTACGGCCGGTATTGCCTACAAGGGAGGACTGAAATGCAACCTCCTCCTGATTGATAGAAATGCGGGTCCTAAGATTGGCCTACCAATCAGACGGAATTATTAACCTTGAAACAGGCAGCCTTATTGACCCGTAGTCAGTGCTCATCAGAAGTTGCAACAGAATAAAGCTGAAGGAAGAATTCGAGCAGCGAGTTTTATTGCAGCGATCCCCTACACCGTCTATCACAGTTGACGTTCCTCCACCTTAGCTAGCCGGCAGTGTGCACCACGTGCATGTGAGATTGGCTTATGCTCTAAGGTGGTAAATTACACGCCAAACATAATCTTGTTTGTCAATGTCATCCTAAAAAATCTAATAACCCCCAATCTTTAACAAAAGTCCCGTTTGCCCCCATTCAGGAACCATTAAAGGGGGTCAAAGTGAAATTGACTTGCAATAAAACGCCACTAGCGCCCTCTTGCGGATTCGATTACGGTTTTTAGACTGTATTAAGGGCGTGCGATTCGGCGGCAGATGGCTTTTATTGACCACAGGGATCTCAAAGTTACGCTTAAGTCGAGCCCAGACACGTGTATTTTTTTGCAAACACGAGCACAATTTATATTTGGGAAAATCCTGCAAACTTTTGTACAAATATTTCACATTTGACGAGCTCGGTGGTCGAATGGTTAGCAATGGCCACTTTGACTCTGAGGTTGCGTGTTCGATCCCCGCACAAGACAAATATTTGTGTGCATGAACATGTCTGTTTGTCTTGGTCTGGGTATTTTCTATGTATCTTATGTATGTATTCACAAAAAAAAATGTATTTAAGTATTATATCAGTTGTCTAGTACCCATAGTACAAGCTTTGCTTAGTTTGGGGCTAGATGGCCGTGTGTAATTTGTCCTAGAATATTTATTTATTAGAATTATTTCGTACTAGCTTTTGCCTTACAAAAATCGTATAATACGTCTATGCAGAATAGGTTTTTTTATAACACTATAGAGGCAAATAACCTGCGTTTTTTTATACTATGTCGGGTGGCAGACAAGTGTACGACGCGCCTGATGTGAAGTGGTTACCGTAACCGTATTAACAACATGAAATATCGCTTGCGCGCCTCCACCCCCGCTGCCAATGCAGCAACTTCTTTATATCTAGTGACCTCGTTCACTCGCAGGAACAAAACAATCCTCAAGGGAATTGCTATTTGGCTGTGGTATTCTATGAGGTGGAGGTACTTCCTCAGTCAAGCAGCTTATAACTACGCTGTGCCCTACCTTTTTTTTCCAGAGTTTCGTTAGTCTGTCAGCAAAGTGTAGTACGTGCAGCCGAGTCTTTGGTAAATGTTATGACATTACATTCTCAATATATTTTTGAAAATCTTATTTACGTTCATAAAAATCAAACAAAATTTAGGAAAAACAGTGATCTCCATCAATTAATTTTAAGAAATAAAAACAAACTCGCTGGGCATATTACTAGGCTCCATAAAATCTCTAACTCGTTCCCAGGTCAATGTATACGCTTCTACAATAAACTTCCAAACGACGCGTTAAAATTATCCATGGGTAAATTTAAGAAATATATCAAAACTAGACTATGTAAAAGGCTTACTATTGTATCTCAGATTACATAAATGATAAAAGTATTTGGAAATTAATTGCTCTTGATAAGTTATGTTGATGATTGTATTTGTATTTAATGTAACGATATTGGCAATTAAAAGAGTCGGCCTTGAGTTTCTTGCCAGTTCTTCTCAAGAAGCCCCGTCACCGGAACTGGCACTTAAATTCACTTTCACATTCAAAATAGTGTGATGATAGTGAATCTAAGCTCTGCGGATTTAGAGTAGTAATGATTTATATACATGTTCTTATATTTAATTTGTGTGACGTTTCTAAGTGCATTATAAAGTCCAAGGAATAAAGATATTTTGATTTGATTTCAAAATGGTAGTGAGTCACTTCCAAATCTTTTCCTGATATACATATACGGTACAGCCTGTATAAATCAATTTCACTTGGAATAGTGGCAAATAATATTTGTGTGAGGTGTAAACAAGTTTATTTAAATTTTATCACCGCATCAGCTGGGGATGTCGAGCGGATGTAATACCGACTACAACAGAACGTTACAAGTCTAAACGTATTGTAAAATTTACATAGATATATTTTGATAGACATGTGATGGGTTTATGTTTTATTTTAAACCACGTCGGGCGGGTACAAGCATACGACCTGCCGGATGTAAAGCGGCTACCGTAGCCACATCAACGCTCGCAACAAGAAATATGGCTTGCGCGCCTGGTGTTATTACGCAAACGCAGGCACACAACAATCCTCAAGGGAATTGTTATTTAGCTGCTTGGTATTCTTATAATTTATAATTGTTGTTTGGTATTCTGTGAATTTGAAGTACTTGCCCAGTCGGGCAACTTAAAAAATACGCTATGCACTACCTCTCTTTTTGCCAGAGCCTCGTTTGTCAGTCAGCAAGGTGCACCACGTAGAGGTGAGGTTGTCTTTGGTTCAAAGACGTTAATGAACCACTTATACCCCAAACTTGTTTAAAAATAAACTATTTTTATTTTTTATTTTTTAGTTAATTGATTCAGGTGTTATTTTGCGGAAGTCAAATTTACAGGCAATTTGATCTGCACTACTTTACGTGCTTCCGCCACCAATTATGTCATGCAAACTACTGCCGGCCGGCACCCACCCACTACCGTTAGTAGTTGCATGCGACTGCCGTGGCTGCTTTGGTCGTCTCGGCGAATCTCCAACATCTGAAACAGAAGATACATGCGACCGCCACTGCCCCGACTGCCGTGGTCGTCGTGGTCGTCTCTGCTCCAGCTGCTGTGGTCGTCTCGGCGAATCTCCAACATCTGAAACAGAAGATACATGCGACCGCCACTGCCCCGACTGCCACGGAGTACCCGACTGTGGAGAGTTCGCAGGGGGAACTACGGGTCCCCCTGTTTGGATCAGGGTACCTCGGGGACTGGCGGCAGCCCAATTTGCCAGTCATGGGTTCGGATTCGAGGTGGCTTTATGTGCGTGTAATCACTCACGTGCATGTGGTTTAGCTACAGAGGTCGGGCATGTTCGTCTGCCGGGCCATATTGTCGGCCGGGCGCTCGGCCTCGCGCGTAGCGAGTTGGTTATCACTGGCCTAAGGCGAAGGGCCGCCACAGTGGTTCTCAACGGGGCTTGGAGCGGCCCTTATAGCGGCCGTCGGCTTCCCAGCTGACGTCGCGGCTCGGGTACTTGCCTGCTGAGCAAGGAGGTTGACGGGCGATCGCTTCCGTCACCCCGGTCACCCTACCGTAGGCTCGGGGTAGGCGTTTCTTCTTTGAAGGACGTCGGGAAGTGAGCGCGCCTTATACAGCTCCGGTACCTGTCAAGGAAATCAGGGAGCCGGCTATCCGGCGCCCCAGTGTGGGTACAGAAACACTAGGCGCGCTTGTACTTGTACTTGTGCGCCGGGATGTGAGCGTGCCATACAGCTCCGGCTACCCATCATGGAGAATGGGGAGTGGTAGTAGGGCCCCGATGCTTGGGTTCTCTGAGCGTCGGTCGCCACGAGCTACTCGACTTAAGAGTACGTAAGTAGCCTGCATGCAGGTAAAAGCGGAGTAAGACCTGCTACTGCTACGCTTGCGTGCTCGGTTGGTTTACTGAGCGCAAAAGCGGTGCAGGTAAAGGTCCTCTCGTCTGGTTGATTTACTGGACGAGAGACTCGCAACCCGTGATATAACCGGAAGGTTGGCACACGGGACGCATTAGCTGTTAGGTATAGGGTGCGTGCCCCGACTGCCGTGGTCGTCTCTGCGCCACGTGTTTCGCCTCTACGCGAGGCATCCTCAGGCGATCTGTAGATGTAGATGGTTAGAACAATCTATTTAAAAATATAGAAATTTTGAAGCACGCAAAGTAGTGTAGATCAAATTGCCTTTTTGTTTTTTGTTTATTCTCAAAACGCCCGTGCAAATTTAATTTCAATCCGACCTTATCGATACTGTACCCAGCAGCATTCGCCTACACTCGACAAATCGCATTGCCGATCGACTCCTAAAACTTGAACATTAAATACATTTACGAGGACCATAAAACGACTGATATAATTTGAGGCGGCAGTTACAGCTACCACCCGAGCGCCAATAAAGCCAGTTTGGCACCGCGGTCGGCAATCTACGAATAAATCTATATTCGTACCCCATACCCTGATTATCTAGATATCATTGTACAAACACGGCCTAAGGCGCCGCCCACACTGCACCGAGCTACGCGACGGTGCGCGGTAAAGTGTTTTTACAACTATATACAAATTTTAACTATACAAAAGAATTTTTTTTTTTTGGAAAATGGAAAAAAATCATCGTTGCAGATGAAATTCATCTATTTTTTGATAACACCAAACTAAATAAATTATCATTATTTAAATAGTTGTCTTGGCCAACTTGCCGGATAAATATTTTTTGAAAAACGGAAAAATATCAGTTGGAAGAGCACTCATCCGGTCATCGAGAGGTCGTGGGTTCAAATCCTACCTAGGGGGGGGGCAGGTTATTTTCCATTTTTCAAAAAATATTTATCCGGCAAGTTGGCCAAGACAACTATTTAAATAATAATATACAGAAGAAACTTTATTTTGCCTCTTAAAATGGGCACCTTTCGATTCACCTGGAAGGTACTTTTGCTCACTGTAATCGCCTGTCCATTTTTTTTTTCATAATTTACAGTGAATAAAATTAATCATATTAAATTTTTAAGCTTACAGAAAAAGGTTTTATATCTTATTTATTTTACTATTTAAAAAAAGTGCTGATGACGTGCAAGGCTGATGCCTGCCAGGTCATCGTTATTGCCCTTAGCTTGCTGTAACTCATAATTCTACAAATTTCTAGCCTTACAGGATGACCGTTACTCGGAAGGCTCAGTAGCTCTTGGACTATTTTATGTTGTACCGAAATATTTCAGTTTGTATAAAAACACGCGCAGTGCCACACACAGCCCCCTTACCACCATCTCTTATTGCGATTCAATAATTGAATAGATTGCTTATTCATACCAATGAATAAGCGACTCTTTTCCATTTGAAATAGAGTTGCTTATTCATTGGTATGAATAAGCATTCTATTCAGTTATTGGATCGTAATAATAGATGGTGGTAAGGGGGCTGACAACGTCTCTGCGCGGGAGAGCGGTGCGAGCGAATATGACTTTCGCGCGCACCGTCGCATAGCGCGGTGCAGTGTGGGCAGCGCCTAAGACGAAGCCGATTTTCATTAGATTTATGGATTGGAAAAATTTAAGGGTTGTAGTTTTCCTACGAGTGAGTGGGGACACCAGAAAGAAAGAAAGGAAGGAATGGCTGGCAACGGATCGGCGACCTCTGGTGTTGCTGTTTTCATGGACGGTGGTGATTGCTGTCAGGTGACCCACATGCTCGTTTGCCCTCCTCTTAAGAACCTTAGACCAAAGTCTCACGCGCAAAGTCTTCCGCGATTCGGCTCATATCATATGACCGCGAGGTCGGTGGAGCCATGGTGGTTTGCCCTCCTCTTATATAAAAAAAATCTTTATTGTTACTTTAAAAAAGTTATTCGTTCATCAAGCCGTTTTAGTGGATACCCACTCATGTCATAGGGGGTAAAGAAATGTGGATTGATATCAAGTGCAAATACTAATAGGGTAGAATGAAGGATTCACAACAATGAATTTCATGCAAGTTACATTTTTTATACACTACTTTACGAAATAACATCAGATTTTTTAAATGCGAAAATGACACCACTGCTTAGATTGTTGGTAATTAGGTATGTTAAGCTCAATTGGTGGAAACCCTATACCTCAGACTAAGCTGAAGATGGTTGTCAATAACTATAACCTAAGACCAATATTTGGAATCAAAAAATCCAATGGTAATCGGTTTCCGCTCCAGCGGTAGGGTACACAACTATATTCAAGGAATGTTTCTATCTCCATTGTATCCTGAACTTTCATGACATTACAATTGAATAAAAAGGACAATTTTCTAAATTGAAAAGCTAACTCTGTTTGAATCGGAACGTCGTCGCGGAAATACAAGAATGTAGTTAGAGTCTACAATACTGTCTCTCGAGTGCTTTAAAATGTTTTTCCTTTTAGTAATGCCAATATTGATACTAACTTCATTGATTACTTTAATATTATGTTCAATTATTAGTTTAATATAACTGCGGGACATTCAAGAACAGTCTTTAATACCCTTAAAAGGCTGGCAACGGTTCGGTGACCCCTTGGTGTTACTGATCTCCATGGGCAGTGGTGATTGCTTTCCACAAGTTAACCCACATGCCCGTTTGCCCAATCACGTGTCTTGCCATGGCTTCTTACACAGACATTCTGTTAGTGCTAATGGAATCTCTTTTCTTTTTTTCTTATGTATAATACTTAGAATATACCCAGTACAAGACAAACAGGCATATATCATGCACACAAATGTTTATCTTGTACGGGGATCGAACCCGCTACCTCGGAGTGGCCATTGCTAGCCATTCCAGCAAACTGGCTCGTCAATATATGTCTCATTACGCGTCTATTACTTACTCATTACCCGTCAATACATGTCGCGGGTGAAGCTGCAGGCGGCTTCCCTCTGCGGCTTCACCCGCGATTACGAAAAAGTCTTTTCATTTCGGTTTAATATATAGCATATGACACTCACAAATAACGTGGAAATAATTTTTAAAATCAATTCAGTAGATCCAGAGATGACGTCCTACAACCTCATAAACTCACAAACCCTCTAAAATATTAGTTTAAGTATGCACCAGGTGGTCTGCGGCAGCTCAAATTTGCAAATTATAGGTACCTTAAACGATTTAGATAGATAGGTAGGTAAAGTTATAATAAAATGAGCCACAATCATGAATGATAAACACAGCACAGAAATAAACAATGCAGCTTAATGTAATTGTTCAATTTGCCGCATTTGCGTAGAACAAACAATTTGCCGAATATTTGCCGGCAGTCGACAAATAGACGCGGGGAATCAAATTAAATTAACACGTAATTGAGAACTGTGCTTAGGTGTTTGCTGTTTGAAAATTGAACAGCGCTAAAACTTTGCTTTGTGTAATTACACTTTAGGATAATGGCCTTACATAGGTATTAGAGAAGCAATTGCTTGTATTATGATAATATTGTATGGCGATTTAAAAAAGACAAATTGACAGAGTTTCTTTCGGCATTTCTTCTCGTCAATGGTCATTCCGAAATGCTGGTAGATAAAAAAAAATATACCTAATTGTAAAATACGTGTCTAAGTGCCCGCGAGGGCCCACAGAATAAAGAATTTTTGACTATGACTTTGATTGCAAATACCAATAATTATTTGTTGATACTGGTGATTGTTGTTACTTGGTGGAACTTTTCAAAATTTTGATGTAAGTAAGTAAATTAATTATTATCGACTGATTTCGCTTTTACAGCATTTAGATGTTTTTCTGGTTTCTACATATGTTCAGGTACCGTGCAAGCAAAGACGACGTTTTTTATATAGGTGGGGGCGCAAACGAGCATGTGGGCCAATTAAAGCGATCAACACCTGAAACAGAAGATACGTTTGCGACTTCCGCCGCCCCGACTGCCGTGGTCGTGGTAATAATAAAACACAAAAATTGTGCCGGCCGGCAGTAGTTTGCTTGAACAAATTGGAGGCGGAAGCACACAAAGTAGTGTAGATCAAATTGCCTGTAAAGTTGACTTTCGCAAAATAACAACTGAATCAATTATTTTTTTACAAATTTCATTTATATGTATATACATAGTATATATACAGTTTACTTCACAAAACAACCGGAGCGTTTTATAACAAGATATCCAAATACAAAACCACACGTCTGATTCTAATCTCTGACGTACAAATATTTTTTTAACCAGACGATTTATGAGAGAATAAAATGTTCCAATCGTAATCTGTACAAAGCTCGCTTAATATGCAAGCAGCGTATGGGCCGTCCGTCAAGGGGCCGTATTGGATACATACAGTTGTAACAGCCCGACATGTGAGTAGTATTACATTGTAGTATACAATTTATGCCATAACCCTTCGAATATCGCGCGAATGAAAGTTACGTCCTGCATGACGTAAGATCTCCTAGACTCCATTCATTGTTGAGGTAAGGGATACATAATAAAAAAACTTATACAAATAAATATATTAGAAAAAAAAATAATTATATATTATATTATTTGTAACTTCCCCAACTTTATATACTGTATCTTCTATCAAAATCATTGCCACAAATTGTTTAATGCGACTTTTTTCGCCCTTAAGGTTCTGATTGAAAATCAGTGTTGCTGGTATGGCAGCAACTTATACTGAATCAGAATCCTTTTTCACTTCCACAGCATTAAGGTGCATAGGTGATTTGATTATAGGTAATGTCATAATTAATAGGTCTACGACTTATGCGTATGTTACACCATTTTTACCACTTGTTACTATTATGTACTGATATGTTGTGGATCGTTGAAATAAATATTTTTCTTTCTTTCTATAAATTTGGCAGGACTAGTTTTTAAATTACTTTTGATTAAAAATAACACGGTCTCAAATAAATCAATATTTAAATACTTTTTGACATAGTTGTAAAATAAAAATAGGTAATATTTCAAAAACAAAAAAAAAATTCTTTGGTTTACCCAATATCATTTGGTAATCCAGCTGCCACATCTGAGTAGTCGCACGGTTTACAGTTACTTACATATTATCTTTATTTCTCTGAGGATTATTAGACCTCACGTGTTGCAGGGAGGGTTAACGTACGTGCACGTTCTGAATACCTGTCTTTCAGATTTTTTTGTTAGGGCTTTATAAAAAAAATATAAAAGCTAGTAACGCACGACTTCATAATAAACTTAAAAAGAAATATTGGCTATATGTTCTTATTTATATTACATTGGGTTGCAGACAAGTATACAGCCCAACTGATGTGAAGCGGTTGCTGTAGCCATATGAACGCTCGCAACAAGAAATATTGCTCGCGTGCTGCAATTTGTTGCCAACGTACCCACTTCTTCCTTTCTGGTGCCTCATTCCCTAGCAGGAACACAACTACAATCAAGGGAATGGTTATTTGGCAGGGTATTTTATGAGATGGAGGTACTTCCCCAGTCGGGCAGCTTATAAATGCGCTGTAATCTACCTCTCTTTGCCAGAGCCTTTTGCTAGTTGCCAGGATGGCGACCACTTGCAGGTGAGATTGGCTTTGAGGGTTTCGAGCATACTCCTCCAAGCTGCTCAACCGTGGGTTCGTGGAGGCCAGTGTTTTCAAGCCGCGTAAAAGCCACAGACTGCTTGATGTGCACGGAGGAACTCAATATAAATAAACCCATCCATGGACAGGCTACGGCCGACGTTGCTTAACTTGCGTGTTCGATTAGACTGACATGCGTAACGGTTCCGCCGAGCTCCTCTTCTATATTTATATTAATACAGAACTCTATCACTTACTCGCAGGAACACAACAACCCTCAAGGGAATTGTTATTTAGCTGCGGTATTCTGTGACCTGGAGGTATTTCCCCAGTCGGGCAGCTTACAAATACGCTGTATCCTACCTGCCTTAACGTATTAGTAAGATATTGATACCTAGACCAAGATGTCACTTATGTACCTGAACAAATTTATAACGCCATTTTCCCCTTTTTGGGTACATACATTCAAAATGCCCGGTGCAGCATTTTAGTAGTCCATAACAATACAATGTCCACTTATACAATGCCGTACAAATATTTGTATGTTTGTGTTGTGGATTGTACTCCCGATTGGCAACATTTCATTCGTTAATTTTGTTTATTATTGCATTGCGTATAGCTGTTCATTAAGCTACATTCAATTACATACCTATAACATCAAATATTTATCATTGGCTTTTCCTTTTACTATTATTTGGAGCGGCGTAGTATGTATTTTTCTTACAGTCATCATTATCAGCAGTCATATCTACAGTTACCCCCTTTCTTACCCATATCATCCATCTCTCATGCAATCCTTCATTTTCCTAGTCGTTCACTCTTGACAGAGTGGTAGTGGTCACTTATTGTCGCTCTCCATGCTGCTCTCGCTATCCTTCTCCATTGGTCTCTGTCGGTGGCTTGACGAACGCATTCTGTCAGTGACGTTTTGGTGACAGATTTTATTAAGTCGGTCCATCTGGTTGGCGATCGACCTCGCGCTTTTTTGTCCTCGACGTGATGGCGTCAAGATTTCTGCTAACTTGAGGATTCGTAGTTGTACAAGCGACGAAAGCCTCTGCCTTATACTTCTTCTCCTCTGCCATTATAGTTCTTTGAGGATGGACACGTTAGTTCTTCGAGCAATCCAACTGATTCTGTGGAGGCGTCTCCAGCACCACATTTCCAGGGCATTGATTTTGCGTCGGTCCTGTATCCGCAATGTCCAGGTCTCAGCTGCATACAAAAAGATCGGAAAGACCAGGCTTTTATTATTAGCTTCACCTGTATGTTTGCTTGTCAGTTTGACAGTTTGTAACCGACTTCTTTGAACTTGATTTTGACCCAGTTTGAACGTTCAGATTTAATTGAAACTTTGTATACTTATCAAGGACCGATGACAATACAATAATTTGATAAGTTCATTTAATTATCCTGGTAAGGATCGCGAGGATTCACTAATTTCTTCAGATATCACATCGAACTAAAAAGTGTAAAATAAATATAGGTAAAACATCGGACGCGCAGCATGCGAAATTTATTGATTTTATTTATTTATTTTGGCCACTTTCCCGAATTGATATCGGAAAACCAAGGTCACTTTACATTACTACTTTTTGATGCTCTACTCGAAACCGAAGTCAGAATTTCGAAATTTTGAGTTTCATGGCAACGGACGGACAGACAGAACGACCGGACGATTTTATAAGCTCAATAAATTTCGCTGAAAAACTACGCTCTAATGTTCAATCGAACTAAAAAACGTAAAATAAATTTATCAATGGACGAAAAAGATTAGTACTGCTGTGAAAAAAGCGTGCGGTGCTTTGTGCCATATTTTTCATTTATCGAGCAAGTTTATTTTACGTCCTTTAATTCGATTGATCATTAAAGCGTGGTTTTAGGGTTCCGTACTCAAAGGGTAAAAAGGAACCCTATTACTAAGGCTCCGCTGTCCATCCGTCCGTCCGTCCGTCCGTCTGTCACCAGGTTGTATCTCATGAACCGTGATAGTTAGACAGTTGAAATTTTCACAGATGATGTATTTCTGTTGCCGCTATAATAACAAATACTAAAAAATAGAATAAACTAAATTTAAGGGGGGCTCCCATACAACAAACGTGATATTTGTGCCGTTCTTATATATAATGGTACGGAACCCTTCGTGCGCGAGTCCGACTGGCACTTGGCCGGTTTATTTTTAGTTTTTTTTTAACTATATTTTTTAGACTCTCTCATTATATTCATTCTGATTTTCTTTCCACATGTCTTTCATCCCTAAGCATTACATACTCATACCACGAAAGGCGATTTTCCTCACATCATTTCCATCACAGGTGCTACTTTAAAAACTTCCTCTATTATAATCATTCCTTGTCTTATTAATTCTATCTTCTAGTATTCTTATTCATATAATAATTATTAACGAATATTATGTGTGGCGTGACTAGAATGAACGAGAGGTAAATGGCGAAGTGAGAAGCACGATGGTATCGTTGCGCGAGTCAATCTAATCGAACACGCAAGTTAAGCAACATCGACCATAGATTGTCCATTATCATCATCATCATCATGAGGTCATTTTGGTCTCCACTACAGGAGCACGACTCTCGCTCGTCCGTCACAGACAAGAGGATTTGGCCTACACTCCCCACGCTGGCCAGACAGGTTGGGGAGGCGTTATCGATGTTTGATAATGTATTTCCCTTAGTCGCCTTGTACGACATCCATGGGAATAGACGGAGTGATTCTATTCTAGTCTGTCGGAAACCACACGGCACATAGTTGGTCCATGGATGGGTTTATTTATCTCGAGCTCCTCCGTGCTTCGGAGAGCACGTTAAGCCTTCGGTCCCGGCTGTTGTCATTATATGACAGTCGTCAAGCTAAATCAGTCTCACATGAGTCTCCCCTTCTCCTTTCAAGCCGCCCTGACTGTCCCACTGTTGGGACACTGGGATGCCCCAGTGTCCCAACAGTGGGATGATTGTGGGTTGATGCTTAATTAAAATAAATAAATATTTCTGGACAATTTACACAGCGCCATCTAGTCCCAAATTAAGCGCAAAGCTTATACTATGGGTACTAGACAACTGATAAATGTAGTTAAACACATTTTTTTTTGTAAATACTGCATAGAAAACACCCAAACCAAGACAAACAGACATGTTCATGCACACAAATATTTGTCTTGTGCGGGAATCAAACCCGTTGCGGGTTCGATTCGGAGTCAAAGTGCGCCATTCGACCACCGAGCTGGTCTATTATGTTTGTGCTGCCAACCCTTATTGCGATTCAATAACTTAATAGAATGCTTATTCATACCAATGAATAAACGACTCTATTTCATATGAAATACAAATAAATTTTTCATTCATTCTCTCCTAAAGACATATTCGCAAAATCTTCATCAATTCTTGTGTGGGGATCGAACCCACGACCTCGGAGTCAAAGCGGCCATTACTAAGCTTGTAATTTTTTTTAAATACACCTTCATAGTATCAGTGTTCCGTATTTCAGAACAATCGTAAACAATCCGGACATTAATCTCTGCTTTATTATACCCGCAGCCCCGCTCTAATGGATCCTTTTGTTTTCTGCCCACTAAATCTTTTTCTTCACTGTTTCTGAATACTGATTCGCTTCAATGAATGCTTTCTTTATGAAATTGCATTTATTTATTTATGATTTCGCTGTCGGATAAATGTAGATAGATGAGAGTAGTTTTTATTTGAGTTACTGGATTTTTTTGAAGATGGTATCTAGGTTATGAGTATTCTAGGCACGCAATCCTGTTCGAAGAAATAAAATTTGAGTTAGTATCTCTTTGTATGTCAATACAAATGTCACCTCGTCCTGAGCCCGAAAGCCAGTTGTAAAATCTTGTCAGACATACAATATTCTTTAAACATAACGAACGATAAACTTATTACAACACAAAATATTTGTGTGCATGAACATGTCTGTTTGTCTTGGTCGGGGTTATTTTTTTTTTTTTATACTACGTCGGGTGGCAGACAAGCATACGACCCGCCTGATGTGAAGCGGTTACCGTAACCGTATTTACGCTCGCAACATAATATATCACTTGAGCTCCGCCACCCCCGCTGCCAACGCAGCATCTCCTTCTTTTCTGGTGACCTCACTCACTCGCAGGAACACAACAACCCTCAAGGGAATTGTTATTTGACTGCGGTATTCTGTGAGGTGGAGTTACATAAAGGGTGTTTTCTATGTAAGTATGTAAAAAAAAATATGTATTTAAGTATAATAACAGTTATCTAGTATCCATAGTGCAAGCTTTGCTTAGTTTGGAATAGATGGATGTGTGTAATTTGTCCAGGAATATTTATTAATTATTATTATTTATTATACATATGTTCGTTAACGAACATAATTATAATACATTACAATACAATACAATTACACAAATGTAATAACAAACATTGTGTTCGCCGCTGTATTTACCCGTGATCGAAAATAAATATCTTTTAATTATCAAAATTTCACTGTTTTAATTGTTGGAGCGCTATGAATCCAGCCCTACCGCCGAAGTCGATTAGGTACTATGGAATATTTTGATTCGAATAATAAGTGTTACATTTTAGTTATTGCCAAACATCTTCAGCTGTTCGTTGGCAATAGTAGTTACCAAGTGCCAACAATACCCAATATCAATACAATAATCAATATCAATACATCAAATACAATAAACAAAAGATATAAGAAAATACTTTTTAAAATATGCGGTTTATCAGTTGTTCATTAAAAAAATACCTAGTATATATTAATGAAAAGTTTACTTACTATATTTCGCTCGTCAAGTTATTTCATTTGGTATTAAAGTTAAATGTGAAAATTATTAACCGCCATTTTGCGGCGGTCATATTTAAAAATATTGCATTATCATGGGAATTTCACGCGTGAGAATTTCAGATCAATTGGACTGCGGAGTGGGTTAAATTTATTTTATTTAAAACTTTATTGATCACAATAAACTGGTACAATAAGTGGATGGTGGAATGCATTCTCTACCACTCAACCATTGGGAGTGGAATGAATTACGAATGCGGTTAAATAATTGGTGAATTCAATAGTATTACAAACTAATTTCTTCTGATTAAATTCGTTGTAAGTTCCAAGGCAGCCGTAGTATTACTCCCGGGACTGCAATGGACTTCATTGTTCATTGCCTTTTTTGGCGGTCGCCGCTGTTAATCTTGGCTACACAGGACACAGTGGTGGGAAATTGTGGTGGGCCGCCGTCCCTTAAGTACTATAAACACAATATAAATACACATACATAAATAAACTATCGATACAGACATAATATATATATTCCACTACATAATTACTGATGATGCTTACTGCTCTTTCAGAGCAGTAAGCATCATCAGCAATGGACTTCATTGTTCATTGCCTTTTTTGGCGGTCGCCGCTGTTAATCTTGGCTACACAGGACACAGTGGTGGGAAATTGTGGTGGGCCGCCGTCCCTTAAGTACTATAAACACAATATAAATACACATACATAAATAAACTATCGATACAGACATAATATATATATTCCACTACATAATTACTGATGATGCTTACTGCTCTGAAAAGTTTCAAAAAGATAAGCACGCAAGTTCTTTTTTTTTATATAAGAGGAGGGCAAAGGAACATGTGGGTCACCTGATGGAAAGCAATTATCACCGCCCATGGAGATCAGCAACACCGAGGGGTCGCCGATCAGTAGCCAGCCAATACACCTTCCTTTTTTTCTTCTTTCTCTTTTTTCAGTTCTTTTTGAAAGCAAATTTATTGGTAGATTTTCTATTAAGTTTAGGTAGCGCATTTTTATTAATTTACCTTTGCAAGAGTGAAAGTAAACTTTTAAGAGACACAGTATTGTTTTGAATTTTGAATTTGAATTGTGACGTTCCACCTGAGCCGAGCGTGCAAGCGAGAGCGCGGAACAAGCGATAGAGAGGCACGATCGGCCTATGTTTCTTATGACGTTATCACGTAAAATTATTATCGATTGGACTCTCTCTCTACACGCAGAGATGTAGCGTCTCTTTGCGTTCTATACAAATTATATCACGGGGAGTGCTCCGATGAGCTGTTTGATTTGATACCTGCCGCTGAATTCCACTATCGTACAACTCGCCATAAATTAAAATTTTATCCATATCATCTTGATAATTGGCGATCTACTACAGTACGTTTCCTAAGACATTTCATACCACGAACAGTGAAACTGTGGAATCAACTTCCCTCAGCGGTATTTCCGAACAACTACGACATGGGTGCCTTCAAGAACAGAGTTTTTATTTTCCTTAAAAGGCTGGCAACGGATCGGCGACCCCTTGGTGCCGCTGGTCTCCATGGGCGGTGGTGATTGCTTTCCACCAGGTAACCCACATGCTCGTTTCCTCCCTCTCACATAAAAAAAAAATAAAAAAATCCGTAAACCGATTGTACACCAATTGACAACCAATTTTTTTATCGCGCATCTTTTTCGTTTGTTTATAGATATAATATATAGATAATTAGATTAGTTGGAAGTTAATAGAGTAGGTATATTCAATATCAATTAAATAAATAAGGATAACAGTTCAAACAAATTTATGTATTGAATAAATATTATAAAGCTGAAGAGTTTGTTTGTTTGGTTGAAGGCAAAAATCTCAGGAAGTACTCATTCGAATTCAAGAATTCTTTTAATATTAGATAGAAGATCTTTCGAGGAAGGCTAGTTATTGGTTATATTACATCACGCTACCATTAATAGAAGCGGAGCACCAAAAAATGTTGCAAAATGAAAAAAATATATATTCCTTTTCAGAGTTTCCGTTGCGTGCGCTGCGTAAACGGTTCAAGTTACGATTTGTTTCGTAACTTGAACCGTTTACGCAGCGTTTGTTTGTTTGGTTGAAGGCAAAAATCTCAGGAAGTACTCATTCGAATTCAAGAATTCTTTTAATATTAGATAGAAGATCTTTCGAGGAAGGCTAGTTATTGGTTATATTACATCACGCTACCATTAATAGAAGCGGAGCACCAAAAAATGTTGCAAAATGAAAAAAATATATATTCCTTTTCAGAGTTTCCGTTGCGTGCGCTGCGTAAACGGTTCAAGTTACGAAACAATTATATACCACGGAATTATTCATCAAAGATCTAAAAAAGAGTCCGTGATAGTATGTGTCTATCTTTTAAAATTGGCTCACTATATCCTTTCAAATGGTAAGCTTACGCTTCACTCTCAACGCTCTGTCTCACGCAGACGAAGTTGCGCGAGTCAGCTAGTATATTGATAAAACTGTACCGCTCATACATTACAAAGAACACTATATAACAGGATATCTGATATCAATGATAAATATAATGACTAATATAATCAAAACACCGACTCAATATATAATCAACAACGATAAGACACTAATTATTATCAATCAGTTTTAACTACTGTGTAGCAAATTTAACGTACTGTTAATAACTAGAACTGTAAATTTTTTAAACTTAAAAAAAAGATGGCTGCCACAAAATTTGTATTTTTGATTTTATTTTTTATTAGTGTTAATAGCGAAACTTTGAATGTACGTAACTATCACTTGGAAGTAGGTGTGCCCAGAGCTGATCAGCTGTTGAGGAGTGAATTTATGTCTCGAATTGTGGGAGGCAGTCAAGTTTCGCAGACATCGTCGTTGCCATTTCAAGTTAGTATTCTTAGATTGGCCGTGTGGTTTCCGGCAGACTAGAATAGAATCACTCCGTCTCTTCCCGTGGATGTCGTACAAGGCGACTAAAGGAAATATCAAACATCGATCAGGCCTCGCAAACCCGTCTGGCCAGCGTGGGGAGTGTAGGCCAAATTCTCCTTCTGTCAGGGACAGACGAAAGAGGGTCGTGCTCCTGTAGTGGAGACTAAAATGACCTGATGATGATGATTCTTAGATTATTTTCAACATAATCATCATCATCATCAGCATGTATCTCCCCACTGCTGGATATAAGCCTTCCCCAATGCTTTCCACCAAATACGATCAGAGAATCGTATCCTTCCGCATCCATCTGCTTTCTTAAGGTCATCGGACCATCTAGAAGGAGGGCGCCCAACGCTTCGTCGTCCTACGCGCGGCCTCCTCTCTAATAACTTCCTTTCCCATTTGCCATTACTTACTCGACATACATCGGATTATTTGAATATCTAAAGGATATTCAAACAAGTAATTATAATTTTTCAATAACTCCTACTTTCCTAGTCTTTTTCGTACTTCGATAATTTTAAATTCTACTAAATCAGTTAATAGCAGCCCCCTTACCACCATCTCTTATTGCGATTCAATAACTGAATAGATCGTTCATTCATACTAATGAATGATGGATACTGGAGCTGTAAGGCGCACACTCCTAAAGAGGGACGCTCACTCACTTCCCGACGCACTCTGTACCTCTAGTGTATTTGTTCTCACACTTGGGAGCCAGATAGCTAGCTACCTGATATCCATGACAGGTACTGGAGCTGTAAGACGTGCTCACTTCCCGACACTCGGAGAACGTCTGCCTCTGGCCTACGGTAGAGAATTTAGTTGATAGAAACGTTATAGATTGACGGCTGTGTTTCGTGGTGCACTCTGCCGACTGGAGTATATGTGGTTCACCGCGATTTTTAGCACCAAAGCATCATCTGCACGTGGTGTATTGGGGTGTATGTATTGGGGTGTAAGTGGCTCATCAACATCTTTGAACGAAAGCCAACTTCACCTGCACGTGGTGCACCCTGCTGACTAACAAACGAAGCTCTGGCGAAAAGAGAGGTAGGGAGCGTAATTGTAAGCTACCCGACTGGGGAATGTACCTCCACCTCACAGAATACCGCAGCCAAATAACAATTCCCTTGAGGGTTGTTGTGTTCCTGCGAGTGAGTGAGGTCACCAGAAAGGAAGGAGATGCTGCGTTGGCAGCGGGGTTGGCGGCGCGCGAGCGATATTTTATGTTGCGAGCGTTAATATGGCTACGGTAACCGCTTCACATCAGGCGGGCCGTATGCTTGTCTGCCACCCGACGTAGTATAAAAAAAAAAAAAGGTGTAGCCTGTCGACTAGCGAAAGAGACCCTGTATCTAAAGGGTTCATCTAGAGGCGGGGCGCCCAACGCTTCGTTGTGACATACGGGGCCGCCACACCAGGACTTTCCTCCCCTATCTGCCATCGCTGACTCGGGGTCCTACCGCCGAAGCTGAACTCGATTACCACCGAATATTTTGATTGGAAAAACATGTCTTACGTTTTAGTTTTTGATAAACATCTTCAGCTTAGTCGGTAGAGCTCCAGGGTTTGTACAAGCTGAGCTAAACACCGGTACCATAAATCTAAGCTAAAATTTTGTGTTTGCAATTAAAAAATCCGAGGCTTCACCTTAGCCGGTAGGGTCCTCGGTAGATGTGGCCCACTGCCACTTTAGCTTGTTGATTTTGTATTGAATATAATAATAACACTATAAAAACTATTATTTCTTTTCCCAATTTTAGGCTGGAATAGTAGTAACACTTACAACAGGGTTAACGTCCATTTGTGGTGGATCTCTAGTTTCAAACACTAAGGTGTTAACTGCGGCTCATTGTTGGTGGGACGGACAAAGCCAGGCTAAACAGTTCACTATCGTTCTTGGCTCTCTTACTATCTTCTCTGGAGGGACAAGAAAAGATACAACGAATGTGGTTGTCCATCCGAATTGGAATACAAATGACATCACACATGATATAGCCATGGTTACAATCGCTAGAGTGGATTATAATAGTAAGTACTCGATGATAAAACATAAGAAGTTCAATAACGAGATCTTTTTAGGGTTACGTACCTCAAAAGGAAAAACGGAACCCTTATAAGATCACTTTGTTGTCCGTCTGTCTGTCTGTCTGTCTGTTAAGAATTTCTATGTCGAGAATGCGTAGAGGTATCAAGCTGAAATTTGAACTGTATATTCAGGTCTACGGTCTCATGAAGTTGTAAAAAAATCAAACTGCTAAGTTTACGTAAAAAAAAGTTACGGCCGTTTATTCAGCAAAAAACGCATATTTCGACACATTCTCAAGGGAATCAAAACCTATAGGGTACTTCCCGTTGACCTAGAACTATGAAATTTGGCAAGTAACATCGTTATATATACAAGTACAGGAATAAATCTCAAAATTATACATTTGTAAATAGGTCTTAAAAAATAGGGTGTCTATATTTTTTATAGGGTGTCGAAATTTCAAATTGAAACTACTAGTTCAAATGGGGTATCATATGAAATGGCTTGTTGTATACATTGCAAAATATATTTTATTTATTTTTTTCGATGCATTATTTCTTATTTATAATGAAAAATATCAAATTTAATAACTTGTCTGGTTTTTTTTTATTACACGTTAGTTGACAAACAAGCATACGGCCTGTCTTATGTAAAGCGACCTACAGATTTAATACTGGATCAAGATGCATAATGACGTACAAAAACTAAGCCAAATAATGTCCGCAGTATGCAGGAGATGGCATAGACATAAATTTTATTATGACCAATATTGAAAAAAAACTATAATTCCCTAATATGCATTGTAAAATCGCTCTTAGGCTTTCCGTTTAAGATTTACAATTCACACTAGTTCTTATGTTATCATTTATATATCAGACAAAGACAATTATTCATTTGAAAATAATGTCAAATATGGAAGCGTTCGAATATGGTACGGACGGACAGACAGAACGACCGGACGATTTTATAATTTCAATAAATTTCGCTGAAAATAGTCATGATTTTAGCCAAAGTTCGTGGCTGGCCCGACAGCACAATTTCCTAATAACAATTAAATTGTGTTACTATAGATTTCTCATTCATATGGACCCGGCTTTAAAAAAAAACCTGCTGTAGACACGAGTGTTGCTTGCGAAGCAGTTCTCAACAACGTCTAGGTTAAAAAAGTTTTTCAACCGCAAATGTTCTTTTTGCCCTCGAATTAAAGATAGATTTACTTACTGCATAGTCAGGTTTCATCAAATCAAAGCTTTAATCAAAGCTCAGATTTGATTTGACTTTCACTCATAAAAACTAAAGAGATTTGTAAAATAACGAAATGACGAATAGTAGTTTTACCAAGGTATCGCCGACGTTGAAGTCGATTCCTACCGAATATTTTGATTCCTAAAAATAGGTCTGTGGTTTAGGTTATTGAGAAACAACTTAACCTATATTTTAGCTTTGCCGATAGAGATTCAGAATTTCTAATTCAGATAAATTAAACACAATTATCAATAATTTAAGTTAAAGTTAAATTTTTGCATTCAAAAAATCCGCTGAGAATCGGTTTCTGCTTAGGAATCTGTGTTGAGCTTATCTGGTAGAAACCCTGGAGCTCCACCGACAGAACTGAAGTTTGTCAATAACTAAAACGTAAGATATGTTTTGTATCAAAATATTTTATGGTAATAGGCTTCAGCTTCAGCGGTAGTGCTCTGGTCAGGTTAAAATTTGCTAAAGGAGTCAAATGAAAATGAAATATGAGATTCTTCAAGCGAAGCGTGAAGAAGCATCTGATAGGCCAGCATGGCAGCGTCAACTGACAAGACATCAAGGTCTCTTGTCCGTTGCCGATGCGATTGGGGCTCCTCTTTTCGTTTACCATTAGGCGAAGCAGAGCCAATATGCTAAGCTAATATAAAAATAAATATATTTATTCACGATTAGATCACATTCGTAATCTTTTGTAATTTTTTATTTACTGGAATTTCGAAAGGATTCTATTAGAAGGAACTATGAACTGTGGAATCAACTTCAAAGCGGTATTTCCGAACAATTACGACATGGGAGCCTACAAGAAGAGAGTCTCGGTTTCCCTTAAAAGGCTGGCAACGGATCTGCGACCTCTTGGTGTTGCTGATCTCCATGGGCGGTGGTGATTGCTTTCCACCAGGTGACACACATGCTCGTTTGCCCCCTTCTCATATAATAAAAGGAAGTAATGAAATCGTCAAATACATATTGTTTTCCGCAGGTGGTATAGAAAACATCCCGTTACCTACACAACAGGACGCAAATCAAGATTTCGCAGGATTGAAGGGGACTGTCTCAGGATACGGGAAGACCAGTGATGGTATGTAGCGATCTATAATCACTATTGTAACAATGGCGTAGGCTAACTGCGTACTTGCGATTGGGATTTCTACCAGCTACTACTAATATATCTATTAGTATATATAGTACTAGCTTCCACGTACTTATTTTTTTACGAAAATATCTTTTAATTTTTCGGATTAATATATAGTCTATGAAAGTTACAAATAACGTGGCTTTCTATTGGTAAAAGAATTTTCTAATTCGGTTTAGTAGATCTAGAGATTACCTACAAACTTTACCCTTTTAATTTTTTATGTACTACGTCGGGTGGCAGACAAGCATACGGCCCGCCTGATGTGAAGCGGTTACCGTAGCCATATTAACGCTCACAATCTCGGAGTCAAAGTGGCCATTGCTAACCATTCGACCACCGAGCTCGTCAAAATAAATATAAAAAAATAAGTACATAGTAAATTAAATATATATAATATTAATAATATAATTAATTATATATAATATTTAATTTACTATGTACTTATTTTTTTTTATTCTTCTTATATTTTTCTTAATTGATATGGCTATGGTAATCGCTCAACATCAGAGGGCGGTATGGTTGTCTGCCATCCGACGTAGTGTAAAAAAAAGTGTTTTAGGCTACTTAGAAAAGGCCTCTATCGCTATGCGGTAGGGTGAGCCGCTTACACCCCAAAAGCACTTATCTTTTTTATATAAAATTAAGGTGGCAAACAAAAATACGATCGAATTGATTGTATGCAGTTATCTCAGCTATAGACACTGTAATACTAGACACCACTCACACGTTGCAGACCCTGTTAAAAACCCTTTACGCATTTCGTAAAGAATCCCATACTATATAATATACTGGAAGTTCATTCTATAATAAGACCCCCGACCCCCGACTAAGACCGAATAAATTATTAAATTAATACATTTCCAGCACAAAATAGCTTCCCGCCAACGACAGCACTTCACCAAATTTCGGTGAACATCATCACCAATACTGTTTGCCAAAGGAGTTTCGAAATCACCCTCCACGGTAGTCACATGTGCACCGATGGACAGGGAGGAGTAGGGTCCTGCGACGGAGACTCTGGAGGACCTCTTACTGTCGTCAGGAATAATAAAAGAACATTGGTAAGCTATCAAAAATTTGGTTCAGCTAATCGGATATTTAGCCATTATAAAACATCGATCAGGCCTCCTCAACCCGTCTGGCCAGCGTGGGGAGTGTAGGCCAAATCCTCCTTCCATCTAGGATGGACGAGAGAAGCTAGTGCTCCTGTAGTGGAGACTAAAATGGACCTGATGATGATGATGATGATGATGAATCGGATATTTGTTGTCTTGCCAATGTTGACGACCCCGGTGGTCGAATGGCTAACAACCATGTCCACTTTGACTCAGGATTCGCGGGTTCGATCCCCGCACAAGGCAAATATTTGTGTGCATGAACATTTCTGTTTGTCTTTGTCTGAATGTTTTCGATGTATTATATGTATGTATTTACAAAAAATATATATTTAAGTATAATATCAGTTATCTAGTACCCATAGCACAAGATTAGCGCTTAATTTGGGACTAGATGGCGCTGTGTAAATTGTCATGAAATATTTATTATTATTGCAAAAAAAAAAAACTGTTGTTCCAATATGTTTTGTGTTCCCACTTCTCCTATCATCAGTTATAAAGTAGTATATATAAGTATATATGGTCAATGTAATAATTTAGTTATTATTCATACTGACTGATACTTGGTCAATGTGTTAAATCATGTTTTGGTTACATTAAATTTGAGTTCATTTTGACGTGACAACGTCTTATAAATTGGTTAGCCGGGTGACACTTCAAGAAACTGGGTCACGTTATGCGCTTACAATGAGAGCGAGTGAAAGGCGCGTGCCTTTCACTCGCTCTCATTGTAAGCGTGTCGTGGACGCGTGTCCCTTCTAAGAGCGAGAGAGACAGACATAAAAAGTGAAAGGCATGCGTCCCTTCCACTCGAAAACATTTTACCACTCAAAGTCGTTGTCACGTAAAACTTTCGCCCGTATACCGACTTTACAGGCAACCAATTTTTTTTTGGTTAGGTTAGGGTTTTCTTGTGTCCTGTCATCGGAAACAGGAGCTCCACGAAGCGGAGCTCCGTCAAGCTAGATGATGAATGATGTGGTGATAAGTAAGCTTGATTATTAATAATTGACAATTTATTGCATTGACCAGCCATTATAAATAATGACCAATTTATTACATTGACTGTAACACATATATATATGTAGAACATTAATGATGAACGGAATGCATTCATTTGATAAAGTTGGTAATTAGCATCTTTTGTTTTGTGCACGAGATTCTGCGGTTGGCACTATTGTACGGCACGCGGCACGGACATATTCCGAACGACGACGCCGCCCCGCCGCCATTACTTACAGTGAATAATAAATAGTTATATAGATCAAAAAGAGCGTTATCACTCGGCGCACACCCCTATATATATATATTATTTTTTCTTCTTCTTTTTTTATTCTTATTAAATTTTTCTTTTTTTATTATTATTCTGCTAATATATATATATATATATATATATATATATATATATATATATATATATATATATATATATATATATATATATATATTTATTTATATATTTATTCTCTTTTTTAAAGGAAATTTGTTGGGAGAGTCTCAATTTAGGCGCATTCTAGGGTCGTAATTTCGTAAAGCTTGTAGAGTGAAGGAATTATAATATAATTAATTATGTTTATTCTTCATTCCAGGTGGGTATAGTTTCGTTTGGGCTCGGCGATCGATGCCAGTCGGGGTACCCTTCGGTGTATACTCGAGTAACAGCTTTCCGTGATTGGATTCAGGCTAATTTGTAAACAATTCAGTACAGTACAGCGAGGATAAACGGATGTCTGCTATGCTCTCTCAATAAAAAGTGTTCCCTTTTATTTATTTTTTATTTTGACTGTACCTTTGTGATTTTTTATATACAATATACAATCATTTGAAATATGTATCTGCGTTTTCCTTTTATAGCATTTATTTAATGTTACTCCCCAATTATAAGTGAAATGTTTATGACGTGTCGTCGATTATTCTGAGTAGTCAACCCTGTAATTGAGCCTGCATCAACTTATGTTCAACCCGCTGCTGGGATACGAGCCTCCAATCAGTCTACAATGCAGGGGGATTGAAATGAGACTCGTATCCCAGCCCAAAATCTATTATGAACCCCTTGGTTTTTTGACGTGACAACGTCTTATAAATTGGTTAGCCGGGTGACACTTCAAGAAACTGGCTCACGTTATGCGCTTACAATGAGAGCGAGTGAAAGGCGCGTGCCTTTCACTCGCTCTCATTGTAAGAGCGTCCCTTCTAAGAGCGAGAGAGACAGACATAAAAAGTGAAAGGCATGCGTCCCTTCCACTCGAAAACATTTTACCACTCAAAGTCGTTGTCACGTAAAACTTTCGCCCGTATACCGACTTTACAGGCAACCAATTTTTTTTAACCCCATTATATAATTATGATGCGGTGTAAATAACTCCTCTGAAAAGAGTTATTTGACATGATGGTCTCCTACTACAGTCGCAACGGTCGCCATCGACAGGGAATTCATCCTCACACATTTGAGTCTAAGTAGTCGCGTATAGTGCGGTTCCAGAGAAGTTTTCTTCCGCGTGCTGTCAAGCTGTAGAATAAACTGCCTTTCGAGGTTTTCTCAGAAGACTACAGCATAGGGTTATTCAAAAAGGGGTCTGCTCCCCTACCACCAACTCTTATTGCGATTCAATAACTAAATAGAATGCTTATTCATACCAATGATTAAGCGACTCTATTTCAAATTGGATAGAGTCGCTTATGCATTGGTATGAATAAGCATTCTATTCGGTTATTGAATCGCTATAAGAGTTGGTGGTAAGGGGTCAGAAAAGGTTTTTACAGAGTCGGCAATGCGCGTGTGATGCCCATGGTTCATAGGCTGAACTGTTTCATAGGCTACGGTTATTGCTTTCGATCAGACGGGCCGTAAGCTTGTTTACCAATTTATTGGTATTATAAAAAATATTATAATTATTAAGTTTTTTTAAAATATAAGTTTATACATTAAAAGTATCTTAAGTTAATAATTTTAAGGCCGCGTCACTTTATTGTGACTAGGCACGTACATGATGACATATTCAAGTTAACCTTCGAGAAATCTTCAAGTCAGCATGAGATGGCAACGTTAATCGAGGAAATTGTACGCTAAAGTGCGGGTAGATTTTTTTCATCGTATTTTAATCAACCTGTCAGTAACGTAGCTGCCGCATACTGAGTTCACGTAATTTGATTTTATATTTTCTGCTCGAGAAGTTACTGAAGTAATCTACCGTCAAATCAATATTTCCAGTAATAATATAAATGTGTAAGTGTGTTTGTTCGTTTGCCCTTCTATCACACATACATTCATATCGAAAGGATCCAAGATATATTTTTTAGGGTTCCGTACCCAAAGGGTAAAAAGGAACCCTATTACTAAGGCTCCGCTGTCAGTCCGTCCGTTCGTCCGTCCGTCCATCTGTCCGTCTGTCACCAGGCTGTACCTCATGAGCCGTGATAGTTAGACAGTTGAAATTTTCGCAGATGATGTATTTCTGTTGCCGCTATAACAACAAAATTAAATACTAAAAAATAGGATAAAATAAATATTTAAGGGGGCTCCCATACAACAAACCTGATTTATTTGCTCGTTTTTGCTCGCAATTGATAACGGTAATAGATAGACGCTTGAAATTATCACATAATATTCACTTTAAACATAAATAATTAAATAAAAATAAAACAAATATTTTTTACAAAAAGAGATTTTTTTGCCGTTTTTATAGATAATGGTACGGTCCTTAGTGCGCGAGTTCGACTCGTACTTGGCCGGTTTTTTTGCTCGTTTTATATAAAAGGGGGCAAACGAGCCAGATAGACAGCAATCTCCATCGCCCATGGACATCAGCTACACCAAGGGGTCGCTGATCCGTTGCCAGCCTATTCTCCTTCTTTTCTTTCTGCTGACCTCACTCACTCGCAGGAACACAACAACCCTCAAGGGAATTCCTTTGAGGGTCGTTGTGTTCCTGCGAGTTATTTCGCTGCGGTATTATGTGAGGTGGAAGTACTTCCAAAGTCAGGCAACTTAAAAAATACGCTATGCCCTATCTCTCTTCTGGCCGGAGCCTCGTTTGTCAGTTAACAGGGTGCACAACGTGCAGGTGAGGTTGGCTTTGGTTCGAAGATGTTGATGAACTATTTACACGAAATATTTTTTTACAGGGACTGTTTAAGACCTGAATAGTGACGTCGGCTACTTTTTATCTCGGAAAAATCTTATTCCAACAAAACGATTTTAAAATAATGACCACGCCGGCAAAGCCGCGGGTGGTAGCTAGTACAAAATATTTTATTTTATACTTGATGCTTTTTTTTTTTCACATCACACATGCATTTCATTCAGCGTATTTGTAAGCAGCCCGACTGGGGAAGTACCTCCAGCTTACAGCATAAGGCGCGCGCGAGTGTTCATATTGCTTCTCATCAGGCGTGCTGTATGGTTGTCTGGCATCTGACGTACTATAAAATAAGCAGGTAGGTAGTAGGTGTAGGTACCGACATGGGCGAAATGGAAAATAAAGAATTTCATTTAATTGCAGAAGCTACATAAAAGTAAATTTTTGTTCGTTAGTTCCATATTAACAACTTTCATCCAATTTAGCTCTAACTTAGGGCTTATGTTCTTTTTTTCTTAATGTTCGTTAGTAAGAACAATTCTGCACATATTGTTCGAGCGGCGTACAGTATACAGCCGACTAAAGTTCCTAAGATTTACTTGAAGTTTGCAACAAAGCTCCTCGAAATCAAATAGATATGGTATTAAGTAACAAATAATCGTAAGCTCTACATTAACAATCCAAACATTTGATGTATTCATGTGCAATCGATTCGTCATTATCTTTGATCCAAATTCAACCTCATAGGCACGTGGTGCACCCTGTATATTAACCAACGATGCTCCGATAAAAGAGAGGCAAGGCACAGCGTAATTATATACTACCGGGGATGCCCCTCCAGCCCACAGAAGACCGTAGCCAAATAGAAGCCTAGAGATTTGTTGAGTTCTTTCGAGTGAGTGAGCGTTCCAGGTGAGAAGGAGTTGCTGCAATGGCAGCGGGGTGGCGTCGAACTAGCGAAACTATATATAGTATATAGTTTTCTTGCAGGGTGACGATGTGATAACACGGTGTTCTGTATATTTATGCAAGTTTATTTACTACGGTTAATGACTTGGCTTAACGACTATCATCTACTGACAACCTGCCCCTAAAGTGCCCTCCGAAGCACGGAAGTGTTCACGATAAATAAACCCATCCATGGACAAGTTACGGTCGGCGTTGAGTCTGTAATAAAATACATTGTGCAAATAAAATAAAATAATAAATAAAAAAGTATACCTACAAAATTTACTCAAATATATTGAAAAAAATATATACATATATATATATATATATTTACTCAAATATATTGAATATATATATATATATATATATATATATATATATATTCAATATATTTGAGTAAATTTTATATACATAACAAAAATAATGACAATACAAAACTGACAATGGAAAATAGTTCACAAAGTAATAATCCTAGATTATTTGAATGTTAGGTACCGAACAGTATTTTTTTAATTGGTATTGTACGCGCATATTATATTCCTTTAATATTATTTTAAAGAGTTTGTATTATTGTCAGAATTTCATCTTTGTGAGAGTTTAACACTTGCACGCTACTCAAAGTGACAGTGACCTAGATGTAACAAATGTACCTTATTCTAACTGATAAACGTATCTAATGTAGAGATGGGAAAAATGCCGGACATTTACGATACATGCCCAAAAACTACTTAAAAAATCCCTATTTATGCCCAAAACTAGGCATTTATTGGGCATTTACAGGTACTTACTGGGCACTTATTGTAAATGCCTGACATTTTGCTCATCTCTAATCTAATATAATCGAATAACTTAGTATTCCAGTCGCCCATTTAGTGATTTTTCACCGCTCTGATTATTATTTAATTACTTCCTTTTTTTGAGGCCAAAGACTAGTTAAAAGAAACATGTAACAAAAAACGGGTTACGAAATTGACTCAGTGTATATTTCGTTACCTATTTTATAACAGAATTGTATTTGAATTAAGACCCACATTGACAGTAACACACATGATTCTGACATTCATGAATCATTCCTCTTACGAGAATACTTCTCTGTCCATTTATATCTTTGACATATCTATGTGAATTCATCAATCGAGGTAACAAAGGAACAAAGTTGGAAGTAACACAGTTGAGCTGAGCACAGGGTAACAAAGTGTGACCGAGCAGCTTTGATTGCGGGCTTTGTATTCAAACCAACGTGTGGGGCACAGTGTACGCATTTCATTTTTATAGCTTTGCGAAATTATTTCAAACATTTCGCCGAATAGGCCTCTCGTAGTTTGTTAGTTTATTACGTTTTTGTTTTGGAACTTGTGCTTGATGAGTTTGAGAGCTGTTATTTTTAACCGGCCGGATGACGGTTATATTTATGTGCTATGTACATGTATCTATGATTTTTAGACGCAGTTACGGTAAAATTTGATGGGTTATGTCAAGTGCGATACTTTTGCGTTAGAGTATTTGTAGGCTTACAAATGCTAGCAATGTAAGAGTTTGCCATTACGACTGCTAATATAACACCTCCCTCCAGGAGCTTCCTAGTGATCTAACTCTCTCACAAGAAGACAGTAAATCTCCAGTTAAGAAAAACCAGCAAATTGCTTGTCGGTTAGGTTAAGGTTTTCTTGTGTCCGGCACCTAGAAATAGGACACCTCGCGGGACATCGTCCGCCTTAGGTGATAAACTAGATGGCATAGCAAGGTGATTAATGAACTTTAAGATTACCTTAAGCTTAAAATGTTTTTCAAACATGATGATTTTTTAAAAGATGGTGGTAGGCTACCAGGTGACAAATAAGGTTATTAAAATCCAAAGCTCTCTCAGCAATTATTTTTTTAAGATATCACAGGATTGGTCACTTCTTCTTTTTTTTTCATCACCTGAACACTGACCGACTTTTGTTCTCAGCGATCATAGGTATTCGAAATTTTCAGCATAAAAGTCGATAAATAAAGCATGAAAAAATTTCTACAGAAAAATGCAATTTGTATTTCGTGCAATTCAGCCCGCGATGGTTCGCCTCTGTCTTTGCTGCTGATGCAGTGAAAATTTTAAAAGTTACCGAAATTCCAAGTATTCGATCCAAAACAATTCCTTTCACAAAAGGCAACTAAACGTTAGACATATTCCTCGGCTCGATTTCAAATTTCTGTTGCGAATGTTGCAAATAAAAAACCGACTTGATATTGCACGTGAGTGTTTGAATCGGTTCGGTTCTATGTGTGAATCGGTTCTTTTAGTTATTCCTGCGTAACACTTCAAGACGTATGAGAGTATGAAACTCATGTTCTCCTTAACTTTTAAACTTTCGCGTTGCATGATTTATGAAATATAAGAACGGGAATTAACGCGATCATGCATAAGGGTATTTACATACCTTTATTATTGCCTGACGTTTCGACCAGGTTGCACCGGCCATGGCCGTGGTGACAGGCTGACTGAGTTGAGTCAGCCTGTGACCACGGCCGGTGCAACTGCAATAATAAAGGTATGTAAATACCCTATGCATGCATGATCGCGTTAATTCCCGTTCTTATCTATACTAATATTATAAAGCTGAAGAGTTTGTTTGTTTGTTTGTTTGTTTGTTTGTTTGAACGCGCTAATCTCAGGAAATACTGGTTCGAATTGAAAAATTATTTTTGTGTTAGGTAGCCTATACTTCAAGGAAGGCTATAGGCTATATAACATCACTCTACGACTCATAGGAGCGGAGCACCAGTGAAAAATAGGAAAAGAATATTCCTTTTGAGGGCTTACGTCGCGTGCGCTGCGTAAACGGTTGAAGTTACGCAAAAATCATGTATGAAGGAATTGTTCCTCTTGAAAAGTTCTAAAAAAAAGTCCGCGACAGCATATGTCTATCTTTTAAGATTAACTCTCTATAACCTTTTTTTACCTACTTTCTCCTATTGATTACCATGAAAAAACGTTATAGTGTGTCAATCTTAAAAGATAGACATATACCGTCGCGGACTTTTTTTTAGAACTTTTAAAGAGGAACAATTCCGTCATACATGATTTATGCGTAACTTCAACCGTTTACGCAGCGCACGCGACATAAGCCCTCAAAAGGAATATTTTTTTTCCTATTTTTCACCGGTGCTCCGCTCCTATTGGTCGTAGCGTGATGTTATATAGCCTATAGCCTTCCTTGAAATATAGGCTAAGTATCTAACACTAAAATATTTTTTCAAGAGTAGTTCCTGAGATTAGCGTGTTCAACCAAACACACTCTTCAGCTTTATAATATTAGTATAGAATTAGATAGTATAGATTAATTTTATATATAAAATTAGCTGTTACCCGCGGCTTCGCCCGCGTGGACGAAGTAAAAAAAAATACAACAAAAGAAAAATAGGTACAAAATTTAATGATGATCGGCTACATAGAGCGTTAAGAAATAACAAACAAACGAATTTACATACTTTAACACTTATAGTATTAGTATGGATCAAGACAAAAAAAAAATGTTCACCACGTAAATGATTGCCCTCTGCGGGGATGGATTTTTTTTTCCGTGGGAATAAAATGTTTTTTCCTGGATAAAAAGTAGCCTATGTTACTATCCAGACCGGAAACTATCCCCTGTTAAAAAAATCATGTCGGTACTTACGTTCCTTTCGACATGATAGAATGCCAAATGATTACAAAGTTTATTTTTTCCCATGGGATTAAGATGTTTTTGCGGGATAAAAGGTAGCCTATGTCACTTTCCAAACAGTAAACTATCCCCATTTTAAAAAGTCATGTCCGTACTCTACTACGTAACTATCCCGTTAAAAAAAATCATGTCGGTACTTAGGTTCCTTTCGACTTAAAAGAAGGGCAAATGATTACAAAGTATGTATTTTCCCGTAGAAATAAGATGTTTTTCCTGGATAAAAAGTAGCCTATGCCACTCTCCATACCGTAAACGTACGTTATTAAAAAATAAAGTTCATTTGTCCTTCTTTCACGTCAAAAGAAACCTAAGTACAGACATGAATTTGTAATAGGGTAATCTAGAGAGTGACATAAGCTACTTTTTATCCCGGAAAAACAATTTAATCCCATGGGAAAAAATTAACTTTGTAATCATTTGTCCTTATATCACGTCGAAAGGAACGTAAGTACTGACGTGATGTTTTAACAGGGGATAGTTTCCGGTCTGGAGAGTGACATAGGTTACTTTTTATCTAGGAAAAATATTTTATTCGAAGGAAAAATAAAGAGAGCAAACATTTATGTGGTGAACAATTATTTTCTCTTGAGTGTGGGCGTTCCATCCATACAAATATTATAAGTGTTAAAGTAAATTCGTTTATTTGTTACTAGCTGTTACCCGCGGCTTCGCCCGCGTGGTCCAGGGAAGCCTGCTGCCATTGATTTGTGTACATTTTTCTTTTGTTGTATTTTTTTTCACTTCGTGGGATAAAAAGTAGTACCAGAATGTACAAATTTTAATGATGATTGGCTGCATAGTTAAGGCATGAAGAAATAACAAATAAACGAATTTACTTTAACACTTATAATATTTGTATGGATGGAACGCCCACACTCAAGAGAAAATAATTGTTCACCACATAAATGTTTGCTCTCTTTATTTTTCCTTCGAATAAAATATTTTTCCTAGATAAAAAGTAACCTATGTCACTCTCCAGACCGGAAACTATCCCCTGTTAAAACATCACGTCAGTACTTACGTTCCTTTCGACGTGATATAAGGACAAATGATTACAAAGTTAATTTTTTCCCATGGGATTAAATTGTTTTTCCGGGATAAAAAGTAGCTTATGTCACTCTCTAGATTACCCTATTACAAATTCATGTATGTACTTAGGTTTCTTTTGACGTGAAAGAAGGACAAATGAACTTTATTTTTTAATAACGTACGTTTACGGTATGGAGAGTGGCATAGGCTACTTTTTATCCAGGAAAAACATCTTATTTCTACGGGAAAATACATACTTTGTAATCATTTGCCCTTCTTTTAAGTCGAAAGGAACCTAAGTACCGACATGATTTTTTTTAACGGGATAGTTACGTAGTAGAGTACGGACATGACTTTTTAAAATGGGGATAGTTTACTGTTTGGAAAGTGACATAGGCTACCTTTTATCCCGCAAAAACATCTTAATCCCATGGGAGAAAATAAACTTTGTAATCATTTGGCATTCTATCATGTCGAAAGGAACGTAAGTACCGACATGATTTTTTTAACAGGGGATAGTTTCCGGTCTGGATAGTAACATAGGCTACTTTTTATCCAGGAAAAAACATTTTATTCCCACGGAAAAAAAAATCCATCCCCGCAGAGGGCAATCATTTACGTGGTGAACATTTTTTTTGTCTTGATCCATACTAATACTATAAGTGTTAAAGTATGTAAATTCGTTTGTTTGTTATTTCTTAACGCTCTATGTAGCCGATCATCATTAAATTTTGTACCTATTTTTCTTTTGTTGTATTTTTTTTTACTACGACCACGCGGGCGAAGCCGCGGGTAACAGCTAGTATTTCATAAATCATATTCTCCTTATTCCATATTTGTATGAATATTAGTTTTAATGAATGAATAAATGAAACATTTATTTGTATTTCCAGCACACACATAATAGACGAGCTCGGTGGTCGAATGGCTAGCAATGGCACTTTTACTCCGAGGTTGCAGCTTCGATTCCCGCACAAGACATAATTATTTGTGTGCATGGACATATAGACATGTCTGTTTGTCTTGGAGTTTTATATGTACGAGTATGTATGTACAAAAAAAAGTGGAACTGGATGACAGTGTGTCATTTGTCCAGAAATATATATTTTTTTATTATAATTAATTATTTTCAGTGTTAAAATAACACAAAATAGAATCATATTTGTGCCGCAGTAAGATAAGTCAGCCAGTGATTAGCCGCAATACTAATAAATATCAGGTGCTCAATAAAGTGACTGGATGCGGTTGGATGCGAAAAGCGGAGAATCGCTTATGATGGAAAGCATTGGGAAGGACCTATATTCAGCATCGTGTAGATACAGGCTGATAATGATGATGATAAATTAATTGCAAATAAAAATGTACCTATAGTACAAGCTTTCTTTAGTTTGGGACTAGATGACACTGTGTAAAATTGCCAGGAATGTTTATTTTTCTATATTTATTATTAAGGAATGGCCGTGTGGCTTCCGGCAGACTAGAATAGAATCACTCCGTTTCTTCCCGTGGATGTCATACAAGGCGACTAATGGAAATAAATACATTATCAAATATCGATCAGGCCTTCCCAACCCGTCTGGCCAGCGTTGGGAGTGTATGCCAAATCCTCCTTCCTGTAGTGGAGACTAAAATGGACCTGATGATGATGATGATTATTATTATTAAGGAAACATTTCTGACCCAAATAAATTGCGTTATGATGGAGCCAATAATTATTATTGATGAAATAAATTTCCAATTATGAATAACGTCCGGGCGTGTTTCAATTACCAAAACCACCCTCATTCTTAATGATTAAAAAAGCAATCAACGCAAAAACAGTCTTCTAAGCTGGCTTGTTTATGAAAGAACCAGATATGATGCGTGTAAGATGTGGGGTGTTCATCAACATCTTTGAACCAAAGCCAACTTCACCTGCACGCAGTACACTGTGCTGACTGGCAAACGAAGCTCTAGCGAAAAGAGAGGTAGGGCATGGCGTATTTTTTAAGCTGCCCGACTGGCGAAGTACCTCCACCTCACAGAATATCACAGCCAAATAACAATTCCCTTGAGGGTTGTTCTGTTCCTGTAAGTGAGTGAGGTCAGCAGTGAGGAAGGAGTTGCTGCGTTGGTAGCGGGGGCTACGGTAACCGCTTCAAATCAGGGAGTATGCTTGGTTGCCACCCGACGTAGTATAAAACAAAAGTTTACTAATCTTCGCGGACGCACCTATAACTTATTAATAAAAAGGAATAGAGAAGGCAGTGAAGTCGCATGATGTCGTATAGTTAGTTTGGCATCAACATGGCAGGAATGCTCCAATGACAAGAATTTAATCTGAGGCTGGTCGGGGCCCGGAGCATATCTACGGAGCCCGATTTAGATGTAATTAATATTGTACGTGTACGTATACCAACTTGAGACGTGACTTAGGCAGTTAGAAATTCTTTCATATCAGAAATTACATACAATTGAAAGTATTATCATAGTAATTATCATCTTAGATCCAAGCCATCAAGGTAAATATTATAAATTAGGAAGGGTGTTTTTGCGGGAATTCCATTTTTTGTCTGTTTGTCAGTTTGTAACCGTCTTCTTTGAATTTGATTTTGACCCATTGAACGGTCAGATTTAATTTAACCTTTGTATACTTATCAAGGACCGATGACAATGCAATAATTTGATAAGTGCATTTAATTATCCTGGTAAAATTCGCCAGGATTAATCAATTTCCTCACATATCACATGGAACTAAAAAGTGGATAATAAATATAGATTAAAAAAACTAAAAAGCACGCTTTATTGATCAATCGAACTAAAAAACGATATATTAAAAATATGGCAGGACCCCACGCTTTTTTCACAACAATACAAATCTTTTTCGTTCATTAATATTTTCTGCCTTATATTTTTTTTTTAGTTTTTTTAGTTCGATTGATCATTAAAGAGTATTTTTTAGTTATTTAAACTATATTTATTTTTGTCTACCAAAGTCAATGTTTGTTATACCGAGCTATCGAACGACTAAATTGCGTACTTTTACAATTTAGTTGATCAACTTTATTTTATTGGTTACCAGCCGCAGACTTAATCGATTTAATCGGTAATAGTATTGATAGCGCGATGCGTGTGCGAGGAAATACGAAAAAATAATCATTCATTGCATTCTAAACTCAGATTTTACCCAGATAATTTTTTTTCATACTACAAACCTGTACAAGTGTACAAGTACGCGGCAAACCCACCATCCAACCTATGTGGTAGCGAACTGTGCGGTTCCAAAGAAGTTTTCTTCCGCGTACTATCAAGTTGTGGAATGAACTGCCTGTCGAGGTTTTCCCAGGCGACTACAGCATAGAAAGAGGGTACATATACACATATACAGGGTATACAGGGTCGGCAACGCACGTGTGATGCTCCTGGTTTTCCAGGTGTATGCTAGCTTGCAATCTTAGTGGTATTAAAAAAGCATGGCATTTTTTTTTACGTTTTTATACTCTAACCTTTTTTTTTACTTTACTTTTAACCTTTAATAATTTTCGAATTGGCCGACCAAGCGCCCTCTCTAGATGGATCGATTGGGAAAGGCCTATATACAGCAGTGGGCTAATAATAATGATGATGATGAACCTTTAATTCCATAAAGATTTCTGATTTATAGAAGTAACTGGGTTGAAACATGACAAAAAATCATTTAAGATTTTATCTAGTTTCACAGTGGTGTCTGTAATTAAATGTTGCAGGTTAAATTTAACCTATTTAACTTGCAACATTTAATTACCTGTGTCCGATTAAGCTGATATTTTGCACACTTGTTTGGTTCTCGTAGCAATGCTCGAATATCCTAAATCTCAGCACTTGGGAAACAATATCGGTTAAGTAGTGATTTACAAAAAAATATAAGACTTGCAATAAGTGTTCACAAATGTGCAAATAATAAATATTTCAATAATTTACGCCGCCCTTGTTTCAATTTAACAGCCTGTAAAAGCTCGTTTATGTGAAAACAATAACAAAACAATGCTTCCATCAATACGAGTGATGCAAGCACTCAATCATAATTGATCACACAAATATGTATTGACACGGGAGATAAAGCGAGCTTTGAAAGGACCCGCATAATCCATCAGATGGTATTTTCCTTCCCATAAATTGCGAAAGAGTTTTTTTTTTGTTTATACTACATCCACTGGGTGGCAGACAAGCATATGGCACCTCCGGTGCGACACTGTCACTATTGCAAAAAAATGCAAAAATGAGTTAAATATTTAAAAATTTTCATAGAGCACCTGTTGATCCTACTTTTTTTGGTGCGTTAACGCTACTTTTGTAGTACGCATAGTTTCCGTAGGAGGGCGTGACAAGGAGACTCACGCCCTCTGACAATTTTTAAATATTTAACTCATTTTTGCATTTTTTCGCAAAAGTGACAGTGACTGGGGCGAGGGTGCGATATGGCATGCACATACATACAACGTGAGTTGCGAATAGGCCTCGAATAAAAACTCTTTGCCTAGGCTGTCTCGCGAGGGCGAACCGCCCATGGGTAATATATTGCCGCTATACGCGGTGAACGGCATACTTGTCTGCGCCGCCAGCGGTAGACAAAAAATGAACATGATTGCTTCAGATCAGGGGGCCTACCGCTGAAGCTGAAGCCGATTACCATCGGATTTTTTGATTGCAAAAATCAAAGTTTAGCTTAGATTCGCGGTAATTGTGTTTAGCTTAGCTGGTAGAAATCATAGAGCTCTGCCGACTAAACTGAAGATGTTTGCCATTAACTTAAACCTAAAATCTATCTATACGCCGTGTGGTTTCCGGCAGACTAGAATAGAATCACTCCATCTCTTCGCGTGGATGTCGTACAAGGCGACTAAGGGAAATACATTATAAAACATCGATCAGGCCTCCCCAACCCGTTTGGCCAGCGTGGGGAGTGTAGGCCAAATCCTCCGTCTGTCGTCGGTCGAGTCGGAGAGGGTCGTACTTCTGCAGTTTTGAGGTACGGAACCCTAATAACAGTGAAGAGTTGACAACATTAACGGTGTAAATGGTTTTTTTTTAATACTACGTCGGATGGCAGACAAGCATACGGCCAGCCTTATATGCAGCGGTTACTGTAGCCATATTGATGCTAGCAACAGAAAATATCGCTCGCGCACCGCCACCCCCGCTGCCAACGCAGCATCTCCTTACTTACTGGTGACCTCACTTACTCGCAGGAACACAACAACCCTCAAGGGAATTGTTAGGCTGCGGTATTCTGTGAGGTGGAGGTACATTCCCCAGTCGGGTAGCTTACAATTATGCTCTCTACCTCTCTTTAAATGTTATCAATTGTGTATGATATATTAAAAACCTTATTTTAGTATCTACAGATCGGTCACAAGTTGCCATGATTATTAAACTGTTGTTGTGATCAAGTTGCACTTTTACTCCCATTAAAATATTATACCATCATACTTCTAATAAACCTGCACCTAGTGCAACCTGCTGACTGACAAACGAGGGTCTGGCGAAAAAAGTGGTATGGCAGAGCGTATTATTTAGCTACCCGACTAGGGAAGTACCTCCACCTCACAGACTACCGCAGCCAAATAACAAATCCGTTGAGGGTTGTTGTATCCCTGCGAGTGAGTGAGGTCACAAGAAAGAAAATGGGTATAGGCTGGCAACGGAACGGCGACCCCTTGGTAATTGGTATTGCTGAACTCCATAGGCGGTGACGACTGCTTTATATCAGGTGACCCACATGCTCATTTGCCTCCCTATCATATATAAAAATACAATCTGTTTTTTTTTTATACCACTAAGGCGAAAAACAACAAAATAAGCATACGATTACAACATCAGAGGCAGAGACTCCCAATTCTGAAATCATGGCAATTTCAGAATTTATGAAGTTTAAACAGTTTTACTAAGTAACCAACTAAAACCAATAGCAACTAAGTCTGAAGTTACTAAATATAAAATCTTCTTAGAATACGAGTTATTTTAACTTATTTTTATACTTTTCATAAAGATTTCCCAAAGTCAATACGGTCAAATAACTTATAGATCTTGCGAAGATTCTTGGCACGTCTACGAAATTTGTTGGTTGGTTTGCAAGGCCGGAGCCAGAATATCACTTATACTAATAGTCAGTACCAGATCTTGGGGCAAGGGAAAATGATGCAAGTTAAAAAGTAACTTGGATTCTGTTGCATTTAACACGAATAAAACGCAAAAAAGAGGGAAAGTCAAATTCTATTTCTTCTGATTAAATTCGTTGTGAGTTCTAAGGCAGCTGTAGTTTTACCCCCGGGACTGCAATGGACTTCACCGTTCATGTCGCCGCTGTTAATCCTGGCTACACAGGAGACACAGTGGTGAGAATGTTTGGTGTACCCCGTCCCGTATTAAAAAAAGCCAAATGACCAATTCCACTGACAATTGCCTGATAATTGACGAGCTCGGTGGTCGTGTTATGGTTAATGGTTATCAATGGCCAATTTGACTACGAGGTTACGGGTTCGATGTCAGCACAAGATAAATATTTGCGTGTATGAACATGTCTGTTTGTCTTGGTCTGGGTGTTATATATGTGTTATATGTATAAATTTACAAAAAATATATATATTTAAGTATAATATCAGTTATTTAGTACCGATAGTATAAGCTTTTCTTAGTTTGGGCACAGTATAAGTATTAGTATAAGTAATAGTACATTATCATATATCGATCAGGCCTCCCCAACCAGTCTGGCCGGCGTGGGGAGTGTAGGCCAAATCCTCCTTCTGAGTAGGACGGACGAGAGAGGGTCGTGCTCCTGTAGTGGAGACTAAAATGGACCTGATGATGATGATGATGCTAAGTATTAGTACTACGTAGTTTGGGACTAGATGGCCGTGTGTAATGTATCCAGGAATATTTATTTATTATTTTTTCTCAATAGTTTCTAAGTATGTGTACATTATCATTCATATTTTTTGTACAAAATTTGAATATCTCGAGATTTTATTACATCACTAACACTATCATAATCAACTCGTATTTACCCACTGTTAGACATATCCCTTTCCCAATGCTTCACCATATGCGATCTTCCGCTTTCCACATCCAACCGCTACCAGCCACTTTTTTGAGATCGTCGGTCCATCTAGAGAGCGGGCGCCCTACGCTTCGTCGCCATACGATTGGCCTCCACTCTAGGATTTTCACCCCCCGTCTGCCATCGCTGACTCGGCAGATGTGGCCAGCCCACCGCCACTTCGACTCGCTGACTCTGAGAACTATGTCGACCACTTTGGTTCTCAGTCGAATTTCTTCGTTCCGTATTCGATCCCTTAGAGAAACTCCAAGCATTGCTCTCTCCATCGCTCGCTGTGCGATTTTTAGTCTGTGAACCAGCCCAACGGTTAGCGTCCTAGTTTCTGCACCGTAGGTCATAGCGGGGAAGACGCACTGATTGAACACTTTGGTCTTCAAACATTGGGGTATATCTGCGGTGATAAACAAGCATACGCTGCGGGTGATGAAAAGTAGTTACCGCAGCCTATGTACGGCCTATGTTCATTCCACAGCTTGATAATGTACGTGAAAGAGAACTTTTTTAGAGTAGTCACAAGTGGTACTGGTATGACCACTCCAGAAAAGAGGTTACTGTATTCCTGCGAGTGAGTGAGATCATCAGAAAGGAAGGACTTTCAGGAGCTGCGTTGGCAGCGGGGGTGGTAGCACGCTAGCGATATTTCATGTCGCGAGCGTTAATATGGCTACGGTAACCGCTTTACATCAGGTGGGCCGTGTGATTGTCTGCCAGTAGTATAAAAAAATACACATAAAAAGGCAGGTGTTCTAGGGTACTTTGAAAACTATTGCTTAGTAGATTTCTTAATAAATTTGACGTCACTCTCACCTTAAAAACTTCATCTATTGGGTAATTTTCAGAATAATATTACTGATATCATGGAAAACATTTGATACTTTCTCGTACATTACCCAACACTTTTTAATAATATATACCTAGTTATATTATGCTAATATCAGTAATAGTAATATTTAAGTATAATAATTTAGTTATCATAAATTAGTAACACAAAGAAACCTTTATTGCGTTACAAGTAGATTTAGGTTATAAAATAAATTGAATCAATTAAGTGAGAAATTGTGCGTCGACCTAATTCCCTTTGTTTTCCTTCTGTTAACAGCGGCTGCTATACAAATCTCGCCAGCATTGGCATGACGCAGCCTTCGCTACCCGGAATCACGTTGAGATCCATTTTTACCATAGACCATGTATAAGGCATAGACAAACTTTGTAAGTAGGTACAATTAACGGCGCAATATTTTAGAGTCAAAACTACATTTATGAGTAATACTAGCTGTTACTTTCTTCACCTGCTCAGTGATTATTTTATGAAACTTTTTTCCTGTAGGAATAAGATGTTTTTCCTTTTTTTTTTACCTTAATCTACATATATATATATATATTTATTACTTAATTCTACTTAAAACTAGATTACACGTTGAGTCGGCGACGTGTATCGCATTATATTCGGCAACCGACCTCGGAACTTCCGAAATACGATGCCCTCCGGTCAAAAATCTTCCTTCAAGAATGTTGAAAGATGGTGGGTCGGTACTCTCACCACAAATGAGTTGAAATTCACATTATGGAGAGACTCCAATCGTTCAACTCTTAGAATGAACTTGGTCTTCATCTGCACGTATTCTACAACCTCTTCTACCTTTGTAGACCAGTGCAGTCGTGAGACATACAGCTGCGTCGACGGTATTTCTGCACGCAGCTGGCCTGGTCCAGTCGGTGCGGTACCGCAAAGATTGCGGCTGGCGCGCTTCTTCTTCTTCTTTCTCTAGACCTTGACGAAGCCCTCCTCGTCACATTCTTTCGTGTCCTGTCGATGACACGGTGGGTCAGCCCTAGGAGTAGGCTCACAGCGGCTTTGCTTTTTACCCATAGTTGGTGGGGCAGCGGCGCGGGGAGTCGATGCACTCGCATGCGATACATCGGTGCAGCGGGCGGCGGCGGGACGCGGCAAATTGCGGTCAGAAACAACTGTCGGTGACGCAATTACGGCCGATGCAAAACTGCTGACTGATACGTTTTGCGCTTCGCGACAAGTGTTCACATTGTCCGCCTCGAGTGACCTACTTACCGCATCATTGCGTTTTAAAGAAAATAATTCGGTACGTAGCTTACTGATAATAGATTCGGAGGCTTTTAATCTACTTTTCACTTCGTCCAGATTAGTCTTCAGGACCCTAATCCTGGCGACTCTGGAGACACAGTGGTGACAATGTGTGGTGGGCTCCCGTCCCGTATCCACGTAAAAATATCTTGACAATCCTGTCGCTGTATTGGATGAAACACGCAAACAAACACTTTTGGCTGTGGCGTATCTATTTTTGTCTACTCTTTTGTGTCGCACTGTTTATTAGAAAAAAAGATAGAAATTGTTTAAGTAATATAGTTTTATTGTTATAATAAGAGAAGGGTGCGTTTTTTTTTAACTAGACTCGCCGAGTTTCGCAGCAGACAACTTTTTTAATACCTTTTATAATGCAGTTGCTAACACTAGTATATGTACCCATGAATAAAAAATGGCTATTTGAAGCAATTTGAAGCAACGTCCGAGTTAGATAAGCTCGTTGCGGACTATAAGCTCGACCTTGTTTTAGTTCAAGAGCAGTACCAAAGATCGCAATTAAACAGTAAATTTATACAACTTAATAACAAGTCGCGCGCGGGTATATATGCGACAAGAGGCGGATTTACTATAACATCAATCAATCACCTAATGTCCACTCACTGTGCGGTAGCTGAAGTAACATCTCCATATTTGAGAGTATTTGTAGTCAGTTGTTATTTTCAATTTTCTGACCCTGGTGTTCGCATTTGTATCACCTACGAAGAGTGTTGCATGCTCTTACCGGTCATAAGGTTATTATAGGGGCAGACGTAAATGCATCATCACCATTATGGCACGGCAAGTTGAGAGCGACCGATGCCGACAGACGCTCTGCTGTTGAAGAGTTCATTGCTGAAATGCATCTTCATATTCACAATACCCCTGAAGCACCACCTACTTTTAGTAGCCCTATGGGCGAGTCTTTTATTGACGTCACACTTTCTAGTGCAGACGTCCGAATACAAAACTGGCGCGTTCTTCCTGAAGCTTCTTGTAGTGATCACCGTCTGATCGTATGTGAATTCTCCCCAGTTGTTGAAAGCTTACATCGGCAACAGTTAATAGGTTTTCAATATAAAACTAAGAATGCCGACTGGGCAAGCTTTGCTTCACTTTTCGCTTCCCGCGCTAAAGATTTTACTCGTAGTGAACTTACAGTCACAGAAAGTGTTGAAATTATGTCTGACACATTCGTGTATTGCGCTGACGTTGCATTAGGCCGAAAACCTATAGTTAATAACAGACGATGCGATTGGTGGAATGATACCCTTATTAGGTTGCGTAGGAATTTCCGTGCCGCTAGACGTAAGATTTCAAAATTAAAGAAACGTAACATCGAGGGAGAAATTTATCAAACAGCTCTAAGTGACTTGCGTATTGCTAGATCTCATTATCGCGCTGCTGTTGAAAAATCCAAAGGTAAATTATTAAAACGTATTGTAGAAAGATTAAATAGTGAGGGCCCGTGGTCTCCCCTATATAACGAATTTAAAGCAAATAGGCGGATTGATCAGGCATACGTATCCAATATAAAATTTAATAATTCACATACCCTTGGTGTAGAAGAGACCGCTGAGACAATTCTGCATGCGTTAATTCCTGATGATTGTGCCGATAGTGACAGTGACTACCATCGTGAGGTTAGGAGCGCGGCGGATATGTGCCCTTCCACTCCAATATCAAATGTACCGTCGATGGATGAATTTATGTCTATTGTTAAAGCTTTGCCTACAAATAAAGCCTCCGGTGATGATAAGATTTCGAATAGAATGATTAAAGAAGCTTGTAAAGTAGCCGCTGAACCTATCTTAACAATACTTACTCGGTGTATTGTAGAAGGTCATTTCCCTGGCATTTTGCGAAGTGGTGTTATAAAAATAATACCAAAAGGCGGTGATAAACCACCGGACGATCCGAAGTCCTACCGTCCTATTACTCTGCTACCGTCGTTGGGTAAGCTGCTTGAGCACTTGGTTGTGCCACGGTTGCTGCCCGGTGGCCCGCAATTTCATAAAAATCAGTACGGCTTCACCATTGGCAAGTCTACTGTTGATGCTGCGCTCGCAGTGCGCAAAGTTGTTGAACTCTCGGAGAGCAAGTATGTTGTAGCTATTTTCTTAGATATCTCAAGTGCCTTTGATAATGCTTGGTGGCCAATGTTGTTGCTGAAACTTAAGGTGAGAGGTTGCCCTAGCAATATCTACTCTCTCATTCGATCGTACTTTTTGAATGGTACAACTAAATTAAAACTTGGCCATTATATTGCTTCAAAGGTGCTCACGCAGGGCTGCCCCCAGGGTTCAGTGTTGGGACCGTATCTCTGGAATATCGGTTTTGATGATTTTTTTAGCCTACCCTTACCGGAAGGGTGCTCGTTAACTGGTTACGCTGACGATGGTCTCTTATTAATCAATGCTAATTCAAGATCTAGCATAGAGAAACTAGCCAGCACTAGCCTAGGCCTAATTTCAGATTGGGGTTATCGTAATCGTCTCGATTTTGCGCCACATAAAACATATCAACTCTTGCTTAAGGGAAATTTACAGGTTTCACCGCGATTTCATTTTAATGGAGTATCTGTTGCTAATAGAAGTTCGGTTTGTTACTTAGGTTTGCTTTTGGACAGAAATTTTAATTATATTGAGCACATGAAGCAAGTAGGTGAAAAAGCAAAAAAGAATTTCTATGCCTTAACACGAATTTCTACCTCTACGTGGGGATTAACTTTCAAAACGTTAAAAACTATTTATACCGCCACATACTTAGGTTGTGTTACGTACGGTTCACCTGCGTGGGCAGATAGGGCTACTATAGGTGCAGCACGTCGTAAATTGCTTCAAAGCCAGCGCCTTGCTCTGATATTTTTATGTAAGTCGTATAGAACTGTAAGCACCGAGGCACTACCCGTGCTAGCAGGTGTGTTACCGGTAGACTTAGAAGTACAACGCCGCGCTTCAATGTACTATACATCTAAAAATATGGTCCCTGATTTCTTGAAAACGCGTGATCGTGAAAAAATAGTTAGACTGTTCAAACCTATTAATGAAGTATTTGAAACATTGCTGTCTGAATGGCAGGAAAGGTGGGAAACTTCTACCAAAGGACGCCACTTGTATGTGTTCTTTCAATCGGTAAGAGATAGATTAAAGAAAAAGTGGTTAGAAGTAGACCACCCCGTTGCACAATTTTTAACTGGACATGGCAATTTTAAAGCTAAACTCTTTTCGTTTAAATTAGTGCCGTCGCCCTTATGCGAATGTTCTACTGCTAATTCTGAATTCGATCAAACAGCACACCATGTTCTCTGGGAGTGTGATCTTTGGCAGCGGGAGCGGGATGACATGTTGAATTCATTGCAAGTTGCATCCGGGGTAGTATACTATTCAGATTTGGTAGCAACAAGGGAGAATTACCAAGCGTTCAGACGATTTTGCAATTCATATTATTGGAATCGATGTGTTAGGTAACAACTCAATGTTTTAGGTCCCTAATAGTGTTAGAAACTTAAAATCCGTGGTGCACGGCAGTTGAGCTTCACTTGACTAGCCATCTCTTTAGGCTTTTAATGCCTTATTTGCCATATTGCTGTCTCTCACATTGCTAAGAGGGGAAGTCAAATTCCAAAAGCTTCCTACTCCTTCTAATTTCTTCTGATTAAATTCGTTGTGAGTTCCAAGGCAGCCGTAGTTTTACCCCTGGGACTGCAATGGACTTCATTGTTCATTGCCTTTTTTGGCGGTCGCCGCTGTTAATCCTGGCTACACAGGAGATACAGTGGTGGGAATGTGTGGTGGGCCCCCGTCCCATATTTGAAGCAATTTGTTTTTTCTTCAACTACTTAATTTATATATCATTATAAAATTAACTACTAAAATGAACTAAGTGGGCACTTTTATAAATTTTAGCAAATACTGACGTTAAACACATATTCATCTAATCTTTTATATTTTTGGGGTAAGTGAAGTGCTTGCAGCCCTACGCGGGCAATTCTCATTTATTGTCAGCATCTGCAGGCTACTGCAAGTACTTACCATTTAAGAAAACGTTAACCATTACCATCTTAAGAAAACATTACATTCGTTACTTAAATGAATGTCTAAACGTAGATAGTCAATGTCGTATAATAGTACGCGCCATTTATTATTACCCAACTTGTTAAGTCCGAGTGTCCATAAGCCGGCCGCAGACTGCCGACAAAACAATTAGGTTCTTTAGCTTGACGCTGATTACGACAATTTATTGCAACATCCATTAAGAGCCATTTCTTGCTTAAATAGCAAGAACCCTTTTTAATTAATTGGATGAATGGGCCAAGTTTTTAAACACTTTTTACTAAATACTTACAGTTTTATTGTAATTTATTAATTCGTTAATTATACATTATGTACTCGTATACTAATGTAAACACGTAATGTAGTAAATGTAGGTATCTATACTATTTGCTTATAAACTTAACTATTCCGCATTATAACGCATTTCGCAACATTGCTCCATTACGGATTTATAAATATAAATATATACGTGTACTAACGTAATATAGCGTAACTTATTAACAGAGTGGCTATACATATCATAAAACTGAACGTCTCCGCGTTATGTCTGTCCATTTATGGCCCTTTCACTGGAGAACCGCTTACTCGATAAATGATCATGATTATTATATGATATTCGAAAATCCAATCCAAGTTAAGCAAAGTACACACGAAGCAGTCACTAATGTACATGACTGAAAAACAATAAATTCTGTTATTATTATCATTTTATACCTATTGATTATGATTCATCGTCAGGTAATTTTAGACCCTCTCGTCCGTCTCCGACAGAAGGAGGATTTTTATTGACTATGATTAATTAATTACAATTATATGAATATACCAGCGAGATCGCACATGGAGATCAGCAACACCAAGGGGTCGCCGATCCGTTGCCAGCCTATACTCCTTCTATCCTTTCTTTTTTTCTTAAACTTTAATAAAAGTTAAAACTTTTAATTTTAATTGTTGCAATCTATGAAATTGCAGATGCAAGACAAATGTGTAATCCATCTAGATAGTGCCTAGGAAGATGAAATGAGCGAAAGTATGCAGATAGCCTATGCCATTGTTATAATAGTAATTAGACCACTACATATCATCACTGGTCTTCCTGTACCCGGAGACAGTGGCCGTCAATCCTGCAAAGTCCTGATTCTTGTTGTAAAGGCGACGTAATGTTTCATATACCACTTGTAGAAAACAGTATGCAGTTATTTGATAAATTAATTAATTCCTTAGCACTTAAAGCTCTTCCGAAATGGTAGTACATAAATAAAAACCGGCCAAGTGCGTGCTAAGAGTAGTGCTAGAGTTCCGATTTCCTCGAGGAGCTCAATAGCGTCGTTGCATGTGTTAGTCTAATCGATCATGTAAGTTAAGCAACGTCGGCCGTAAGCCTGTCTATGGATGGTTTTATTTATTTCGAGCTTCTCGGTGCTATGGAGTCATGTGCTTGAATAAAGTCAAATTATTTTTAATGAATTAATCGTATAATTAAATAAATAAAGACAAGAATGCCAATTCAAAATACTTGTATATTGATAAAACCGAAGTTCATATAAATTACAAAAAAACATTACGAGTACTCAACAGGATATCTTTTCCCAATGATAAACATGATAACTAATATAATCAAAACCTCGATTATAAACATTAATCAACTATGATAAATCTCTAACTATTATAATAAATCAGAGTTAACTACCGTGTAGAACATTAATTTAACATTCTAGTAATAAGTGTAACGATATTTTTATATAAAAATATGGCTGCCGCAAAATGTGTATTTGCAGTTTTATTTTTCTTTTTTATTAATGTTATATAATAGCAAGACTTTGTATGTAGTAAACAAGGAATCCTGGCGCGAAACACACGGTGGGGCAGGTCGGGCCGGTCAAATTGACAGCGAACGATAGTGCAAAGGGAATCCTATACTACCAACGCACATGGAGGACAAAAAGACCGCGCCGCCAGTGTCCGCCGGGCACTGGCGGCGCGACGACAAAGAGACTGCCCCGCCCCGCCGTGTGTTTCGTGCCTTATAGTTTCGGCATGTCCGTCTGTCTGTCAGTCTACGGTTTAGCTCTGGGAATAGTCTCTGCACATGCCAAATTTAAACTTTCTAGTACTACTATTAATACTAGAAAGCCCAAATTTGGCATGGCCATACATGTTAATGACGCCGACTATATAAATAATCTATATATATAAAAGAAAGTCGTGTTTGTTACAACACTTATAACTCGAGAACGGCTGGACCGATTGCCATGGTTTTTGATTTGTTGGATTTGTTTCCGTCCCGAATAGCCGAATAACTCTTAAAAACATTGGAAAATTCTCGAAAAAATAAAATAAAAGAAAAAACATTTTCCCATACAAAATGTTCGTGGTTGTCGTCAGCCTGGCGCAACTCAAGGTAAAAAAACGACTCTATGAATCGGAAGCGAATTTGGTACAAATTCTGATTGTTTTCGCTCCCATTTCATACATTTAGAATTTACGCTATTTGTATGGCACATCCGTCTCTTAAAACGTAGTGGTTACATTCTCTTTGGTTGTCGTAGCTGTCAAATGTGACGTTGTCGTACGTGCGTACGCCAAATGTATGCGTGCGTTCAGATATGTATATTAAGCTCATTATAGAACAAATGTCATAGATTAAAAACAAATGTTAACTCTATTGGTCTCATTTTTACGTCTTGAAAGTTGGCTGTGATTTGTTTTGAAAACAGTTTTGTGGATTTAAATATTTATTGGTTCTAAAATATTTATGCGTGCGTTCAGAAATTTAAATCGAGCTCCATAAATCTATATAATATATAAAATAATGTCGTGTCTTGGTCGGGAAAGTATTAAAAACATTGAAAAATTGACGAAAGAATTAAATAAAAGAAAAAACGTTTTCCCATACAAATAGTGCCAGTTAAAAAGGATTGGAATATTTATTAATATATTATTGAATATTTTAAAAATATTGAAAGTTGTCTGTGATTTGTTATGAAAATTTAAAAATGTCAAATCGATAGGGGTGAAAACGCTTTTCCCATGGGGTTCGAGCGCAAGAATCAAATCAGAGTAAACATCAAAAGAAATGACAATTACAAATCACCAAAATGATAAAACCTATTTCAAAACTAAAAAAAATAAAACGAAACGTTTTTTTTAAAAAAAGTTAACAATAAGGAAATCTTTATTTTTATGAAATCTTCAGTTTTTATGGATACGGGTCTTCCCTCAACCGAAGGGGTTTAGAGCGTACTCCAACACGCTGCTCAACTGCGGGTTGGCGGAGGCCAGTGTTTTCGAACCGCCTAAAGGCCACTGACTTAACTTAACGACTGTCATTAAATGATAACAACCGGGACCGACGGCTTAACGTGCCTTCCGAAGCACGGAGGAGCTCAAGATGAGCTAATGATAACAACCGGGACCGACGGCTTAACGTGCCTTCCGAAGCACGGAGGAGCTCAAGATGAGCTAATGATAACAACTGGGACCGACGGCTTAACGTGCCTTCCGAAGCACGGAGGAGCTCAAGATGAGCTAATGATAACAACCGGGACCGACGGCTTAACGTGCCTTCCGAAGCACGGAGGAGCTCAAGATGAGCTAATGATAACAAAGTCAAAGTCAAAGTCAAAGTCAAAATTCTTTATTCTGTGGGCCCTCGCGGGCACTTAGACACGTCTTTTACAATTAGGTATTTTTTTTATCTACCAGCATTTCGGAATGACCATTGACGAGAAGAAATGCCGAAAGAAACTCTGTCTATATAGGTCTTTTTTTTTTAAATAGCCATACAATATTATCATAATACAATAAAAAGAATGTCAATGTACAATAAAAAAAATGGTATGTCAACCAAAATAAGAGAGAAAATAAAAAATAAAAAAATAAGTAAACTAAAATAGTAAAAAAAATAAAAATATAAAAAATCATAGTATAGAGTGTATATACATATTGTATAAAGTCTAAATATGTATATCCACAATACTACTTGTAAAGATAAGACGCCTGTGCTTCACATCCTGTGCCGAGAATTTGCCATACATTTTTATCATTAAGGTAATCGTCGGTCCTGTAGTAAGCCTTTTTACATAAGGTGGTCTTAATAAGCTGTTTGAATTTAGTGTCGGGTAAAATCAGGACCGATTCCGGCAACTTATTGTAGTAGCGGATGCAGTTTACGACAAACGAATTATTGACCTTCCCCAGTCTATGTTTTGGAATAACCAATTTGTTTTTGTTCCGCAAGTTGACATTAGTTATATCACATACTTTTGTAAAATTCGAAATATTTTTACGGACGTACATAATATTTACATAAATATATTGAGAAGCGACAGTGAGGATGTTTATCTCCTTAAATAACTCACGGAGTGAATCCCTAGAACCCAAATTGTAAATTGATCTAATGGCTCTCTTTTGTAATACAAAAATTTTATCAATGTCAGCTGCTTTACCCCAAAGCAATATGCCATATGACATAATGCTATGGAAATAACTAAAATAAACGAGCCTAGCAGTTGTCTCGTCCGCTATCTGTCTTATTCTCCTAACCGCATAAGCTGCGGAACTGAGTCTGCGAGCTAGTTTCGTTATATGAGGGCCCCATTGCAACTTTGAATCAATGGTAATACCAAGAAAAACAGTATCATTGTCATAAACTAGGGTGTTATCCTTTATGACTACATCAGCATGGACTTGCCTGACATTGGGTAACGTGAATTTAATACATTTAGTTTTGTATGAGTTAAGAAGGAGATTATTTGTAGTAAACCAGTTCAAAATTGCAGAGAGAGCATTATTAACATCATCAATTTTGTCTTTATACCTAGCAACTTTAAAAATAAGTGAGGTATCGTCGGCAAACAGTACTACGTTGGCAAATTTTTCTACCAAATCAGGCAAATCATTGATGTATACCAAGAATAAGAGAGGACCCAAAATTGAACCCTGGGGCACGCCCATTTTTACATCAAATGCATTTGATTTTGTGCCATTTACATCCACCGTTTGAGTTCTATTACTAAGGTATGATTCTACCATTTGCAGAGCCTTCTCTTTAATACCATAATGATTTAATTTGAGCAGCAGTGTCTGATGATCAACACAATCAAATGCTTTGGAGAGGTCGCAAAACACACCGATAGCGTCCTGAGACGTCTCCCAAGCCTCAAATATGTATTTCACGAGCGCGATTCCTGCGTCTGTAGTGGACATTCCGGCGGTGAACCCGTATTGCTTCTTATGTAGAATGTGGAACTTATTAAGATGTGCGAGCAGCTGATTTGACATGATCTTTTCAAACACTTTACTCAATACTGGCAGAATAGAGATTGGTCTGTAATTCCCAGGCTCACGATTATCTCCTGATTTAAATAAAGGTATAAGTTTGCCAAGTTTCATTAAGTCTGGGAAAATACCACTCTCTATACTTTCATTAAAAACTATAGCCAGGTGAGCAGCAACAGTATCCAAAATAGGAAGAACAATTTGAGTGGACATTCCCCAGAGATCCTCAGATTTCTTAATATTTAAACGTTTGAATGTTCGAATAATGTCATCTGGGGTAATGTGACAAAATTTAAATGCATGCTCACAGGGCTGTACATTATCCTCAAGTAATCTTATGGATTCTGAGGCTGATGAATTGAGAGAGGCAGTCGTATCAATGGGAACATTAGTAAAAAAGTTTCCAAATGCATTAGCAACATCTTGATTTGAAGTTAATATATTATTATTACATTTCAAAGAGTAGTCGTTTTCTTTAACTTTTATTTTGCCAGTCTCTTTGTTGACAATGTTCCAAACAGTTTTACACTTGTTGGTAGAATTTTTAATTTTATTATTTATGTAGTTAGACTTGGCTACCTTACAGACTTTCTTGAAGATTTTGGAATACTGTCTAACGTGTTCTGTAAAATTGCCATCCCGTCTGTACGATTTTTGAGCATACAAATCATATAGTGTATTTCGACTTTTATAAATACCTTTGGTAGCCCATTCACAAAATTTAATATTGTTTCTGACTTTAACCACTTTTTGTTCAAATATGTTATTAAATTCTTCAGACATTACATTAAAAAGATCACCATATAGTTTGTTAGGATCATTTTCCGTGTATACTATTAGTGGCAACTTATCCTTCAAAACATTTTTGAATTTTGATATTTTATTACCAGTAATTGGTCTGAACGAAATAAGTTTGGTTTTTTCCACAACTACGTTATTGAATACGACATATTGTCCACAGTGATCTGAAGGTAAGTCATTAATTATACATTTATTTAAGTACTCCGAATTACAGAAGACATTATCCAGACAGGTAGCGGAGGTTGGAGTAATTCGCGTGGGCTCAAGAAATAAGTTATGCAAGTTAAAAGATTTAAATAAATTTAAAAAAATTGATTTAACAGTACTATCAACAAGCAAATCAATGTTGAAATCACCACAAACAATTAGGTTCTTATTACTTTTAAATGCTAACTTTAATACATCCTCCATGACTTCCTCGAATATTTTGTACACACTATTTGGGGGTCTATATACACATATAATTAAATGTTTGTCTAACTCGGCACAAGATATCTCGATAGTACATTCAACAGAAAGCCGAGTAATGTCCACACGCTCTTTGACTAACATGCAATCTTTAACTAAAATTAATGAACCGCCTCTAGTAGTCGACTTCCTGTTGAAACAGCTAGCAACTTTGTAGTTATTAATATGAAAGATCATCTGACTATCGTTTAACCAATGTTCAGTTAAGCACAAAACGTCAACATTTTTCAATTCTAAAAATAATTGTACAAGCAATTCGCTGCCAGGAAAGCTTTGTATGTTTTGATGTACAATTTTTAATTCAGCAAGCTTTCCCTCTGTCCTGTGAAGCAGTTTAAATCTGCAGTCAAGTTGCCTACATTATAATTATTTGGTTTACAGTGTAAACCCGTTATATAATTAATGTTGTAGGCAAGTAAAGAAGAAATCTTATATCTAGATTTTTTAGAAAGATGTAAATGGTCTTTCGTCAAATAAAAATCAGAAATAAAATTATTTATGTCAAAGAATATAATATCATCACTATGACGACATGTCAGTGTATGTAGTAGATTGTTCAAATAGTGTATCCTAGAGTTTGCTTGTGTAGACTGGCAGCTACTGTATGGGAACGCACAGAATATGGTTTTGACTATATTTAGCTGTAAGAGTTTGTTTGTACAGTATAGAATGTCTTTTTTCTGAACTTTGTTGCTATCACCAATCATAATAACAATTATAGTGTTCTCATCAATTCCTTGCGTTTCCAACATTTTGTTAATTATTTGCCTGTAGGAGGCATTTGGCATGCAATGGTTTATTATATGTCCTTCTAAATTGTTGAACATAATTGTTCCTAAGTTGCAGCCAATGCCGTCCGAAAAAATCAAAGTTTTACAGTTTAACAACCGGGACCGACGGCTTAACGTGTCTTTCGAATCACGGAGGAGCTCGAGGTAATATAAACCCATCCGTGTACAGGCTACGGTCGACGTTGCTTAACTTGCATGTTCAATTAGACTGGCACGCGCAATGACGCCATCGAGCTTCTCTATTATTTTCTACTATTCATTGTTTTAATTCCATAAAATCATAAATTTAGTTCAGCTAATATGTACCACGACATTCATTGATTGTTAGGCGGTACGAAGTTCGCCGGGACAGCTAGTAGTTGATAAAAAAAAATGAGTACCTCCCCTACACGTAATGTGGGGATGGTGTTTTTTTCCGTGGCTTTCCAATGGGTAAAATAAAAAATGAGAGATAGTTTTTAGGATTTTTATTTTTTTATTTTTTTGGGGAAACACGTGTGTTGGTTGCGAATTTCACAACATTATAGTTTGGCAGATAAATGTGTAAATGAGAAATATACGTAACAATGGGGTGTCCCGGTTTCCAAGGTAAGTTGAACAGAATAGAATCAATTATTGGTTGATTCAAAACTTATAACCTGAGGTAAACAAACAATGCCGTCACCGTTTCAATATGGCTTCTAATTTTGTATGGAGCCCTAATAAACAGATCTAAACAATGGGCAGACCGAATAAGCCATTTTAGGGCCAGGAAAAGTATTAATCAAGGTAGCACAGATTCTACCTTTGTCCGACAGAATAAAGAAATAAGATATTGCTATACTGCTTAAGACTAGCTATAATTAACTATATTTTCATTATGGACAGTGCAAATTGAAACATGTATGACTAGAAAGGTGCGCCAGAATTTGTGGAAAGAGTAGACACATTTTTTTTTATTAATAAGGCACTGTTCTACGTAATTAAATTTATTTTTACCGATCGGTTTCGCTATAAGGCATTATCAACCTAACCTAAACAAAATGTTATAAGTTTAACGTGTCTGTCTGTGGCATCGTTGCTCCCAAACGGATGAATCGATTTTGATTTTTTTATTATTTGAAAGATGAATTAATCGGGAGTGTTCTTAGCTATGCTTGATGAAAATCGGTCCAAGATGGCCGCCGCCACAAGATGACGGCTTACATATTTTTCACAACCCCTTCAATATGGGTATCAAATGAAAGGGATTGACTAGAAGAAATACACTATAATAAATTTAAGATCCAAGATGGCCGCCACCACAAAATGGCGAATTAAGTATATTTTTTTACAACTCTCTCAATATCAAATGAAAGAACTTGACTAGACTATAAGATCGGCGATTTTTTTTTTCATTTAATTGTCTTATAAGTATAACGATGCGCAAGTTGTTCTTTTCCAGAAGGAACAAGGTATTTACAGAAGTAAACACGAGGGAAATTATAAATTTGTCTACAGATTCACAGTCTCCGTCTTTGAAACTCACCACATAAATTAATAGAATTCTACCCGTGCGTAGCCAAGGCGGTTCTCTAGTTTAGTATAAAAAAAAAAATATTGTCTGTAAAGTTGGTTTACGGACGATAATTTTACGTGATAACATCATGAAAAAACATCGGCCGATGGAGTGGAAGAGAGAAAGATAGTGGAGAAGATGCGCGCCGCGCTCTCGCTTGTAGGCTCAGCTCAGGCATCATCATCATCAGGTCCATTTTAGTCTCCACTACAGGAGCACGACCCTCTCTCGTCCGTCCTAGGCGGAAAGAGGATTTGGCCTACACTCCCCACGCTGGCCAAACGGTTTTTTTTAATTTTTTTATGTCATACAGTAGACAAACAAGCAAGTGGGCTACCTGATGGAAAGTGGTCACTGCCGCCTATAGACATTAGTAACACAAGGGGCGCTACCAATGCGTTGTCCACTAAGGAGTTGGAGGAACGGAAGGAAGGAAGGAGGGGATAGGGAAGGAGTTGGGCTTCCGGATCTCTCACTCACCGAACGAAACGCATTGCTGCTTCACGTCGATATTCTGTGAGAGGGTGGTACTTCCTCGGTCGAGCAAGCCCATTTCATAATTGCTCTACCACTCCACAAAGGAGTTGGGGAGGCCTGATCGATATTTGATAATGTATTTCCCTTAGTCGCCTTGTACGACATCCACGGGAAGAAACGGAGTGATTCTATTCTAGTCTGCTGGAAACCACACGGCCAGATAAAAATATAACAGGATACAAACAAACCACAGACCTTGGTTCTATATCCTGTTAAAGTACACCTAACCAAATATCTCTCGATCGTCCGTGTTAATCGATAAATCTTTGTTCGAAATATATTTTTATCGCTTATCTGCCAGTGTATCGGTATCCTGTTCAGGGTTTTGTGGTATTCATTCACGGACGCTTTTAATTAGCTTCGTCATACCTTTGACACGGAACGCTCTGAGGGCCAGCCCTGAACAAAAGACCCGAGCCGCGTCCGGTTCGTAATGACCTCACATCTATTTCTACAATTCCCATTTGATACTTTTTGTGATTCGTAACCGTGGAAATATTGAAATTTTGTGACCAATAACAATGTTTCAAGAAATACAAAACCGAATTCGTTAATTAAAAATATGTATTCTTAAATTTTTATTGGTTGTTTTTAATATATTTTTAAAGGATCCTCTCCAATTGATACGACGTAAACGTGGAACTTATCGATTATGGAGTTGCTGTCATGGGAATTTGTAATCGGTTTGTAAGATAATTACCAAAATTGTTTAAAAAAAAATGAGAAGTAATTAAATGTTAAGTCATAATAAAAAATAAAAAAAAACAATCAGCAATCCTTGTTCCGCAAATAATCTTTATAATGTTCAGTAATTTAATCATAGATAGGCAGGATAGACAATCAGTCCGCAAAATAATTATTCGATCTACAAGATATCATGATTGATCAGCAAAGAAAATATGTCTTTAAAATAAACTCGCTTAGGTTAGCGAGGAGCGAAGCGATGAGCGGGTTAGGTCGATAAAAACACAGGCTCGAGCGGAGCGAGCGTACCGCGGCAGCGGCCGGCGAGTGCCAGAAGCACCCAGAAGCGACTTTAGGGCGTTTCTCAAATTACTATTACTACTACTATACTAGCTTACCCCAGAGGGTAAATTAGAGGCTAAATTTGGTAAGTACTCAGAAGTACTTACCAAATTTTCATTAAGTTCGTTGTAAGTCGCTCATTGTAGCTCATATAATTAAGATGCTGTGCTAAAAAAAATACAGCCGTCCAAAATGATATAAGTGGCTGATTGATTTAATAATGTTTGCTAGCCATGATTTGCTGATCAATTATCTATTTCTGCTGATAGATTATATTTGTCTGCACACAAAAATATGATTATTATGCTAACTCGTTAAATAACACCCAAAAAATCGGTCCTTGTTGACCATACTCTTGCACCATAACTTTCGTGATACGATCAACAAATCGTTTTGCTTTAACCCTTTTATGGATATCACACTCAACATAGACATAATAAGCAAACAGAATTAAAATTAATTTGCGGGATTTTCAATTCTGCAAATTAATTTTAATTCTGTTTTTTAAATGCAATAAATGATTTTATCATCATCATCATCATCAGCCTGTATCTACCCACTGCTGGATATAAGCCTTCCCCAATGCCTTCCACCAGATACGATCCTCCGCCTTCCGCATCCAGCCGCTCCCAGCCGCTTTCTTAAGGTCGTCGGACCATCTAGAAGGAGGGCGCGGCCAACACTTCTTCGTCCAATGCGCGGCCTCCACTCTAATACCTTCCTCCCCCATCTGCCATCACTTACGCGGCAGATGTGACCGGCCCATTGCCACTTCAGCTTACAAACTCTGAAGCCTATATCGACAACTTTGGTTCTCCGTCGAATTTCTTCGTTCCGGATTCGATCCCACAGAGAAACCCCGAGCATAGCCCTCTCCATTGCTCGCTGCGCGACCTTTAGCCTGTGGACCAGTCCGATGGTCAGTGTCCAAGTCTCTGCACCATAAGTCATCGCAGGGAGAACGCACTGGTTGAAGACTTTAGTCTTCAAGCACTGGGGTATCTGCGCGGCGAAGATGTGACGAAGCTTTCCAAAAGCTGCCCAGCCCAGTCGAATGCGTCTATCGATCTCTTTGTTGAAATTACCCCGGCCAAGCTGTATAGAATGACCGAGGTAGACATAGTCATTAACCACTTCAATAGCTGCATTCTCTACGATAACCGGGCTAGGGATGACAAAATCGTTGTACATGACTTTCGTCTTGTCGAAATTCATCCCCAGCCTCACACGTCGAGATGCAGCATTGAGATCGACCAACATACGACCGAGATCCTCCAGCGATTCAGCCATTATGACCACGTCGTCGGCGAACCGAAGGTGTGAGATGTACTCGCCATTCACATTGACGCCCCGTTTTTTCCAGTCCAGCGTCTTAAATACGTCTTCCAGAGCAGCGGTGAATAGTTTTGGGGAAATGACATCTCCTTGACGTACTCCCCGCTGCAGCTGGATAGGTTTAGACTGCTGGTCCTGGACGCGGACAGTCATTGTCGCAGAGCTATATAGCCATCTCAGCACCTCGATATAGCGGTGGTCGACTTGGCATCGCTGTAAGGATTCCAGAACAGACCAAGTTTCGATGGAGTCGAAACTTGGTCTGTTCTGGAAATGATTTTATACTTCATTTATACTTTTTATTTCACTATTATTTTCATTACATTATTAATAACCGTTATTATTATTTACGCATATTTAGCACAAATGCGTATCATGCGCAGAAAATCACTGCAATAGAATTATTTTTAAATATTTTTTTTACATCACTAAGTTTCAAAATAACCATGCGGCCCGTCTGATGGAAAGCAGTTACCGCAGCCTATGAACGCCTGCAACGCCAGGGGCATCGAACGCGCGTTGTCGCTCCCGTAAAAACCTCTTCACGCCCATTTTGAAGGTTTTGTCAAGAGACTGCAACTTGTGCAGTCCTGGGCAAAACCTCGACATGTACTCGTAGTTCATTCCACAGCTTGAAAGAACTTGGAAGAAAACCTTTCTGGAACCGCACTGTACGTGACCATTTCGGTTCTGATGAGTGATATAATAGCATTGAATCTGTCCTTTTGAGAATCTGTCCTTATGCGAAAAAAGGAATAGAATGCTTATTCATACCAATGAATAAGCGACTCTATTTCAAATTGGATAGAGTACCACATGCAGGTTAGATTGACTTTGCCTCTAAAGATATCATGAATACTGACGAGGCTAAAATTAGGATCTAATTTATATTGATTCCGTCTCCTACCACTTGCAGTTAAGATTGACTTTGCCTCTTCACTACATAGTATAAAACAAAGTCGCTTTCTCTGTCCCTATGTCCCTTTGTATGCTTAAATCTTTGAAACTACGCAACGGATTATGATGCGGTTTTTTTAATAGATAGAGTGATTCAACTGGAAAGTTTATATGTATAATATATGCATAACATAGTAGAAAAACACTGATAATTTAGAGGTTTCTAATGTGATGTCGTAAATAAACACATTTTTTTGCTCTTTCATTGCAAACGCTGGCTGAACCCAACGAGATAGATCAAAATAATGTAGTACAGTATTGTTCACCTTAAAATGGTCTACAAAAAAGTTCGCGATGGTATATGTCTATCTCTTAGTGGTAACACACAATAACCGTTATTTTATCCTTTGCTTTTTACAAGAAATAATGCCTTATTTACGAAGCGATTTTAAGCAATACAGAATTAATCCTTATCAAATTAAGTACCTTAAATACATTGCGCATTTAATATAGATCAATATGGCCCTTCACAGCATGTAATTGAAATGAATAGTTTAGAAGATATTACACATTTAAAATGCAGGGACATAACGGCTGTGGCGGTACCGGCCGCGGAGCCGGCGGCGTGTGCCTATAACTGGGGAAGGACTGGATAGGACAAAGCGCAAAGACCTTCTGTAGTACATTTAGTATCAGCATTGCACCCGTGCGAAGCCGGGGCGGGTCGCTAGTTGCCTCTAAAGATATCGTGAGTACTGACGAGGCTAAAATTAGAATCTAATTTATATCGAGTCCGTCTCCTCCCTTCTATAAAGTACGAACGAAGCAGGAAAGCGAGAGTATTGAATTTCACGAGAAAATAAACAATACTTCTCGAAATCTCGACATTGTAACGCGCAGCAGTTTTCAACTTTGCGAACATCCAATTATTACTGACTAGTTAAAAACTTTGTTGTTCATAAAATAATCTGTAAGTTTAAACTCTAAATGAGCAGAATCTTATCTATAGATCTCAAAAACGTGGAGGATATTTCTTTAAAATATAAAAAAAACATATACCGAGCTTACGAGCTTACTGTATACAAAATCGTATAGAGTGCGCTCATCACTTATTGTACCAAGCGTGAACAGCCCCCTTACCACCAACTCTTATTGCGATTCAATAACTGAATAGAATGCTTATTCATACCAATGAATAAGCGACTCTATTTCAAATGGAATAGAGCCGCTTATTCATTGGTATTCATTGGTATTCAATAACTGAATAGAATGCTTATTCATACCAATGAATGAGCGACTCTATTTCAAATGGAATAAAGTCGCTTATTCATTGGTATTCAATAACTGAATAGAATGCTTATTCATACCAATGAATAAGCGACTCTATTTCAAATGGAATAGAGTCAAGCCGATATTTGCGTTTGTATAGATTCAAACCTACGTAAAAGGATACGTAAAGCGTATCGCGAAATACGAATATAGATTTGCTTATTTTTACGTTTTTTAGGGTTCCGTACCTCAAAAGGAAAAACGGAACCCTTTTAAGATCAGACAGACAGACGGACAACAAAGTTATCTTCATTTTGTTGTCCGTCTGTCTGTCAAGAATTTCTATGTCGAGAATGCGTGGAGGTATCAAGCTGAAATTTGAACTGTATACTCAGGTCTACGGTCCCATGAAGTTGTAAAAAAATCAAACTGCTAAGTTTACGTAGAAAAAAGTTACGGCCGTTTATTCAGCAAAAAACGCATATTTCGACACACTCAAGGGAATCATAATCTATAGGGTACTTCCCGTTGACCTAGAACTATGAAATTTGGCAAGTAACATCGTTATAGACTACAAGTACAGGAATAAATCTCAAAACTATATATTTGTAAATAGATCTTAACAAATAGGGGGTCTATATTTTTTATAGGATGTCGAAATTTCAAATTGAAACTACTAGTTCAAATGGGGTATCGAAAGGGCTTGATGTACACATTGCAAAATATATTTTATTTATTTTTTTCGACGCATTATTTTTTATTTATAATGAAAAATATCAAATTTAATAATGATACAACGTACCTACGGAACCCTCGGTGGGCGAGTCTGACTCGCACTTGTCCGGTTTTTTTTATTTTTAAAAGCAGTGCTAAAGCCTGCGTAAGCAGTGTAGTCTCAATCGAAGCCATTGTACAACTGCCCCCCTAGCCAAGTGTAATTCGTAGCGTAACGAACGTTAGATAGATCACGTGACATTTGTCAATTCTCTAAATTGTTCGATTTTGACAAATGTCACGTGATCTATCTAACGTTCGTTACGCTACGAATTACACTTGGCTAGGGGCTGATTTGATCAAAACGTAGAAGCTACGAGCGACTACTACAACACGTGTGTATCTACACGTTAGTGATGTGTCGTCGACGGGTTTGCCGTCAACGAAACGAGACCGTTTATCCACAACGTTAAACTAGTTTAAAAAACAGTCTAATTTTCGACTAGTTTACGTCGTCGACTAGTGGTGGGTAGGGTCGTTGACGATTTTACAGTCGACGCAACGAGACCGTTTACCGTCGACGATGAACTAGTTTAAAAAAAACAGTCTAATTTTCGACTAGTATAGGTCGTCGACTAGTGGTGGGTGGGTCGTCGACGCAACGAGACCGTTTGCCGTCGACGATTATTTATTAATTAATTATAAATTAACTATTTGTTTATTTATTTATTTAGCTTGTTTGCCCGTTTGGCCGTTTGCCTGTTTGGTCGTTTGGCCGATTGCCCGTTTGGCCGTTTGCCCGTTTGCTCGTTTGCTCGATTGCTCGTTTGCTCGTTTGCTCGTTTGCTCGTTTGCTCGTTTGCTCGTTTGCTCGTTTGCTCGTTTGCTCGTTTGCTCGTTTGCTCGTTTGCTCGTTTGCTCGTTTGCTCGTTTGCTCGTTTGCTCGTTTGCTCGTTTGCTCGTTTGCTCGTTTGCTCGTTTGCTCGTTTGCTCGTTTGCTCGTTTGCTCGTTTGCTCGTTTGCTCGTTTGCTCGTTTGCTCGTTTGCTCGTTTGCTCGTTTGCTCGTTTGCTCGTTTGCTCGTTTGCTCGTTTGCTCGTTTGCTCGTTTGCTCGTTTGCTCGTTTGCTCGTTTGCTCGTTTGCTTGTTTGCCGTCCGTCTGTCCATCCGTCCATTCATTCATAGCGGTCACTTCTGAGAAAGTCATATTTGACATTGGTTGTCAAATCGTGTTAGGTTTTATTTTCGTTACGGAATTTCTTGATTCGGTCGCCGCGCTCAAAGCCCGCGATAAAAGCTATGCAATAAAAACAGTCTAATTTTCGACTAGTTTATGTCGTCGTCAATAAGACTATTTCTTGACATAAACGATTGGTAAACGTAAACAAACGAAAATCTCATTTGTCAAGTCACTAGACGAGACGAGACGATCGCGGCGCGACGCAACGGACTCATCAACCAGTCGACGAATAAACTAGTTTATCTGTGAAGTGTAAACTAGTTTAATCGTTCACGCACAAAAAACAGTCTAAAAAAACGGTTCGTTCATTCAACGCCCATCTCTACTACACATATACGCGCAGTAGACGCGCGTTTTACAATCACCCGTATACTAGGGTTACAAGGTTGCGTTCGAATCTCGTTTGAAACGCGTATACCCGCGTCATCTGCGCGTTTAAAATACGTCGTGTGCTTGCTCTACTCGTAAACGTTTGGAAATGTTACAGTATTATGTTTAGACGAAAATTGAAAACAGTTAATTATAAATATATATAAATAGATGTACATTTAAAGGCTTACCACTTGTCACATTGGATAAAATTCGTGACGTAGGAGTTATTAACGATTGTAAACTGACATATGCAAATCATATAGCTAACAAAGCTTTAAGTTTAAGTTTCTTCCTGTTCTCAGTTTGTCAGCATGAAGATCATTACAGTTTTGCAGCATCTACTTCATTTCTGGTGACCTCACTCATTCGGAGGAACACAACAACCCTCAAGGGAATTGTTATTTGGCTGCGGTATTCTGTCAGGTGGAGGTACTTCCCCAGTCAGGCAGCTTACAAATTCGCTATACGCTACCTCTCTTTCAATTTTCAGTTTGAATAAAATGATAATAATAATATAGTAAGATTAACAACAGTGAATGCTTGAAATTATTAACAATCGTAGACTTTCTCCCACCCCTAATAAAGTTGTAACTACCTGAAATAGCTTCCAGCGCTACACGAATCTTGCAACTTGAGGAATGACGATTATTCCCTGGGATTATCTGCCGTTAAAAGATCTAAGACATATTTAAGCTTAGTTAAAGCGGAATACTGGTTTTGCATTTTTATATCTTTCGGATTTTACGTCAGTAGTTATAAAAAAGTTTAAAGAACTCTATTTGTCTCAGACATTGTAATAAATAAAGATCGGAAAAAGGCGTACTATGTTATTGTGTGCAATCTATATACAGGGCGTCCCACGACCATGCCACATGGAGGGAAAGTATATTAAATATTGAAGATCCAATATTTACCAGAAAGAAGACATCATTCTATTTTAAGTAGAACTGCTTTCACAGATTTTTTGAAAATTGTCTGCCTTAACCGGGAATCGAACTCATGAAATGTAAAAAAAAACCGGCCAAGTGCGAGTCGGACTCGCGCACGAAGGGTTCCGTGCCATTATCTACATAAACGGCAAAAAAATCACGTGTGTTGTATGGGAACCCCCCTTAAATATTTTTTTTATTTTTATTTAATTATTTATTTTTAAAGTGAATATATAACTAAATATAATTTAAGTATTTCAAGCGTTTACCTATAGCCGTCATCAATTGCGAGCAAAAACGAGCAAAAAAAATCACGTTTGTTGTATGGGAGCCCCTTTAAATATTTATTTTATTCTGCTTTTTTGTATTTGTTGTTGTAGCGGCAACAGAAATACATCATCTGTGAAAATTTCAACTGTCTAACTATCACGGTTCATGAGATACAGCCTGGTGACAGACGGACGGACGGACGGACGGACAGCGGAGCCTTAGTAATGGGGTTCCTTTTTACCCTTTGGGTACGGAACCCTAAAAACGGCTAGAAAATCACGTTTATCTATAAAAACGGCAAAAAAAATTACGTTTGTTGTATGGGAGCCGCCCTTAAATATTTGTTTTATTTTTATTTAATTATTTATTTTAAAAATGAATATATAACTAAATATTATGTGAGTATTTCAAGCGTCTACCTATTGCCGTTAGCAATTGCGAGCAAAAACGAGCAATAAAATCACGTTTGTTGTATGGGAGCCCCCTTCAATATTTATTTTATTCTGCTTTTTTGTATTTGTTGTTGTAGCGGCAACAGAAATACATCATCTGTGAAAATTTCAACAGTCTAACTATCACGGTTCATGAGATGCAGCCTGGTGACAGACGGGCGGACGGACGGACGGACGGACAGCGGAGTCTTAGTAATAGGATTCCTTTTTACCCTTTGGGTACGGAACCCTAAAAACACATGTATTTTATTATAACCTTCGCAAGGAAGATGTTTAGTTTAAATAATATAAGTTTTTTTAATGTTTACTTTATACTTAGGACATAAGAGTATAATTATATTATACTCTTATGTCCTAAGTACAGTCATCGGTCAGATTTAACCGACCTAAAAAAAGAAAGAAGCCAATTCGTCTGGAAGTTCCATTCACTCTTTGTAAAAACGAGAACTTGTACAATTCTAAAGGCGATATGGAAAATTTATCTCAACTCATTAAATTGCAGATTCCTCAGTGAAAGAAGCCGAGTGGGATCACGACGCTATCTAAGTTGTCGAAGTTCAGACGACGTGATTTACTTTTTATACCTTACCACATCGAGCAGTTTCATTCATAGTACATAGTTTTAAATTCATAGTACCGGCACAGTATAAATGAATGAATAAATATTCCTGAACAAATTACACATCGCCATCAAGTCCCAAACTAAGTAAAGCTTGTTCTATGGGTACTAGAGAACTGATATTATACTTAAATACATTTATTTTTGTAAATACTTAGAGACAGTACAGGCATGTTGTTATGTCATTCATGCGGTCATTTCATTTTGGACGTGCTTCGACTTTATGTTGCCTATTCCAGAGTCGGTACCCCCCAGCCGTTTGTTTATTCATGCTCAAAATGGAAAAACAAAAAATTTTGTTTATCCAAATGTTTTGGATTAAGTTTTAAAATAGCTAGCAATTAATAAAATATTTTTTTGTTTGAATAAATGAATTTGGTGTTCCAATTTTTTTTTTTTATTAAAGTGAAAACTGTATACGTAGCGAAGCACGTACCGGGCCGCTAGTAATACATATAAAACACCCAGACCAAGACAAACAGATATGTTCATGCACACAAATGTTTGACATATGCGGGGATCGAACCCGCGACTTGGAGCCAAAGTAGCCATTCGACCACCGGGCTCCTCAATTAATAACAAAGTACAGTATAAGTAATAGTACAGTATGACTACTCCCTGCCGCTTTGTATGCTGTCTTTGTATGGCGCCGCACGCACACATGCTCATTGTCGCTCTGTACAGACGTTATTGTTCATGTAATAGTGAACGACGTGACATTTATATGGAGTGGCAAAGCGATATTGGTACAGGGGCTTGGTACAATGTCAATAAAATGTACAATATAACCAATACACGATCAACCAATTCGTATTATTTTAGTTTGATACGTACACTTGTATGTATGTATCATGAAAGTATAAAGCAGATTAACTCTTTCCGTCTTGGTGGTTAGTGTCATTAACATATAAAATTTTATTAACATATCAAATATAAAATTGTCAAATATAAAATCAATTTACCACGATCTGATGAGCTCGTTGGCGTAAAGGTCAATGACGCGGCTTCGACACCAACGCTCGTGGGTTCGATTCCCACATAGGACAAACATTTGTGTGCATGAACATGTCTGTTTGTCTTAGTCTGGGTGTTTTCTATGTAGGTATCATAAGAATGTATTTACAAAAAAAAATGTATTTACGTATGTTTATCAGTTGTCTTGTACCCATAACACAAGCTTCGCTTACTTTGGGGCTAGATGGCGCTGTGTAATTTGTCTGACAATATTTATTTATTTATTACGTATGCGACTGATAAAAATCCATACTAAGTTAAGTTAAGTTTAGTAAGGCTATAAGTCTGATAAGTTCACACTTGCAGCTACACAACTCTGGAACGAACTACTTGAATTTCAGCGATTCATTGAGCAAATCATTCGATTCATTAGAGGTTCCGCATCAAATATTAATATAATAATAATTATTATTATGCGTTATATAATAAATTTTATACAAATATTTTTTATTTATTTTTCAATTACTGTTTAATAACAAAACCCATATCGTGTTTTTTATTAATGAAAAACAATTTCTTTTGTTGTTTTTGTATTAAAAGGTTCGCTCCCAATTTGCGGTTTGGACGAACGAAAACAATATACGTACATACATATACTTTGTTACTTGTTTACTAGCTAGATAGAGTATCTACCGTTCATTATTTTTATTATTTCGGGTGACAGATAAGCATACGGCACACGAGGGGCAATTCTTGTAATTAAAATTGTAGTCAAAATTCAGTTCCAATCCAGTCTCGATTATGGTTGCCACCTTTTTTTGTGCAATTAAAGTACATTGGTTATTATAGGTAAGAAAAAAAGAGTACATACATACATTAAAATAAAATACAATTTATGTTTCTGTATTATTTTTTAAAGTATATTTTTTATTACTTTTTGCGGTGTGTATCAAATTTGTATTTCTACTAGACAATTGCACAGCATCTTTACAGTCTATATTTAAATTAAAGTAAATAAGTAACTCATTTTTATCAAATTCAGAGATGCTCTGTTTCTTTAGACTCGCCATACCACTAAACTTTACAAATCTCAAAGAAATCAAATCATGCGAAATAAAGTATTTTAGTGTACTTTATTATTTTCATAAAATATAGAGTACAATTACAAGAAATAACGTACAATACTTTATTATAAAGTACGGGTGGGAACCCTAGTCTCGATCTAACTAATGTCAAATTTGGTATTCTCGTATTACATTATGAAACTTCAAAGTTTTATTTAAGTGAGTTAATTGAAATATGTCCCAATATTAAACAAACTAGGAATGTTATTTTGCCAGCAATAAGAATTGATAATAATAATTTTCAGTCAATTCACATATCAATCTCGATTCGTTCAACTTTCATCTGCGATCGTAAAATAATTACGAGAATTGACCTTCTGAGGTTAAGCGGTTACTGTAAGCCACCGTAACCATATTTAACGCCCGCAACATGAAATATTTCTGCCGCCTTTTTGGTGACCTTACTCACTCGCAGGAACACAACAACTCTCAAGGGAATTGCTTCATGTCTTTTTATCAGTATATAGATACCAAAACAAATAAACGTGGATTTGGGAAATTAAATTGTTAAGTAAATATTCCTGTACAAATTACATACGATTAGTCCCAAGTTACTTGAGAAGCTCGATGGCGTCGTTGCGCGTGTCAGTCTAATTGATAACGCAAGTTAAGCAACGTCGACCGTAGCCTGTCTATGGATGGGTTAATTTATCTCGAGCTCTTCCATGCTTCGGATGGCACGTTAAGCTGTCGGTTCCTGCTGTTGTCATTAGATGACAGTCGTTAAAAATTCTACAGACAGATAGATAGAAATTCTAAAAAACATTGTTTTGGCATCAAATATCTCCTTTTTTATACTACTTCGGGTGGCAGACAAGCATACGGCTCGCCTCATGTGAAGCGATTACCGTAGCCATATTAACGCTCGCAACATAAAATATCGCTCGAGCGCCGCCACCCCCACTGTCAACGTAGCATCTCCTTCCTTCCTGGTGACCTCACTCACTCGCAGGAACACAACAACCCTCAAGGGAATTGTTATTTGGCTGCGGTATTCTGTGAGATGGAGGTACTACCCAGTCGGGTAGCTAATGTACAGATATTGCATATTTTCATGTATTTATATTAATATAATATATACAGATACAAAATATTTTAATAAAATACATTACAATTCTATTATAAGTGACAAGTTAAAAGAAAAGAAAGAATTTCAAGAATATTTTTAAACGCCTACTGTTATGTTGAGGCAACAAGTTGCTTCTTTATAATTTAAGTCATAATAATATAATAGGTAGGGGAAAAAGTCTTTTCGCATTATAGTATGTATGAACTTGTAATAAAATCTCTTTGGTTATACCATTTGTATCTAGCAGGTTTTGATATCTATAAAAAGTTTAAATTTTAAAAAAGATAATTCCAAATTCAAATTAGGTAAATGTGTGATTTTCATTTGTTTTTTTTACTGTCAAGATGAGTGAATCTAATGAAGAAATTCGATACATTTTAAAATTTTACTACAAAAAAGGTAAAAATTCAACGCAAGCTGCGAAAAAAATTTGTGATTATTATGGACCTAGTGCAGTGTCTGTGAGAGTAGCACAAATTTGGTTTAAGCGTTTTCAATCCGGAAATTTTGATGTCAAAGATGCACGTCGCTCTGGTCGCCCTGTTACGGATAAAATGGATGCCATTTCTGAAAAAGTGTAGCAAGATCGGCATATCAGTAGTTACGACGTAGCTGAAGAACTAGAAATTGACCACATAACAGTTTTGGCGCATAAAAAGGTCGTGGTCAAAGACGGCCAGGCTTCAGAGACTCTGGCGAAACCCGGGTTAACCCGCAACAAGGTGATGCTGTGTGTATGGTGGGATTGGAAGGGAAGATATTCATTATGAGCTGTTACCGCCAGGCAGGACTATCGATTCTGAACTCTACTGTGAACAACTGATGAGATTAAAGCAAAAAGTTGAGAGAAAGCGGCCGGAATTAATTAATAGAAGGGGTGTGATTTTTCATCATGATAACGCTAAACCTCACACATCTTTAGCCACTCAGCAAAAATTAAGAGAGTTTGACTGGTACGTGTTAATGCATCCGCCGTATAGTCCTGACCTTGCACCTTCTGATTTCCACCTGTTTCGGTCTCTTAAGAATTCTTTAGGCAATGTCAGGTTAACATCACGAGAAGACTGCCAAAACCACTTGTCGCGGTTTTTTGAACAGAAGTCCCAAAATTTCTATAGTAATGGGATCATGTCTCTACCTACAAGATGACAAAAAGTTATCGAACATAATGGCACCTACATACTTTAGTTAAATGTAAATAAACTTTATTAAAAAATGTTTTGAATTTTCATATAAAATACGAAAAGACTTTTTCCCCAACCTAATATATTATTTATAAATCATCATAATAATAAACGCAGCACACCTTTCGACATCCCTGAGTCACTCACACCGGTGTTGCCCCCGGCCGTTTTCCTGGCATTTCGGGGGCCCATCTAGTGAGTGGCAAGCCACCGCCTGCCACAAATAACTAGCAATAAAAGCAGTTATGGCAGGCGTCCGTCCCTCTTCTGTAATAGCCCGAAGTTCACCCAGATCTCATCTCCATAGCCCATTTATTTTCCATCACACTTCGCAATAGTCTCAACGCCTGCCGAGACATGAGTATGTCTCTTTATGTTAAAAAACATTCTTATCTTAAAAAACAGCTCATGGGTATGTCGTTCCATTGACATATCCTGGAGCGGGTCACAGCGGGCGTACAACATTACATCAAACTTCTCAAAGGGGCCTCTACGCGTTGGATCCATATCCCCGCGCACGCCTATCAAATGACCGGGCTTGACCCGTGATTAAAAAGAGATGAATAGATGTCAATAATAATAATAATAATAACGATCCCTCTACCACCTACGCACCGGTGGTCCGCGGAGCACCAGTGGTCCGTCAGAGGTAATTTTTGTCCGTGGTACAAACTTATAATGAAAGAGATTGAGCACCATTATACGAAAGACGCAAATCACGAGTTATAGAGTAATGGATTTATATGGCGGACCCTAGACGCAACAAATACCTCGTGGTGGTCCGTGAACAAAAAAAGGTTGGGAATCACAGCAGTAGAGGGTACTGCAGTAGAGTCTACTGCAATAGCATATTATTCAGTCTACCCAGATCATCTTCATAGCCCATTAATTTTCTGACATTCATTGCAATAGTTCTCATGCCTGATGTTGACCCGCATAAGGGTATATCGTTTCATTGATATATCCTGGAGCAAGTGAAGGCGTACTACATACATTTAACTTCTCTAAGTGGCCTCTACTTGTTGGATCCATATCCTCGCGCACGCGTTTGAATAGACCGGGCGAAACATTGGCTCTGCAGATTTTAGTTATAAAATATAATACTACGTAATGTATACCACGATGATCGCTTCATATCAGGCGGGTCGTAAGCCTGTCTATCACGCGACATACGAGGTATTTTTTTGTGATTCGGAATGGGGCCACATTTCCACCAATGTGTCTCCTGTGCAGCCAAGATTAACAGCGGCGACCGTCAAAAAAGGCAATGAACAGTGAAGTCCATTGCAGTCCCGGAAGTAAAACTACAGCTGCCTTAGAACTCGTAACGAATTTAATCAAAAGAAATTAGTAGGAGTAAGAAGCTTTTGGTATTTGGTATGTGACGAGCTTCGATTCCCACATACGATGTGAGAATCGAACCCACGAGCGTTGGTGTCGAAGCCGCGTCATTGACCGCTACGCCACCGAGCATTTGTGTGCATGAACATGTATGTCTGTTTGTCTTAGTCTAGGTGTTTTCTATGTAGGTATCATAAGTATGTATTTACAAAAAAAAAATGTATTTACGTATGTTTATCAGTTGTCTAGTACCCATAACACAAGCTTCGCTTACTTTGGGCCTAGATAGCGCTGTGTAATGTGTCTGACAATATTTATTTATTTATTTGACTTCTTGCTTCTTGTTTATTTTTTTGCGACATAAAAAAATGTTACATTTTAACATGTTTATTAAGTATTATAATATTTTCTAAACCCCAAACCCGACCTCTATAAGTCACGTCGACCCGCGAGCTCTTGCTTCCGGGGTCCGCAAACTGGTATCATCATATCCTTTATAACCAAACTTTTTCAACCCTTTACAACCCAATAGAAAATGTTATAAGGGTTGTTTAGATAGGAAAAACGGGTCAATTACAATCGCATGGGGTTGAACCCTTGTAACGTGGTGTTTGTGCGGAAAAATTGAAGGTGATTGAAACGGACAATGCGGAAAAAGACTTTGTTGGTCGTTTATGGTGGATCTTAAAAAAAAAAAAAATTATATATACTTTTCTTTTTTACTACGTCCGGTGGAAGATAAGAATACGGCCCGCCTGATGTAAAGCGGTTAACGTGGCCATATTAACGCTCGCAAAATAAAATATAGCTCGCGCGCCGCCACCCCCGCTGCCAACGAAGCATCTCATTTCTGGGGACTTCACTTACTCGCAGGAACACAACAACCCTCAAGGAAATTGTTATTTGGCTACGGTATTCTGTGAGATGGAGGTACATAAACATCTTTGAACCAAAGCCAACTTCACTTGCACCTGGTGCACCCTGCAGACTGACAAACGAAGCTCTGGCGAAAAGAGAGGTAGGGAGCGTAATTGTAAGCTACCGGCACAGAATAATATACTACCGGACTGGGGATTTTCCTTTACCTCACAGAATACCGTAGCGAAATAACAATTCCTTTGAAGGTTGTTGTGTGGCTGCGAGTGAGTAAGGTCACCAGTAAGAAATGAGATGCTGTGTTGGCAGCGAGGGTGGCGGCGCACCAGCGATATTTTAAGTTGCGAGAGTTAATATGGCTACTGTAACCGCTTCCCATCAAGCGGGCCGTATGCTTGTCTGCCATCCGACGTAGTATCAAAAAAAGTTATTTAAATTTATCAAAAGATTACTAGTGAATCCACTCTCCAAATGCTATTGCTGATAGGTTATATCAAATTTTTATATTCGTTACTTCCCAAGCCATATAAAAATAAATTGAACTTTTAGTACCTTTGTTCTTCGTAACCCTTGTTTATGTTTCAAATTATCGATTAACGATAAACAGCGCGTTCCTCGAGGCAGTAAATGTATTGATGTTATTGTTTATTACAAGCAGCGTGGTTATGATGTAGGTACTGAAAAGTACCCGCTAATGCGAGCCGAACTCCCAGACAAATGGTTTCGTACCTTCGGATAATATTTAACAATACATCAACTAGAAAACGCAAAAACAATAAACTAAATGATCCAACTGCGTAATAAAGAAAAAAATACTGTTTAACTATGTAAAATAACGTGAAAGTAAAAAAAAAATGGTTTTAATACGAGTATGCTATTCTAGTTGCCCCATCCTTTAACAATCCTCTCTAGGTGGCCAAACCAACGAAGTCGTCGAAGCCTTGTACTCGCCAAAGATGATGGACTTAGCTCCCAACTGTCAAACCATTTTATAGTATATTTAAGCCTTTACAAAAGAAAAAAGTAGCAGTAGTTTCATTTAATAAAAAATGTCTATGCACCAAAGCCAACTTCACGTGTACGTGGTGCACCCTGACTGACAAACGAAGCTCTGGCGAAAAGAGAGGTAGCGAGCGTAATTGTAAGCTACCCTACTGGGGGATGTACTTCCACCTCACAGAATACCGCAGCCAAATTTTAGTGGTGTAAGTGGTTTATTTACATCTTTGAACCAAAGCCAACTTCCCCTGCACGTGGTGCACCCTGCTGACTGACAAACGAAGCTCTGGCGAAAAGAGAGGTAGGGAGCATAATTGTAAGCTACCCGACTGGGGAATGTACCTCCACCTCACAGAATACCGCAGCCAAATAACAATTCCCTTGAGGGTTGTTGTGTTCCTGCGAGTGAGTGAGGTCACCAGAAAAGAAGGAGATGCTGCGTCGGCAGCGGGGGTGGCGGCGCGCAAGTGATAAATTATGTTGCGAGCGTTAATATGGCTACGGTAACCGCTTCACATCAGCCGTATGCTTGTCTGCCACCCGACGTAGTATATAAAAAAACATAAATATACAACATAATATTAGTTGAAATATACTCATATTTCAGCTCATAGAGACTGAAAAACAAAAATTCAAAGCACCACGCAATCAACAGTCAGAAATATCTCAATCAAGCCTCGTGAGATGCAAATGAGCAAATGTTCATAGTCCTGCAAAGTGAAAATAAAACAAAGAGCACTTTCACAACGCGAGCTGAAAAATGGCTTAGTATGATATGACCGCCACTAGTATATATTTAATGGAAAGGACATAAATGTGACATAGCAAAAAAAAGCGCAGTAATACATCGTCTGTGCAATTTCGAACGTACGAGTACAAGCACACGTTATCCATATGCAAATACTAATTGCGATCGGCTTTACCGAGGGGATGTCGCAGGCGACGATGAGAATTGATTTTAGACTATTTTTAGGGTTCCGAACCTCAAAAGGAAAAACGGAACCCTTATAAGATCACTTTGTTGTCCGTCTGTCTGTCTGTCTGTCTGTCTGTCTGTCTGTCTGTCTGTCTGTCTGTCAAGAATTTCTATGTCGAGAATGCGTGGAGGTATCAAGCTGAAATTTGAACTGTATACTCAGGTCTACGGTCCCATGAAGTTAAAAAAAAATCAAACTGCTAAGTTTACGTAGAAAAAAGTTACGGCCGTTTATTCAGCAAAAAACGCATTTTTCGACACACTCAAGGGTATCAAAACCTATAGGGTACTTCCCGTTGACCTAGAACTATGAAATTTGGCAAGTAACATCGTTATAGACTACAAGTACAGGAATAAATCTCAAAACTATACATTTGTAAATAGATCTTAAAAAATAGGGGGTCTATATTTTTTATAGGGTGTCGAAATTTCAAATTGAAACTACTAGTCCAAATGGGGTATCATATGAAAGGGCTTGATGTACACATTGCAAAATATATTTTATTTATTTTTTTCGACGCATTATTTCTTAGTTATAATGAAAAATATCAAATTTAATAATTATACTACGTACCTACGGAACCCTCGGTGGGCGAGTCCGACTCGCACTTGTCCGGTTTTTTTATACAATAACGGATGCCAAACATGTGTACGGCCTCGCCTGCTGATATGCATCATATGGATCGCAATACAAAAAGCGTCCCTTGCTAGCTGGAAACCCAGTTTTTTTTTTACCTTTCGCGTGCCGTGGTCATATGGTGGATACAGCGTTGGTACAGTGATATAATTCGCGGCACGCTAGGGGTTAATATAGGATTTCCTATATATGGTAACCCAACTCACTCGCCAGAACCAAACAATCCTCAAGGGCATTGTTATGTGCGGTATTCTGTGCAGTGGAAGTATTTCCCCAGTCGGTTTCGACCTGTCCTACCCCACTTTTCTTTCTCTTCGAGTCTCGTTTGCTTAATAACAGGGTGCAGCACATCAGGTGAATTAGTATTAGCTCTAAAGGCGGTGTTGAGCTTCTTACACTCCATAGATATATTGCGAATATCACGCGTTTGTGCGAATGTGAATTAAGATGAACTACTGTTACTGAATACGTTACTGATTTACTATGGCTGTGCAATTGAAATAAATCTAAGTGTTGTGATTTAGTATTAAGTTATTTTAAAGTTTATGTACTGTAATCCAATTTTGTGTGTGGTATCGTAATTGTTATATCTGAAATAAACTGAACCACAATGATTTGTTTTATGTTTTAAATTTGTTGTGTTATATTGAACAATCGGCGTTTGTTTTATGTTTTAAATCATGTGTACATTTATATATAAAATTATTTAGTGTTCAGTTTAAATTAAATTAAAAAAAAAATGGAAGCTGTCCGACTGGGGATGTGTACATCCACCTTATAGAATACCGCAGCCAAATAACAATTCTCTTGATGGTTTTTGTGTTCCTTCGAGTGATTGAGGTCACCGAATAGAAAGAAATTAAGGAGTGTAGGCTAGCAACAGATAGACGACCACTTAGTGTTGCTGATCTTCATGGGCGGTGGTGAGTGCTTTGATCAGAGCACACTCTGTATAACTCTCATGGAAAAAAAATATATAAAAAAGTATTGTAAATTATGTCTTCAATTTGATTAAATAATTTGTTGAATAAATGTTACATTCATCAGCAACGTTGGCAACGTACATTCATCCCACGGTTGGGATACGGGCCTCTTTTAACCGAGGAGGTTTAGAGCATAGTCCACCACGTTGCTGAACAGAGAGTTAATGGCAACAGGACCGACAGCCTTGTGTGTCCTTCGAAGCATAAGGCGGTTTAGGGACCTATGATTTAAAATCCTAGCTAATTTGAATATCCATTGCAATAATATTATTTTTAAGTATGGAATTTTAAGGCCGTTTTTTTAATGCCGTGTAGTTTCCGGCAAACTAGAATAGAATCACTCCATCTCTTCCCGTGGATGTCGTACAAGGCGACTAAGGGAAATATATTATAAAACATCGATCAGGCCTCCCCAACCCGTATGGCCAGCGTGTAGGCCAAATCCTCCTTCTGTCTGGGACGGACGAGAAAGGGTCGTGCTTCTGTAGTCCACTAAAATGACCTGATGATGATGGAATTTTAACAGGAGTCGGCAACGATAATTATGTTAGTTCACACGCCCAAAACCGGGCAGAAAAGTAAAACTCAGCTTTTAAATCTTACATCTGTATTACCTTATTTTTGTGAATAAAGAAATTTCTTTATCTTTATCTTCTATTTCTTTATCTTAAGAGTTAGATAGATAACCTCTGGTGATGCTAGCGTCCATTTGATAACTGTTTATAATCAGGCATGTCGTATGCTTATTTCTCACCTTAACGGCTTAAAAAAATGGGATGTGGCTGTGTCATGGACACGGCCGTGTATTGTACGTGATTACGTTATATGCACTAAAATTATCTCAAAATGGCAGCCCTTCCCCCTCCCCCCGCACGCGATGTTCTATAATGCTTACTTAGCGTAGGTACTAAATTCTTTGATCCTTCATCTATCCAGTAGTGTGATTGAATCTTGGATGGAGATGATAGATATACTCGTATAGCTGTAACACCAAACTATATCCCCCGATTTTGTTTCATTCGTTTTTTTTTTAATTTACTCCCTATGGAAGTAATTCTAAAGACGTATACACGTTAAAATATTATATAGACTATACGTACAATGGCGAAGAAGCATATCCCACTAAAAACATAAATGTAAAAAAGGAGAGCCAAGTTCAATACAAAAAGTATGCTTGGCTGTGGGCTTCGCCGCAAAAAGAATGGAGATCTAAATGAGTGCCAAGTTCTATGCAAAATCCAAATATGTATTTATGGGAACAAAATAAAATTATGAACAAGTATTAAACGCTATTTCTTTGCTTTATTGGATACCTATAACAATTGCTATTATTTAAAAAAATGTGTGTGTGTGTGTGTGAGATCTTAAAGTAGGTGAGATTTGACTTGGTCAGTTTTTATCAGAATTATATATATATATATATATATATATATATATTATTATATAGATATGTTGAATAACTTTATAAAATGACTGATGTAATAGCTTCAGAATATCTGCCTCTTCCACTAGTCTTTTCCAGTGCTACTAGTGATGTGCCTCATTTTTAATATCGCGACGTTACGAGCTCTTTCACACGAGTGCTATGACTCCGTGTTCATTATGAGCGACGTTCCTCTCTCTGACTAGAACACAGCTTAATTAGATTTCACATAAACTGAAACAATGAAAAATATAATTAGACAGTAACATAAAAGGTAATGTACAGAAAAGGCTCACTTGTTGGTAGTAAATAAGAAACATACTCGTAGATGTAAGAATTGGGGTGTAAGTTGTTTAGGGTTTTCTATCACAAGTATATTTTTTACTTAAACGGAAACCCAGACCATGTGTTATGTAAAAATAAATTATTTGAAACAAAGTTTATTTTCATTTATGTTCATTTGAACCAATGCCAACCTAACCTGCATGTGGTGCACTGCAGACTGACTGACACCTGCTGACTGACAAACGAGGCTCTGGCGAAAAGAGAGGTAGGGCATAGTGTATTTATTAAGCTGCCCTACTGGGAAAGTACCTCCATCTCACAGAATACCGCAGCCAAATAAACCGGGACTTGGTGTTCCAACCTCATACATTAGATTCGAGATTATTTTTTCCTCACATTATTACGAAGACCAGGAATTTGACAAGCCAGGCGAAGGAATGGCAAGCAATAACTACTATTTATAGAAGTCGCAGGAGCAGGTCCTGTTCGATCCTTCTCAAGAATGTTTGTGTGCATGAACATGTCTATTTGTCTTGTAGTTTTCTATGTATTATTATGTATTCATTTACAAAAAAAAAGTGTATTTTAAGCATATTTTATCATTTATCTAGTAGGTACCCATAGTACAAGCTTTGTTAATTTGGGATTAGGTGTTGTTTGTGGTGCTTGTCCAGGAATGTTTATGCCTTGAAATGAACTGTTTCGTTTTTTTATTTATATAAGAGGGGGGCAACCGAGCATGTGGGTCACCTGGTGGATAGCTATCACCACAGATCATGGAGATCAGCAACATCAAAGTCAAAAGTTTGTTAGAAAATTACAGCATTCTAACAAATTTTGAAGTACCTTGTGTTCTTCAAAATTGACTTACGGTTTTTAATCATGGATCAGTGCAGTGCGATGCGCGCTTGGAAACGGACGCGCCGCGCTACATTGCACAGTTTCGAATTTTGAATAATTCGCGAGTCGCGCGGCGTTCAGCCGCTGCCCGATAAATATGGCTACGGGTTCCGAAAAACTCATAGCCAACGAGCTATTGGCGTTCATGCAGCACGCCATCGATACAATGGACGAAGTCAGCATCTTGCAAATCTGCAAGTCCACCTTCAGTGAAGAAGAGATTTGCAGTGGTAAGAGGCTGCTGTTCCAGGAGCTCGGCCAGACCGAGCAGATGCCGTCCCGTAGGAGGGATGGAACCGAGAAGAGTGTGCAGGATATCATCACTCTTCTCAAGAAGACCGACCCGGACGACGTGCCAGCCTTCGTGGCGAAACAGCTGCACAAATTACCATCAGTCACCATGGAACACGTCGACGCTGCCAGTATGCTGAAGGACATTAGGGTCCTCAAAGCTACCCTGGCCGAATTTAAGTGTAGGTTTGAGGCCTCGGAATCTACCATCAGTGAGCTGCGTGCGGAATTATTGTTATTAAAGAGACGTGATTCCGTAAGTAGGTCACCCGAGGCCGATAACGTCAACACACGTCGCGGAGCTCAGAATGCTAGCGTTAGCAGTTTTCCTTCGCCAACTGTTGCGGCGTGTGATGCACCGCGTCCCACCGTCGCCGCTGCCGCCCGCTCCCCCGATACGAAGATGACGTCAACTCCCCACGATTACGCCATCGCCGCCCGTGCCGCTTCGCAAACTCAGCGGCCAACTAGTAAGGGGAAAAAACAAAGCCTGCGTGAGCCTGCTCCCAGGGCTGAGCCACTGTGTCCTCAACAGGACAGGAAGCAGTGCGACGAAGAGGGCTTCACCAAGGTGGAGAAAAAGAAGAAGACGAAGTCCGCCAGCCGCAACCTTTGCGGTACCGCCAGACCGGACCATGCCACCTGCGTGTAGAAACACCATCGACGCAGCTGTATGTGTCCCGATTGCACTGGACTACAAAGGTGGAAGATCTTGTGGAATACGTGCGCGGGAAGACAAAGTTCACTCTTAGGGTTGAGCGGTTGGAGTCTCGCCATAAGGTGAATTTTAATTCATTTGTGGTGAGAGTTCCAACCCACCAGCTATCAACCTTTTTAAGGGAGGAATTTTGGCCGGACGGCGTCATATTTCGCAAGTTCCGAGGTCGGTTGTCGAACGCAATGCGATACACGTCGCCGACTGAACGTGTTAATAAATTAGTTTAGTATATTATTTTATATGTATGTTAGTTTTAAGGTATTTATCTATGGACTTATGTTTATTATTAATAATTGTAAACAGGTCTGAAATAAATGATTTATTATTATTATTATTTAAAAATGTACGTGAGGTGATTTTTAAAGGATGGCTCAGCATGCCGCGCGTGGCCATTACGCGAATTTAAATTGAAAAAAAAATAATGCTGGTGAGAAGAAAGGGATTGAGTTTTTTCCATGGGCTTGTAGTCTATTAGAAAGCGATGAATTTAAATACCTAATTACATTGATATAAAAAATCTCGGGGCTACCCCTATGGGTACTTCTCCGACACTATTGTCGGAGAAGTCTTAGATCAAATTAGCAAAATTAGATATTGAAACTAAAACCAATAAACCGTAATAAAATGTTATAAATAAATATGACCAGTATTCATTATTAGACGAGCTCGGTGGCCATATGGTTAGCAGTGGCCGCTTTGACTCCGAGGTTGCGGGTTCGATCCGCACAAGACAAATATTTGTGTGCAACCTCACCTATACGTGTCTGTTTGTTTTGATCTGAGTGTTTTCTATGTATTACTAGCGGCCCGACCACGCTTCGCTGTGGCTCAATCTTTTCGTTTCCATCCATTTCCTTAGAGATGGCGCTGTATGTGAAAAAAGATTTTCCCGCTTTTCTTTTCAAATTTTTCCAGAATTTTCTTTGCTATAAACCTCACGGAGCCCGAGACCTTTCCAACGAATGCAAAACCGTGGAAATCGGTTCGTGCGTTCTGGAGTTATAGCGTCAGGAAGGAAAACCCGACTTATTTTTATGTAGTAGATTATGAATGTGTTTAAAAAAATGTATTAAAGTTTTGTCAATTATCTAGTACCCATAGTACAAGCTTTGCGTTTAATTTGAACTAGATGTGTGTGTACTGTGTAAATGGTCCAGGAATATTTATTTATTATAACCATTACAGGAAACATATTGCTACATTAACTTTTAAACTTTCGCGTTGCATGATTTATGAAATATAAGAACGGGAATTAACGCGATCATGCAAAAGGGTATTTACATAACAACCTGGTCGAAACGTCAGGCAATAATAAAGGTATGTAAATACCCTTTTGCATGATCGCGTTAATTCCCGTTCTTATATTTCATAAATATTGCTACATTACTTTTATAGCCAATTTCACTGCCCTGTAGTTTTTCAAAATAAGTAAGAATTTCTAGGAAAGTTTCTAGGCCATGTCTCGGCGGGATTACATATTGAGTGTACGTTATCTGTGCGAGACGCCCCGTCTCACGGCTAAGCCGGGATTGGAGGAACAATCCCGTCAGTGTACTAGCCTAAATGCATTGCCACAATTGTGCTTTATTTCAGTCGGTAATGCTGGAGTAGCTTGCGACTTCGTCCGGTAGACCTTTTATTATTTACTTTTTTTTTATACTACGTCAGGTGGCAGACAAGCATACGGCCCGCCTGATGTGAAGCGGTTACCGTAACCGTATTTTCGCTCGCAACATAATATGTCACTTGCGCGCCGCCACTCCTGCTGCCAACGCAGCATCTCCTTCTTTTCTGGTGACCTCACTCACTCGCAGAAACACAACAACCCTCAAGGGAATTGTTATTTGGCTGCGGTATTCTGTGAGGTGGAGGTACATTCCCCAATCGGGTAGCTTACAATTACGCTCCCTACCTCTCTTTTCGCCAGAGCTTCGTTTGTCAGTCAGCAAGGTGCACCACGTGCAGGTGAAGTTGGCTTTGGTTCAAATATGTTGATAAACCACTTACACTATGTAAATTAAAAAAATTCAGTTATCGCGTATTACTGTAATCCTAATAATAATAACGGCGGGTGGACGATATTACATTAAACTTCTAAGAGGCCTCTACGCGTTGGATCCATATCCCCGCGCACGCCTACTAAATGACCAGGTTTAAGCCCTTGAATCTAAGACATTTAATGATAATAATAACGTTAACATTATACTTCTCTAAGAGGGCCACTACGCGTTGGATCAAAGCACGCGTATCAAATGACTAGGCTTGACTCGTGCTGCCTGCAAGACGCCTAAAAGACACTAACTTTACTTAACGATTGTCATCTAATGACAACAGCCGGGACCCACGGCTTAACGTGCCCTCCGAAGCACGGAGCACGAAAACATCCATACATCCTCACAAACATTCACATTTATAATAATGTTAGTAGAATTATTTTTATAAAATATCACTGCTCGTGAAGGCTATTTAACATAAATCTAGATTTTAGTCATAGAAAGTTACTTGGTAAAGGCGTAGGCTCGGCGTAGAGTTATGGCATAGACTGTTAAAAACCCTGGACTGTAAATAAATTTTTAAAGTAAGTACTTCTTCAGACAGGTAGATAGATAGATAGTTTATTCGTATTATAGCAGTTACACACACTTACAATTATAAGCTTATACCTACAATAGACGACAGAATACACTTTGTTGATTTCAGGTGTGTGTTGCAGCAATACAAAGGGGCCATATCGTTTCATCGGCTTTCGTTCAGGCCACATTCCATCGGGAAAATTTGAAAATAAATGAGATGTGCAAAATTTACAAATATGACGAAATAGTGTGACTATTAGTCACACTATTTCAAATAAATGCGGAATAGAAGTATAGCGATATATGTACAGCGCAGGAATAACATTCCCAACACGCACGGATATAGTAATAATAATAATTGGCCGCGAGTAACTTCGGAGCAAGCGCAGCACACCTCTCGACATCCCTGAGTCACTCACACCGGTGTTGCCCTCGGCCGTTTTCCTGGCATTTCGGGGGCCCATCTAGTGAGTGGCAAGCCACCGCCTGCCGCAAATAACTAGCAATAAAAGCAGTTATGGCAGGCGTCCGTCCCTCTTCTGTAATAGCCCGGTATTAAGCTCACACAGATCTCATCTCCATAGCCCATCCTGAAGCGGGTCACGGCGGGCGTACAACATTACATCAAACTTCTCAAAGGGGCCTCTACACGTTGGATCCATATCCCCGCGCACGCCTATCAAATGACCGGGCTTGACCCGTGATTAAAAAGAGATACATAATAATTGTATCAAACTTCTCTCAAGGGGCCTCTACGCGTTGTATCCATATCCCCGCGCACGCCTATCAAATGACCGGGCTTGACCCGTGATGAAAGAGAGATACTTAGAATAATAATTATCTTTACTTACAGACAGTATAGTTAATTAATGATAATACAAGTGAAGTAGATAGTAAGATTATAATACAATTTTACGTCACACTCACTTTATCACCATACTTTTTTAATTTGGGGGAATTTGCTTGATTTAGGGAATGCAAAATGCTTGATTTAGGTAAATTAAGTAACGTTTGTCATAATTAGAAATCCAAATTGAAGGCGCAATTAGTCATCTTGAGACTGGAATATTTGATTTCTTTTTGAAGTGAAGATTTAAACGATGCCCATTAGTCTGTTTAAGTACATATAACCAGTTAAATGTCTGCAAGTTAACGAAAAATATAGTATTACACAGCGCCATCTAGTCTCAAACTAAGCAAAGCTTGTACTATGGATACTAGATAACTGATATAAGCGTGTTCATAAATACATTTTTTTTTTGTAAATACATACATAATATATTACATAGAAAACACCCAGACCAAGACAAACAGACATGTTCATGCACACAAATACTTGTCTTCTGCGGGGATCCAACTCGCGAGCTCGGAGTCAAAATGGCCATTTATAGCCCTTCGACCACCGGGTTCATCTTACTTATTCACAAAATGTTGCCAGTAAAATGAACTTTATTTACTCGTATTCTACGAGTAAGTAAAGTTCATTTTACTGGCGCCGTGGTTAGTTAAAATATTATTACACACTAGCTGTGCCCGCGACTTCGTCCGCTTGGTTGTGGGTGACAATTTATAGTCACCCATCTTAGTTGGAACCACGACAGGGGTGCTTAACTTGCATTAGTGCTACGTCCCTAGCATCTCACTCATTGTATTATTTACTTATGAACCGATTGAAATGAAACAAACGCTATATGTTATGTGTAGCAAATAGGTAAAGCTGTTACTGAGATTAGCGTGCACAAACGTACAGACAAACAGATATACAGACAAACAGACAAAAATTCTAAAAATCATTGTTTTGGGTACCCTATATTAGTTTTTCTTATATATCTTCAATGTACAGACAGCGGCCAGTGACGATTTTATTATATGTATTGATAAGTTATATAATACATATTATATAATACATATTGTATAATATATATTATAATACAGGTTTATAATTAATGTAATAATATATATATATCATCCAGCAAACTCGTATTGTGGGAAGATTTTCAAAGAACACAGCTCATGCATCAAGCAGCATGATAGATTGGACATTCTCACCACTGCGTCTCCTGTGTAGCCAGGATTAACAGCGGCGACCACCAAAAAAGGCAAACAATGAAATCCACAGCAGTCCCCGGGGTAAAACTACACCTGTCTCGGAACTTACAACAAATTTAATCAGAAGAAACTAGTAGGAGTAGGAAGCTTTTGGAAATTGACTTTTTTTTTTTTACTACGTCGGGTGGCAGACAAGCATACGGCCCGCTTGATGTGAAGCGGTTACCGTAGCCATATTAACGCTCGCAACATAAAACATCGCTCGCGTGCCGCCACCCCTCTGCCAACGCAGCATCTCCTTCCTTTCTGGTAACCTCACTCACTCGCAGGAACACAACAACCCTCAAGGGAATTGTTATTTGGCTGCGGTATTCTGTGAGGTGGAGGTACATTCCCCAGTCGGGTAGCTTACAATTACGCTCTCTGCCTCTCTTTTCGCCAGAGCTTCGTTTGTCAGTCAGCAGGGTGCACCGCGTGCAGGTGAAGTTGGCTTTGGTTCAAAGATGTTGATGAACTACTTACACCCCGAGACTTTCCCTTTTGGCAATATGAGAGACAGCAATATGGCAAATAAGACATTAAAAGCCTAAAGAGATGGCTAGTGAAGTGATGTTCAACTGCACCACGGCTTTTAAGTATCTAACACTATCTTCGATAGAAAATATTGACGTGACAACGTCTTATAAATTGGTTAGCCGGGTGACACTTCAAGAAACGCGCTCACGTTATGCGCTCACAATGAGAGCGAGTGAGAGGCACGCGTCCCTTCTAAGAGCGAGAGAGACAGACATAAAAAGTGAAAGGCATGCGTCCCTTCCACTCGAAAACATTTTACCACTCAAAGTCGTTGTCACGTAAAACTTTCGCCCGTATACCGACTTTACAGGCAACCAATTTTTTTTTTTTTTTATATACACATTTTTTTAATGTTTTAAGGTGAAAACATCGCCTTCTCTTTTTCTTCTGTGTGTGTATATATGTATATCTATATATATAAAAATCAATGCCAATTTTCGTTGTAATTTTATAACTCAAGAACGGGCTCCTATTCAAACCAAATGTTTAGGGTTTATTCGGACTATTTAGTAGATGGTTTTGGTGAAGTTCGCACAAAATCGGTGGAGCGGTTCTTCATTTATCACATTTTTTGTAACAATTGAATTCAATAAATGGCGGATCATTTTGTTAATGGGGATTTTGCTGTTAAATTGAAACTTTTTTCAGATGGGGATTGTGCTGTCAAATTGAAACTTTTTTCAGATGGGGATTGTGCTGTCAAATTGAAACTTTTTTCAGTGTTGACAGTACAAGCATATTGTTATGTCATTCATGCGGTCGTTTCATTTTGGACGTGCTTCGACTTTATGTTGCCTGTTCCAGAGTCGGTCCCCCCCCCCCCCCCAGCCGTTTGTTTATTCATGCTCAAAATGGAAAAACTAAAAATAACTCTTTCATTTAAAATTATATTATTGAGCAACGCCCTAACATAACAAATAGAAAAAAAAAATATAGTCAAGTTGCCTACAGTCATATTCTAACTTCACGAAACGTCTAGTTGAAATGTATATCTATGGAACAAGCCTAGTCATTTGAATTGTGAGATATGGTATCCATTTCGAGAGAGGATCTAGATAAATGGTTTGTATTAAAGGTGCAGCCAACGGTTAAGCTATAAAATATGGTTAGTGATATGAAGACCACGATGTGATGAGATCATTAAAGCTTAAAGGGTATAACATGGCTATAATAAAAGTTTAATATAAAGAATCTTAATTTTTATCCGTTAGTTGAACTGTCTGTGTGGGGTATAAACTATACCATTTTTAACCGACTTAAAAAAGGAGAAGGTTCTCAATTCGGCTGTTTTTTTTTTAATGTTTGTTACTTAATTACTCCGTGATTTATAAGCCGATTTAAAAAAAAAACTATTTTAATTTGAAAGAGTGTACTTCCAAATTGGTCCTGGATTTTTTTCATCATCATCAGCCTGTACACATTACTCTAAATTGTGCATAAATGTAGAGTAATGTTTGGAATTGTTATTTTTTGTTAAAATTATATATATACTCGTATAGACAGTCCAAAAGCCAACATCACGACAGTAAAAACGGGCTCCTAGGTGCTCATTTGCATGTATACATGCAGTACGCAAGGAAAGGAAATATGAATACAGGAGAGCATTTTCAGAGATAATGAAAGAAAGGAAGGAGCATAGGATGGCAACGGATCGGCGATCCATTAATTAGTGCTGATCTCCATGGGCGGTGGTGATTGCTTTCCATCAGGTAACCTACATTCTCGTTTGCCCCCCTCTCATATAAAATAAATAATAAAATCCACACAGTGGCTACAGTCGGGCAGCTTAAAAAATACGGTATGCCCTACCTCTCTTTTTGCCAGAGCTTCGTGCACCACATGCAAGTGAGGTTGACTTTGGTTCAAAGGTTGATGAACCACTTACACCCCTATCTCATACATAGCTCTTCTAACACTGATAACAGGTAGTAAAACATATTTTGTATCTCTTTGACTATATCTTGTTTGAAAATATATATTTATCTTTTCAAACAAGATATAGTCAAAGAGATACTGGCATAGTAATGCCAGAATTTCTACATACCCGTTCACACCAGTTTATTTCAGTTCTTGTCATGTAAATGGCCCCAACATGTTCAGTTAAATTTATTCCACCTTTTACTGTTCGCGTTGTATTAGATGTGCTCCAAACAACCCCTCTGAGCACAGTTCTTTATAGTTTATATCTATCTAGCGAGTGATTATTCTATGCCTTCAAGTACTGTAGGCAAGTAGTGTATGTTTTTTTAATGATTTTATTTAATTTAAATACACTGAATAAGGATTGCCATCCAGCTTGGCAATGCTGCTAGCGAAACCTCCTGTCGACGTCTACTGTCGACGTTGCTTAACTTGCGTGTTTGCTGAGACTGACACGCGCGACGACACCATCGAGCTCCTCTATCTGTATATCAATTTTCAAGCCGGGGCCCTATCGCCGAAGCTGAAGCCGAGACCATCGGATTTTTTGTATGCAAAAATCACACTACTGCTTAGATTGTTGGTAATTATACTCGTGTATATATAATTGCACGCGGTGCACCCTGCTGACTGACAAACGAAGCTCTGGCGAAAAGAGAGGTTGGGAGCGTAATTGTAAGCTACCCGACTGGGGAATGTACCTCCACCTCACGGAATACCGCAGCCAAATAACAATTCCCTTGAGGGTTGTTGTGTTCTGCGAGTGAGTGAGGTCACCAGAATGATAGGAGATGCTGCGTTGGCAGCGGGGGTGGCGGCGCGTGAGCGATATTTTATGTTGTGAGCGTTAATATGGCTACGGTAACCGCTTCACATCAAGCGGTCCGTATGCTTGTCTACCGCCCGACGTAGTATAAAAAAATAAAATAAAAATATGTTTAGCATAGCTGCTAACAACTCAAGAGCTCTACCGACTAAGGTGAAGATGTTTGTCAATAACTTTAACATAAGACCAATTTTGGGAATCATTAAATCCGATGGTAATGGGTTTCAGCTTCAGCAATAGGGCCCCTGATACGGCAAGTGGTTTGGGCTATGCGTTGATGGATCAATCAGTAACAGTTGCGTTTTACAGATACAACAAGTTAAATTAATTAAAAAAATCAAAAACCCGACTGCGTATAAAATAAACGAAAAATATAAAAAAAGACGTGTGGCACTCGGGGACTGCCGCGGTAAAGCTATTGCATAGCATTTTGTATCAACTTATGCAATTATAATTTTATTTATTTATTTTATTCATGCAGTTTTGCTTTTTCTTTGATATTAATTCAAGTTACACTTTTTGAGCGTGGTGACCGATAAGAAAACAATTTTTTCTATTATTAAATAAATAAAACGAGTTTCGTAGAGTCGTACAATACGTCTAATCGCACGCACACAACGCCGTGTCGAAGACTGCCGAACTGAAACGACGTTAGACGATGCACGGCCTTCAAGCCACACCTCCTTGCCCGTCGGAGTGGGGAGTGTGAGGTTTTTTCGTTACGCAATTTCTGGATTCGGTCCCCGCGCTCAAGGCCCGCGATAGAAGCTATGCAATAGCTTAAAAAAAAAATCGAACGACAATTTTGCGGCTCACAGCCGCCATATTGATTTTTTTATATTTGATATAGCTTTAGACTATAGTCATTCGCGTGATTATGACGAATCTACCGACACCTCTTATGTTTGAAATCTGTCAAACGGTATAGGCTGTAGAGCGTGCCAAATAATAGTACATACATACGCTCGAAAAACATCCTTCGGCAGTCGGGTAAAAAGAGAATATAGTACGTAAGTAAATTAAGATGCCGACTGTACCACAAACTAATTCACATTTACATTGTGCATCAAGTTATTTTCACCAGGAATGCGTAGTGAACCAATAAATAATATTAAAATATTCAGTTAGTTTAGAATCCCGATGTAAGATATCGTACGTCACAAGATATTTTAAATGAGACTAATAAAAAATGCACTTATTAGTGGGGTGTTTCTCACCGTTGCCTTTAGAGCCATAGCTAACAGCACCACCACGTGGTACACCCTGTCGACTAGCAAACGAGGTTCTGGCGAAAGAAAGGTATGCATGTCGAGTTGTAGAAAACCAAATCCAAATGACAATATCTGTGAGGATTGTTATATTCCTGCGAGTAAACGAGGTCATTACTTTTAAGGAAATGCTACGAGAGCAGCAGGGGAGTCTAGATAAGAGATATTCCTTGTATGGTAACGGCATGATATAAAAAAGGAAAATTTTGTGCTGAATCGTACATGGTTGTTATATAACTTAAATCTATATCGCTCAAGATGAATCCGGTTTAGATAAGATTATTGATTGCGAAAATCACACCTATAGATAAATTACATATAGATAGATAAAGATCATATATATAGATAAATTTATATATTAGTGGTAACCGTATTTAGCTTGCCGTTACGGATCCTGGAGGTCTATCGTTGAAGCTGAAGATTTGTCAGTAATTTAAGCCAAAGATTTTCAGAATGGAAAAAATCATCATCAGCTTAAACTTACGTAGCTCAGAAAAGGAATTATCCTTTACATTGACATTTATATTAATAAATGTTTACATTTATTTTGATCCCCATCAAAAGTACTTCACAATTATGATCAAGTAATTTTGATCTTGTCTCTCTGCACCGGCTCATATTCATCTCATTGCTGAGATATAGGTCTCCCTTCAACCGAAAGAGAGATTAGAGGGTACTCTATCACGCTATTCAAGTGCGAATTGGCGAAGGCCAGTGTTTTCAGAAAGCCCAAAGGCCACTTTGCTTATCGACTGTTATCTAAAGATAAGCCCAGACCGATAACTTAACGTACCTGACGACGCACGGAGGAGCTCAAAATAATTAAACCCATCCATAGACCGGCTTACACCCCAAAAACATTGTTTTTTTGGGGTGTAAGTAGTTCATCAATTTGTTTGTATAAACATTGTGAGGTGAAATGCTTTACATCGGGATTCTAGTCTATACGGAGAAAAATCTTATCTTGGCGAAATTGGCAATCACGTTATTTGAAAGAGGGCTCTAAATTGTGATAACATGAAAGTTAATCGTGTCACGTGTACGATAAACTCGTTTAAAATTACTTTTATACGTAACCTAAAGGGATAACAGAACAACAATACGTATTTTACGTAAAATAGCAAGAATAACATGTATATAAAATTTCCTGTCTGTCTGTTTGGTTTATATAATAAATAAATAATAAATAAATATTGTCAGACAAATTACACAGCGCCATCTAGCCCCAAAGTAAGCGAAGCTTGTGTTATGGGTACTAGACAACTGATAAACATACGTAAATACATTTTTTTTTTGTAAATACATACTTATGATACATAGAAAACACCCAGACTAAGACAAACAGACATGTTCATGCATACAAATGTTTGTCCTATGTGGGAATCGAACCCACGAGCGTTGGTGTCGAAGCTGCGTCATTGACCGCTACGCCACCGAGCTCGTCGATATAACTTATTCCATTTGGCCACCTAAAAATTATTTCTCTGTTCGGAGGGTTAAGCCGTCGGTCCCAGCTGTTGTCATTAGATGACAGTCGTTAAGCCAAGTCAGTGTTCTTTGGGCAGCCTGAAAGCACTGGCCTCTGCTAACCCTCAGTTGAGCAGCGTATGCTCTGAACCTCTTCGATGGAAGGGAGACCCGTACGCCAGCAGTGGGATGATTAAGGTTCGACGACGTGACGTGACCTAACGTAACGTAATTATTATAAGAGATAGTAATAATATTTCTATGTACCTATTACTCGAGTCAAGTCCTGGTCATTTTAAAGGCATGCGTGGGGGATATGGATTCAAAGCGTAGAGGCCCCTTAGAGAAGTTTGATTTAATGTTGTACACCTGCCGTGACCCGCTTCAGGATATATCAATGGAATTATATCCCTATGAGAAGGTCTGGGCAGGCATTGTAACTATTGTAAAGTGTGTTAAAGAATAAATGGGTTATGAGGATGATTCTTGTAGATTTAACACTGGGCTATTAGAGAAGAGGGACGCACGCCTGCCATAACTGCTTCTATTGCTAGTTATTAACGGCGGTGGCTCGCCACTCACTAGATGGACCCCCGAAATATCAGGAAATAGGCGGGGGGCAACACCGGTGTGAGTTTATTTATTATTATTATTATATATATAGTAGGGTCGATTCCGATCTGCAGCTGCGGAGTTCCACCCGTCTCAGAACATACAATAAAAATAAACTGCATAACTTCTGCACTTCAACAAAAGTTTTCTAAAACAAAAGTAAATACGGAAAACTACTTCCAAGAAATGCAATCTAAAGATGTGAATCAAGGAATAGATTTAAGCTCTTATCTAGGAGATCTAACCAGCGGCTATTGAATGAGCAGACAATGGACATTGTGATAGTCTTAAAAGGGTAGCGAGTAAAATAAGAATTTAGATTTTTCGCACACTCTCGGAATTATTTTTTGGCCTTTATGGGTCATCGGGATAGAGCGTCACTTATTGTTCGGTAGAGTGGGTAGAGACCCATAAGCTTAAAATTTTATAGAGGAGTGTGCATATGAGGGTGGTAATGTAGGGTTCGCTTTACCTTTTACCGAATTATAATAGTATTAGAAGGTGGTTGAGGATGACGTTTTATAGTGTACGGTTGCAATTTTGGCAAAATGTTAAGTCTTGAAATTAAATAAAAAAAAAATAAAAAAAAAAGAGTTTTTAAATTTGGATGACTATTAATGGCAATATATAGTTCGTAAAGACATACGATGAAAGGCTGCAATAATATCAAGGAATATGCTCCCAGCTAAGGCAATATAGTTTAATTTAAGTTAATAAAGTACTGAATATTATCTTCCTATGTTTATGCATGTATGTTTATTTATATATTAGGTTGGGGAAAAAGTCTTTTCGTATTTTATATGAAAATTCAAAACATTTTTTACTAAAGTTTATTTACATTTAACTAAAGTATGTAGGTGCCATTTTGTTCGATAACTTTTTGCCATCTTGTAGGTAGAGACATGATCCCATTACTATAGAAATTTTAGGACTTCTGTTCAAAAAACCACGACAAGTGGTTTTGGCAGTCTTCTCGTGATGTTAACCTGACATTGCCTAAAGAATTCTGAAGAGACCGAAACAGGTGGAAATCAGAAGGTGCCCTTGCACCTTCTGATTTCCACCTGTTTCGGTCTCTTTTCTTTTGTTTTGTTCGCCGTATAGACCTTTCAGGACTATACGGCGGATGCATTAACACCTTCCAGTCAAACTCTCTTAATTTTTGCTGAGTGGCTAAAGATGTGTGAGGTCTAGCGTTATCATGATGAAAAATCACACCCCTTCTGTTAATTAATTCCGGCCGCTTTCTCTCAACTTTTTGCTTTAATCTCATCAGTTGTTCACAGTAGAGTTCAGAATCGATAGTCCTGCATGGCGGTAACAGCTCATAATGAATAATGCCCTTCCAATCCCACCATACACACAGCATCACCTTATTGCGGGTTAACCCGGGTTTTGCCAGAGTCTGTGAAGCCTGACCGGCCTTTGACCACGACCTTTTTCGCACGTTCTTGTCGTACATGATCCACTTTTCATCACCAGTTATAAGCTTCTTCAAAAACGATTCGCTTTCATTACGTCGTAGTAAAGAATCGCAAATGAGTACACGGTTCATTAAGTTTCTTTCAGTGAGATCGTGAGGCACCCAAATATCGAGCTTTTTAGTGTACCCAGCTTTTTTCAAATGCTCCAAAACTGTTTTGTGGTCAATTCCTAATTCTTCAGCTACGTCGTAACTACTGATATGCTGATCTTGCTCCACTTTTTCAAAAATGGCATCCATTTTATCCGTAACAGGGCGACCAGAGCGACGTGCATCTTTCACATCAAAATTTCCTGATTGAAAACGCTTAAACCAAATTTATGCTACTCTCACAGACACTGCACTAGATCCATAAACGTCACAAATTTTTTTCGCAGCTTGCGTTGCATTTTTACTTTTTTTGTAGTAAAATTTTAAAATGAATCGAATTTCTTCATTAGATTCACTCATCTTGACAGTAAAAAAAACAAATGAAAATCACACATTTACCTAATTTGAATTTGGAATTATCTTTTTTAAAATTTAAACTTTTTAAAGATATCAAAACCTGCCAGATACAAATGGTATAACCAAAGAGATTTTATTACAAGTTCATACATACTAAAATGCGAAAAGACTTTTTCCCCTACCTATTATAATACAACATGTATATATAATACAATATGTATATTTATTTTATTTGAATAGAATGAAATATTATTTTGCTTGAATAGTTTTTATCTCTATTTTCGAGATCTTATTTTCTTTTCATTTGCTTTAGAACCGCATTCATGAATTTCTGCTATTGCCAAAGGTTGATTGGTAAAGAATGCTTTTAGCGTTAATTCCGCCTTTTCTCCTTATATAATTTTGTGATCAATAAAGTTTCAATAAACAATTAAAATACAGTAATATGCAGATTTCACACACAGATTAGCTTCTTTATTTATTTATGCATACTTAACTTAAATAAATACAAAAATTAAAAATTGCAGTCAATTTTATGTTTTCTAAAAGCATTTTTGTTTGTTTTGAAAATTAACAAGAGTTAAAAAAAGTCACCGACTGACATAAAATATAATAAAATTAAAAGCATTCTCAAAGGGCGCTGATGCTTTTAATGTGATTAGGCTATAAAGGTATGGGCACATTGCCAGCGGCGGGAAGTAAAGGCAGCGTAGCGGCCAAGTCAACTGACAGAAAGACGCATGATACCATTGCGTTTAACACAGTCATGTTATCACAAATCGGTCTTTCTTTTCAAGCTAGATGGTCGAATGGTTATCAATAGCCTTTTTTGACTCCGAGGTCGCGGGATCGATTCTTTTTTTTTTATACTACGTCGGATGGCAGACAAGCATACGGCCCGCTTGATGTGAAGCGGTTACCGTAGCCATATTAACGCTCGCAACATTAAATGTCGCTCGCGCGCCGCCATCCCCGCTGCCAACGTAGCATCTTCTTCCCTTCTGGCGACCACACTCACTCGCAGGAACACAACAACCCTCAAGGGAATTGTTATTTGGCTACATTTCCCGCACAAGACAAACATTTGTGTGCATGAATATGTCTGTTTGTCTTGGTCTGGGTGTTTTCTATGTATTATAAGTATTTAGTTACAAAAAAAAATGTATTTAAGTACATTTATCAGTTGTCTAGTATCCATAACACAATCTTTGCGTTTAAGTTGGCGCTTTGTAAAAATATCCAGAATTATTATTTTTTATTTAAGTCTATACAATTTTTTGCATGTTTTTTTGCAGTGTATATATATATACGACACGAAGGCGAATCTGTATACTCTATGCTCGAATGCTACATCGATCAAATCTCAAATTTATCTTACAAAATGGCATTGCGAGATAAATCGCCACATGCGTTAATATTTATTTACAATGTTGTTGTAGTAATAGAGCTCTGCCTCAACGGGACTTCATGGCGTCATCGCTGGCCACGTATCCAAACAATTTGTATTGAAATTTTCAAGTTGCCTACGTTACTACACCGTCACCAAGTGAGTTAGTCTCTATACATTTATATATAACCTTCTTGGATACTGTAGCCGGCGACATTGGCATGGCGTCCCAGAGAGGCAGAGGACTTAAGGTGTGACTAACCATTACCCTTGAACCAAAGCCTACCTCACCTTAACGTGGTGCCTGCTCACTAACAATGGCTAACAAGGCTATGGCAAAAGCACAAAGAATTGGGGAAGTACTCCACCTCCACAGAATACCGCAGCCAAATTTAAATTACCTTGAGGGTTGTTGTGTGAATTGCTGAGGTGGCAATGGGGGTGGCTGCGGGCCAGCGATATTTCTTGTTACAATAGCTGTAGTAACTGCTTCGCATCAGGTGGGCCGTATGCTTGTCTGCCACCCGAAGTAGTATAAATAAATATAGTTTAAAAAAAAAGTAAAAAAACACGCTTTTAAAGCACATAGTTTGATGTGTTTCTTTCCGGTGCACCACGTGCAGGTAAGTTTGTATTCTTGTTTGTTATAATCTTGAAACCTGATCGTGTTCAAAGTCCATTACGTGGCCTTTCTCACAAGTGCAAACACAACTATGATACGATATTCCATCATGAAGTTCCAGTTCATATCTTCCGGCTCTATCATCAGATCAGTTCGACAGTCATCATTCATCATTATCAGGTCATTTTAGTCTCCACTACAGGAGCGCGACCCTCTCTCGTCCGTCCTTGACAGAAGGAGGATTTGGCCCACACTCCTCCCCACGCTGGCCAGACGGGTTGGGGAGGCCTGATCGATATTTAATAATGTATTTCCCTTGGTCGCCTTGTACGACATCCACGGGAAGAGACGGAGTGATTCTTTTCTAGTCTGCCGGAAACCACACGGCCACTACCATATTATTATTGTATTGTCATCAGAACTCAGAGCGTGTGCAAAATTTCATCCTAATCGGAGACCGGGAAGTGGGTCAAATTAAGATTCCAAGATTTTCTTACATACATAGTTAGTTACAAGTGAAGTTAATAAAAGCGTATTAAAAAAAAGAAGAATCGAACCCGCGACCTCGGAGTCAAAGTGGCCATTGGTAACCATTTGACCACCTAGCTCGAAAAGAAAGACCGGATGCGTCTTTCTGTCGGTTGAATTGCAGCAACAGTTTTCACTTTTTTTTTAAGCATTTTAATAAAATTGTGCTTTTGCGTCGGTCACCGAAAGGTTGCTACACTTACTACGCCACTGGTCCTATAGCACCCGCTGGTAATGTGCCCAAGCTCTAAGTGGGTACCAACCATAGAGTGTGAAAGCTTTTATGAGAAAGGTTACCTGTACAAACAAAACGTGAACCTTAATTCATTTTTCAAATATATAAACGTGTGTATGTGAATATGAACATAGGTGTAATGGTAAACAGAGGATTTGAATAAAATTGTTTTTTTTTTTCAACCACGTGTTCCCACTAGTGATGCGTCGTCGACGGGTTTGCCGTCAACGAAACGAGACCGTTTATCCTCAACGTTAAACTAATTTATAAAACAGTCTAATTTTCGACTAGTTTACTTCGTCGACTAGCGATTTTACAGTCGACGCAACGAGACCGTTTACCGTCGACGATGAACTAGTTTAAAAAAAAAACAGTCTAATTTTCGACTAGTTTACGTCGTCGATAAGACTATTTCTTCACATAAACGATTGGTAAACGAGACGAGACGAGACGATCGCGTCGCGACGCAACGGACTCATCAACCAGTCGAAGAATAAACTAGTTTATCTGTGAACTGTAAACTAGTTTAATCATTCACGCACAAAAAACAGTTTAAAAAAACGGTTCGTTCATTCAACGCCCATCTCTAGTTCCCACCACTTCCTATATAGTCAGGATTAACAGCGGCTACCATCAAAAAGATATTGAACTCATCATTGCAGTCTAAGGGGTAAAAACTATGACGCCTTGGAATTCACAACGAATTAAATCAGAAGAAATTGGTAGTTATAACTAGGAAGTTTTGACTTGACGACCCCTTTTGGCATGGATCACACATAGTAGCAAGATGATTAAAATATTAAGATTAATATTGTTATAATTTATAATATTAATTGGAAATGAATTGCTCTTGTTATGTTATGTTAATGATTGTATTGGTATTTAAAGTAACGATATTGGCAATTAAAAGAGTCGGCCTTGAGTTTCTTGCCAGTTCTTCTCAAGAATCCCCGTCGCCGGAACTGGCACTTAAATTCACTTTCACATTCAAGATAGTGTGATGAAAGTGAATCTAAGCTCTGCGGATTTAGAGTAGTAATGATTTATACATGTTCTTATATTTAATTTGTATGACGTTTCTAAGTGCTCTAGAAAGTCCAAGGAATAAAGAAATTTTGATTTTGATTTAGCCTGTCCTCTCTTTTGCAAATTATTAAATCATTGAATAATGACCATGGCACAAGTTTGTATGATAAGAGACTTAGACATCAAAATTTTGCATGCTGTATAAATTGTCATTTATAGATTCGCACGCAACAACAGTTAATCATAATTATTACTACTACCTGACCCGGCAAACGTTGTTTTGCCCTATAAATTATTTATTTATTTATCAACATACACCTATTATTACATTGTACTAATATATCTATTAAAAACAGTAGTTGATCGTAGAAGGGTGAAATTTTTAAGTTCTATGTATTTTTCAATGCTAAATCATAATAAAATAAAAATAAAAAAAATTGACAATAAAATAAAATATTTAGGCGTGAGTCACCCTTATCATTTAAAGGTATAAAAAATAGACGTTGGCCGATTCTCAGACCTGCCCGATATGCACACAAAATTTCATAAAAATCGGTCCAGCCGTTTCGGAGGAGTTCGGTAGAGGTCGAGAATTTTATATGTTTGAAGATTAGATACATATACCCTACCTCGTTTTTGATTGTAACTCGTGTGTTGATTGGAAGGGTGTAACACGCGCAGTTGATGTTTATATCGGCTCTATCTGGTGAATCAGTTCATCGCAAGATTGCCGATCGTTGTTAATTTACATTATCACGATTTCCATTCCAATTTGCATTAATTTTGAGATAAACATAAACACAATCCTCCAAATTTACATTTTCAATTATTATTACTAGGGTTTGCCCGCGGCTCTTCTTCTTGTAAGAGATAAATCCATGAGCAGCGCAACTATTGCTGAGATCTGCCCATATTAGCACACCTTACATAGTTGTAGAAGTCTATCAAGATGTCTTTCGGCCGCAATTATCAGTTCAGTTGAACGAATTTATGTAAAATAACAACGGTAATTAACGTGATCATGCCTAAGGGTATTTACATACCTTTATTGTTGCCTTACTTTTTGATTAGGTTGCACCGGCCTAGGTCACAGGCTGACTGTTTCAGATGTGCCTCTGCCCCGTTTCCGAAGTGGATAAACCTTCATCTATCCCCGTGTTGTTGTTTTCATTTTTCATTTCATAAATCATGCAACGCGAAAGTTTAAAAGTTACAGACAGACACTGCAATGTATAAATGTTGAAACAAACCTCAATATACTTAATGGAGTGCAGTAAGCCACTTAATCTAATATAAACAGAGAACAGAACAGTATTTTTTTTCAATTCTCTATTTCAAATTGTAAGTAAATTGGAAAAATGGCCGCCAGCTATTTTCTATGAACGAAAGCAATACTTAAATGCAATGAAATATTGGATTCCTATTATCAAAGTACAGAGCTGAACATCGGAAATATTATGTTGTATTTTTAAAATAAATTTACATTGGTGGCGGGAATTCCGCTTGAGATGATAAAATTTTTTTTTTGAGTTAAGAGAAAAAGTTGTGGATTTAATGTGCCGTGGCTTTCCCAATAGTCTACAGCATGGGGTTATTCAAGAAAGACGTGAAGGAAGCGTTCTTACAGGGTAGGAAACGCGCGTGCGATGCCCCTGGTGTTACAGGCGTCCATAGGCTATCCATAGGCATAAGAATGCTTGTTCGCGACAAAAAATTTATAAAGTATACAGTTATATCGAGTGTTAATCCAAGAACAGTTTTTTTATCGTCAAGTGGCAGGCAAACATACGGCCCGCCTAATGTGAAGCGCTCGTAACATGTAATATCGCTCCCGCCTCCCCCGCTGCAACGCAGCAACTCCTTACTTTGGTGACATCACTCACTCGCAGGAACACTTTATAGCAACTACAATTACTTACCATCAAGTAGAGTCGGGTCAAAAAATATGAACGCAGTGACATCTAACTTTAGCTCCGACATTTTTGACGCGTGAGCATTTGTTTTATTTTATGTTATTGTAATTAATTAGTGGCTTCCCATCGTCTATAAGCCAAAGCCAAACTCACCTGCACGTGGTGCCTTCACCTGATATAATAGCCAAATAACAGTTCAATTGAGGGTTGTTGTATCCCTACGAGTGAGTAAGGTTACCAGGAAGGAAGGTGTTGTTGGGTTGGCAGCGGCGCAGTGGGCGCGCGATCGATTCCTTTTGTGAACGTTTATATGCTTGTCTGCCACCCGACGTAGTATAAACAAAAATAAAAAAAGTTAATCTTATTTGCTATTAGTGTCTCACTATGTTGCAGTTAAGACTGCAAAGATGTTTTTCAGATGCATCCTTAAAATACTATTCTATCAGTCATTCGCCTAGTCTCAGATATGTAGAAATAGGTACAAATAAATGATCATTCACTCATTCATTCATTCAATACATATTTTTACCAGCTTTTACTTATTTCCACCGCGGTCTCTGTAATTAAAATATTGCAAGTGAAATTTGGCATAGTTTCCAGTGTCCGATTGAGCTGAAATTTTGTACACTCATTTGATAACCGTGACGATGTACGATTACCAAAATACCCCAATGTTTAATCCTATATTATCCTAATTTCCACATTAATCTTTTTGATATGGGCATTAAATAAAAGGGATTGATGAGTGAAATACAGTAAATAAACATTTTCTATTTCTTTGTTTTTAAACGACTAATAATAGTAATATTACAACATTACATTAAACTTCTCTAAGGGGCCTCTATGTGTTGGATCCATATCCCCGCGCACGCCTACTAAATGACCGGGTTTAAGCACGTGAATATAATAGAAGTAATAATAGTATTGTTTGATACAACTTTCTTTTTGTTTATTCTTGTACTGTTTATACTTTATATATATTAGAAAGTTGCAGTGTTTTTTTAAGTATGGTTACTAGGAAGCTTTTAAATGCTTTAAATGAGCTATATTCTACGTTAGCAGAAAAGGTGGAAACGTCCGAAGGAAGCTCCTTTATGTTGCAGGCGTCTTAAAACTACGGAAAACGTTTTACACGGCGGCGGGTAGTACATCAAGACTGTAATTATATATGTTAGGGTTCGGTAGTTTTGGCACAGTATAAGTAATAGAACAGTATGGCCACTCCCTGCCGCTCTCTCGTGTCAACCTCACCTCCCCTCTGAGACAAATGTGGAACAGTTAATTGATTCAGGTGTTATTTTGCGGAAGTCAAATTTACAGGCAATTTGATCTACACTACTTTGCGTGCTTCCGCCACCAATTAGTTCATGCAAACTAGTCATTTGTAGGTTGTTGTTCTAACCATCAACATCCACAGATCGCCTGATGATGCCTCGCGTAGAGGCGAAACACGTGTCGCAGAGACGACCACGGCATGGCAGTCGGGGCAGCGGCGGTCGCATGTATCTTCTGTTTCAGATGTTGGAGATTCGCCGAGACGACCACAACAGCTGGAGCAGAGACGACCAAAGCAGCCACGGCAGTCGCATGCAACTACTAACGGTAGTGGGCGGGTGCCGGCCGGCAGTAGTTTGCATGAACTAATTGGTGGCGGAAGCACGCAAAGTAGTGTAGATCAAATTGCCTGTAAATGTAGAACAGTTTGTATGGCGGCGCACGCACACACGCTCATTTGCGCACTGCACAGACGTCATAGTTTAGGTAGTAGTGAACGACGCGACTTTTGTATTGAGTGGCCGGGGTATTGTTTTGGTATCATTTTCCAATATTTATTTTAAATTATTTGCACTGGCAACTCATTCTTTTAGGCTTTTGACTGCACTGGTTTATGATTGCCTAACCAATCACAGGCTAGCATTCAATCATTTGTGATTGGTAAACAACAACCAACCGTAGTACTTGATTTTTACCGCGAAAAGAGACCGAGATTTGGAGGGAAAGCGGCCTATTTGACACTCTTTTTTCGACTGTTGGACGTGGAGGTTGTTAGCAATGAAATGAGTGGAATGCTACACTCCAAAGAAACCATTGGCGAAGGTACAATGAATTGGTACAGACATGTACATAAATATGACAGAAAATGGATGCGTCTCATGCTTGGGGCACTGACGGGACATTATGCCTGTCAAGGACACCTATACAAAATGAGACGTGTTGATAGCCCAGAGTGCAGAACATGCAAGGGGCCTAACGAGTCCATGAAACACTTGATGTGTCAATGTGACGCCCTAGCCGGCAAACGAATGGAAATCCTAGGAAAGGCATACCCGGACCTGGAGGACTACAGACTCTTCCCAATAAGCGGCATACTGAAGTACATGGAACATGTCTCCAGACAGTCAGGGGAGAGTGACTAAAGGATTAGGGAGAGCACAAAACATCCATGAGGGTCGACGTGTCACCGGTGCTTCAGCACTGGACCCACTCTAAGATAAGATAAGATAGCAGAAAACAAAAAATTGACGAGCTCGGTGGCGTAGCGGTCAATGACGCGGCTTCGACACCAACACTCGTGGGTTCGATACCCACATAGGACAAACATTTGTGTGCATGAATATGTCTGTTTGTCTTGGTCTGGCTGTTCTCTATGTATCATAAGTAAGTATTTACAAAAAAAAAAATACTTGTGTTTATCAGTTGTCTAGTACCCATACACAAGCTTCGCTTACTTTGGGGTTAGATGGCGCTGTGTATAATTTGTCCAATATTTATTTATAAAAGTGATTCATCATTCTTCAGTCTTTTCTGCACAGCTAATACTAGTCTGCACTTAAAGTATAGAAACAATATTACATGGAAGATAGAAAGAGCTCGTTTTATACATTATAAATGTTAGAGTGGAAGGGATCATCATCATCACAAAATCTAAGCCTACCTCACTTTTCTAATTACTATTCGTATATATACTATTCATACTGTTATAATAAAGCACTTAAACTATTCCGTTATTATATTTGATATTACCGGCCGGTTTCGCCGCGAAGGCATTATCAAGGTAAACAGATGGTGTTGTAACAACAACGTTGAGCTTTATTATAACATTATGACAATAATGTTCCACCAAATGCCAACAATCAACAGTATCAACTTTATATACTATTAGTGGTTTTCATAATAGTCATAAAAGACTATTATGAAAACATAAACGAATAGTTAATAAGACTACAGCTATATATAAACCAGATAATGAAATAAGGAATTTAAAAAACGCCCGACCTTCTAATCTAGTTAAGCCCTTTCATTTGATACCCCTATTTGAGAGAGTAGTAAAAAAATATATTTAATTCGCCATTATGTGGTGGCGGCCATCTTGGAAAAAATTATCATAGTATATACTTTACTACAGTGCTACAAACTTATCTGACCCGGTGGCCAAATTTAGAACTAAAGCCGCCATCTTGAAATGTAGTATTGCCAGGTACAATTAATTTATAAGTAAATACGCGGTAAGCCGCGTGTGCACATTTCATTGAGGTGTATTTTTTTAAATACATATTATCTTTTTCTACACATATTTCATTTCTTACAATAAAAAAATCGTCAACAAGTTGTTTCTGTGCAATATTATAACTCTAGATCGCGACTTAACGTATTGCATTTTCAAAACTAATCAACAAAAAATAAAAGGCAATTGATATTTAATTGAAACACCACATAACACAATTAATAAGTATATCAATGCTATTATTTTAATAGTGTATATATTTCTTTGATTTTTATGTTTCCTCTAAAACGGGCGGCATTTCGTTTAATAGCAACACTTAAGTCGATCGTACCGCCCCCGCCACCGGGTCAGATAAGTTTGTGGCACTATACTAGTAAACCCTTTCATTTGATACCTATATTAAAGAGGTTGTGAAAAAAAAAATGTAATCCGTCATTTTAGTGGCGGCCATATTGGACTGATTTTCAACAAAAAGAATACTCTCGACTAATTCACCTTTCAATAAAAAAAAAAAAAAAAATTGGTTCATGCCTTCGTAAGCTACGATACCACAGACAGACACGTCAAACTCATAACACCCCGTAGTTTTTGCGTCTGGGGTTAAAAACTAAAACTTATAGCACACTTAGAGTTATTAACACTGCAGCCATACATAAATAAAACACTACACAACTACTCTATTTTCTAACCAACAACAAAGGCTAATAAAAACCTCAGTTGTTTGTTCAAACGAATGATCAACTATCATGACAAAGGATAACACATATTTTTGAACTAAGTGACACATTTGTATACGCCCTGAGGCGTCTCGCGAAGGTATTGCTCGGGGAGATACAAGAAATGAGAAATTGAACCGATATATTATGGAGACAGTCGGTACGAAGAAGATACCTTTACAAAATAAAAATAGGTAGGTCATTACCGTGGCTGGGACGTAAGTGGAGGGGTCCTTATCTGGTATTTTGGGACAAAAAGTGTTGTACCGTTTTGGATATATTTATTGCTTTATACGTAACATCAGAGTATAAGGAATAGCGCTTGATGGAATGATATTTACCTCGGCATTGTATTCGCGCCAGAGTATGATAAGGATGAGTTGAGATGAACCATATAGGATCTTCACTACGCCACGCCCCGGCCACTCCATACAAAAGTCTCGTTGTTTACTTCTACAGAAACAATGGCGTCAGTGCAGTGCGCAAATGAGCCTGTGTGCGTGCGGCGCTATTTCCCTCCAGTTTCCTCCATTTTCGTCTAAAACTAAATAAATAAATAAATAAATATTGTCCTGACAAATTACACAGCGCCATCTAGCCCCAAAGTGAGCGAAGCTTGTGTTATGGGTACTAGACAACTGATAAACATACGTAAATACATTTTTTTTTGTAAATACATAAGATACATAGCAAACACCCAGACTAAGATACACAGACATGTTCATGCACACAAATGTTTGTCCTATGTGGGAATCGAACTCACGAGCGTTGGTATCGAGGCTGCGTCATTAACCGCTACGCCTCCGAGCTCGTCCTTCAAATAAATGCCTCTGGATATTCGAAATGCGCAATCTGCCTCCTTACCACCAAATCTTATTGCGATTCAATAACTGAATAGAATGCTTATTCATACCAATGAATAAGCGACTCTATTTACTTGTTTCAAAAGCTTTTAAAAACTCATTACCTTTCTCTCTCTCTCTCTCGGTTTAATTTACTTTATATGTGGATTCTGTCTTTTAGGTACCTTAATGAATTTTTATTACTCTGTTTTTGTATATAAATAAATATTTTCGGTCAGCAGTCAGCAGGGTGCACCCCGTGCAGGTGAAGTTGGCTTTGGTTCAAAGATGTTGATAAACCACTTACACCCCAATATAGAACCACTTACACCCCAAATATAGAGTTTTACACATACAGTTCACTCCCGCCCGCGCCAATTATCGTCGCGTAGCGGCAAGACGTTAGCACTAATAAAAAACAATCATTAAAAGTTGTAGATGAAATGTCTTCTTGTATCTTCACGTACATACTTTTCTTTTCTTTATATCCCGTATGATGACCTACCGTAGGTATTTAGTAAGCGCTTTGTAGTAATATTTTTACTGTCGAGATGTTTGACTACAGCCAGATTATACTAATATATTATTTTTTAAATTCTGTTTCTTTAATGATGAATTTAGGGGTGTAAGTGGCTCACGACGATCTTTAGTGCAAAAGTGTATTGTGCGACTGGAAAAGAACCTGGTCACCAGAAAGTAAGGAGTTGCAGCATTGACAGTGGGGATATTGGCGCGCGAGCGTTATGTTATGTTGCAAGCATTAATATGGTTACCGTTCAAATCAGGTGGGCCGTATGCCTGTGTGCTACCCGACGTAGTATAAAAAAAAACAGGTTGCACTCCGGGAGTGCCGGCAGAAGTGAAAACTTGAACATTAACGCTGTGCATTTTTGATTATTTTGGAATGGTTAGGGTATAATTTCGCACGAATTGCTTTATTTGTCAGTATAAAAGTACTATCATTTAGGTGGTAAAATACAATGTTCGTTTATTGCGCTATCGTACACAAACATGACAATTTATATTACATTAAAAATAAACAGCAGGAGCAGGCATGCATTTTCGCCGCGCGGTAGAAAGAGAAGTTTATGCTCCTCCGTCTTACGAATTTTCGATCAGGTCATGTATCCTGACGCGAGTTTAACATTTTTTACCCATCCCAAAAAGTGCACAACGCCGCTAAAGAAGTTTTCACGTCAATAATGCTCTAGCATAGCTATTTACTTATAAATGTATCGTTGCGCGTGTCACAACGTGTGTCGCTACAGCGTTATTCGTAACTAGGTACCAGACCAGACCCCTGTATGTAACCCACTCATACGTAAGTAATCTTTATATGCTATTGAAATGCTATGAAACACACATGTTGAATGCATATACTCATAATAAGAAATACTTCATGCATATTCACATTCCATTCAAAACTGCATTCGAATGCAAGCCAGTCGCACAGTAGTCGATGAATGCATCCGTCTTGATTCGCAATCAAAGTGATCCAAGCATGCCTTAGTTACCTAGTACCGTTTCGCATGTACGAACCTACCTACCGACAAGGCTAACTATATTGCTGCGTCTGGTGTAGATTTGAGAGACAAGTAGAATAGCCATTACTCATCCCACTACTGAGTAATGGCAATGAGCATACGGCCCGCCTGATGGAAAGCAGTTACCGTAGCCTATGAACGCCTATAACACCAGAAACATCACATGCGCGTTGTCGACCCTGTAAAAACCTCTTCACGCCCTTTTTGAAGAACCCCATGCTGTAGTCTCCTGAGAAAACCTCGACAGGCAGTTCATTCCACAGCTTGACAATATTCGGATACTTCATCACGCGCCGCTCAACTGCAGGTTGGCTACGCGCCGCCTCCACTCTGATACCTTTCCTCCTCCATCTGGCATCACTTACTCGGCAGATATGACCGACCCATTGTCACTTCAGCTTGCAATCACTCAAGGTGAGAACCAAAGTTACCGACATACGGTAACTTTGGTTCTCTCTCTGGTCGAATTTCTACGTTCCGGATTCGATACCTCAGAAAAACTCGAGCATAGCCTTCTCCATCGCTCCATCGTTGCGCGATCTTTAGCTTGTGGACTGTAGATTTATAGCAGTACCTATTTACAGAAAATTAGCTGTTCCACACTGATAACTTCCTCCCCCATCTGCCATCACAGCTTTGGTTCTCCGTCGAATTTCTTCGTTCCGGATTTGATTCCTCAGAAAACTCCCGAGTAATAGCTCTCTCCATCGCTCGCTGCGCGACCTTTAGCCTGTTTTTTTATGGACCAGCCCGATGGTCAGTGTCCAAGTCTCTGCTCCATAGGTCAATGAAGGGATGGCGCATCGATTGAAGACTTTAGTCTTCAAGCAATGAGTTACCTGTGCGAAATCTATGTATGTAAAAATTAATCCTTGGTCACGACATCACCCGTGAGCGGCTGGATCGATTTACGTAATTCTTGTTTTGTTGTATTTGTTATTGTCAGGAGAAGGTTCCTATGAAAGAAAAAAAAAAGAAAGTTGCGTGGAAAACGTCATTTGACAGATTGCGTGAAACCAATATTCACACCAATAATAACTTGAATTCCATATTCTTTCTTAAGAAGACAGGATTACGTCTGTCGGGGCAACTAGTATGCCATCATCATCATCAGCCTGTATCTACCCACTGCTGGATATAAGCCTTCCCCGATGCTTTCCACCAGATACGATCCTCCATCTTCCGCATCCAGCCGCTCCCAGCCGCTCTCTTTAGGTCATCGGACCATCTAGAGGGAGGGTGCCCAACACTTCGTCGTCCTACGCGCGGCCTCCACTCTAATACCTTCCTCCCCCATCTGCCATCACTTACTCGGCAGATGTGACCCACCCATTGCCACTTCAGCTTGCAAACTCTGAAGGCTATGTCGACAACTTTTGTTCTCCGTCGAATTTCTTCGTTCCGGATTCGATCCAGCAGAGAAACCCCGAGCATAGCCCTCTCCTCTCCTCCGCTCGCTGCGCGACCTGTGGACCAGTCCGATGGTCAGTGTCTAAGTCTCTGCACCATATGTCATTGCAGGGAGGACGCACTGGTTGAAGACTTTAGTCTTCAAGCATTGGAGTATCTGTGCGGCGAAGATGTACCGAAGCTTTCCAAAAGCTGCTTTGTTGAACTAGTATGTAATTTTCCGTAATTATAAAAAGTGTGAAAAGACCGGGCAATGTTGGAGGTAGGGATGCCAACTTTTTTTACAACATATAAAGTATCTCTAGGTCTGAGAATATTAAACAGTATTTTAGAAATATGAACAGTATTTTATTTATTTAATGTTTTAAATACATATTTTTTAGAGGTTCTCGCACAACTTATTAATTATTATTATTTAAATAGTTGTCTTGGCCAACTTGCCAGATAAATATTTTTTGAAAAATGGAAAAATTCGCCTGCCCCCCCTAGGTGGGATCCCACCTAGGGGGGGCAGGCGAATTTTTCCATTTTTCAAAAAACTTATTAATTTACAGTCTTTTTAGGGTTCCGAACCTCAAAAGGAAAAACGGAACCCTTATAAGATCACTTTGTTGTCCGTCTGTCTGTCTGTCTGTCAAGAATTTCTATGTCGAGAATGCGTGGAGGTATCAAGCTGAAATTTGAACTGTATACTCAGGTCTACGGTCCCATGAAATTAAAAAAAAATCAAACTGCTAAGTTTACGTAGAAAAAAGTTACGGCCGTTTATTGAGCAAAAAACGCATATTTCGACACACTCAAGGGAATCAAAACCTATAGGGTACTTCCCGTTGACCTAGAACTATGAAATTTGGCAAGTAACATCGTTATAGACTACAAGTACAGGAATAAATCTCAAAACTATACATTTGTAAATAGATCTTAAAAAATAGGGGGTCTATATTTTTTATAGGGTGTCGAAATTTCAAATTGAAACTACTAGTTCAAATGGGGTATCATATGAAAAGGCTTGATGTACACATTGCAAAATATATTTTATTTATTTTTTTCGACGCATTATTTCTTATTTATAATGAAAAATATCAAATTTAATAATGATACAACGTACCTACGGAACCCTCGGTGGGCGAGTTCGACTCGCACTTGTCCGGTTTTTTTAAATATTACATACGCCTCACCACAATTTTAACTAAAATTAAATCCGGAGATATTTTTTTATTAAATTAATAGTTAAATACTATCTAATATTAATGACTTAATTAAAAAAATGTGTGAGCGTCTAAGTCTATGGTCTAACACTAGTGTTAAGAATTTTGATGCTGAAAACAGTATTTTGTATACTTTATTTTTGTTCAACAGTAAAAAGCATAATGCGGTTACAGTATAATACTGTTTATAACAGTATAGTTGGAAACCTCCTCCAACATTGCTCGCTGTTTTCACACTTTCTTCTTTAAAGTCGGTTATAAAACGAACATAGGTCATAATCCGGCAGTTTATTTTTTATACTACGTCGGGTGGCAGACAAGCATACGGCCCGCCTGATGGGAAGCGGTTACCGTAGCCATATTAACGCTCGCAACATAAAATATCGCTCGCGCGCTGCCACCCTCGCTGCCAACGCAGCATCTCCTTGCTTTCTTTCTGGTCACCTCACTCACTCGCAGGAACACAACAACCCTCAAGGGAACTGTTATTTGGCTGCGGTATTCTGTGAGGTGGAGGTACTTTCTTCAGTCGGGTAGTTTACAATTACGCTACCTACCTATATTTTCGCCAGAGCTTCGTTTGTCAGTCAACAGGGTGCACCGCGTGCAAGTGAAGTTGGCTTTGGTTCAAAGATGTTGATGAACCACTTACACCCCAAAATATCTTCTTTGAAGTCGGTTATATATAAAGTACATAGGTCATAATCCGGCAGTTTATCCGATAGTAATTATTAAGGCGTAACTTGATAGGATATTGCGACCCTAACACGGGGTTCCGTACGTGACTAGAAAGCGGAGCAAGTAATCGTGCACACGGATGAACACTTCATCCATGTACGACTTATGTGAATTGAACCTTAGAAGGGTGAATTGGGAACTTACGTGACAGATTCTGTGAGATTGTGGAGTATATTTAGAAATATATCGCAATATGTATGTCTACCAAGATAATTTTTGAAAGTTATTTTATCTAATCTCGTACTGAAATTTAGAGATTAAAAAACTAAACACAGAATCTTAATGTCAGTCTTTTACGCACAAGACATCAAAATAAATTTAAAAAGTTACTTTTCGATACAGCTCTTTATGGACAACTGTATCGAAAAATTACTTTTTCTCCATTTCGATACAGCTTAAGCCGTATCGAAATGGTACACAGGTATTTTAAACAGATTGAAATGCAAATGCATTGCAACGTTGCTTCGGATTTCGCCTTCGGCTCATGTGATAAACTCACACTCGTATTTTAAGAACCCTTATTATGCAACAGTTTCATAAACTACAGTTATGTAGTCTCATACTGAAATTTAGAGATTAAAAAACTAAACACAGAATCTTAATGTTAAGTCTTTGACGCACTAGCCATGAAAATAAATTTAATTATTTTCATGGCTTGTTACTTTTCAATGTTAAAGTTACATACAATGGTTAAAGTGGTCATGGCAAAAGTTACTTTTCAATACAGCTCTTTATGGACAACTGTATCGAAAAATAACTTTTTTTCCATTTCGATACAGTTTCAGCCCTGAGTTTAGCTATATTAAGGAGGTTGCGATGCAAATGCATTGCAACTTTGCAAAAAAAAATCTACACAATCTGTGAACGCGGCGCACCACACATGCTCCATCTGCAAATTGATTTATAAGTAAGAAATAAACTGTTAAATTAACTGCATGGTTTTATTTAAAATATTATTATCATCTATTTCATGACATTCGATAAAGTAGTGTATGAAACTGCACATAATTAGGTCTTAAAATATTCGAGTGATACTATGCAACCGTTTCATAAACTACTGTAGTAAATGAACTCAAGCTATCTAAATGGCCAAATTTTTATTCTCTTATATGTTTGATAGATGCGTTTTTCATGCATCAATTATGGCAAGACGAAAGCAAAGAAAGGCCCGGCATTCACTTAGTCATTTGCTGTGGCTGCTAGAGATTAAAGCTACCTAATTAAAAACAATCATTAAAAAGTTGTTGATAAAATGGCTTTGTGGCGAAAGAGGAGTAGGTTACAGTGTATTTGTAAACTGTCTAATTAGAGAAGTACCTAAACCTCACTGAATACTGCAGCCAAGTAACAATTCCTTTGAGGGTTGTAGTGTTCCTGGGAGTGAGTGAGGTCACCAAAGAGAAAGGAAGGGGTATAGACTGGCAACGGAACGGCGAACCCTTGGTGTTGCTGATCTCCATGGGTGGTGGTGATTGCTTTCTATCGGGTGACCCACATTCTCGTTTGCCCCCTCTCATTTATTTAAAAAAAAAACATACCTATTACTTCTTTATGACATGAATAATAAAATAAATATTTCTAGACACAGCACCATGTTCCAAACTAAGTCCCAAACTAAGCGCAAAGCTTTTACGATGTGTACTAGACAACTGATAAATGTACTTAATTTTTTTTTTGTAAATACATACTTATACATAAAAAAAACTCAGACTCAAGATAAACAAACATGTTCATGCACAAAAATATTTGTCTTGTGCGGGGATCCAACCTGCGACCTCGGAGCCAAAGTTGACATTCAACCACCGGGCTAGTCATTAATCTGACATCATTGTGTTACCACCTACACCTTGAACATTATCAATACTACTATTTTTAAGCATAATAGTTTGATTGTTTGTTTGAACGCAAAAATCTCAGGAACTACTTATTCGAATTGGAAAGTTCTTTTAGTGTTAGCTAGCCTATATTTCAAGGAAAGCTATAGGCTATATAACATCACGCTACCACCAATACGAGCGGAGCACCAACGAAAAATGTTGCAAAAATGGGGAAAAAATATACCTTTAGAGCTTCCGTTGCTTGCGCTGTGTAAACGTTTCAAGTTACCGCACCAATTATAATAATATTTTTATTTATCTCTTACGCAAAAGACAATATTGCATGCATTACTCATAATTCTATACAGATATACCTTTGTGAGAGACTGGTATCCGCACTAGGTTGCCTTGTATTACGGATTGCCAGGCTCTCTCAACTTGATGTGTAGTATGTGTAGACATTTATAAAATTATATTTTGTGAAAAGCTAAACTCTAGGGATAAGCTGAAGCATATATATGCGCACGCAGACGCAAACTGGAGTGTACATAATTATATATGACTTTTTTTTTATGTGAGAGGGGGGCAAACGAGCATGTGGGTCACCTGGTGGAATGCAATCACCACCGCCCATGGAGACCAGCGACACCAAGGGCTCGCGGGTCCGTTGCCAGCCTTTTAACGAAAATGAAATCTCTGTTCTTGAAGGCACCCATGTCGGCCTTGCATTCCAAGAGACCGCGAAACTGAACATCACTCGATATGTCGACACCAAAGATGGCAATGCTAGTTCTAATACTAAGGGGAGTACCTTCCAAACTAGGAGCTACGACGAATGGGGACTTTTTAGCGGTAAACCCACAAACCTGTGTCTTGGGGGGATTTAGCGGCACCAAATTCAATCTATCCCAATTCGAGACGTGTCTACTGTCTAAGGGACGTCTCAATCACAGACACTATTTTTGGTTGGTACTCATCGACGCAATCCCGAGAAACATTACACCTTGGCCAGTGTATCTTACGTCCACTGTACTGTCATCCGCATAGCAATGAACATTGTGTATAAGCAGCAAGTTATTGATATGCAGAAGAAACAGCGTGGGGACAATGCACAGCCTTGTGGTACGCCAGCATTCAAGGGTAGTGGGGCCGAGCGTGCTCCATCAATTACAACTTTGATGCTACGCTCAGTTAGAAAACTGGCAATCCATATGCAAAGCTTCTCAGGTAGCCCAAAGGAAGGAAGCTTGGAAAGTAATGCTTTATGCCACACCCGATCGAAAGCTTTTGCTACGTCCAGACTAGCAGCCAATGCCTCGCCCTTGCTTTCCACTGACTCCGCCCAACGGTGAGTCAAGTATACCAAAAGATCACCAGCTGAGCGACCATGGCGGAAACCATATTGGCGATCATTTATCAGCTGGTGATCCTCTAAGTAGGCTACCAGCTGTTTGTTAATAATAGTTTCCATGATTTTGGAAAATATGGAAGTTATCGCAATGGGCCTATAATTGGACGGATCTGAGCAAGTGCCTTTTTAGGGATCGGGTGGACTAAAGCCTCCTTCCATGAAATATTCATCAAAGATCTAAAAGTCATGTAGTATGTGTCTATCTTTTAAAATTAGCTCACTTACCTTTCTAATGGTAAGCTTACGCTTCACTCTCAACGCTCTGTCACACGCAGACGTAGTTGCGCGATTCAGCTAGTTTTGCAATATAAATAAATACACATGTAGATAGTATCTAATCCACTAAACTTTATTAAACAGACTAAAAACTAATAAACTAATATAATAACATAGTAATATATCACAGATAATAATGTTTGAATCGACTGCGGAAATGGGGGACACAGAGATATAAATCACTTTAGCCTATTTCTAAGATTGTTATTTATTTAGCATTACGTATGGTGACGATAAATCGTGAATGGGTCGCTTTGTGTTTGTTTCCTGCCTGTTGAGGATGGAAAAGTAGTCTGGTTGGTTTTTACTTAGTTGTCCTGTCCTGTATGGGTTAGGCATACTGACCGAATTAGATGCGTGACTATAGATTTAGGGCAGCCGCATAGTACGAAGAGCTTGATGGCGTCATTGCGCGTGTCGGTCGAATCGGACACTCAAGTTAGGGTGAGACGCCACCAAAGCGGAGATGTGCGAGCGGAGACGAGATGTTTTTCTCAGTTCTCTCTCAGTCTCAGTCTCCGCTTCAGACATCTCCGCACATCTCCGCTTTGGTGCGCTCCCTACCTCTCTTTTCGCCAGAGCTTCGTTTGTCAGTCAGCAGGGTGCATCGCGTGCAGGTGAAGTTGGCTTTGGTTTAAAGATGTTGATGAACCACTTACACCTCAAAACTCTCTCGAGAAGCTTGATGGCAGCGCGTGCCAGTCTAATCAACTTAAGCAACATGGACCGTTAGCCTGTCCATGGATAGGTTTAATTATATCGAGCTCCTTCTTGCTTCGAAGGGCATGTTAAGCCGTCGGTCCCGGCTATTGTCATTAAATGACAGTCTTTGAGCCAAGTCATTGGCCTTTTTTTTTTTTTTTTTTTTTTTTTTTTTATTAATGATTTACGAAGCCAATCGCAATATGCGCACACTCGACGGTGTAAAGTGCCGCTGAGTGTGCGCAGATCGGCTTACTTCGTAAATAGCGCACACCCCTGTCATGGACAATGGCACACATGGACGCGGCTTGAAAACACTGACCTCCGTTAACCCACAGTTGAACAGCGTGGTGGAGTATGCTCTAAACCCCTTAGATTGAAGGGAGACCCGTAAGTAGCTCACACTGCTGGGCATCTTCAGTCTTTATGGACTTACTAATACAGAATGGGTCCTACCGCGTTAAAATTTTCAAAATATAGGCCAAATCAGCAACAGTATCGCGAAAGCACCCCGTCTCAATTATCGTTCCACTGGAAATTCACACAATCTTTGCAATGAGCTATATAACGGAGCAAAACTCCATCTAATGGGAAAAGTTAAACAATTTACGAGTACTGGAGTGCGTTAATGGTCATGACGTTTTAATTTCCTACGTAACTCGGCACAAATTCGCCTCGGTACTGGTACTTCGACGGCAGGCAGAGGTATTGATTGGATTTTTGCATACATTTTGTATCCAGTTTGACGCAAAATTGGTACGTGCTCACTGCTCAATGCTCACGTTTATTTCGAGAAGTAATTTTAGAACAATCTAAATACGAGCATTTTGGTTAAATGTTTTTTCCCATTATAGATGCCTAATTGCTTTCATCAAGAAGAAATCAAGGTTATTGCCCGGGATTTACTCAGCTATTTATTGAAAAGCTGTAGATATGACTTCTTGTATATTCATGTTCTTTTCCTGTCTTTGCGTACTGATTAACTTAGCTTATTAATTACTGAAGGTACTCCGTAGGCCCCTAGATGGTCGGGAGATCACTGAGCCCGCAAACGGCACAAAACCGACCTTGTGGAAGTTTGAGGGGGAGGCTTATATTCAGCAGTAGACGTCCTTTGGCTAAAATGATGATGATGAATGATGAATTTAATTTACACTCCAAAACGAAACTATTAGAATCATTATAATAATAATAATGATTCTAATAGTTTCGTTTTATGTACCTACGAGTGAGTGAGGTCACCAGAAAGGAAGGAGATGCTGTGTTGGCAGCGGGGGTGGCTTCGCGCGAGCGATATTTTATCTTACGAGCGTTAATATGGCTACGGTAACCGTTTCACATCAGGCGGTCCGTATGCTTGTCTACCAGCCGACGTAGTATAAAAAAAATCGTTCACGATAAAATCTTCCGTTAAGTTTTAAAGGCTTTATAAGTATTGACATAAGAAATAATATTGTTCAGCACATGTACAGTCATCGACCACAGAATAATAGTGCCTTCCACCTCGTTCTGTCGACGTTCATAACAGTTATCTCAGATGGCGAGCGCACTTTATAGTTTTTACTGTGACATAACCACTTTAGTATTTGAACAAAATTGAGAACAACATTTGGTAAAGGTATTTTTCCAAGTTAACTTTACTTTTATCTAGTTATTATTATCTAATTTTGGATACTAAGCTAAGCATAGTTGGTTGGTAGGTTGAAAAATGTTTTTTTTTACTTATTTGTAATAAATTACAATCTACAGACCCGGGTACCTTTTGTTAACAATTTTCTATTTTTAACCGACTTCAAAAAAGGAGGAGAACCGATTTCCATAATTCTTTTTTTATTTGAAAGGGTATGATTGCAAGGTGGTCCCATATTCACCAAGTCAGGATCTGATGATGGGATGCCAGGAAAATCAAGGGAGACCCTTAAATGTATGGTCAAATTCAATTTTTTTATTTGAAAGGGTAATTGCGAGTTGGTTCCATATTCACCAAGTCAGGGTCTGATGATGGGATCCCAGAAAAATCGAGGGAAACCCTTAAATTTGCCCTATGGTAGCCTGCAGAATAAAATTGTGCCACTCAATTGCTCTGCGCTGGATATCGTACAAGGCGACTAAGGAATCTTGTGTCACGCGATAACTTTTCTCCCGGAACAGGCAGCAGCGTCTGCCGGGGTATTCCACCAATAAGCTGCGCTCGCCAACTGAAGTCAGTTTTTTTTTTTTTTTAAATATACTTTTATTATGTAACATTTTTTTAACAATTTATTAATTGTTAAAAAATCGTTGTTATAATTCTAATAATAATCGTACTATATCTTGATTTACCTCATGAGATTATAGCCATGTGGGATGTCGATCAACAGTGATTGTTCCGATAGTTGTGACGGTTAATGGTTTAATCGCCAAGAGCTTCGACCAACATCTCAAGAAGCTCGCGTTGGGAAGCTGGATTAAGGGTCAGATACAGAAGGCTGTCCTTCTTAGCACGGCACGTATTGTGAGGAGGTTTCTGTCTCTGTGACCTTGACCACCGATAGTTTGGATCTTGTTCGCGCTATCGGGGGGATTCTGTTTTTTATATTATTTAATGTATTTTTTTTAAATATTATATATTAAAAAATGTATGAAATAAAATATTAAAAATAAATAAATATCATACTACTGTATATTAATACTACTAAAATATTGGATTTATAGAGTATACGGCTTGACGTGAAGCGGTTATCATAGCCATATAAACATTTGGAACAACTAAAGTCGCTTTTGGACCGCCACCCCAGCTGCTAAACTAGCAGCTCTTTGCTTTCTAGTGACGTCACTCACAGAAACACAATAATCTTAAAGGGAATGGTACTTGGCTGCAGTATTCTGTGGATGTTTTCACAGTCGGGCAGTATTTATATACTGCCCGACTGTGAAAACATCATCACCGAGTGACATAAGCGACTCTATTCAATTTGAGCGTATTGGTATATGAGTTGGTGTTAAGGGGGCTGTTCCAAATAACGCCGAAAAAAATACTAATTTTATTTGCTTTCCAAAACTTACAAAATCCGTACATTACATTACCAGAAAGGAAGGAGATGCTGCAATGGCAGCGGAGGTGGCGGCGCGCGAGCGATATTTTATGTTGCGAGCGTTAATATGGCTACGGTAACCGCTTCAGATCAGGCGGGCCGTATGCTTGTCTGCTACCCGACGTAGTATAAAAAAAATACATACATGCAACGTAACAGCAAAAAGAGCTTGATCATACAACATTGTTTATGATGTTGCTCTACGAGACGGTATATAGAATTTGCAGTTTTTAGAACGCAAATAAAAAATAAAGTTCATGCGTACCTCTTGGACAATTTGCCAAAACTATCAGTCATCCTCCTATTCATTATGTATATGTATGCTTGTATATAATTTTATATGTATTATATATTTTGTTATTTATGTATTGTTATTAATTTAATTTTGTATGCCACATTCGTGTATGTCTGCTCTTCCTTCTTCTTCTTCCTATAGCATTAAGACTGCTTATGGATCTTTAAATTGTGTTAATAAAGTTTAAATAAATAAAATTAACACATTTGTCTTTTCTTTTTCGAACAGGGTATGATATATTAAGTAATCTCCACAGACATTCAATTTGAATGTCTGTGGTAATCTCATAGCCTCTCAACGTATTTTTTAGAAAGAGAAATCGTTTCTAATTAATGAAATTGACGCGTTTATTAAAAAAAAAATTGCCGTGTGGTTTCCGGTAGAGTAGAATAGAAACACTCCGTTTCTTCCCGTGGATCTCGTGCAAGGCGACTAAGAGTTAATACATTATCAAATGTCGATCAGGCCTCCCCAACCCGTTTGGCCAGCGTGGGGAGTATAGGCTAAATCCTCCTTCCGTCTAGTACGGTCGGGAGAGGGTCGTGCTCCTGTAGTGGAGACTAAAAATGGACCTGATGATGATGATGATTAAAAAAAAACTTTATGTAGAATATATAATTATATTTTAACCACTTTCATTGAAGCGAGTATAATTCACTGCAGCATACCAGCCCTCACTGCCCCCCGATACTGCGTCACTGACTGCAATTCAATGACGTCACGCTTCATGATTCAGTGCCTCCTGTGATACCAATATGATATATACATAGTGTATAATGCCTACATAAAGGCTTTCAAGTTCTATTATTTGCATCTATAAGTACTTTTTAGGGTTCTGTACCTCAAAAGGAAAAACGGAACCCTTATAAGATCACATCACTTTGTTGTCCGTCTGTCTGTCTGTCTGTCAAGACCCTCTATGTCGAGAATGCGTGGAGGTATCAAGCTGAAATTTGAACTGTATACTCAGGTCTACAATCACATGAAGTTGTAAAAAATTAAACTGCAAAGTTTACGTAAAAAGAAAGACACGGTCGTTTATTAAAAAAAAGATACGATCAAAAAAAAAGATACGATCAAGGGTAAACCTTGAGAATGTGTCGAAATATGCGTTTTTTTAATAAACGACTGTATCTTTTTTTTGATCGTATCGTTTTTTTTTTCAAATTTCATAGTTCAAGTTCAACGGGAAATTTCATAGGCAAGTAACTTCGTTATAGACTACAGGTATAAGAATAAATCTCAAAATATACATCTGTAATTAAATCTTAAATAATAGGGGGTCTATATTTTTTATAGGGGGTCGAAATTTCAAATTGAAGCTACTAGTTCAAATGGGTTGTCATATAAAAGGGCTCATTTACCCTTTTATATGAAAAAAAAAAAAGACTCATATGAATGTGCACATTGCAAAATATATTTTATTTATTTTTTCCTACGTAGGGAACCCTCGATGGGCGAGTCCGACTCGTACTTGTCCGGTTTTTTTTTGTCGGGACGCGGGACCACGACACATTCCCACCACTTTGTCTCCTGTGTAGCCAGGATTAACAGCAGCTACCACCAAAAAGGCAATGAACAGTGAAGTCCATTGCAGTCCCGGGGATTATTTAGGGAGGGGTAAGATTACGGCTACCTTAGAGCTCACAACAAATTTAATCAGAAGAAATTAGTAGGAGTGAGAAGCTTCTGGAATTTGACTTCCCCTCTTAGCAATGTGAGAGACAGCAATATGGCAAATAAGGCATAAAAGCCTAATACTAGTACGGACAAAAAATCTGTAAGTACTTATATTTTTTTGTCCGTGCTAGTGTAGTATGTAGCACAATGGCAAATTTGTATGTTTTACCGTAACTTAATGGTTTACTGCGACACAGACGCATATTGCAACCCAGTAGTATAAATAGCATTAAGATATTAGAATAAAGGCTCTGCTCATGTACAACAACAAGTGTCTACATTGTCATTGGTGCTCCTCGGAGCGCCCTCCACTAGCAACTATATCACGTTATTACACTACATACTAGTGTAATAACGTTATTACACTACATACTAGTGTAATAACGTGATGGGATAGTTGCTAGTGGAGGGCGCTCCGAGGAGCACCAATGACAATGTAGACACTTGTTGTTGTACATGAGCAGAGCCTTTATTCTAATTTGACTTCCCCTCTTAGCAATGTGAGAGACAGCAATATGGCAAATAAGGCATAAAAGCCTAATACTAGTACGGACAAAAAATCTGTAAGTACTTATATTTTTTTGTCCGTGCTAGTGTAGTATGTAGCACAATGGCAAATTTGTATGTTTTACCGTAACTTAATGGTTTACTGCGACACAGACGCATATTGCAACCCAGTAGTATAAATAGCATTAAGATATTAGAATAAAGGCTCTGCTCATGTACAACAACAAGTGTCTACATTGTCATTGGTGCTCCTCGGAGCGCCCTCCACTAGCAACTATCCCATCACGTTATTACACTAGTATGTAAGCGTGTCTTTACGTCTAGCGCCTCACTCACTCGCAGGAACACAACAACCCTCAAGGGAATTGTTATTTGGCTGCGGTATTCTGTGAGGTGGAGGTACATTCCCCAGTCGTGTAGCTTACAATTACGCTCCCTACCCCTCTTTTCGCCAGAGCTTCGTTTGACGAGCTCGGTGGTCCAATGGCTAGCAATGGCCACTTGGACTCCGAGGTCGCGAGTTCGATTTCCACACAAGATAAACATTTGTGTGCATGAACATATCGGTTTGTGTCGGTCTCGGTCTTTTCTATATATTTTTATCAGTTATCTAGCAAACATAGTACAAGCTTTGCTTACTTTGAGACTAGATGGCGCTGTACAATTTGTGCAGGAATATTTATGTATTATTTATGTGCATGTTGGCTCTGGCTCAAAAGATTACTCAAAATATTTATTAACTATATTAATAAATATTTTAATGAAATATCGAAACGGACAATGAATTCATTTCGTAGCATCAGTTCTGTTTTGTTAATATATTATGTTACTATTTTAGATAACAATATTTCATGTATATTTATGTATATGAGGAACAACAGTACAAAACGTGAGTGCTTTATTAAAATATTCAACAGCACAAACTTTTAACAAGCTCCTCGTTTATATGACGTTCGATATGATATCACTCTGCTGTCAAACTCATTTAAAAATCATAACAAGTTTTAAATACTTGATAAAAACTACTCAAAGTTGAAAAGTTGCCAACAGAGGGCGTATTTTTTAAATTTAAATTTCGCTCTACTACAATTTATAAGGTAGGCTTTTTCGCGTGACTAACTCATCAAATCAGTGTCGAAACTACCAAAAAAATAAGAATTCTTACTTTTTTAAAGGTTAGCGTTGCCAACCAGTTATGTCAGCAAATATTTAGATCTTTTTGAGTGACTTGAATAATTGTTATGCAGCGTCCTGGGGTTTAATAAAAGATTTGGAAAAGTGATATATATTTAAAATATTAAATTGACTAAAAAAAATATTTCATCATCATCATCATCAGCCTGTATCTACCCACTGCTGGATATAAGCCTTCCCCAATGCTTTCCACCAGATACGATCCTCCGCCTTCCGCATCCAGCCGCTCCTAGCCGCTTTCTTAAGGTCATCGGACCATCTAGTAGGAGGGCGTCCAACACTTCGTCGTCCTATGCGCGGCCTCCACTCTAATAACTTCCTCCCCCATGTGCCATCACTTACTCGGCAGATGTGACCGGCCCATTGCCACTTCAGCTTGCAAACTCTGAAGGCTATGTCGACCACTTTAGTTCTCCGTCGAATTTCTTCATTTCGGATTCGATCCCGCAGAGAAACCCCGAGCATAGCCCTCTCCATCGCTCGCTGCGCGACCTTTAGCCTGTGGACCAGTCCGATGGTCAGTGTCCAAGTCTCTGCACCATATGTCATTGCAGGGAGGACGCACTGGTTGAAGACTTTAGTCTTCAAGCATTGGGGTATCTGTGCGGCGAAGATGTGCCGAAGCTTTCCAAAAGCTGCCCAGCCCAGTCGAATGCGTCTATCGATCTCTTTGTTGAAATTACCCCGGCCAAGCTGTATGGAATGTCCGAGGTGGACATAGTCTTTAACTACTTCAATAGCTGCATTCTCTACGATAACCGGGCTAGGGATGACAAAATCGTTGTACATGACTTTCGTCTTGTCGAAATTCATCCCCAGCCCCACACGTCGAGATGCAGCATTGAGATCGACCAACATACGACCGAGATCCTCCAGCGATTCAGCCATTATGACCACGTCGTCGGCAAACCGAAGGTGTGAGATGTACTCGCCATTCACACTGACGCCCCGTTTTTTCCAGTCCAGCGTCTTAAATACGTCTTCCAGAGCAGTGGTGAATAGTTTCGGGGAAATGACATCCCCTTGACGTACTCCCCGCTGCAGCTGGATAGGCTTAGACTGCTGGTCCTGAACGCGGACTGTCATTGTCGCAGCGCTATACAACCATCTCAGCACCTCGATATAGCGGTGGTCAACTTGGCACCGCTGTAAGGATTCCAGAACAGACCAAGTTTCGATGGAGTCGAAGGCTTTCTCGTAATCCACAAAAGCCACACAGAACGGCAAATTGTACTCTGTGGTTTTCTGCACAATTTGCCGCAATGTATATATGTGGTCCACGGTACTATAGCGTTTTCGAAACCCAGCCTGTTCCGGTGGCTGGTAGTCATCAAGCCTTCGGGCGAGACGATTCGTGATAACCCTTGAAAACAGCTTGTACACGTGGGTCAGGAGCGAGATCGGTCTATAATTCTTCAATAAGGTTTTGTCACCTTTTTTGAAGAACAAGACGACCAAACTCCTGGTCCACGCGACTGGTGCGGTCCCATTGGGAATCAAACAGACGTTGTAGTTCCTTTAGAACCGGAGTTCCTCCAGCTTTCAACAGTTCTGTTGTAATTCCGTCCTCACCGGGAGCCTTACCATTTTTCAGCTGTTCAAGGGCTATCCTAATCTCACCCAGGCTGATGTCTGGAATATCCTCGGTTTCGTGTCGGGTTAGCGGGGCTCGGTGATCACTTACACGAGCAGCTGGTGTAGGGACAGGTGCATGTGCAGCATAGAGTTCGCCGTAAAATCTCTCCACCTCCGCGAAGATCTCTGGCTTAGAAGACACGACTCGACCATCCTCCAGTTTGAGCTTCGACAGATAAGCTCTTTCAGAAGGCCGAGAAAAGACTTTCAGCCCTTTGTTGCGCGCTATCACGTCCTCAACTCGTTTGACATTGAAGACGCGATAGTCCCGCCGTATCAGCCTTCTGATCCGCTTATTTAAAGCTGCATATTCTGTCGAAGCCCTAACAGACGCTGTCGCCTCTCGTCTCTTCTGCATAAGAGCCAGAGTTTCGCTAGAGAGCTTGGCCTCTCGAGCTCTATGCTGCCGCCCAAAGTGTTTGCTGCCGACTTCGTATAGTGTTGCCCCTATTCTCTCTGATGCCTCGTCCATGTCCGCAGTGGTTTCCAACGAGTTGAACCGGTTTTGAAGTTCCAGTTGGAACTTTTCCGAAGCTTGAGTGATTTGGGGAAGAGTTGGACGTAGATTCGACTTTATCATACGGACTCTTTCGAGTTTATAGCTGATATTTAGGGTGCCTCGTACAAGTCGGTGGTCGCTACCGGTACCAAACCTATTAACCACCGAGACATCCCTAAATATCCGCCTTTTATCCGTTATGATGAAGTCGATCTCATTCCTAGTCACTTTGTCGGGGCTTCGCCAGGTCCATTTTTTCTGGGGCTTCTTTTTAAAGAACGAGTTCATCAAAAAGAGCCCCTCCATTTGGAGGAAATTTACCAACATTTGCCCCCTGTGGTTCCTCGACCCCAAACCAAACCCTCCGATGACCGATTCATCGCATTCTGGTACTCCCACCTTGGCATTGAAGTCCCCGACAACAACTGTGAAGTGGGTCTTGGTGGTATTATGTATGGCCTTTGAAATGTCTTCATACATGGCCTCGACCTCTTCATCCTGGTGTGTCGTCGTTGGAGCATATACCTGTACTGCTTTCAAAGAGTATCTCTTCGTCAGTTTTAGCACAAGATATGCTACCCTCGACGACACACTGGATACCTCCACTACGTTGTTGACGAGAGCTTTATGGACGAGGAACCCGACACCGCCCTGGGAGAGCTGGTCTCCTTCACGGTAGTAGAAGAGGTTGCCAGATTCGAGTATCACGGTATCCTCTCCCTCTCGTCGGATTTCCGACAGGCCCAGAATCTGGCATTTGACTGACCTCAGTTCTACTTCCAGCTCTCCTACATCCTCGTCGCGCCTCAGTGTCCTTGTATTAAATGTGCCAATGGTCAGTTGATGGTGGTGGCCTGCCAACCGGAGATTGTTCGCACCCCCCGCCCTGCCGGAACCGATACCGCCACCTTGGCACGGGATAGCAGGGCTGCCGGGTACTGGGGGCCATATATTTCTGTTTGTGTTTAAAAAAATATTTATTAATAATAAAATAAACAACAATTAATATAAAAATGTTGTTATTTAAATTTCATTTAACCTATTTTCAGTACATGTAATAAAATCGTCCCGGCTTGCGATCTCATAGTTTCATTGTTGCGAACATTTCCTCGCGTACTAAAAAGTTCGTCAACTCCTACCTTTCTCGTACCATTAGCAAGTGTAACGCACTGACGGTATCACTGACTGTCAGTGCAAGATGCTTCTTCATGCTTCGCTTCAAGGATCCGACACTGCAACCACTTATACGGTTACAGTATCGGATCCTTGAAGCGAAGCATGAAGAAGCATCTTGCGCTAACAGGACACTAAGGTCTCTTGCCCGTTGCCGATGCGATTTGAGCTCCTCTTTTTGCTTAACATGAGGCGGAATGGAGGCTTTATGCTGGGGTATTTAAAAAAACAAATAATAATAATAAGTATGGCGACTTTTTACTAATACCTGCTGTTTTTGTTTTTTGTAAATACATTCATAGCAAACATAGAAAACAGTGAGAACAAGATAAACAGACATGTTCATGCACGAAAGTGTTTATCTTGTGCAGGAATCGAACCCGCGTTCTCAATGTTAAAGTGGTCGTTCCAAGCCATTCGACCAACGGGCTCCTCAATGATGATACGCCACTTTATAATAATAGTATACTTATATAAAAGGTATTTCTCTAAATAATACGGCATCTATAATAACATTTAAAAACAAAATAGCTAAGAAAACCTAATCGATACAACTCCAGCCTTTTAAAACATAAAGCTTGTTCAGTCATGCAGGAAGCCGCACTTTCATTCTTTCACCCGCAATCCTTTGTGTGAGGAATCTCGTGTGAGTAGATACATTCCCAGATGGGAGCTAATCGCCTGCCTTGTGCGATGACATGGCGAAAGAATAGACATATGTATCGCATACGATATCTATGTAGCATAGCATCCTTTGTTACTATACACATGTTTGTTTTATTTTTTTTTGTCTATTTCAGAAGGGGACAAACGAGCATGTGGGTCACCTGAAGGAAACCAATTACCACCATGGAGATCAGTAACATTAAGGGATCGCCGATCCGTTGCCAGCCTTTCTTTCTTTCTGGGGACCTCACTCACTCGCAGGAACACAACAACTCTCAAGGGAATTGTTATTTGGCTGCGGTATTGTGTGAGGTGGAGGTACTTCCCCAGTCGAGCACCTGAAAATATATACGCTATGCTCTACCTCTCTTTTCGCCAGAGCCTCGTTTGTCAGTCAGCAGGGTGCATCACGTGCAGGTGAGGTTGGCTTTAGATCAAAGATGTTGATGAACCCCTTACGCCCCAAAACCAACGCTTCAACTAACGCTTTTCTCAGCGTGGACTACATAAAATAAAGAATGAATATCAATTTCACTTTTACTCGGAGTGCAGGCCACACCGCGAGAAAATCTAAGTTCGCTTCACTATTATGGTGAAAGAACTTGCGAGTAATACCTAGAATGTTTAACAATATTTTATCAGAGGAGGCTTACATTAGTACACAAGTATTTAAAAGGAAACTTAAGGGATATTTGTTGGATGACATTGAATTAATATTCATTTGGGGTGATCCAGTTGATGTTTCCTTTTACTCATAAATCATTATTTAAAGTAGGTAATGTACTTAATTAGTTAGTATGTGAATTAGTTAGTGTGTGGCGAATTCGCAATTACTCAACTATGAAGCTATCATAGTTGAGTAATTGCGAATTCGCCAACAAACTACTATAATGGTCCATCTGTTTTAATGTCACTATTTCTATTGCAAACCCTTGGAATAAAACAGACGGGTGATGGTGATATGCTTGTTTGTCACTCAGCAAATTAAAAATGAATACCTCAAAAAAAAAAAACCTCAAGCTGTAGTTTCCCAGTAAAACTGCGATGGGTACAATTTGATAGTGCGGATCAAAAACCCAAACAGTACGCACCATTTGGGTTCCATTTTGTATGAATTTCCTACCGATGGCGAACGATACCGTAGGTATACTTTGATAAAACTTTAAAAAAAAAGCCACTAAAAACCACGCAATGTACTCTGCAATAACCCTGTTGAACTGTTTTCCCTGTTTGCAAAATAGAAAACTAGTCGCATCGACGACCATTGACAAACAAACTTGGACACGTTTTATAGATTTTATAATCGGTCAACGTTGGACCGATTCCAAGGGACGCTAGTTGACCTGCGTGGTCTAATCGAAGAGAGAAAGCGTAAAATATTACTAACTGCATTCTACCCATTGCTTTGTCCGCATGTATATGTCGCAGCCAATTCGTAAAATCCGCCGCATTACATAACGTCTAGCTGTTTTAAAAAATGGCAGAGCCATTATTTCTACTCGCCTATTTATCATATGATTACACGACCAAATTGTTACCTGATGGTGCATCACCAAGGATACTTTAATAATAAAATCAAATAGCTTGGCTATTTCTAATCAGAACACAAACCTATCCAAACCTAACCAAAAGATAATTTAAATACAATCTGCCTAAAGTTAGCCGTTTTATAATGTGTCGCAGCCAATTGGTAGAACCAATTGACTGCGACATATACACTACAGGGATGAATAGTAGTCTATTCTATCTCTGTGCTAAATTTATAAAAGTACTTTGACTCCGGGGTCGCGGGTTCGATCCTCCACAAGACAAATATGTGTGTGCATGAACATGTCTGCTTGTCTTGGTCTGGGTGTTTTATATTTATTGTATGTATGTATTTATTTACTAAAAAAGTAAGCTTCTCATAGTTTGAGACAAGATGGCCGTGTGTAATTTGTCCAGGAATATTTATTTATTTCATCCAAATCCATTTATTTGATTGCAGCAGTGCTGGAAAAAGTGTCAAATATCTATTCGTCTATGCTCACCAACGTTCGTGTTTATAGTATTAGTAGAAAGTTGGATAATAGAAGTAAAAGTCACTCATTATTACTCCCCATAATTTCAGCTACATTTTGTAATTCAAATCTAATGCGCTTCTGAAAATTGACACTGGTATATTTTAGTATCATCTGTATTTAATTAAAAAGTTCTAAGGAAACAAAAATGAATAATTTGCTGGAAACCAGCAAAGCGTTACCAAAGTCTTTACGCTGATCTTTTATGATTTACACCATACGTCAACACGCCGCTTTCTCTTGCCAAGAGGCTGAAAACTTTTCAGGCCCTCGTTGGGGACTGTTTTATTTTATTTCCTTTATTTGGATGCAATTTGAATTTGATTTTTAAAATATCTGGAATTTTTGATTATTCTTGTGTAGCCTTGTTTTGTATTGTAATTATTTTTTCAATATTCTTTTTCGATTTTCCGAAATTTTCTATGATAATAACCTTTACCTCGAGAGCAAATAAATACGAGCTCACGTGATGTTTATACATAATTAGCGACCAGCCCCCTTACCACCACCTACCACTTTAACTACACACCTACCATTCGATTTGAAATAGAGTTAATTATTCATTGAATAAGCATTCTATTCAGTTATTGAATCGCAACAAGAGTTGGTGGTAAGGGGGCTGGGCTCCTACCGGCTAAGCTGTAGCCGATTCCGAAAATCAAACATTTTTGATTGCAAAATTCAAACTTCAGCTTCTAAGCTGTTATGTTATCTGTGTTTATCTAATCACGTGTTTATCGTAGAAACACTGGAGCTCTACCGACTGAGCTGAAGATGTTTGTCAATAACTAAACCATAAGACATAAGAACATTGGCCGTGTGGTTTCCGGCAGACTAGAATAGAATCACTCCGTCTCTTCCCATGGATGTCGTACAAGGCGACTAAGGGAAATACATTATCAAATATCGATCAGGCCTCCTCAACCCGTTTGGCCAGCGTGGGGAGTGTAGGCCAAATCCTCCTTCCGTCTAGGACGGACGAGAGAGGATCGTGCTCCTGTAGTGGAGACTAAAATGGACCTGATGATGATGATGGAGACATAAGCTGGTAATCGGCTCCAACTCCGGCGGTAGGGTTGCCTGTTCCAGCTTCACAATGCTGCAATAAAATTATATTTCTACAGGTGAAAGAATTATTAAAAACAGTTTAGAAATTGTTGAGTTTATTCGTTGCAATCAAAAATACAAACCTTCTCTCTTTATATGTGTGTCATGTAGACACATACATATTGAGGATCTCGATGTGCCGTTTTGGGGTGTAAGTGGTTCATCAACATCCTTGAACCAAAGCCAACTTCACCTGCACGCGGTGCACCCTGCTGCCTGACTAACGAAGCTCTGGCGAAAAGAGAGGTAGGGGGCGTAATTGTAAGCCAGCCGACTGGGGAATGTACCTCCACCTCACAGAATACCGCAGCCAAATAACAATTCCATTGAGGGTTGTTGTATTCCTGCGAGTATGTGAGGTCACCAGAATGGAAGGATATGCTGCGTTGACAGCGGGGGTGGCGGCGACGCGCGAACGATATTTTATATTGCGACCGTTAATATGGCTACGGTAACCGCTTCACATCAGGCGGGCCGTATGCTTGACTGCCACCCGACGTAGCATAAAATAAAAAAAAAGTTATGCGTGTCTGTCTAATCGAATAGGCAAGTTAAGCAACGTCAACTGTAGCCTGTCTATGGATGCGTATATTTATCAAGCTCCTCCGTACTTCGGAGCGCACGTTAGATTATCGGTCCTGGCTGTTGTTATTATAGATGACAGTAGTTAAGTCAAGTCAGTGGCGTTTAGGAGGCTTGAAAACACTGACCTCCGCACTTGAGTATGCTCTAAACCCTTCGATTGAGTGGAGACCCGTATCCCAGCAATGGGATTGGGAATAAGGGTTGACGACGTAATGTACATAGTGGAGATAAGAACAGGCTATTTAATATGAAAAATATTTAAATTACAATTTGTTATTCAAGACCGTAAGTTAACTTGCCTAGAGAATAATGTCAATATTGAAACGAAAACTTCAAAGATAAAGGTTCTCTCGCCTGGTTGGGTTACTAGGCGAAAAACTCGCAACCCTGTGATATAACCGGAGGGTTGGTGCACAGGGGAGCATTAGATGTAGGCATGGGTTTGTTTATACTTATACGTAATTTATTATTTCGGAGATATTACTGCTCGTCAGCTTAAATTTGGAAGAGGAAGAAAACTTCGTCCTGCTAATGCCCACTAGAATCAATAGAATCACTTCGTCTCTTCCCGTGGATGTCGTACAAGGCGACTAAGGGAAATACATTATCCAATATCGATCAGGCCTCCCCAACCCTTCTGGCCAGCGTGGGGAGTGTAGGCCAAATACTCCTTCCGTCTAGGACAGACGAGAGAGGGTCGTGCTCCTATAGTGGAGACTTAAATGGACCTGATGATGATGAATTTCTTTTTTACTCCTACTAATTTCTTTTGATTAAATTCGTTGTGAGTTTCAAGGTAGCCGTGTAAGACAATGGCTGCCCCGGGACTGCAATGGACATCATTGTACATTGGCTTTTTTTTATTGGCCGCCGCTGTTAATCCTGGCTTCACAGGAGGCATAGTGAAGGGAATAATGACGGGCCCCCGTCCCGCTTAAAAAAATGGATATCTGGGCGACAGTACTTGAAATATTCCTATAAAGCAGACAAGCACCTGAGAGACTGAACTCTATGAATATACGAGTATGTATATGTGTAGGTACATATAAAACCTCTGATTTTCAGAGATAATAAATTTTTACCTAGCTAAATCGATTTATCGCCTCGTATACGACGTTCTCGCAAATTACAAATTATTTATATATACAAAATGGGGTTGTTCGGTAAATTTCATACAAATAATTTATCATTTACCTCGTAGCTCATTATTATTGTACTTATACGTGATATTAATGTTATTTTTGTGTTAAAATTTTGACTTTACAAGATATTTCATAGCGTTGATGTTTCCTCTTTTAAAAGTAAAATTCAGCCCTGACCAAAATTTACATTCTTCGTTTTCCGTGGTGTTCAGATTTCCATAATCTTTTCCCTCTGTCTCGGTGGCTTTTTCAGTAATGAAGAAAACTCGTTAACATCTGAAGGGTTGTTTGTGTCCGCTTGATTAATTGCCTCATCAACAATGCGTTGGATACTAAACTTCGCTTTGTTTTCGATCGAGTTTCGTTTTATAGCAAAAGTTGTTTATTAGAATGGTCTTTGGCCCTTTGGTCGTTATACGGTGTCATTTGATTTGAAAATTGTGACCTCGGCCAATTTGCAGGGGATAATGTATTGGAGTATCCAAGCTTTTGTTTATTTTCACGTCGTCAAAAATTTACGTCTGTTTGATGTACAGTGGCTATATATCTCTACCCCCGCTTCAACCGCAGCAACTCCTTAAGACTGGTAACTTCATTCACCCGCAAGGACACTACAATCCTTAAGGGTCTTTAACTTTTGCCTCAGCCTTTTTAGCTGACTTCATATACTAGAGGGTCTTTATTCTGTACCTCGGATCGATGTTTTGTATGCAGCCTAATTGGTTCAGCAAATTTATTATATATTGATTACTACTACGTCTACACGTCGCTTGCAATAATCTCATCAACATCACCCACTGGTACTTTCCCCAATGATTTTCACTATATACTATCCTTTGCTTTTCACATTCAGCCACTTCCAATCCTTTTTTAAGGTCACCGGTCCAACTAGAGAGGTCTCCACTCTAAAGACCTTTTCTCCTACAACAGAAATAAGCCCATTAACAGTTTCATGAACATAAATAGTTGTTGTCAAGAACTCACTGCCATCTGATTCCATCCATAACCATCTTGATAATTGGCGATCTGACGACGTAAGTTTTTTAAATCATTTCATACCTGAAACAGTGAAATTGTGGAATCAACTTCCGTCAGCCGTGTTTCCAAACAAATACGACATGTCAGCTTTTAATAACAAGCTGACAACGGAATGGTGTACCCTTCATCATTCACATAAATACATAATAAGTGAAATAAAAATTGAATGATTTATGTCTAAATACTTTTTGCACATCTAAGTACAGTTTTGTAATGTTTAATGAATTGAATAACTATCAGCGAGTTGTGTAACCACTATTCCACTATTACCAGTGGAATTTTCGAAAGTCCTTCCTTAATAGGACCTCCTTTGTTAATTTTACCCGTATCCGGGCCCTACCGGTTAAGCTGAAGCCGATTCTCATCGGATTTTTGGATTGTGAAAATCTAACTGCAGCTTAGATTTATGGTGCATGTATGTAGAAACTGTTGAGTACTACCGAATAAGCTGAATATGTTTGTTAATAACTTTAACGTCAGAAATATTTTTCAAATCTAAATATTCGATGGTAATTGGCTTCAGTTTCGGCGGTAGGGCTGTTCAGTGGTTTTGGTTACACGTTGATTGAACAGTCAGCTTTTATATAGGATAGGTCCTATGTATTTTTAAAATAGCTACAATTACTAATTTTGTAAAAGGTAAAGAAAGACCTACAAAGGCAGACTTTCTAAAACCAGAGTTACATTTTCATTTTTATTGCGAGCCCTGCCCCCTTACCACCATCTCTTATTGCGATTCAATAACTGAATAGAATGCTTATTCATACCAATGAATAAGCGACTCTATTTCAAATAGATTAGAGTCGCTTATTCATTGGTATGAATAAGCAATCTATTCAATTATTGAATCGCAATAAGAGATGGTGGTAAGGGGGCTGTTTATAGTCGAATAGCAATGGCCACTTTGACTCTGAGGTCGCGGGTTTGATCTCAGTACAAGACAAACATTTGTGTGCATGAACATGTCTTTTTGTACTGGTCTGTGTATTTTCTATGTAATAAAAGTATGTTTTTATAAAAAAGATGTATTTAAGTACATTTATCTGTCTGTCAGGTTGTCTAGTACCCATATCTAATACAAGCTTTGCACTTAATTTGAGATAGATGGCGCTTTGTGAATTGTACAAAAATATTTATTTACAATAAATATTCTTTGCACATAAAAAAAAAGATTACAAGAGTTCAAGTAAGTTTTATTTATTTTATTTATTATTCTTCTTTTAAATCTTTTCAACATAGACTTCAAAGTAAAAGAATTAAATTCTTTCAAAGAAATACTTTACGTGTCTGCTAGTTTTCCTTTAACTTACGCCACACAATAGTACAATGGTATTTCCGTCATCCAGCATTGGCACTGTGAGATTTACTAAGTTTTCCTCACACGAAGGATTATTATACATACTATTGTCCCATACTCTATTGTGCTAAATAAAAGCATTACTTTAATATTCTCTGTAGAGGGTTAATGGAAAAAAGGAAAAAATATATAAATTGACATATGAATACGGAAAATGTACGGAATGGGAGTTCTTTTTATGTTCACCGTAGATACACCCTTCTTTTTCTTTTGAGACATTGAAATACGATTAACCGATTCAATGTTTTTGTTACCAAGTAAAAAACTAGCAGATAAATAAATAAATATTCCTGGACAAATTACACACGGCCATCTAGTCTCAAATTCGGACTCGGACGAGCTCGGTGGTCGAATGGTTAGCAATGGCCACTTTGACACCGAGGTCGCGGGTTCGATCCCCGCACAAAAAACATTTGTGTGCATGGACATGTCTGTTTGTCTTACTTACTAACTGGTAAGCAACTTTACTACATATTATATTTGAATACATTTTTTTGTAGACATACATCTAAAACACAGAAAACACCCAGAATACAAATAGATATTTTCATGCACACAAATATGGATTGTACCCGCGTCCTCGGAATCATAGCAGCCATTTTTTTTTTAGACAAATTACGCAGCGCCATCTAGCCCCAAAGTGACAGTGACAACTGATAAACATACGTAAATACATTTTTTATTTGTAAATACATACTTAAGATACATAGAAAACACCCAGACCAAGACAAACAGACATGTTCATGCACACAAATGTTTGTCCTGTGTGGGAATCGAACCCACGAGCGTTGATGTCGAAGCCGCGTCATTGACCGCTACGTCACCGAGCTCGTCATTAGTATAGTAGCCATTGCTAACCATTCGACCGGGCTCGTCATAAAATATATACAAATGATGTCAGTTTGAAGATCTTTCGAGAAAAATAAAACACTTATTCATTTGGTCTTTAAATTTTGAGAACCAATTCAATTTCTACTTCTACATAGTGTTGCTAATGTAGTTTCAAACCATTTTATGGAATTGCCTCATCCATTTTGACAAATTACAAACTTTCATTGGTTTTTCTAATAAAATACCCACGCGCACTAATATATATTATCTCATTGAATTTGAAAAATCTTGCCGAAGATGTATGAGGATAAAATTGTTCCACGTTAAAAAAGTCCTCTACTATGGTTTTACGAACAGGTGAAAATATTTAGCATTAGCCTGTCCGTGACTTCGCCCCGGGGTTTGCCCATCGGCAAAACGTTGGTATATTTCTTATAGAACTATTTACTTAAAAAAATAAATAAGAAAATTATAAATTTGAAAATCTCGCGCCAAAATTTGGAAGACAAAATGGACGAAATTTGGTACGAGTTGCAAAAAATTCTATTTATCTTCTATGGGTGGAATGTATGGATGTTTATTTAACCGTTTTTACGCGCGTACGAAGTTCGCGCGAGCTTCTTAAGAACGTATCTCGGTATCCTGTTTCGGTCGCCCGCTCGTATGTCTCGAGCGGTTTTATATACATTTTCGTAATTTTTTTGTTTTCAAATATAAGCTCATTAGTTTCGGAGATAAGGTATGGTCACAATAAGTATGGTAAATTTTCGTATATGATGCCTGTATTTGCCTGTAAGAAATTAAACAACTATTTATTTAAAAAATAAGAAAGTAATAAATTAACTTCCTATAGATTGAAGAAATACTTCCAAGAAGTCCATGACTTTAAAATAACACGGTAAATCCATATATTAACAATTGGTTGCCGCTCCGCTTCGACTAGATGCCGCACTATCTAAAAACAACAGCTCCGTGAATGCGGCAACTCAATATTGTAGTGTGCGTAAAACAATGTGCAGAGATGCTAGTGTGCGTGAAGAATTGTATTGGAACTGATGTGCAGAGATGCTAGTGTGCGTGAAGAATTGTATTGCAACGGGCTCGGGTACGCCGAGTTCGGCGTAGTATTTGTTGCCGCTTTTTACAAATGCGCCGCGGCATCTAGTCGAAGCGGAGCGGAGACCAATTGATAATCTAAGGGTAAATCATTCATTATTGTGGGTACAAACTGACATTTTTTTGTTGGATTGTACGAGAGAAATGATTTCCAACTATAAGCGTTTTGTAGTCGATACCATCCACCCCGGTCGTTCAGCCCCGTAAACGGGGCAGTTGGGAAATTTTGTTTCATCGACCCCGGTGGTGTCGACGACGTCGTTTAATGGGGTGGCTGGTACAGATCAAGGTTCATCTACCTCGGCGTGGTTTTTAAAGGGGTAGTTGGCACCGATTGAGTAGTATACGCCCCGGTAGTGTTCAAAACAGGGAGATTAGAATATTATTTTATATACATAAAATATGAACTGAAAATAAAAAGAAATTTGTTTGTAACAATCAGTTTTTATTATGGGTATAAAAATACTATCAATCATACACTCATGGACAAATTTAGAGGAACGCAAAGGTATCTTGCGTACTGGCCTCATACCATACTTTAGTAAATCTTATAAAAAAAGAAAGTTTTAGAATTTTCTTTATTTTTTTTAGAATTTTCTTTATTTTTATGTAATTATTGCGTAATAATGTGCTCTTCATACTGCGAAAAATTAACTTCTTTTTATGAATTTAAGTTTATTTTTAGGTTTTGTTTAAATTTTTGCCCCGCGTTCCTTGTGCCTCGTGATAAGGGTGAATTTATACTGCAAATAAACTGAGAATGCCAGATCTAAACGCCACTCAAGTTGCTAGGGCTGTTACTTTAATTGAAACTGGGGACACCTACAAACATGTGGCCCAAATATTACGAGTAGGTATCAAAGTCTGTGGTACACCAGGTTGTCAAGAGGTATCGGCAGACCGGACAGTATACGAGACTCGCAGGACAAGGACGTAAATGGAAAACTGTGGCCAGAGACGACCGGTTCGTCGTTACCAGCGTACTCAGAAACCGAACCTTGACGTCTTCTGAAGTAAGAGCGAAGCTTTAAGAAGTTCGAGGTGTTACAGTAATCACACAAGACTGTGAGAAGAAGACTGAAATCGGCTGGAATAAATTCACACTTGCCTGCCAGAGATCCTCTTCTTGCCAGATGCCATCGAGTAGCTCGAGTCGATTTTGCTCGAAATCACGAAAATTCACAGATGAGTCCAGATTTTGCCTGAAGCCAGATAATGAAAGGATTAAAGTGTGGAGACGCCTGGGAGAGAGGTACGCTCAGTGCAACATCATTGGAAAAGACGCATACGGTGGAGGGTCAGTTATGGTATGAGAGGGTATTTTTCGGGGGCACGTACGGAACTCCGCGTCATAGAGAATGGGTCACTAACAGCGGTACGATATGTAACCGAGATTTTGGAAGAAATTGTAGTGCCATTTCCCCCTTTTCTAGAAGATAGATTCGTTCTTATGCAAAATAATGCTCGCCTGCATACTGCGGTCGTAGTTGTTGAATACCTTCTAGACGTACAATCAATACTATGGGGTGGCCAGCTCGCCAGTCTTAAACCCCATAGAGCATGTATGGGATATTGGAAGACAAATTAAAAAGAGAAATCCTGCCCCCGCTAATATGAGAGATCTTAAAAACGAATTATAGGAAGAATGGAATGCAATTCCTCAAGATTTTATTGATAACTTGATTAGGGGAAGGAGACTGGAAGCTGTTTGTAGAACTCGAGAGGGCAATACTAAATACTGATTAATGCCCACGTTATGGCATTTACTAAGCAATTCAAAAAAAAAATGTTTAAAGCTGTCTCCTTCCAATAAAATTTCTTTTTTTTTAATTTGCTTAATTTTGGCCCTTAGATCGTTTTTCTTTTTTCAACTTTTACAATTTTAAATTATCGTATAATAAACAAAATCCAATTAAATAAATTTAATTCTCACAAACATCTATGATATTTTACTTCATATACTCAAATTTTGTGTTCCTCTAAATTTGTCCATGAGTGTATATTTAAAAATTCTAGAAACCTAGTTGATTTGATAAAAACAGACATACCTAGATATAAACCCAATTAATTTATAACCCATTATAATAATAATAATATATAATTTATTACATAATATATATAATTGTTATATAATATATTGTGTTAGGTATATAATAATGGGGTGTATATCTACTTATGTTTGTTTTTATCATGTCAACTACGTTTCTTTATAAAAAAAAAGATATATTTTTATACCCATAATAAAAACTCATTGTTGCATAGAAACTTCTTTTTATTTTCAGTTAAAATTTTATGTATATAATATTTAACTATACTCTGATCTCCCTATTTTAAACACTACCGGGGCGTATGCTACTCAATCGGTACCAGCCACCCCTTCAAAAACCACGCCGGGGTAGATGAACCTAACTATACGGGGTAAATGAAGGAGAATCCCTCCCTGAGTTCCACTACTCAGGCCGCCCGACGTATTCTGGGGCGGCCACTATGCCACTCTGTATCTCTGCCAGGAGCAGGCGTAAGAAAAGGACGGTGGCACGTACCCCTGAGCTCTATATCGAGGTATGTAACATAAGGGGACTTCACTCCAACCTGAATGCCGTCCACCAGCATCTTGAGACGGCTAAGCCAGCCTTGCTCTTTTTGACTGAGACACAGATATCCCCACCATCTGACATCTCGTATCTGCGCTAACCAAACTGGAACACAATTTTGTGCCACGAGCCGGTGTATGCGCGTACGTTAGGGAGGATATCTGTTGTCGACGTCTTGGCAGTCTTGAAGAGCGGGGTCTGTCAATTATGTGGCTGCGCGCAGATTTCGACGACCACATTCGTATCTACGCGTGCCTCTACAGGTCCCACAGCGGTAACGCCGAAACGGAGCGCCTTGTTGAGCACATCCAAACGACGACTGACAGCCTACTCTAGCAAATAAATAAAAAATAAATAAAATTCATTTATTTCGGATAACTTACATGATCCACTGATAGTACATAACATTTGAAAATTAGTGACAATTTCAATTTTAAAATTTGGAACTTCAATTGAAATACCTACAAATCTCAATGTTAAATAAAACTAAATACAAAATGTCAATGTTTAGTTAAAATTTAATGTCCATTACAATGAAACGAATTACCAAATTAAATACAAATAAATAATCATAAACTATACAATTAATGATTTAAAACTGTTTCTATGGTATATTATTTATATTTGACGAGCTCGGTGGCGTAGCGGTCAATGACGCGGCTTCGACACCAACGCTCGTGGGTTCGATTCCCACACAGGGCAAACATTTGTGTGCATGAACATGTCTGTTTGTCTGGGTTTGGGTGTTTTCTATGTATAAGTATGTATTTACAAAAAAAAATGTATTTACGTATGTTTATCAGTTGTCTAGTACCCATAACACAAGCTTCGCTTACTTTGGGGCTAGATGGCGCTGTGTAATTTGTCTGACAATATTTATTTATTTATTTATTTATTTATTATTATATATTATTATTATTATATATTATTTGTCAAAAATTGAAATTTTTTGAAATTTTTCTCTTCTATCAGAGTTGTCTCATCGGCATTGTTACAGTGACATGCCTGTCACAGCAATGCCGAAGGAAAGGGCAGTCTAATCTATCTGCTATCATTTTCAAGATGACATTGGATGCTTTCTGCCGAAATTGTGGTTATGGCCTTCCTTCCTTCAAATGCCTTCTGCCGAGATTGTGGTTATGGGTGACTTTAATGCCCACCACATCGAATGGCTTGGGTCACGCTCAACTGACCATGCTGGAAGATCTTTTTATGACTTTGCCTTGGCAAATGGTCTAACGCAGCTGGTCTCTTCACCTACACGGGTACCGGATGTGGAGAACCATTTGTTGGCGCCCCTCTTGGATCCTCAGATCATTGCCTGATAGAATGTGTGGTGCCACTCATACACCAAAAGCGACCGCGTACAGCAGGTATCCGTCGTGTGTGGCATTTCAGGTTTGAGATTGGGATGGGCTGCGTGACTTCCTGGCTTCCTACCCCTGGGGGCCAGTTTGCTTCTCGCTGGATGATCCTAGTGCCTGTGCAAATGCTGTCGCTGATGTGGTTCTGCAGGGTATGGAAGTATTTGTTCCTAATTCTGCGGTGCCCATTGGCGGCAAATCTCGACCATGGTTCGGTGGGTCTTGCAGAGCCGCGTCGCGTCAGAAGCAAGATTCCTACCGTGCCTGGTCCAATGCTCGGGCCACTGGAGATCCAAATACCGGCGTACTCAAAAAAAATACAACGCTGATTCCAGATCGTTGAAGGGTTGTATCGCGAAGGCAAAGTCCAGATTTATAAGCGAAATTGGCGAGAGACTAGTGTGCTTGCCATCTGGGTCTCGTGCGTTCTGGTCGTTCGCCAAAGCCGTTCAGGGAAACTTCTGTCAGTTGTCGTTTCCACCACTGCAACGGATGAATGACTCGCTGGCCCATACTGCAAACGAAAAAGCCGATCTTCTAGGGTTTCTTTTTGCATCTAACTCGACTCTCGATGACCAGGGAGCCACACCACCTACCATCCCTCGGTGTGAGAGCTCTATGCCAGAAGTTAAGTTCACGCAAAGAGCCGTAGGTAGAGCGCTCCCTGGACATCCATAAATCGAGTGGGCCGGATGGCATTCCGTCCCTTGTTTTGAAAATGTGTGCCGCGGAGTTAGCCCCAATTCTAGCCCGCCTTTTTCGGTACTCGTACTCGCTTGGCGTGGTCTCCAGCTCGTGGAAGGAGGCTTTGGTTCACCCGATCCCTAAAAAAGGTGTTTGCTCAGATCCGTCCAACTACAGGCCCATTGCTATAACATCCTTGTTTTCCAAGACAATGGAAAATATTATCAACCAACAGCTGATAACATACCTAGAGGATCACCAGCTGATTAATGATCGCCAATATGGCTTTCGCCATGGTCGTTCGGCTGGTGATCTTCTGGTATATTTGACTTATTGTTCGGAGGAGTCAGTGGAAAGCAAGGGCGAGGCTTTGACTGTTGGTCTGGACATAGCAAAATTTTTCCAATCGCCCCGTTAACGGGGCGGGACTAGGGCAGAAACTGCGTGATGCGGACGCCCGATCGTAGGCATAAGTGCTCTATTGCGGGGACCGCGCCTATGTCCAATGCGGAAAGGTGGGCTCCGCGTTCGTGCAACGTGTCCCGCCTCCCCGCAACGGAGTCTAATTCGTTCATTTATACCGAGTCGTCTATTTGTGGTAATCGAATATTTTGGTACTCCTTGACACATTAAGACGAAGTCATGCGCTTACTCACGCGCGTAGACCTGCTTGACGCAGTTTCAACCCAACAGATCGACGTATAAGTGAGTTCACATAGTACTCTTAGGGATATCGAGAAAAAAATCACCTTTCCGAACGAGGGATACGAATGACACTTGAGCTAATGGCCACATAAAAAGTTCGTCCTTTTTATAATGTGCGCTACTCTTGGGCCGAGTATGGGATGACTGATGATGCACGCCGTGGAATGATTTAAGAGGAATCTGCTTTGATTTAAGGTAATTTAGTTAGATTTTTTTATAGTCACCATTATGGTTTTTTTTATGAGATTAGTGTTTTTTTTTACAGAAACACTCCTTTGATATCGCATATTCTAAAATATCGGGAAACAATCCTTAGTAATAAACCCGCCTTGTTGCATATATGTAAGTGTGTAATTTTTTTTTTTTTACTGTTATTTTTAATTTGTATTGTGAAAATAGAGCATAATTATTCTATCTATCTATTATAATCACTTTTTTTTATTTACACCTATTTACACTAACTTTATTGACTACAAAATAAGGGTACAAAATGCGGACTTAATGCTAAGAGCATTCTTTATATTATATAGGTATGTAGAAAAACACACAACCACAACAATCTCCATAACTGACATGATCCAGCCAAATGTTTGTCGATCAAACAAATATATTTTACGCTTTGCAATCGAATTTCTATGTCGCTCATTAAAATTTCAATAAAAAAAGACACAAGTTTCTTAGAACTTTCGAATTATATGTAATAAAGTTTTGCGACAATTATTATTTAAAAGAAGAGATTATAACCGGAAACGTAAACGGTGTGTGCTGGACCACAACAAAAGTCAAAACTTCAGCTCTCGCTCCGTCTCACTCTCTCCTTCCGACTTTGCCCGAACGAACATTACAGAGGTGATCGTGACGCGTTACAAGCCCAAGCGTGACAGCTCAGTCTCATTCAAGCGAAATAAAGTGCGCAGCCCGCCTAGAATAGTTTTCACTTTAAAAAGTCTGACTACAAAATTCTAACACTTATTTTTTTGTTACAATCGTCAAATTTCTCTTTCTTTACTAATGTTGCTGACGCCATAATGAAATAATATACCCTAAGTCAGGGTCTCAGAGTTGAGACGATTCTAATGACACCGCATATGTATTTATTTATTTTATTTAAACTTTATTGACCACAAAATTACAGAAGGGTACAAAAGGGGGACTTAACGCTAAAAACGTTCTACCGTTAACCTTCGGAATAAGCAGAAATATATGAATGCGGTTCTAAAGCAAACGAAAAGAAAATAAGATCTAGAAAATAGAGATAACAACTATTCAAGTAAAATAATATTCTATTCAAATAAAATAAACATATTATAATTATCGCATACGTCAAAATCATCAAGCGGTTTAGGTGTAGCGCGTGCCAAAGAAATACACATACCTATTTGGGGTGTAAGTAGTTCTTTTTTTTTACCTACATTTGGGTTGTAAGTGGTTCATAAACATCTTTGAGCCAAAGCCAACTTCACCTGCACGCGGTGCACCCTGCTGACTGACAAACGAAGCTCTGGCGAAAAGAGAGGTAGGGAGCGTAATTGTAAGCTACCCGACTGGAGAATGTACCTCCACCTCACAGAATACCGCAGCCAAATAACAATTCCCTTGAGGGTTGTTGTGTTCCTGCGAGTGAGTGAGGTCACCAGAAAGCAAGGAGATGCTGCGTTGGCAGCGGGGGTGGCGGCGCGCGAGCGATATTTTTATGTTGCGAGCGTTAATATAGCTACGGTCACCGCTTCACGTCAGGCGGGTTGTATGCTTGTCTGCCACCCGACGTAGTATGAAAAAAAAAAACTACTAGAAAAACAAACCCCTCGTTTCATTGTCATTCGGTTAAAAATTGTATGAGCACGGAACAAGTATTAGTAGTTTCAGCATGAAAGGGATATTTTAAAATTTTAATTTCCTCTTTGGCCTGTGTTCCGTATATTCGTGTCAGAAACAGTTCTATATTTTAATAAAATTTACATAACCCTGTTTTATTTACTCACTTTGAAGTGAAAGCATCTCAATTATAAAACGAATTCATCCTACTTTTAAACATACATAAAAGTGTAATTAGAATCTACATGTTTTTGTACGGGGTTTCCCTTAAGTGAATGTGTTTAGAGCGTACTCCAGAACGCTGTTAAGTGCGGGTTATCCAGTGTTTTCTAGCCACTTAAAATCCACTGAGCTAAGCTTAATGACTGTCATCGGATGACAAATGTCTTGAGACAAGACAATTAAATTAAAAAAAAAGTATTCTCGCAGCTTTGTCTTACTAATTTTCATGGCGAAACTATTTCGATTCAAAGCAATCTCAATCGTTACATAAAGTTGAATTTTGTAGTTTCGCAGCTTTGTCTCACGGATTTTCGATCAGCCCCCTTACCACCATCTCTTATTGCGATTCAATAATTGAGTAGATTGCTTATTCATACCAATGAATAAGCGACTCTATTCCATTTGAAATAGTGTCGCTTATTCATTGGTATGAATAAGCATTCTATTCAGTTATTGAATCGCAATAAGAGATGGTGGTAAGGGGGCTGGGCACGTGTCCCGACGCGAGTTTAACATTTTTTACCCATCCCAAAAAGTGCACAAAGCTTCTAAAGAAGATTCCACTTCAAAAATTTAAAACCCCCGACCTACGAGTATAGTCAAGCCCTTTTATTTGATACCCATATTGAGGGAATTGTGAAAAAAAAATATTTAATTCGCAATTTCGTGTCGGCGGCCATCTTCGACGAATTTTCATCAAACATAGCTAAGAATACGCGAGAATAATTCGCCTTTCAAATAAAAATAAAATCAAAATCGGTTGTTCCGTTTGGGAGCTACTATGTCCCAGATAGACACATACACACAGACAGAGTCAAACTTATAACACCCCGTCGTTTTTACGTCGGGGGTTAGTAAATATACCCATCCATAGACAGGCTGCTGTTTGCGTTGCTTAACCTGCGTGTTCAATTAGACTGACATGCGCAGCGACGCCATTCTTTATTGCTTTGCATAGTATCTATACCCGTCACACAAATTTATTTCGTCAGCATATAAAGGATTTCTTTGTTCTGCGAAAATTCAATTAATTTGAATAAAACCGGTTTAAACCACCGCAAACCAAATAATGCTAGTAATTACTCAACGCCATTGAGTTTGCGCACCACTCAACGTTATACGGATGAGTCGTGTTCAAATTCTCTTTCACGTGTTTGTGGTTAGGATGTCGCTATTTAAATGAAATATCAGTTAGTTTATTGTACACAATTTATTGCACAAATTAATCTCTAATAAATAATTTACTATTAAATATTCCTGGAAAAATTACATACTGCCATCTAGTCTAAGATACATACATCGTATAGATAAATCGACGTAGCTTGACTTATTTATTCGCTTCAGTTGGTTGTATAGTGATGCAGCATATAGGGTGTAGTATAAGATCAAGATAGTGCAGTATGTCAATTCCCTGGCATTCTCTCCTGTCGACCTCACCTCCCCTCTGAGATGAATCTGGAATAGTTTGTATGGCGCCGCACACACGTTCATTCGTGATCTGCGCAGACACCATTAGTGTAGTAGTAAACGACGCGACATTTGTATGGAGTGTCCGGGGTGTAATGTTACATTACATCCTAAGTACAACTGGCCAGTGTGCTTTTTTCCAGCTGATTTATAGTCGCGATGGTACAAGCATATCTCGTAAGTTTCCGTAAACAAGGGAAAATATACAATTTCCTTATTGTGTATTCCGAGTAAGTGACACAATTTAATGTTCCTTTTGCACAGTTTCTTCTAGTGATCTATGATATAGGAAAACGCTACAGATTTCCAAATTGAACTCAGTCCTAATGAAATCACTGTCTCACAGGAAAACATCAGCCTCCACTGAATTGCTCTTTGGCAGCGTGCTGGAGACTGCAACAATAGGAAAAAAAAAACAGGTAATTTGATGTACATTACTTTGCGTGCTTTCGCCACCAATTAGTTCATGCAAACTACTACCGGCCGGCACCCACCCACTACTGTTAGTATATGCATGCGACTACCGTGACTGCTTTGGTCATTTCTGTTCCAGCTGCTGCTCTCTGCAAATCTCTAACATCTAAAACTGAAGAAACGTGAGACTGCTGACGCCCCGACTGCCGTGGTCGTCTCTGCGAGGCATCCTCAGGCGATCTGAAAGAAACTTTGACTTGCGCAAAATAATACCTGAATCAATTAACTAATATAAAAAAACACCATAAAACATAATAAACTATAAACTACAGTATAAGGAACTAGGAGCGCCGAGCGTTGTTTAGTCTGTTCTTCAAATATTTGTGCGCATGAACATGTCTGTTTGTCTTGGTCTTGGTGTTTTCTATGTATTATAAGTATGTATTTACAAAATAAAATGTATTTAAGTACATTTATCAGTTGTCTAGTACCCTTAACACAAGCTTTGTGCTTAATTTGGGACTAGATGGTGTGTAAAATTGTCCAGAAATATTTATTAATTTATTTGGTCTGTGGTCTTCGATCATTGATATCTACTAGATGCACAATCGACACGAAAAAAACGTCGTCGTGGAAGCTCTCAAATGACTATCTTTGAGCTATTTCACTTAACTATTATTTGAACGTTTCCATATTGGACATTATTTTATATAAATGGCAGTATAGTCGTATTCAGACTAGTGTCTGAATTGTAAATCTTAAACCGTAAGCAATGGACGAATTTACAATGATTTTCGTTTGTAATATTTGTAAACATCGAAATAAAAACAATCCATAACGTACCTACCAAAATTATTAAATCAAATAATAAAAAACTTGTTTTGTATAAATCAAAACGAAATAACTGGAACATTTAACCGTTTACCGATAAACTATACGCCAATTTTGTAGCATACATTTTTGGTTTAACCTTTTTGAAACATTTATGGAATAAGTTTAAATCGACCATAATTCACATATGCAAATAATAGTAATTTGTAGAGATTGCTTCGTATGAATAGTTTTTAAATTAATGGCTTCCAACTAAATGCAAATGGTTGGTCATACGATAAAATGGCGGATGAAAATTTATAATTGTTTTTTAGTATTATAAATAAAATTTCAGTAACAAATTTGATATTATTTTCATACGTACGTTTAGTACGTTCAGACACTAGCGTTCAAGGCGACATTCACAGGGCATGAGCACAAGCACGAGCTCATGTGAACTTTGCAACCATTCCAACCAAAAGTTATGCAGTCCATCTCCTCCGGGTTTCTTCCAGTTATGGAGAGAACGGACTACATCCTAGTGGATGTAGTCTATTGCTACCTATGGGGCCGTAAAAATTAGTCCTCAGGACATAGTTGTCCTGAGGATTAATTCTTACGGCCCCATAGGTTGCAATTTTTCACATGAGCGCTCAACCAGTCTCATCCAGTCGCCGCTAGTATGAGCAATGAGCAGCGACTAAACATTTTTTAGAAACATGTCATTTCTGGTCACTGCCAATGATCCTTAGTCCTGCTTGCTTAGTTCTAAGAGTTGATTATTCGCAACACGCTACGCGCAGGTATCAGCACAATACAGGATATAGTAGCAAGATCTTGGCTAGACGGATATGGCTCTAGCATACGGTCTAAAGTAACCACTCGTGCCGCGATTCGTCTGTGGGTAGGCAAACGAGGAAGAAGAAACCACTTCTTAGAGGACAGCGTGGTCCTAAACTCCAGAATCACATCTTCCAAAACCCTCCTTATTGCTCATTTTCCTGGGTACTTACGGTTGTGTTCTCTTCCTCAGCGTCCATACCATCGGGTATGTCATTCATCTGCTCTGTCACCACACAATTTATCTGGTGACATATCTCGAAGCTCGTCTTTCAAGCGCAGGTTTGTCCAACATACAATTATGATAACACACATCTGATTCGATAGTCGTTGTGCAGGTAGGTAGGTCATCTGGTTCAAAAAACAAAAGAAGCAAGCGAGAACGTTTATTATTATTTTATTAGTATAATAGATACATACACTAATCATTTTTTTTTATACTACGACGGATGGCAGACAAGCATATGGCCCCGCCTCATGTGAAGTGCGGCAATGGTTGCCGTAGCCATATTAACGCTCGTAACATCAAATATCACTGGCTCGCCGCCATCCCCGTTGCCAATAAATAACAATTATCTTGAGCGTTCTTATAATTCTTGCAAGTACCTACGTGAGGTTACCAGAAAGGAACGAGGTGCTACGTTGGCAGTGGGGGTGGTGGTGTAATATTTCACGTAACGAGCATTGATACTGCTACGCTAACGAGTTTACATTGGGCGGGCAGTTGTGGACAAGCATAGGACACTAGTGCATTTATTATCCACTAAGCATGAACAAATGTCTGACCTTTATCTGAACTTTGGTCAATTGGTATATTCTTCTCAAAATATGAACTGGTAATGCGTTTAGCATTAAGTTCACCTTTTGACCATTTATTTTGGTCAATAGATGTCGAAATACATTTAGATACTAGTTATGTACATCAATGCGTCACAATCAGGCAGGGCATCGGGACCTCTGAAAATAGTACCGTACGAGTACATAAACTGTTATGCTCCGAGCTCCAAAAATCAGGCCATATCCCGAACAAAGCCATTAAGTTCCAAAACATTGCAGTATCACCGCGAAAAATTTACAAACCGTCCTCTCTTGATCCTTTTTCGTATAAAAAATATTAAAGGCCCAATAAAGGCGTTCGTCGAGCCACCTTTGACACGTCTAACAAGGCTGACGGCGCTAAAAGGACAAAGACGGTCCGCATTCTGCGAGATGAGTCAGGAAGTGCTAATATCCGGGGAAAAAGAGGTTGTACAACGGTGTTGTATGGCTCATATTGCGAGCAGGGGATAAAGGTGGAGGTCCATAATGATTTTAGACCCGAATCAAATTTTATGTGAAATACATACTGGTATAGTACGAATTGAAATGTTAGTATTGTATTTTGAAATGACGTAAGTGCCATTGAGGATGGCATTATGCCATCACAGTGATCAAATGCATATTGCGGTTTAACTCGACATAAGTGACATTTTTTTTTATATACTACGACGGGTGGCAGACAAGCATACCGCTCTCCTGATGTGAAGCGGTTACCGTAGCCATATTAACGTTCGCAACATGAAATGTCGCTCGCGCGCCGCCACTCCCGCTGCCAATGCAGCATCTCCTTCTTTTCTGGTGACCTCACTCACTCGCAGGAACATAACAACCCGTCAAGGGAATTGTTATTTGGCTGCGGTATTCTGTGAGGTGAAGGTACATTCCCCAGTCGGGTGGCTTATAATTACGCTCACTACCTCTATTTTCGCCAGAACTTCTTTTGTCAGTCAGCAGGGTGCACCGCGTACAGGTGAAGTTGACTTTGGTTCAACGATGTTGATGAAACACTTACACCCCAAAACATTAGTAACACGTTTGAATATTTAAAGATATATTTTTCTTCTTCATTGTCGCGTCGCTTTCTTGTTTTGCTCTGTTTTGTTGCATAAAATAAAAATAAAAGTATCTTAATTCCTTTTAAATAACTATCTAAAGAAAGCTTTTTAATAAAAAAAAACCGACATTTAAACGAGTTAACCTACTCGTTTAAATCTCGTGACTAAAGCAATCGATCGGGTCAAATGTCACTTTCTTTTTTTTTTATATATATACTACGTCGGGCGGCAGACAAGCATACGGCCCGCTTGATGTGAAGCGGTTACCATAGCCATATTAACGCTGGCAACATAAAATATCGATCGCGCGCCGCCACCCCCGCTGCTAACGCAGCTCTACTTCCTTTCTTTGGTTTCGGTCTTTCACTTTCAAAATTTTATTAAAAACCCCGCGTAGAAACTAACATATAAGCTTGTAAAAGCTCGTATGCTATTTTTGAATAACTAATGCAAGTATATATTTAAGAGAAAAAAAAAACCTATAGGACTGGGCATTGTGTTCATTACATGAGGTTGTTTTTCCTCGTGTTATATTCCCCACGATAGGATTAAGGAAAATGCTATGGTACAAGGCACGTACCAGAAAGAATTAGTTACACCCTTTGTAGTAATTAAGGAACAGTATTGGCTACCGTATGTATTATATCATGACTAATACCGATGAAACCGCAGAATACAATGCCATATACGAATAAGGGGTGTAAGTGGTTCATCAATATCTTTGAACCAAAGCCAACTTCACCTGCACGCGGTGCACCCTGCTGAATGACAAACGAAGCTCTGGCCAAAAGAGAGGTAGGGAGCGTAATTATAAGCTACCCGACTGGTGAATGTACCTCCACCTCACAGGATACCGCAGCCAAATAACGGTTCCCTTGAGGGCTGTTGTGTTCCTGCGAGTGAGTGAGGTCACCAGAAAGGAAGGAGATGCTGCGATGGCAGCGGGGGTGGCGGCGCGTGAGCGATATTTTATGTTGTCAGCGTTAATATGACTACGGCAACCGCTTCACATCAGGCGGGCCGTATGCTTGTCTGCCACCCGACGTAGTATATATATAAAAAAAAAAACCGGACAAGTGCGAGTCGGACTCGCCCACCGAGGGTTCCGTAGGTACGTAGTATCATTATTAAATTTGATATTTTTCATTATAAATAAGAAATAATGCGTCGAAAAAAATAAATAAAATATATTTTGCAATGTGTACATCAAGCCCTTTCATATGATACCCCATTTGAACTAGTAGTTTCAATTTGAAATTTCGACACCCTATAAAAAATATAGACCCCCTATTTTTTAAGATCTATTTACAAATGTATAGTTTTCAGATTTATTCCTGTACTTGTAGTCTATAACGATGTTACTTGCCAAATCTTATAGTTCTAGGTCAACGGGAAGTACCCTATAGGTTTTGATTCCCTTGAGTGTGTCGAAATATGCGTTTTTTGCCGAATAAACGGCCGTAACTTTTTTCTATGTAAACTTAGCAGTTTGATTTTTTTTTAACTTCATGGGACCGTAGACCTGAGTATACAGTTTAAATTTCAGCTTGATACCTCCACGCATTCTCGAAATAGAAATTCTTGACAGACAGACAGACAGACAGACAGACAGACAGACAGACAGACAGACAGACAGACAGACAGACAGACAGACAGACAGACAGACAGACAGACAGACAGACAGACAGACAGACAGACAGACAGACAGACAGACAGACAGACAGACGGACAACAAAGTGATCTTATAAGGGTTCCGTTTTTCCTATTGAGGTTCGGAACCCTAAAAAGAATAGGAAAAAAATAAGAAAGGGCACAGTGTATTTATAAAGTGCCTAATTGGGGAAGCACCACCTCCACCTTCCAGAATACCGCACCTAAATATTGAGATATTGCCTTTTAACGCACACCGGCTACTCCATACAAATATAGCGTCGGTAACTACTACATAAACAATGACGTCTGTGCAGAGCGTGAATGAGCGTGTGTGCGTGCGGCGCCATACAAACTGTTCTGCTGCGGCTACAGTACCGTGATATGCCAATAATTATTGCCATAATTTCAACAACGCCTAGGTGTAACCACGATTTATGGCCATAATTTTACAATGCCAATCAATATGGCAAATGACGGTAGACAATAGCTCCGGCGGCGGTCTTTTTTCGCACATCAAAGAGATTTACCGCAGTAATTAATGCGTTTGTGGCCACACTACCGTTTGTCCAGTGTGCATCATGAGCTCAACGGCGACGCACGTATCGACCGACATAGAGTGGTCAAACGAAAAAAGCTTGAGTTTTGGAATTATTCCAATGCGAACCGTATCTTTTTATGAGCTTTCAGTCGGGTATATAATATATAGGATAAAAATCGCAGTGTACAATGATGATTTGAAGAAGAAAAAAGACCGAAACCATCTAAATAAATATAACAGCTGTAGCGTCAACCTCCATCTTGAAAAATGATATTTTTACCGCCTAATTTATTGACATATCTAGGTAAACTCTAGTGTAACCACACCACTTCACGCAGTAATTTAAACGGTAATTTAATGCCACAATTATGGCGGTAACAGCCCGGTAGACGGTAAGGTAGTGTAGCCGCAGCATTCCAGATTTGTCTCAGAGGGGAGGTGAGGTTGACACGAGGGAGCGGCAGAGACTGGCCATACTGTACGTTGTACTATTACTTAAACTGTGCTTTTAGTAAAGTAAATTATTGAAATCATCGTCATCATCATCAGGTCATTTTAGTCTCCACTACAGGAGCACGACCCTCTCTCGTTCGTCCCAGACGGAAGGAGGATGTGGCCTACACTCCCCACGCTGGCCAAACGGGTTGGGGAGGCCTGATCGATGTTGTCTGATAATATATTACCCTTAGTCGCTTTGTACGATATCCACGGGAAGAGACGGAGTGATTCTATTCTAATCTGCCGGAAACCACACGGCACATTAAAATATTTTTGTAAACATTAAGGCCGTGGGGTCCAACAGCCCACAATCTTTTTAAAGAAATATGCGGGAGGTTTGTCGAGGCTTCATGCGATCAGATCTAATCTTCAGAGCAAGATAATGGCCAGCCCGGCCATTACCTTGCTCTGAGGATTAGCATTGCTATTCAGCGAGGTAATTCTGCCAGCATTCTTGGTGACACCTTGCCGACTACTGAAAGAGGCCCTGGCAAAAAAGAGGTAAGGTATAGCGTATTTGTATGCTGCTCGACTGGGGAATTACCTCCACCTCTCAGAAAACCGCTGTGGAGGTACTTCCCCAGTCGGACAGCTTACAAATAGCTGTATCCTTTCTCTCTCAGTCAGCAAAGTGCAGGTTAGGTTGGTTTTGTCTCTAAGGCTCCGTTCGCACAGACCGGCTCGGAGAGGAGAGCAGATTGTGGTAAGCGTTTAAAACAGAGCTTTGGCTCATTGTTATAAGGTTTATATGAGAATGCACGAGCGTCGATGTGGATTTTTAAAGTAAACCTTATGGCAATGATACAAAACTCTATTTTAAGCGCATCCAAAATCTGCTCTCCTCTCCGATTCGGTTTATGTGAACGGACCCTAAAGATATAGCTACGTTGTTGCGTCTTAGACTTTCGACCGCGTGGGATAAAGTCATACGTAATAGTATCATCGGAAAAGTGCCCACAAAACTGTTATCACTCATCATTACACGAAATTCACTTCGCTCGTGCAGTCACTTAACATAAAACGATCCAATCATTTCCGCTCATTTTGCTAAGTGAATACAAGACGCGGGCCCCAGAAATAGAATTTAGACATTTATATGTGCGTAACGTTTATACGTTACGCACATTATAACGTATTTGTAGGTTGATGGAACGTTTAAATAATGAGCACCGTCGTTCAGAATGCGAAGATGGGATATTTCGAGGGGGTGTTGGCAAGTGAAGAATGAGTGCGGAGAGTGCATGGTAAAGCTTTTTATACTTATGTTACGCTTTAAATGAGCTTTCTCTAACTGACTTCAAAATGTTGTATGTTGTAAAAATTATAGGATCTGATTTTTAGGGTTCCGTACCCAAAGGGTAAAAAGGAACCCTATCACTAAGGCTTCGCTGTCCGTCCGTCCGTTCATCTGTCACCAGGCTGTATCTCATGAACCGTGATAGTTAGACAGTTGAAATTTTCACAGATGATGTATTTCTGTTGCCGCTATAACAACAAATACTAATAAATAGAATAAAATAAATATTTCAGGGGGCTCCAATACAACAAACGTGATTTTTTTTTGCTCGCTTTTGCTCGCACTTGATAACGGTAATAGGTAGACGCTTGAAATACTCACATAATATCTAAATATTATGTGAGTATTTATTTAGATATTATGTGAGTATTTCAAGCGTCTACCTATTACCGTTATCAAGTGCGAGCAAAAACGAGATAATATTTAGATATTATGTGAGTATTTCAAGCGTCTACCTATTACCGTTATCAAGTGCGAGCAAAAACGAGCAAAACTAATTATATATTCACTTTAAAAATAAATAATTAAATAAAAATAAAACAAATATTTATGGAAGCTCCCATACAAGAAACGTAATTTTTTTGCCGTTTTTATAGATAATGGTACGGAACACTTTTTTACATTGCGTCGGGTGGTCTAATAGTAGAAGAATGTAGCCCGCTTGATGTGAAGTGGTCACCGTCATAATATGAAATATCACTCCCGTACAATCCATCAGTCCTGATGACCTCAGATACTAGCAGGAATACAACAACCTTCAAGGGAATTGTTATTTGGCTGCGGTCTTCTGCGAGGTAGAGCTACTACCCAGTAGGGAAGCTTAGAATTACGCTCACTCTACCTTCTATTCGCCAGAGCCTCGTTAGTCAGTCAACATGGTGCACCACGTGCAGGTAAGCTTGGCTTCGACTTAAAGATGGTGGTGAACCACTTACGCTGATTTGGATAGAAATCTCGCTATTCACCTGTATATTTTCCTGAGAAGGGTATAATGTATAAAACATTGCTTTAGATCTTTGGTTCTGAAACTTGGGGTAATTACCCCCGCAGGGGTAAAACACACATTCTGTAAGGTAATAAAGCTCGTATGATATATCGAATCAGTCTATACCAATAAGTCTTAAACTAGGGAGAGAGTAAAATTAGCTTCCTTTACAACTATGTTAAAAGTATAATAACTTAACTGACGAGCTCGGTGGTCGAATTGTTAGCAATGGCCACTTTGACTCCGAGGTCGCGGGTCCGATCCCCGCACGTGACAAACATTTGTGTGCTTGAACATGTCTGTTTGTCTTGGTCTGGGTATTTTCTATGTATTATAATATGTATGTATTTACAAAAAATATATATTTAACTACATTTATCAGTTGTCTAGTACCCATAGTAAGCTTTGCGCTTAATTTGGAACTGGATGGCGCTGTGTAAATTATCTAGAAATATTTATTTATTTAATTATTTACTTTTTAAAGGAAGCAGATTTTACCCTCTTTTAAATTACCCACTTTAACCAATAGGTGTTTTAGGGTGTAAGTGGTTCGTCAACATCTTTGAACCAAAGCCAACTTCACCTGCACGCGGTACACCCTGCTGACTGACAAACGAAGCTCTGGCGAAAAGAGAGGTAGGGAGCGTAATTGTAAGCTACCCGACTGGGGAATGTACCTCCACCTCATAGAATACCGCAGCCAAATAATAATTCCCTTGAGAATTGTTGTGTTCCTGCGAGTGAGTGAGGTCACCAGAAAGGAAGGAGATGCTGCGTTGGCAGTATGGGTGGTGGCGCGCGAGCGATATTTTATGTTGCGAGCGTTAATATGGCTACGGTAACCGCTTTACATCAGGCGGGCCGTATGCTTGTCTGCCACCCAACGTAGTACAAAAAAAAAAAAAAAAAAAATAGGTGAAAGTGAAAATGTTAATAATATTGAAAATGTTGAGAACCGCGACTCTAGACTAAACAAAACCAGAACTGTAGTCTAAAACATAGAAGTAAATTGAAAGTTATAACTTAACAACAGCCGGAACCATTATAACGTACCCTACGCATGGCGAAGCTTGAGATAAAAACTCATCCATAGACAAGTTACGATCAACTTTGCTTAACTTGCATGATCGATTATAATGACGCGCACAACGACACCATTGAGCTTTACGACTCCTATTCCTATTATTGAGATAAAACTCGTAAAAGTAGTATAATTAATTAAGTTACTTTGACCTCAAGTTTACTCGTAATACCCATAGATACAGTACCATAGCATAGTTACTTCTATAACAGTAGTCCAACTCGAGTTGAGTTCTGCGAGACAAATGCAAACGGCGTTGTTAGGAGTATTGTAGTGTTGTTAGGAGTATTATATTGTTAGTAGGTTTTTTCTAAACGTTCCTCGGGCTATTTTTTGCTGTACCACTAAAGTGAAAAACAAGCATACCACCCGCCTGATGGAAAGCAGTTAGTTATTGGGAGGTGGAGGGCTTGTCCCTGTTATAAAACATCAGTTAATTACGCCGTTTGCATTCGTCTCGCAGAACTCAACTCGAGTTAATTAATTGAGTTCTGCGAGACGAATGCAAACGGCGGAAAAGCATAAACATTGTCTTAAATATTTAATATATACAAGATAGAATCCATCCATTGATAAGCTACCGTCGACATTGCTTAACTTGCATGATCAAATAGAATGACATGCGCAACGATACGTTTGAGCATCTTGACTGCCCTGATTCAAATAAAATTCGTTACTGTAACGTGAGGTCAAAGTAACTTAATTAGAAATAATTTATTTTGACCTCAAACTTGCTCGTAATAGCCACAGCATTATAATACAGTACCATATCATAGTTACTTCTAAAACAGTAGTTTAACTCGAGTTGAGCTCTCGTAGACGGATGCAAGCGACGGTGTTTGGAGATTAGCTGAACATCATTTACATAGTCAGCTCAGCGAGATTGTGGGAAAGCATCGCCTTTCAGTAATTGAGGAACGTTTAGGAGAGCAGGAACCTTATCACTAGAACAATAGAGATCATTTTGGTTTGATATCTTAGTTAAACACGAAATAATACTAAATTTTGTCATTTACTCGAGTGAGCGATAGCGAGCGATAGAGATAGAATATGAGCGAAACCGCGAGCGGATGCTAGTACATAATAAAAGCCTTCTAATATTTAATCTGTCTTTACATATAATCTGTCTTTCCATACATAACCTTTTATCGAAAGAACAATTTATTAGATTCACATTTTTTTTTTTTTGCCATTTTTCACCGTAACTGTACCTTCAGTGACAGATATTGACAGCTCTGATTTTCGCCCAGGTATACATTTAGTTGTGCTCCCGTTTGAAAAAGCCGGCATGTGACGCGAAACACCCTATCTGTATCCCAGAAGTGGGACTCGTGGGAGCAGTCGAATGACGGTACATTTATTGCGAGAGAGTACAACTTTACCAGTTTTTATTTCCATAAATTTAAGTACACTCGCTTGAAAGCTTCTAATTTTTTTTTTGTAAATTCAATGAACGCATGATTAGCATTAAATGATTTATGGGCAATTAAGTCTAAGTGCTCTAAAAGGGTAATCTTTAGTATTTTTTATTCTGTTTACTTTTAGATCCTGATTTATTTCTGTTACGAAAATATTTACCATAATTTATTTATTGTGGTTGTTTCGACATCCAGACCGGACATTTTCCTTTTCTCCAGAGCTACAAAACGTATAGTACTTGTAGAGCTTACCGTACCGTGGGAAACTAACATACCCAAAGACCACGCGATAAAACAAAACAAATATTATGACCTCCTAAACGAATTAACAAAAAGCGGCTATGTAGTTAATCTATACGCTGTAGAAGTAGGAGCGAGAGGTATACCAGCAAAATCTCTCTATAACCTGCTGAAAGACCTTGGCTTGTCCAGAAGTGCAGTAAGTTCTATACTAGAACGAGTATCTAAAGCTGCATTAGCAGGTTCATACCAGATTTGGCAGGGCAGGGAGAGAAACACAAGTAGTGAAGGTGAGTGTTGATGTACGTCGGAAAGGGGCCCCTTAAACCTACACCCGTGTCACAAGTCTCGGGATCTGCTTGGGTTTCTCTCTCTGCCACACGATGGACCCGGCACCCGCACGGTGAATCCATGGAAGCTAAGAAGTTCGTCTCACTTTAAGACATCTTGTATGCTTACTTAATCTTGCTTGAGTCATCGAACACCTGCTTGAGTAATTAAACCAAGACTGTTTTACAAGTAAGTCTTGTACATAGGTACACCTATACAGATAAATAAAATTGGAGTCTCTGTTTTGTAATATTAAAATAACGGCTTTTTACTAAATGCATATAGATGTATACCTATGTATACAGATGTATACATAAAATTATTTTGGTATATGTATAACTATTACCGCTTTTAGTTATACATATTTCTTTATTAGTACCAATATTCGTCTGTCTGTCTATCTTTCTGTTCGTTCCGGCTAATCTCTTAGCCGAGATTTTCACCGGCAGATAGCTGATGTAATAAGGAGTAACTTAGGTTACTTTATATTTTAGAACTTTTATTTATTTTAATTAATATTAATAAATAATAAAAAATAACTTTTCCACGCAGACGAAGTCGCGGGCATAGTATATAAATATATGTAGATATGTACGTATATTTTTATACATTGTTGCTAAAACTACACGAACTTATAAACACACTGTTACCGACACTCTAAAAAATCTGTGAAGCCTTAATTGAAGAACCCCATATACTGCAGTCTCCTTAAAAATGTTTGTCGTAGACTGAGGCTACTTCGCTCTATTGAGTACGAGTATATCTAGTTTTTTGACACCATCTTGACTTTTTCCTGTACGTGGCTTCGGAACTAGGCGCCGTTGGAGATCTCGATGCTAAGAATCACAATACTCTGGCCATGGTAAGAGATATGTCTTGGAATTGTAGAGTTACAGCAAGTGCAGTTTTTTTAGCGGTGAATACGCAGACTTGAGTTTTGGTGGGTTTAAATTGGACCAAACTCAGTAGTCCCCAATCGAATAATTTAGCTAGAGCACTTTTGATTTCCAACGCAAGTCGTTGGTGACTCTCATCTACTTGGGACAGAGGGATGTTAGGACAGCCTGTGTAAAAAGTGTTCCCGGTACTGTCATCTGCATAGCAATTCTTGTCATCAATATATGACATATCATTGTAATGCAGCAAAAGCAGAGCTGCTTCGGTTGGCGCTGGGCCTGTCCCAGTTTGCCAGGAATGCGACCTGGCAAAAAGTATTTTTTTTATATTACATCGAGTGGCAGGCAAGCATACGGCCCGCCTGATGTTAAGCGGTTACCGTAGCAACATTCACGAGCACAACATGAAATATCGCTCGTACACCGCCACTCCCTCTGCCAACGCAGCAACTCTATCCTTTCTTGTGACCTCACTCATTTACGGGAATACAACAACTCACAAGGGAATTGTTATTTGGCTGCGATATTCAGTGAGGTGGAGATACTTCCCCAGTCGGGGAGCTACAGATACGCTGTACCCTACCTCTCATTCGGCAGAAACCCTTTAGATAGTCGGGAGGGTGCACCACGTGCAGATGATGTTGGCTTTATCTTTAAAGATCGTAATGCGTCACTTACACCCCATAACCCATGACTAATCGTGTGAAGTAAAAGTCGTAGTTTAGCCCCGGGGACTGCAATGGACTTTACTGTAAACTACCTTTTTTGGCGGTCGCCGCTGTTAATCGTGGCTACACAGGAGACACAGTGGTGGTAATTTGTTGTGGGCCCCCGTCCCGATAAAAAGTAAAAATTTAAGAGAGGTAGGGAGCGTAATTGTAAGCTACCCGACTGGGGAATGTACCTCCACCTCACAGAATACCGCAGCCAAATAACAATTCCCTTGAGGGTTGTTGTGTTCCTGCGAGTGAGTGAGGTCACCAGAAAGAAAGGAAGGAGATGCTGCGTTGGCAGCGGGGGTGGCGGCGCGCGAGCAATATTTTATGTTGCGAGCGTTAATATGGCTACGGTAACTGCTTCACATCAGGCGGGCCGTATGCTTGTCTGCCACCCGTCGTAGTATAAATAAAAAAAAAAAAAAAATTTAAATATTTTTCTAAGTATGTGACGAGAAATAAAACATATTTATAATAACCCTTTTTCACCAGAGCAGTAACTATTAATAATCTGTGGCTAGGGCTTAGTTATGAAAATCAAATGATCCTATTGTTGAATATCATACACGACCCTTGTTACGCAATTTACATTTTTTGTGGAAAGTCACCCGGTGTCTTTAGGCTGTTTTTTCTATAACAAAATACCTTGTACATAATTTATTCGTTGTATTCATTCCAAGTGTCGCTTTAATAATCGCTCAGGGCATAAATTTAATTCAAATTGTAATGTTTAATCACTGATTTATATAAGAGGCCACAGCAGGAAAAATGCAGTGCAAATAAATAATTATCTATTTAGATTAGTTCGCTTGGAATTTGAAACTAGCAATTAAATAAAAAAAATGTAACGAATTAGGATATAGGTAGGGCATACGAGCATGTGGGGAGATGAACAGGTATCACTACCGCCCATGGAGATCAGCAACACCAAGGGGTCGCCGATCCGTTGCCAGCTTATACTACTTCCTTTCTTTCTGGCAATCTTACTCACTCGCAGGAACACGACAACCCTCAAGGGAATTGTTATTTGACTGCAGTATTATGTGAGGTGGAGATATTTCCCCAGTCGGGCAGCTTAAAAAATACGCTATGCCTTACCTCTCTTTTCGCCCTGAGCCTTGTTTGTCAGTCAGCAGGGTCACCACGTGCAGGCGATGTTGGATTTGGTTCAAAGACGTCAATGAACCACTAACACTCCAAAATTGATTCTAAAGTATTCTAAAGTTTTTTTTCTTCATTATTGTACTTTTTAATCTGATAGTATACTTTTAAATATGAAACTAAATCGATTGGTGTAATGAAAGGAACTAGTAATCATTATTAATTTTATATGATAAAGCAAATGTTTCAAATTATAAAGTGAAGTGTTTTGATAAAAATATAATAATAAATAAATATTGTCAGACAAATTACACAGCGCCATCTAGCCTCAAAGTAAGCGAAGCTTGTGTTATGGTACTAGACAACTGATAAACATACGTAAATACATTTTTTTAAATACATAGAAACACTTATGATACATAGGAAACACCCAGACCAAAACATAAATGTTTGTCCTGTGTGGGAATCGAATCCACGAGCGTTGGTGTCTAAGCCGTGTCACTGACCGCTACGCCACCGAGCTCGTCATGGTTGGCAACCTATGGCTGATACCTCTGTTGTTACAGACGTCCACAAACTACAACAACTACACACCATCAGGCAGGTCGTATGCTTGTTTTTCTACCTTTTAGTTAGGAAATTCACAAAAATATCGAAAAACGAACATCGAAAAATTTTCATCACACTGCATTTCTCTTATCTATGGTAACGGGCAAAAGGCGAAATTATTTGCGTTAATTTTTTTCATAAATAATTTATCTGGTTCTTTGGACGCCTGGCGAATACCGTAATGGCTACTTCACGAAAAGCAAATTAATTCGTAATATTATGAAATATCTACCGGGATTTTTTGAATTTGCTACGATGTTATGGTTCATTTAGGAATTTAAGATATTAGAAGATTAAGATATAGTATTTTTCCATTTTCAATTTTATCTAATAAGTTATTGACTTTCACAGTGACTCACAGTGTATTAGAAAATATTTTTCATAGATTTATGATATGGATCTCTCGTGCACAGACTGATATCATTCTCCGATAAATATATTGCTCGCACGGCAGCCTCAATGTGTTTTTGCGAGGCGAAGCTCGTGAGACAACCACTGTAGTTTGCTCACAAAACCCACAAGCAAGGCTCGCGAGGCTGGCCCATCTATCAGTAGCCTTCCAGAATCCAAAATAGACTAGATATAATGGTGTTTTGTTTAAATATTTAGGAATCTTTTGCAATCATTTTCCTAATTGAACTGTATAATTGAATGATACGATCCTACTGCTCTTGGGCATAAAGAAACGTTTCGATAGCCTTGCGCTCGCGAGCCGCAACACCACCATGCACATCGAGAGAACAGCATACACTGAGACAATTTTGAGCCTTGAGCGCCTCCTTTTTCTGACAGCAAATGATTCGGCACTAATGCACACACGCCGAGGTAAGGTACTTCCAAACGACCGCAAGGCACGTCCAAACTGACCGAGCACTTGGCGCCGCGCGAGACCGTGCGCCCCCCTGGTGGATACGCGGTCATTGACAAATGAAATAAAAAATCAACTTCTAACTTTCTTCTTCTACCTTTACCCGATTAGTGATCATGGAGCAAGTCAACTAGGCGTATTAATTACAGCAATAAGACTCCATTACGTCGTACATGTACATATATTTGCCGTATCATTTTTTGTTATATTATGAGGCAAAAATAAGGCTTACGACGGACTTAGTCTAGTCGAAATACATTGCCAACAGTTGAAGTGAAATTGCAAAAGCTTCCTACTCCTACCAATTTCTCTGATTAAATTCATTATGATTTTCAGGGCGGCAGTAGTTTTACCCCCGGAACTACAGTGAACTTAAATGTTAATTGTTTATTGCCTTTTCGGTGGTGTTAACCCTGGCTATACAGGCGATGTGATGGGGCGGCGAAGCGTAGGGCGTAGGGCGCCCGCTCTCTAGATGGACCGATGGATGACTGCAAAAGGTGGCTGGTAGCGGTTGGATGCGGAAAGAGGAGGATCGCATATGGTTGGTCGCAGCGCGATGATAAAAACAGCCATGTTCATCCTTAAATGCTATGATTTTTTATTCATGCCGCGAAAGTGGCGCCACTACTTTCGCGGCTATAAGAGCCTTACGTACTTCGAGTTTCGGATATTGGTAAGATAGAAAGACATTAGAACGCCGTCAATTTATTTCCATTATTTTCACAACAGACATCTTTAGCATGCCTCCATCTTATAAATATAGTACAAATTATTTATCTTTAATACCGAAAATATAATAATATTTCTTAGTAAATAATCTCTAAGAAACTGAAATATCTGAGGTAAAAGATCTGAAAATGGCGCCGTAAGGGAGTGAAATATGATATAAAATAAATTCGTGTGGGTAATTGATATGTGTTCGGGGCTTGTGAACCATTTATTGTTATTTTAGTTGACATCTTTTTGGAGTATATACGAGTATTTCTATACCCTCGTGACTGTTCGAGGCAATTTTTTTTTTAATTTCGTGGTGAAACTTTGATGTAATAGAAATTTTCAGTCATCTACCTATTGATTGTAAAGCTTTAAGTATTACATTGTTTAAAAATAAATTATTTGAATGGCCGTGTGATTTTCGACAGACTAGAATGGAATAGTGATCCATAAACAGAGTGCTGTTTCTTCCCGTGGATGTCAACTAATAACAAGGCGACTAAGAGAAATACATTATCAAATATCAGGCCTCCCCAACCCGTTTGGCCAGCTTGGGAAGTGTAGGCCAAATCCTCCTTCCGTCTAGGAAGGACGAGAGAGGGTCGTGCTCCTGTAGTGGAGACTAAAATGGACCTGATGATGATGATGATGATGATGTGAATGGCCTTTGAATAAATCATTAAAAAAAAGTCCCAAACTAAGCAAAGTTTATGCTATGGGTACTAGATAACTGATATTATACATAAATATATTTTTTTGTATATACGTACATATACTATCTACTATAGAAAACACACAGGCCAAGACAAACAGACAGAATGTTCATGCACACAAATATTTGCCTTGTGCGGGGATCTAACCCGCGATCTTCTAGTAAAAATGGCATTGCTAGCCATTCGACCACCGGGCGCAACCAATTTTTCTGTAAGTTTATATGACAGATTTATTGAATTGTTATTAAAAATATTATGTTAAGCAATCAACTAAAAATAATTGTAAATAAACATTTGTGCTGTGGCAAAAACGTAGGGGCTGCGAGGGTAGTATAAGTTGGACATGCAAGTCATCATCATCATCATCATCTCAGCCATTGGAAGTCCACTGGATGGACATAGGCCTCCCCTCTAGATCTCCAATAAGACCGGTTGGAAGCGGCTTGCATCCAGCGCGATCCTACGGTCTTAATGAGGTCGTCTGTCCACCTTGTGGGTGGACGTCCTACGCTGCGCTTGCCGGTACGTGGTCTCCACTCGAGAACCTTTCGACCCTGACATTTTTGACATGCAAGTATGGTCACTTTATTTTTGCAAATAAATAAATTAATTAATTTAAATCTTTATTGACCATAGAATAGGGGTACAAAAGGCGGACTGCTAAGAGCATTCTCTACCAGTCAACCTTTGGGCAAAGCAGATAAACCTCGAATGCGGTTCACAATACAATAGTAACAACATACACAGAATAAATACCAGAATAAATACCTATAAAAACATAAAATTATATATGATAGATAGACATATACTAATTATACACATATACACAATCATACACATATACACAATTATACACATATATATAAATTATCTTATCTTATGAAGATCCTAGTTGCCAAGACAAGTCTAGCAGTAAATGGGCTCTTAGGCTATAATGATGGCGTGTCATCTTTTCAATTAGATTTTTTTTATACTACGTCTGTGGCATACAAGCATACGACCCGCTTGAAGAGTTTACTGAAGCCATATTAACGCTCGCAACATAAAATATCGCTCGCGCGCCGCCACCCCCGCTGCCAACGCAGCATCTCCTTCCTTTCTGGTGACCTCACTCACTCGCAGGAACACAACAACCCTTAAGATAATTGTTATTTAGCAGCGGTATTCTGTGAGGTGGAGGTACATTCCACAGTCGGGTAGCTTACAATTACACTCCCTACCTCTCTTTTCGCCAGAGCTTCGTTTGTCAGTCAGTAGGGTGCACCGCGTGCAGGTGAAGTTGCCTTTGGTTCAAAGATGTTGAAGAACTACTTACATCCCCAATAAATATTAGTCGTAGTATTATATTTTATTAATTAAATCTGCTTTTGTTTTGTTTCTTCAGTACTTCTTGATTTTCTGTTTGTCTCGAAGGTTAACAGGTAGAAAATGCTTTCAGCATTAAGTTCGCCTTTTGTACCCTTATAGAATTTGTGGTCAATAAAGTTTTAAATCATCATCATCATCATCAGCCTGTTATTTACCACCCACTGCTGGATATAAACCTTCCCCAATGGTTTCCCCCAAATACGATCTTCCGCCTTCTGCAAACGAATGTTTCCAGCCGCTTTCTTTTTTAAAGTTCTTAAATAATAAATAAATATTTCACCGTGGTCGGATAAAAATACAATAAAATTAAAATCTCCTTAGACAACCAGCTACCGCGAGGTAAAGCAGTAATTGTAACATTCCTCAGCAGTAATGGCTGCGTTTGTCAATGGTAAAGTCCTAGTATTTCTTTAAACTAGTTATTTATTAACGACAAGTGCTTCCTTTGTAGCACTTTATAAGACTGCGAGGGATTTTAATGAGACTTTATCTTAGGTTCTGTTTTATAGAGTTTGCTCTATTTCTATATAAAATAAAAGAAAAGAGATACCGTTTTCATTGAAAGTCTAACAACGACATGGATATTATTAATTCAATTTTAAAATATTAGATTTAAAAGTTTATATTTCAATATAAGCAGACTCCGGCTACTCCATACAAAAGTCGCGTCATTTACCTACTACTTGTAGCGTATAAATGAGCGTGTGTGCGTGCGGCGCCATTCAAACTGTTCCAGATTCGTCGCAGAGAGGAGATGAAGTTGCCACGAGAGAGCGGCAGGGAGTACCATACTGTAGGTACGTAGTACTATTACTCATACTGTGATATATGGTAACATGACGTGTTTTTTTTATCTAAACAATTTTTATTAAAAATCGATACATACATAACTACAAACAAACTAAATTAAAATGAATCTAAAACTATACTAACGAAACTATTCTAACAAAAACGGCCAAGTGCGAGTCGGACTCGCGCACGAAGGGTTCCGTACCATTATCTATAAAAACGGCAAATAAATCACGTTTGTTGTATGGGAGCCCCCCTTAAATATTTGTTTTATTTTTATTTAATTAATTCTTTTTAAAGTGAATATATAACTATATATTATGTGAGTATTTCAAGCGTCTACCTATTGCCGTTAGCAATTGCGAGCAAAAACGAGCAAAAAAATCACGTTTGTTGTATGGGAGCCCCCTTAAATATATAATTTATTCTATTTTTTAGTATTTGTTGTTATAGCGGCAACAGAAATACATCATCTGTGAAAATTTCAACTGCCTAACTATCACCGTTCATGAGATACAGCCTGGTGACAGACGGACGGACGGACGGACGGACGGACGGACAGCGGAGCCTTAGTAATAGGAATAGGGTTCCTTTTTACCCTTTGGGTACGGAACCCTAAAAACCGAAAAAATCGAGTCAGAGTTGCTTACCAAAGACTCCAAGTCATTATTAATACTTAGTTACAAAAAACGTAGTCACTTTATTTGAACTCCAATATCGTACACTTAGTATGAAACATAGGGTTTTACATAACATTAATATTCAGCAGCATTATATTTTTTTTATTTATGTTAGATACAAATTTTATTATAAATTAAAATTAAATTAAGTAACTATTATTAAACTAATTATTTAGAAATAAAATATTTACACAAAGGTAGAAAAAAAAGGAAGAAAAGAAATAAAACAAAAAGTTATAAGTAAAATATTTCAACCAAATCCCAAATCGTTGCCCGTCGGTAGAGTACCCAGAATGCTGGCGGCATTACCTCGCTGAATAGCAATGCTAATCCTCTGAGCAAGGTAATGGCCAGCCCTCTGGTCACCCGAAGCCTCGACCAACCTCCCGCATATCTCTTTAAAAAGAGTTTTACGCATAATATAAAAAATTGTAAAATTTCTAATATTTTTCCATACTTGTGCTGTGTGTGAAACATTGTTTTTTTATAAAACTTCATGATTCTAGGTCAATGGACATTATAAATATTTTTCTACTCAAAAAAGTCACCTCCCCGCAAAGGCAAGATTTGAACCCACGACCTCTAGGTTACCGGTCGAGTGCTCTTTCCAAATTTTAATGAGCTTTTAAATTAACCACAACAAATCACAACGGGGTGTGGTTAATTTGGAAATTAGAAATCATCATTTCTGAATGAGAATTACATTTAAAATTCCGGATGAATGAATTAGTCTTAAAATGGCAGCATGTAGATAATCGTATAATCGTGCAATGTCACGAGTACATATGAAGTGTGCCGAATTTCAGCTGAATCTGACACAGGAAACTGAGTCAAATTCAACTTGCAAGATTTCATTAAAGACACTGCGGTGAAACTAAATGAAAGCTAGTAAAAAAGTAACCAATACTAATATGTCTGTACAAATGATATATTAAAACTAACGTCTATTTCACTTACAGCATTACAAACATTGTATAGTAAACTTAGTTGCCAAAAAAACGCCCACCATGACAGAATTTGGTCCAATAACCTAACAATTACATTAAGTGCTTGGCGCGCCGCCAGCTCCAATATTGTACACTGTCCTTGGACTTCTCGGAGATGTTCGAAACGATCATTTGAGTGCGGCTAATTACAAAAGTTCTAATAAAAAAACGGTAAGGGTTTTCTCAACAAGTTTTTTTTTTTTTTTTATTATTTGAGAGAAGGCATACGCGAGTAAGTGATGGCAAGCAGTAACACCATGAGGTCGCCGATCCGTTGCCAGCCTTTTAAAGGAAAAATTTACTGGGTGTCACTGTTCAGTAACATCTTTGAACCTAAGCCAACTTTACCTGCACGCGGTACATCCTGCTGACTGACAAATGAAACTCTGACGAAAAGAGAGGTAGGGAGCGTAATTGTAAGCTACCCGACTGGAGAATGTACCTCCACCTCACAGAATACCGCAGCCAAATAACAATTCCCTTGAGAGTTGTTATGTTCCTGCGAGTGAGTGAGGTCCCGAGAACGGAAGGAGATGCTGCGTTGGCAGCGGGGGTGGCGACGCGTGAGCGATATTTCATGTTGCTTACGTTTAAGTATAAAAAAATCTCTGTTTTCGAAAGCTCCTAAATAGGAGCTTTCGAAAACAGAGATTTTCATACTATGTCGGGTGGCAGACAAGCATACAGGCTGCCTGATGTGGAGCCGTTACCGTAGCCATATTAACGTAAGCAACATAAATATTTGGAAATACTGCTGAGGGAATTTGTTTCCTCAATTTCACAGTTCAGTGGCAGAAAATGTTTTAAAAAGAGTACTGTGGTAGATCGCCAATCATCTATATGATATGGATGGAATTTTATAGTATGGCGAGTATGTACGACAGTGGAGTGAATATCAATAAATTTTCTTTTTGAAATTATATTATTATATCGATTTTATGATTTATTATGTGTATTTGAATTTGTTATTGTTACCATTGGAATTAATTGAATTGATATTGACAATATGATTACGATATTTTGACATCATAGTAACATTGACATTATTTCTCCGGATTTTGCATGCCAATTTTTGGTGCGGCACGCTTGTACTTTTGTTATTTATACCACATGTTATGTACCGTGTTTGCTAGCAAATATTTTTTTTTTGTATTTGTATAACTCAACGGTAGGTATTAAATCAAATAGCTCAGCTGAGGGGCTCCCTGTGGTATAATTTATATAGAACGCAAAGAGATGCAACATCTCTTCGTCCAGACAGCTTGTTCGCAAAAGGCACAAGTTTGAATTTAAACTGCCTCTAAATGTACTTGTTTTTTGTCTTATCAATAATGTCGATGCCCGCAGACTGAACAAGCAGGCACATCTTTAAAGTATAAATCTTATTCAGGTGGCATTTGCTTGTGGTCGAACACTCAGAGCCTTAGAGATGACGGGACAAAATAAGCATTCATTGGCACGGCGCGCACGCATCGTAGTCAGTAATATACTGTGCCATTCCGTTATGCCATGCAGCTGGGCCGGGGTAATTTCAACAAAAAGATCGATAGACGCATTCGACTGGGCTGGGCAACTTTTGGGGAAGCTTCGGCACATCCTCACCGCGGATATACCCCAATGCTTGAAGACCAAAGTGTTCAATCAGTGCGTCCTCCCCGCTATGACCTACGGTGCAGAGATTTACTTGGACGCTGAACGTTGGGCTGGTTCACAGACTAAAAGTCGCACAGCGAGTGATGGAGAGAGCAATGCTTAGAGTTTCTCTAAGGGATCGAATCCGGAACGAAGAAATTCGACGAAGAACCAAAGTTGTCGAGACATAGCTCTCAAAGTCAGCGAGTTGAAGTGGAGGTGGGCTGACCACATCTGCCGAGTCAGCGATGGCAGATGGGGGAGGAAAGTTAGAACTTTCCTGTGTGGCCTCCACTCTAGAGACTAAGATCAGTAGAGGACGCGGCGCGACTCGCCACGAAAGTTTAGTCTCTGTACTATTTTAATTTAAAAAAATAAATAAATAAATAGTTAATCAATAAAACGTGTATTAATATAAAGTTATATATGCAATAAGTAAATGGAAGTGTTATCAGTGGAATATAATCAGTGCAAATTAAAAAAATTAACAAATAAGTGTACCAAACAAAAATATTTACAAAAACGATATACTAAAATAAACACTATATTTAACTCTCAGTGCTAACAAAAAACCTTACATAGGTTTTAACATTCAACAAGAACAATAACATATAAATAAATACTTACAATTATTAATAATTACTAAGAAAAAAATTTACATTTCTATCAAGTGATTTTGAACAATTTTTAACAGTTTAAATGTTAACATGAACACGTAAATATACAGAATTTTATGTAACAGGAACTAAATAAAAGTAAATATAAGTGTTAATTATATTATAATAACTGTGTTAATAATAAATCACAAAGTGCGGGTGATGTGTAAATAAAATGTAACGAACTTTAATAAAGACTTATAAATACGTCATATTAGAAACCATCTAAACGCAAATTTCAATAGCTCCGTTATCGCCTCTGGTGGCGTACTGTGTAACGCACTAACTTGTTACGCCGATATCCCCGAGTTCGATTCCTCACATGGTGATGATTTTTTTGGATGCAATTTTTTCGTGGACTTGCTGGAACATTTTGTAAATGTATCTAGTTAATAAGATAACAAATTCAATTATATAAATATCTTCTATTAAAAGTAAATTTATATTATTTGACTACCAAAGATGAATTTTTTGGAAAACATAACGTTTAGACGTAATCGCACGAAGTCTGAACACGACAAATCGGATGACAACGAAAATTCAAATATGTTAAATACGACCAGCATTAGTCTACCTGACATATCAAATGTAGATATAAAAGAACTGATTGAGCGAATAGAATCATTAGAATCAGAACTAGAAATTGCTCATAATGAGATTGAAAAATTATCTCTAGAAAATACAAATTTAAAACGCAATAATGATGACTTACAGAAAAAAAATGAGCTATATAAAAAAATCACACATAGCCCCGTGAGTAAACAGACACCAAAGAAAAAATCTACATTGAGAAAAAAAGACACACCGACAAAACTACTGCAAGAAACAAATGAGGTGATTAATGAAATTGATATACCTTCGAAGAATACTCAACAAACGACAACGGCAAACGTAAAATCTGCGGAATCATCGATTATAACACAAAAGGAAATAAATTCAGCTAGTAAAATCTGCATATTGAGCACTAATAAACACAACAAGATTCTTCCCATTGCAGAGTCCACCTTATCAAATTGCTCAGAATTATGTCACTATCTTACACCAAACGGTAATATAAAGAGTATATTGAAGGGACTTGAAAATAAATTAATAAAATTCACAATGTCAGACTATTGTATACTTCTCATTGGAGATGAAGATTTTAAAACGACCAAAAATTATTTCAATTTGATTTACCATATTCGAGAAGTATTGCTGAAATTAAAACATACGAACGTTATAATTTGTGTACCGACATATAAATATGGTTATTTGAAGGACATGTTTAACTGGAGAGTGGAAAATTTTATATAATTTATTATATCTAGACGTGATGACACATGAACATGCATATGTACTTGACTCCAATAGAAATTTAGATTATGACTATAACATGTTTCGTAAAAGATCTGGTCAAGTAAATAACAATGGCATACGCATCATATTTGAAGATCTCAAAAAATTTATTATTGACTTAGAATATAATAACACAATAAATATACAATACAATGACATAAATGAAATCCAGGAGGAAGAAAAAGTATCAGCTAATGATAATATATTTTTTCGAGACTAAACATTTGGATATTTTGCATCAAAACATAGCGGGATTATTAAACAAGTGTGATATGCTACAAATTAGCCTACAGGAACTTCTAGAAAGAAATATTAACGTGGATGTGTTATGTATATCGGAACATTTCATGATGACAGGACATGAAACATTGCTGAATTTTCCTAACTATGTGTTAGCTGCCTGTTACAGCAGAAATAACAGTAAAAGAGGAGGAGCATGCATTCTTGTGAAGAACTATCTTCAATGGAGGGAAATAAAAAAAATCAGAGAATGCTCACTAATCAATGTATTCGAATGTTGTGCTATTGAATTAATTGATTATAAAATAATAATTGTATGTCTGTACAGAGTACCTAAATCAAATAATTTTAATGTATTTTTTAACAAATTAGACAAAGTATTAAGGTATATATCAAAAATTAAATGTAATAATATTTTACTAGCAGGTGACTTTAACATTGATATGTTAAAAAACAATAATGTGACCTTGGAGCTAGAGTGTTTGTTATTAAATTATAATTTAAAAATAGCGTTAAAACAACCTACAAGACTAGCTAGTAAAACGTGTATTGATAACTTTGCACATGACTGTAAACGACAATGTAAGACGGAGGTGTTTGAATTGGGCTTATCAGATCACACAGCGCAATTAATAAAGATCCCTGTTAAAAAAATTTTCAAAATTAAATCTTGGCGTAAGACTGTGCGAGATTACAGCAAAGAAAATATAAGAAAATTTCAAACATATATATCCAGTTTATCGTTCTCTGAAATGTACAGTGCTGGTAACCCGACAGCTGCATATCGTAGTTTCATTGAGTATTTCAAACTTTTTTACGACTTATGTTTTCCACAAAAACAAATTTCAATAACTATAACTAGAAAACCAAAGTGGATATCTCGTGGTATAAAAATATGTAGTAAAAAGAAACGAGATTTACTATGGAAATCAAGGATAAACCCCACATACCACAATAAATCTATATATAAAAAATATTCTCGATTATTTAAAAAAATTATAAATTTGACTAAACGCGCACAAAATAACCACAAAATAAAAATATCCAGTAATAAATCCAAAACTATTTGGCAATTAATTAATAATTCAAGATTAAATGTACCGAAAGAATCTATATCGACAATAACGACAAATGACAATGAATGTATTTCTAATCCAAATAAAATAGCTAATGCATTTAATAATCATTTTATTGACAAAATAAAACCAATTGACAATTGTCGTAAAACCAGGAATGCATGTCTTAAGAATCGTCAACAAAAATCAATGTTCATGTCTCCAAGTTTACCACAAGACATTAATGGAATCATAAAAAATCTGAAAAATACCAACAGTGTCGGTTATGATGGGTTTTCAACAAAAGTAATCAAGGCAGTAAATGATCAAATATGTCATCACTTGAGTTATATACTTAATTTAAGTATAGAAATGGGCGACTTTCCTTCTGATCTTAAAATTACTATTGTGAAACCAGTGCTCAAAAAAGATAATAAAGAATTAATGGACTCTTATAGACCAATTGCACTTATCTCAATATTCTCTAAGATATTTGAAAAATATATACACAAAGAGTTAAATACATATTTCGAAAAAAACAACATTTTATGTTATGAGCAGAAAGGATTCCGACAAAATAAGACCATAAATATGGCTATTTTTGATTTTATGAGTCAGGTGATGACTCAAGTTGATAAAACATCACCTGTATGCGCTGTGTTCTGCGATATGACACAAGCATTTGATTACGTTGAACATTGTATTTTAAGTGATAAACTTGAACACTACGGAATAAGAGGTAATGTCCTCAGTCTGATCCAGTCTTATTTAAGTGAACGTCAGCAAATAACGGAAATTAAAAGAATAAATTGTAAAACCAACAATGAACATACATTTAGGTCAAGCATACGTAAAGTATTATATGGGGTCCCACAAGGTAGCGTACTAGGCCCACTTCTCTTTATCATATATATTAATGATTTGCCATGTGCTGTTAATCAACCTATGACATTATTCGCCGATGACAGCACAGTAACTATAAAATGTAATAATATGGATTCTTATATAACTGACATTAATAATTCACTGACATCTGTAATCGAATGGCTCAATAACAATAATCTCAAAATAAATTTAAATAAAACTAACATAATACATTTCAATCAAAGACCTCAGACATCTTCTCGCATTATATTAGCCTATCAGGACCATATTATCAACGAAGTTGATACGGCCAGATTTCTTGGATTATTAATAGATAAAAGGCTAAATTGGAAAAGCCACATGGATGGACTTACAAAAAAAATTAGTAGCTTGGCATATGCGTTGTATAGACTCTCCTCTACGGTGAATGCAGATGCTTTACTTTCGGCATATCACGGTCTTGTTGAATCTGCTTTAAGATATGGCATTATTTTTTGGGGTAACGCAACCAATAAAGAAATGTTATTCAAAATGCAAAAGCGCTGCTTACGTGCCATGTTTGGCCTTCAAATTACTGATAGTTGTAAGCCACTATTTGTAAAGCATAAAATTCTTACACTTCCGTCGTTATATATAATGGAGGTAGCAATATTTGTAAGAAATAATTCTCATTTATTCCCTCGTATGTGCGACAAAATAATTAGAAATCGACGAAATCAAAATAGACTTTGTTTGCAGCCTGCCAAAACAACTCTGCTGCAAAAGAGTATACTATGGATGGCTCCAAAAATTTATAATAAAATTCCAGCCACATATAAAGACTTAAATACAAATTTGTTTAAATCAAAGCTTAAACATTTCCTTATTGACAAATGCTATTATAATTTAGATGACTTTTTTTCTGATAAGCTGTGACATTTTAAATTTTGTATATATATTATTGTAATTAAAACTTCTGACATTATATTATTAAATTAAAACTTATGACATGTAATAATCTTTAATATAATGTAATATTTGCATGCTGTTCTACGATACAGCAAAACATGTAGACCATAAATAAACTTATCCACCAAACATGCAAACTTGCAATTTATGTAAGTGCTTGTATGATGTATTTACACATGTTCTGAGCAAATAAATGTATCTTTATCTTTATCTTTATCTTTAGAGAGTGGAGGCCACGTATGGGGCTACGAAGCGTTGGACGCCCCCTCTCTAGATGGACCGATGATCTCAAAAAAGTGGCTGGTAGCGGTTGGATGTGGAAAGCGGAGGATCGCATATGGTGGAAGGCATTGGTAAAGGCCTATATCCAACAGTGGGTAGATACAGGCTGATGATGATGATACCGACCTGAGATTTTGCCACAATCGTTATAAACAAAAGCCTGTGGAACGTTAACAAAGTTACCATCAAATACGTGTGTTTGCTAGCAATATTCTCCTATTAACTCCCCCGGGATTTCGGCATGAACCCCGGGACTGCCCCAGGCGCAGCGTCGCCTGCTATCCTTTATTGTACCAGTACTCGCAATTTCCATTCGCATGCAAATCCAATATTCTTATAGTGAAATATCGACTGATAACTTTGTCACACTCTGACCACACCGTACAATAACCGCGTGGTTTGTACTCTTTGGTACTAATAATATAAAAAATATTTCTGGACAAATTACACACGGCCATCAAGTCCCAAACTAAGCAAAGCTTGTACTGTGGCTAACTTAAATACATAATTTGATAACTTACATATATTTTTTTGAATATACATACATATAAAACACATATATAGAAAGCATCCAGATCAAGACAAACAGACATGTTCATGCACACAAATATTTGTCTTGTGCGGGAATCGAACTCCGAATTGCTAACCATTCGACCTCCGAGCTCGTAAAGTCAAGTAATATAAAAACAGATGATATTTAAACATGTGAAATTGTGTGTGTTAAGTAAGTGTAGCTATTACAAATGTCGAATTTTCGAGAATTCTTTGCAATCTGTTTCTAATTCGTTTTACAAGGGAGGTGAGATTGGAATGTTACAGTTGAGCCCAATTAAGATGGTCTATTACTTATACTGAGAGCTTAATGCGAGTTTTTTGGTCACATCTGAACGTGTTAAGGTTTACAAGCCGACAAAATTGAGAAAAAGTTTCATATTGTGAATTTATCAGACGCGTGTTACATATCCAAATTAGCCGGGTTGCTGAAAATGTGAGCAAGTAAGCCATATAATTTTGATATGTAACACGCGTCTTATAAATTCACAACATGAAAGTTCTTCTCTATTTGGGCTGTTTGTTTACGTTGACATGATCGAAAAAAAATCTCACACTAAGCCGTACTGTAGTCTCATAAGAAAACTTTGGCATAATTACTAACTTACACCCGCGACAAACGCATATACGAGTATACCGGTATGTACATATTGGGAAATTGTTAAAAAATTTTGGGGTGTAAGTGGTTCATTAACATCTTTGAACCAAAGCGACTTTGAATGACGAGCTCGGTTGTCGAATGGTTAGCAATGGCCACTTTGACTCCGAGGTCGCGGGTTCGATTCCCGCACAAGACAAACATTTGTGTGCATGAACATGTCTGTTTGTCTTGTTTTGGGTGTTTTCTATGTATTATATGTATGTATTTACAAAAAAAATGTATTTAAGTACATATATAAGTTGTCTAGTACCCATAACACAAGCATTGCGCTTAAATTGGGACTAGATGGCGCTGTGTAAATTGTCTAGAAATATTTATTATATTTATAAAAAAAAAAAAAAGCCATCTTCACCTCCACGCGTGCACCCTGCTGACTGACAAACGAAGCTCTGGCGAAAAGAGAGGTAGGGAGCGTTACTGTAAACTACCCGTCTGGGGAATTTACCTCCACCTCACAGAATACCGCAGCCAAATAACAATTCCCTTGGGGGTTGTTGTGTTCCTGCGAGTGAGTGAGGTCACCAGAAAGGAAGGAGATGCTGCATTAGCAGCGGGGGTGGCGGCACGCAAGCGATATTTCATGTTGCGAGCGTTGATATGGCTACGGTAACTGCTTCACATCAGGCGGGCCATATGCTTGTCTGCCACCCGACGTGGAATAAAAAAAAATCTTTTCCTGCATAAATTGCGTCAGTCTCAGTCTTGCGGTCAGTTTTTCAACTAAAATCGTATTTTTTCTGATTCGTATAATTACGTCAATTTATGCCTTACGTTTCCTTCCACACTATATCAGATCCACAATATACTAAACCATTCCGGGCAGATTTTATGCCATCCTACGATCATTTTTCTTGCGATAACTAAGCTTTGTAAGGATTTTCATACAAATTTCACGTAGTAATGACCCGGCTTGTAAGCTAATGGCGCTGAGAATCCGGCGTGATCCTGTTATGAGTGGCTTCAAGCGCTTTATGCTGTCTTCTTCACATTCAATACTTTCGAGAAGGAAAACGAGAGATTCAAAAGTGCTTTGAAGTATTAAAATCTTTTACGCAATAATAATAATCTTAATGTTTTTAAACGTAAACAGTTATGCTCTTAAGCGGGGCTTTGGCTTAGCATTTCAGGTACTGGTGGAAAATTCACGGTGTTTATTGATGCTATTAAGTTCGAAATTTTCTTTTAATTTCTCGTGCTTAAAATTGAATTTGTAAATAAATGAACGTTTTTCGTTGATATCATAATTAATGCGAATAAGTTATGTTAAATCGATTTGAACAAAGGAAACTGGGACCTTACCGGCTAAGCTGAAGTACTCATTTCATTTTTTTTTATAACCATTAAAGTGGCAAACAAGCATACGGCCTGCCTGACGGAAAGCAGTTACCGTAGCGTAGAACGCCTGTAACACCAGGGGCATCACACGCGCGTTGCCGACCCTGTAACAACCTCTTCACGCCCTTTTTGAAAAAAATGTTTCTTTCTCGTACTATATTAAATATCTACTACTATATTTTTATACTAAAATTAATTTCTTTAATAATTCTTATACTTAAATAATTACTTAAATAATTCTTATACTAAAATTTAGAGATTAAAAAACTAAACACATAATCTTAATGTCAGTCTTTTACGCACAAGCCATCAAAATAAATTTATAAAGTTACTTTTCGATACAGCTCTATATGGTCAACTGTATCGAAAAATATCATTTTTTTCAATTTCGATACAGCAGCAAGCAGGTTGCATTGCAAATGCATTACAAATTTGCAAAAACTTTCTACATAATCTGTGAACGCGGCGCCGCGCGACATTCGCGGCGCGTCACGCATGCTCACCACACATGCTCGATCTCAATCTACAAATGGATGTATAAGTAAGAAATGAAGCTGTTAAATTAACTTCATGGTTTTATTTAAAATATTATTATCATCTATTTCATGAGATTAGATAAAGTAGTGTATGAATCTGCACATAATTAGGTCTTAAAATACTCGTGTGGTCTATTATCACATTCGCTTTCGGCTCATGTGATAAACTCACACTCGTATTTTAAGAACCCTTATTATGCAACAGTTTCATAAACTACTATTTTCAAACGGCGAAGCTATAATGCCTAAAAGACCTCGCAGCTAACAACCAGCGCACATCCAAAGCAGTTTCCCATATTTCCTCGCAGTCCATTGCGAGTAAAAGTATAATTTATGCCGCCATTAGCCTTTGTGTCGCCATGTTGTCTGTGGTGTGCACTTTGTCTACGCATTACTTTTACTATTTGCTATCTTGGAATATATACTATTCAAAGAACAGTAAAATTCTTGTGTATATATTAATGCTGTAACGAATATTCGTATTTGCATTCGCGAATATTCGCATATTTCTCGACATTCGCATTCGCATTCGTAATTTTATGCGAATGTTTTGTGATTATGAACGTACTAAAAATAATTTAGATTTTCAGTTACAAAAAGGTAAATTAAATAGAGAAATAAATATCAACTTCTTATATATTTATTTCAAAAGCCTAACTTCTGTTAGGATTGTTTGTTAACTAAACAATAAACATCACTCTGCTACACCTGACACCTGCACCTGCATCCTGCTGACTGACAAACGAAGCTCTGGCGAAAAGAGAGGTAGCCAAATAACAATTCCCTTGGGGGTTGTTGTGTTCCTGCGAGTGAGTGAGGTCACCAGAAAGGAAGGAAGGAGATGCTGCGTTGGCAGCGGGGGTGGCGGTGCGCGAGCGATATTTTATGTTGCGAGCGTTAATATGGCTACGGTAACCGCTTCACATAGGCGGGCCGTATGCTTGCCACCCGGCGTAGTATAAAAAAAAATATGGGGGTTTCCCTGAACGAAATCCGATTTAGCTAACTCACGTTTATCTTAGAACTTCGTACCGCTATAATTGTCACGTCAACGTCACTCAATTGTTTTGCCTTCCCGGAACCTCTCCACTAACACTTGATCTTTATGGTATGGTATTAAGGTTCAAATTTACTTTTAAGTATTATTACGATTAGTTTGTATGGGAGTATAGAAAAGTGTTGTTTTTAGACTTTTTCAGGCATTTTTTTTAATTTTTCTCTACGTAAGAACCATCCTCGTACTTCAAGGAATATTCTAAAAAAAGAATTAGCGAAATCGGTTCAGCTGTTCTCGAGATTTGCGCTTAGCAACACATTCAGCGATTCATTTTTATATTATAGATAGATGAAGAATCTATCTGCCATAATTATTTTGAAATCTGTAGAGCGGTTTAAGGTGTAGAGTGTACCAAAGATAGACAAAGTTAGGCGAGTAAAAAAAACCGGGCAAGTGCGAGTCGGACTCGCCCACCGAGGGTTCCGTACGTAGTATCATTATTAAATTTGATATTTTTCATTATAAATAAGAAATAATGCGTCGAGAAAAATAAATAAAATATATTTTGCAATGTGTACATCAAGCTCTTTCATATGATACTCCATTTGAACTAGTAGTTTCAATTTAAAATTTCGACACTTTATAAAAAATATAGACCCCCTATTTTTTAAGATCTATTTATAAATGTATAGTTTTGAGATTTATTCCTGTACTCGTAGTTTATAACAATGTTACTTGCCAAATTTCATAGTTCTAGGTCAACGGGAAGTACCCTATAAGTTATGATTCCCTTGAGAATGTGTCGAAATATTCGTCTTTTGCTGAATAAACGGCCGTAACTTTTTTTTACGTAAACTTAGCAGTTTGATTTTTTTACAACTTTATGGGACCGTAGACCTGAGTATACAGTTCAAATTTCAGCTTGATTGCATGCATTCTCGACATAGAAATTCTTGACAGACAGACAGACAGACAGACCGACAGACAGACCGACAGACCGACAGACAGACGGACAACAAAGTGATCTTATAAGGGTTCCGTTTTTCCTTTTGAGGTACGGAACCCTAAAAATGACATTACAACCAGACACTTCAGTTTTATTTATTTTTATTAAAATGTAGAAAATGCATTGTGGTCTTAACAATTTTAGGGTTCCGTACCTCAAAAGGAAAAACGGAACCCTTATAAGATCACTTTGTTGTCCGTCTGTCTGTCTGTCTGTCTGTCTGTCTGTCTGTCTGTCGTCTGTCAAGAATTTCTATGTCGAGAATGCGTAGAGGTATCAAGCTGAAATTTGAACTCTGTATACTCATGTCTACGGTCCCGTGAAGTTGTAAAAAAATCAAACTGCTAAGTTTACTTAAAAAGAAGTTACGGCCGTTTATTCAGCAAAAAACGCATATTTCGACACATTCTCAAGGGAATCAAAACCTATAGGGTACTTCCCGTTGACCTAGAACTATGAAATTTGGCAAGTAACATCGTTATAGACTACAAGTACAGGAATAAATCTCAAAACTATACATTTGTAAATAGATGTTAAAAAATAGGGGGTCTATATTTTTTATAGGGTGTCGAAATCGCAAATTGAAACTACTAGTTCAAATGGGGTATCATATGAAAGGGCTTGATGTACACATTGCAAAATATATTTTATTTATTTTTTTCGACGCATTATTTCTTATTTTTAATGAAAAATATCAAATTTAATAATGATACTACGCATGGAACCCTCGGTGGGCGAGTCCGACTCGCACTTGCCCGGTTTTTTTACGTACTATTTAATTATTATTTTTTTCCAAAATCGGTTAACTCGCTTTAGAGCAGTTTCGTTGAATTCCTCTTTAACGATCTTATACATTGCTGTAATCTGACATGCAATACTTCATTACGGACACGGGTAAAAATAAAAGGAACAGAACAGAAACCCAGTTCGACAGATAACATATCTAAATCTGACTTCCGACCCTTCTCATATTTTACACAGGGTTCCTTATCTAGGCCTTGAAGCGCGAACTAAGGGTTTGGTCGATATGATCCACGGTCAGTCGATAAAGCACTTATGTAAGTATAAAGGGTGTCTCGGCGGCTCATTGGTAGGGTTGCGAGGTAATATACACATCAGGCGGGCCATTTGCTTCTTTACCACCCGACGTTGTATAAAAGAAAAGTACATATTTTACTTTTATATTTGACAATATTTTGCACGCGTCAGTCTACGACCATTCATTGTGGTTATAATATTATTGTTTTTTTTTTATACTACATCGGGTGGCAGACAAGCATACGGCCCGCCTGTGAAGCGGTTACCGTAGCCATATTAACGCTCGCAACATAAAATATCACTCGCGTGCTGCCACCCCCGCTGCCAACGCAGCATCTCCTTCCTTCCTTTCTGGTGAACTCACTCGCAGGAATACAACGACCCTCAAGGGAATGGTTATTTGGCTGCAGTAATCTGTGAGGTAAAGGTACTTTCCCTAGTCGGATAGCTTACAATTTCGCTCTTTACCTCTCTTTTCGCCAGACACTTTGACAAACGAAGCGTTTGTCAGTCAGCAGGGTGCACCGCGTGCAGGTGAAGTTGGCTTTGGTTCAAAGATGTTGATGAACCTCTTACACCCCAAATATATATGATGAAATGAGTATAGACTCAAGAATAATGTAAACTGAGATTCAAAGAAAACTATTTCGTTCAAAAACGTTTACGGAGAACAAAATCAGCCCGCAAATCTCGGCAGCTCAAGGTTAGAATTACAGCCTGCGGCATCTTTCAGACAAATTCGTTCACTTTCACCTTTTGCTTTTACCTTTCGAAAGCGAATTACAGATAACCAAGACGCATTAGCGTAACGCGAGTTTTATGTCTGCAATTATTTGTGCGACAGACCGCTACATTTCACCGGACTGTAAATCATCTGAAATACTGCGGAAGTTAGGCTTTATAAATCTTTTATTTGCTTTAGTAGCCGTGATCACTGGTCCATTTGTTTTTTGGAGCGTGACATTGTGGTTAATAATGAGAGCTTATTTTTTATGCTCCATGCTTAGACTATATAAAAACTATTTTTTTATACTACATCGGGTGGGAGACAAGCATACGGCCCGCCTGATGTGTTGACACCGTTAATATACGGTAACCGCTTCTCATCTGGCGAGCCGTATGCTTGTTCGCCACCCGACGTAGTATAAAAAAAAAGTCTATACTCGTTAAAAATATTTGTGTGTATGGAAATTGTATGTCGTTCAATTAAAAAAAAACGAATGATAACAAAATCGGGGTATAGATTTTGGTGTTGCAGCTACAAATCTATCATCTCCATCCAAAATTCAATGACACCACTGGATAGATGAAGGATCAAAGAATTTATTTCGCTACGTAAGGACTATGGAACATCGCGTATGGTGCCATTTCGAGATAATTTTAGTTATTGTTAACCCTTTGTGAACGCGGTGGACTAGTATGAACAAATTACTACAAAAGGAGAATTTGCCCGATCCGATAATTCTAGACAGGTTGTCTTGGCGCCACAATATTAGGAGAGCTACCTGACGCGGGATGGAGCAAAGAGGAAGAATATTTTTTTGGGGTGTAAATGGTTCATCGACATCTTTGAACCAAAGCCAACTTCACCTGCACGAGATGCACCCTGCTAACTGACAAACGAAGCTCTGGCGAAAAGAGAGGTAGCGAGCGTAATAGGAATCTGAACCATTTTTTTTTCGATTTGTTATATAAAGACGTCACAATAATATAACTATAGGCGAAAGAATTACTTCGATAGCATAAAATCTTCTCGAGATATGTTAACTTGAAGATTACAATTTTGGACTATACTGAAAACGCTCCATACAAAAGGCTACAGTATTATGACGTCACGATACGCTATTATATATGTGTCGTGGGCTGATCGTTTAAGTGGGCCGATCGCGATAAGCCTGGGCAGATCGACATGTGCCGCCATATTTTGATTTGGCTGCCTAATCACCGCCATATCGTTCAAAGCATAACGTTTGACGATTTGGCCGTCCATACTTGGCCAAATCGAGTTTGTAGGGTGTCCATCATAGTTACAAGCAAATAAAATCAAGTTTAAGTATTTCACTCGATAAAAAGACGTTTAAAAAGTAAATAAAATCAATTCCGGCGCTTCGCCGGCCGCTGCCGCGGCACGCTCGCTGCGCTCGCTCGGCTCGCGCTCTGTTGGGGTCACAGTTCTAACCTAACCTAACCCACTTTTCTTGCAGTTCTAATCTAGCCTAAATTATTTTATTTATTTATTTATCCATATCGTCCACCAACTCACTATTATCACCCTATATACATGCAATATTTTCAGTGTATTGGTAATATTTTCAGTTTCTTGTAACGCCGCCATTTTTTCTAGACGTAAACAAACACACAGCTGACACAGTCACATGAACGAAGGAGCGCAACAGCGCCAAAGCGTCAGAAAGTGGAACTACATCACGATGCGCCCAGGCATATCCCGATATGCCCAGCCTTATCTCGATGCGGCCAAGTAACTGAATGGGAAAATCGACAAATAGTCTGCTCTCGTCGATCTGCCCAACTTTACATTGGGTACATCATGAAATAATTGGTCAAATCAGAATATGGCGGCACATGTCGATCTGGCCAGGCTTATCGCGATCGGCCCAATTAAACGATCGGACCACGACATATGCATTAAATAAGAAATTTGTACGACAGCTATGTTAAATATTGCGTTTATGTAGCTAGTGCTGTAACAAAAGTTATAGTATTTTTTATTGTTTCTACAATGGTAATATTTATTTTTTATAATTTCATACTTTTAAAATGGACTTTTCCACCAAACTTTGATCGACCATAAAACACGTCGTACATAAGTTATTAAAATTTTGAGATCGCAGATCGTTCTAGTTTTATGTATTTTACGTTACTGATAGAGAGTTTTTATAATTTTAGAACTTTGTTCAGATGCCTACTGTAAGCTGCCCTATTGGGGAATGTACCTCCACCTCACAGAATACCGCAGCCAAATAACAATTCCCTTGAGGGTTGTTGTGTTCCTGCGAGTGAGTGAGGTCACCAGAAAGGAAGGAGATGCTGCGTTGGTAGCGGGGGTGGCGGCGCGCAAGCGATATTTTATGTTGCGCGAGCGTTAATATGGCTACGGTAACCGCTTCACATCAGGCGGGCCGTTTGCTTGTCTGCCACCCGATGTAGTATAAAAAAAAAAGACGGGAATAGCGTGGGGGAAATGACGTTATAGTCTAACATCCTTGACTTCTAACATGATGCATGCAAATTTTAATGACAATCGGTTCCGTAGTTAGACGTGAAAGGGGAACAAACAAACAACATTAGTAAAGATAAGGAGTACTGACATGGCGACCCTGCCAGGATACAGGTATGAGTGAAGTAACTATTCCGTGCGATTAGAACTCCCACCAAATTATTATATTTCACCTACTAAAATTTAACTGATAAAATCGCCAAACCTGTAACTAATCAGTAACCACATTGTGTCACTTCCAATTTACCGAACCTGCTAATTAGGTCGATGGTAATTAGTCTATTGATGAGCGATATGAACTCGGTGTTACAATAAACTCCAATACATTGTTATTATAAACGGGTTGAAATAACAAAGGGTGTAAGTGGCTCAACACGTCCTTTAGAGCCAAAGCCAACGTCACCTGCACCTGGTGCACGTTGGCGACTAGCGCAAGAGGCTCTGGCGAAAGAGAGATAGGGTACAGCGTATTTGAAAGGGAAGTAACTCCATCTCACAGAATACCGCAGGCAAATAAAAATCCCTTGAGGGTTGGTTTGTCCCTGCGAGCGAGTGAGGTCACCAGAAAAGAAGGAGATGTTGCGTTGGCAGCGGGGCAATATTTTATGTTGCGAGCGTTAATATGGCTACGGTAACCGCTTCACATCAGGCGTGCCGTATGCTTGTCTGCCACCCGACGCAGTATAAAAAAATGACGGGAATAGCGTGGGGGAAATGACGTTATCTTCTAACATCCTTGACTTCTAACATGATGCATGCAAATTTTAATGACAATCGGTTCCGTAGTTAAGACGTGAAAGCGGAACAAACAAACAATACTAGTAAAGATAAGGAGTACTGAAGAACTAATTCAAAACATAGCAAGAGCTAGTATGTGCTCGTGCTTCCATTATTCATGTTTTACCTATCACGTGCAACATTGATTGATTAAAATTTAATGTCTAAGCTAGCTTGCGCTAATGAAAGTGAATACGGTTGCATATAATTAAGCCGTTAAGAGCATTTATATTGCACACAGCAACATGGGTAATTAAATAAGTCTATTAGACCGGATTTTAGCCCACGGATCCGAAATGGAGGTAGTGTGGAGCGAGTAGATTCACTGAGTGTATGTTTTCCATTGATTTCAATGGAAAATGTATTTGATGACAATTCCTCAAGGACATGATCGATCTCAATTTTCATGTCGAGGTCTTTAATTGTGACAAGTTGCATCAAAATCGGTTCAGTGATTTTGGAGCCTATTCATTTCCAAAAGTGACTTAGCGGCGTATAAGCGTTCCCCGCTCCACCAGCGCTTCGCTCGCTCCACATAATGATTAAAAAAAAAAAAAAAAAAACGCGCCTTTACAATAGGACTGCAATTCTTATTTGCTGCTTATAAAACCTAAGTTTAGCTAGATTTTAAAGATTAGCCATATTTAAGGCGAGGTGAGCCAGCGCTAGAAACTATATGACAATTCTGCGAGACACTGGCGACTCTGGCGAGCGAAAGCGACCTACTGATCGAATATCAATTGATTAATCGATTAAAAATTTTAAAGATGAAGGTAATAAAAAAAATCTATCGGGTATAATACCTCAGTTATTTATAACCTTTTTTTAGGTCATAAATAACTGAGGTATTATAAACCTACATCTTTAAAATTTGTAATTTTTTTTTTAATCGATTAAAATTTTTAAAGATGTAGGTAATAAAAAAAATCTATCGGGTATAATACGTCAGTTATTTATGACCTTTTTTTAGTACATGATTTATAATGTCAAATTACTTATTTTAAGAATAAAACCGAAAATAGAAGATAAAATGACACGAAAAAAGAGGTAACTTTGTGAATTTATTTTATCGAGTCAACTTCATCAAATCATTTTTCCATCGGATATATTCCCTAGTACCTATATATCCTCAACAATATCAATATAATTTTCCTAGATTTTAATTTTCCTAATTTTATTCTCTGTTTATTACTTCAAAGATGAATTCTAAATTGTGGATTTTGCAGTACCACTGGTACCACCCCGCCTTAAAATCTAGTTATACTTAGGTTACGATAGGACAAACTAACGAACGCTGTATGAAATAAAGTTTAAAATAAATAAATATTTTCAATGACTGTGACGTATTTTTTTTAATCGATAATTCTCAAAGTGTACTTTTGCAGACGGCACATAAAATAATTAAAATTCTTATTTCTGTCCTGTTTTGTCGATAGATGCGATCTACCGGCGTCCATTATGGCAAGAAGAAAGCAAGGCAATTGTACGACATTCACTCACTCCCGCGCCACTTACCGTCCCAGCAAGACGTTACCGCAAATCAAAATCAATTATTAAATGATATAATATAATTAAAAACTAATTGATATTGATTCATAATAGTATTCGTGTGTTACATTAAAAATATTATTATTGAAAAGTTGTAGATAAAATGTCTTTCTGTGTGTTCATGTTTTTATTATTATTTTGCGTACTGCAAATAGTGCACACGTTTTTTTATTATTGTGTGTACTGAAAAATCTAAGTATATAAATAAAATATAAATATTCCTGGACAAATTACATACGGCCATCTAGTCTCAATTTAAGCGCAAAGCTTGTACTATGGGTACTAGACAACTGATTAATATACTTAAATACATTTTTTTGTAAATACATACACATAGTACATTTATTTATTTAAATGTTTATTTATTTATTTAAATCATTGAGAACACCCAAACCAAGACAAACAGACATAGTCATGAACACAAACATTTGTCATGTGCGGGAATCGAACCCACAACCTCGGAGTCAAAGTGGCCATTGCGACTCGACCACCGAGCTCGTCGAATATATAAAATGTCATAGTTTCTGTAACAGGATAATTAATAGAGTATAGCATAGACACTCTTAATTTTAATCAAAGCACAGACTGCTTACTTAATTAAAATGTGTCACCGAGGAACGTCAGACATTTCATGAACATTTTGAAGTATAAATAAACAAAAATTTAAATATTTTGAGGTGTAAGACTTTACCACCGTATTTAGAGACTAAGCCAAACACTCCTGCATGTGGTCCACCCTGCTGACTCACTGACAAGGCGCTGCTTTACCTCTTGCAAAGAGAGGTAGGGTAGCGTAATTTTAAGCTGCCTGACTGGAATAATACCTCCACCTCACAGAATACCGCAGCCAAATAAAATAAAAATTTTCTTGAGGGTTGCTGTGTTCCTGCGAGTGAGTGAGATCACCAGAAACAAAGGAAGGAAGGAGTATAGGCTGGCAACGGATCGGTGACCCCTTGGTGTTGCTGATCTCCATGGGCGGTGGTGATTGCTTTCCACCAGGTGACCCACATGCTCGTTGTCGCCCCTCTCTCAAATAAAAAAAAAACACTCCCCAAAAAGCCTTAACCCGAGACGTTTATTTACTATTACTATTTCTTCTTTATTAAACGCCAGAAAAATCCCGTTACTATTTTATTTACTTTGCCAATATTTTTACCACTTTCTGCTTGTACCTACTCAATGTTATGAATTTCTATGAATAAATAAATACGAATATACTTATTTGCCAACCGACGTATTACAAAAAAAAAAAAAACTATTTATCCAAAGTCTAAGCCGCTGGCAGTAGCTAGTTTTAGGCAGCGATTTGGATTAACAAATGTTTAATACTGTACAGAATTACATTCCTTCCTCTCCCTTATTCCAATTCGTGGAACAACAGCGGAGGCAATCGCGCCGGCCGCATTTATTGTTATTGCCGAGAGGCTGCGCTGTAAACAGGACGCGCTCTGATCTACTCCAGGGTTGTCGCTTATCTTGACGTGGTATAAAAAAACAAGGGTTTTTGAAGTGAAAACTTCTTTAGCGGCGTTGTGCACTTTCTGGGATGGGTAAAAAAATGTTAAACTCGCGTCAGGACTCGTGGCCTGATCGAAAACCGCCGGCGCGGCGTAGGAGAGGAAGTGATATCCCCCTTTCTTTCTACCGCGCGGCGAAAATGAATGCCTGCTCCTGCTGTTTATTTTGAATGTAATAAATTGTCATGTTTGTGTACGATAGCGCAATAAATTAATATTGTATTTTACCACGTAAATTATAGTACTTATATACTGATAAATAAAGCAATTCGTGCGAAATAATTCCCTGACCATTCCAAAATATTCAAATATGCACAACGTTAATGTTCAAGTTTTCACTTCTGCCGGCAGTCTCGGAGTGCAACCCGTTTTTAGGGTTCCGAACCTCAAAAGGAAAAACGGAACCCTTATAAGATCACTTTGTTCTCCGTCTGTCTGTCTGTCTGTCTGTCAAGAATTTCTATGTCGAGAATGCGTGGAGGTATCAAGCTGAAATTTGAACTGTATACTCAGGTCTACGGTCCCATGAAGTTAAAAAAAAATCAAACTGCTAAGTTTACGTAGAAAAAAGTTACGGCCGTTTATTCAGCAAAAAACGCATATTTCGACACACTCAAGGGAATCAAAACCTATAGGGTACTTCCCGTTGACCTAGAACTATGAAATTTGGCATGTAACATCGTTATAGACTACAAGTACAGGAATAAATCTCAAAACTATACATTTGTATTTAAGGGGCCAGATCGTGAAAACTGTGAAAAGAGTGTTACGATTTTTCATATTTAACCTATTTAGATATGATTGATATCAATGATAATTTGTATATATTACAATCAAAGACCAAAAATTATGGTATGATTATATTAAACTCTTAAAATCTAATAGTTGTTTTATAATAAAGGTCAACAAACGCACAAAATTGAGAAAAAATGCAAAAACATGCCTTCGTATTTTTCAGATTTAACCCAATAAATCAACACAAATTGATAAAAAGAAACACTTTTTGAACACTGAAGAAACCAATAAATATAACATATACTTTTTTTTTGTACCTTTACAAACAAAGACTTCCTCTTTTAAAGCCCTAAAATCTACATATGTTTTACGTAAATTCTCCATAGAAAAATGTATGAAAAATGACGCACATTCCGATATTACGAATTAGTACTCAGCGTCGCCACTAAATCGCCAGTGTGTTTTTATATGTCAAGGTGACACCACGCGCGTCGGATGCTCCAGCAAAATTACGTGTTGTGAATTTGTGTTTTTTGTGAAAAACTGTAAGTATAACTAATTTACCAATATAATGAATGTATATAAATCGTAAAAAATACAAAGAATGAATTAGATACTTTGTTGAGTAGGTTATTTTATGAACCTTGTAAAATATGTATCAATTCAGGCTTGAAACATGATTTCAACATGCTATAGCCAATATCATAAACGTATCTAGTCGGTAATCGAGGGTTTTTTTCGCAGGACTGATTGAATTTGAATTTGCCAGGGAAAAGAAAGTTTAGTACGCATTATAAAAATATGAAAGCCAAAAGATCTCGGAAAAAATGTAAGTTCCTTCCTACTTATTTATTTATCTGCCTACTTTACTACGTCTTATCCTAAATACCTACCTAGAAAAAAAATACGAGATTTCTGTGAAAGTGTCATGTAAAAATCCTAGTTTTATTTGTGTGCTTATCCTGTATAAGTAGTAATAATAATATAATTTATTTGCATTTGAACAGGGTACATTACAAAGCTAATACAATACCTATGTCATATGATTTAGATCGCTTGATTCAGACATATACAATAGCATGTAAATATTGGTTTGTATTATATAGTAATAAAGTCAATTTCTACCTAGTATTCGTTTTCATGTTCATCATTATTGTCTAAATATCAGATTGTGGAAGTAGGTATGTTTCATAACAGAAATAGCACGGGCACGCGGCTTTGTCGACATACTTACCGCCAAAGAGACGCGACGCGCCTAGGGTCTGGTGTTGTACAAAAATTACAAAATAATTATAAAGTGGATAATAATGATGAATAATATTTCCAGTATTGAAAATAAAGAAAACCTTCAGGCCGAGACTCCAAGCAACACTGCTATGCTTAGACTACACACTATAGACGTAAGTTGTTATACCACAGTATAAGTAATAGTACTAACGTACAGTATGGACACTCTCTGCCGCTCTCACTAGTCGACCTCACCTCCCCTATGGAACCGATTTGGAACCGTTCGCAAGGAATGCCACAACGTACGAATTGACGTCGCTTGTATTTTATTCTCCATTCAGTTTAAAATATTATGCGAGTATGTAAAAGATGAGAGTTATTTGTGCAGTGGATGGATGTCTCAACACGGATGGATGGATGGATGGATGGACGGACGGACGGACGGACGGACGGATTGATGGATGGATGGATGGTTGGATGGATTGATGGATGGATGGATGGATTGATGGATGGATGGATGGATGGATGGATGGATGGATTGATGGATTGATGGATGGATGTATGGGTGGATGGGTGGATGGATGGGTGGATGGATGGATGAATGGATGGATGGATGGGTGGATGGGTGGATGGATGAATGGATGGATGGATATATGGATGGATGGATGGATGGATGGATGGATGGATGGATGGATGGATGGATGGATGGGTGGATGGATGGGTGGATGGGTGGATGAATGGATGGATGGATGGATGGGTGGATGGATGGGTGGATGGGTGGATGAATGGATGGATGGATGTATGGATGGATGAATGGATATGGATGGATGGATGGATGAACGAGCAAACGAGCATTAGTTGATAAAAAATCCTATGCAATAGCTTTACCGCGGCAGTCCCCGAGTGTCACACGTTTCTTTTTCTTCACTACGCCCATCAGGTGGGCGTAGTGAAGAAAAAAAAGTTAAGCGGTTAACGCTCGCAACATTAAATATCGCTCGCGCGCTGCCATCCCCGCTGCCAACGCAGCAACTCCATCCTCTCTGGTGACCTCACTCACTCGCAGGAACACAACAACCCTCAAGGAAATTGTTATTTGACTGCGGTATTCTGTGAGGTGGTGGTACTTCGTCAGTCGGGCTGCTTAAAAAATACGCTATGTCCTACCTCTCTTTTCGTCAGAGCCTCGTCTGTAAGTCAGCAGGGTGTACCCCGTGCAGATAAGATTGACTTTCGTTCAAAGATGTTGATGAACCACTTACACCCCCTTACATGTCCGACTAATAATTGTATAATGTCAGCCCTAGAGAACGTCACTCAAACATAGGCACGTGTACAGACGTCAATTGGTTACTACATGCAAAAGCGCCATTTTTGTATGGAGTGGCCGGGGTTTGGTTATACGTAATTCTTGTAGACTTATTACATAAATAAACAAACTACCTTGGGGTGTAAGTGGTTCATCAAGATCTTTAAATCAAAGCCAAATTCACCTGCATGCGGTACACCCTGCTGACTGACAAACGAAGCTCTGGCGAAAAGAGAGGTAGGGAGCGTAATTGTAAGCTACCCGACTGGGGAATGTACCTCCACCTCACAGAATACCGCAGCCAAATAACGGTTTCCTTGAGGGCTGTTGTCTTCCTGCGAGTGAGTGAGGTCACCAGAAAGGAAGGAGATGCTGCGATGGCGATGCGAGCGGGGGTGGCGGGGGTGGCGGCGCGCGAGCGATATTTTATGTTGCGAGCGTTAATATGGCTACGGTAACCGCTTCAGATCAGGCGGGCCGTATGCTTGTCTGCTTCCCGACGTAGTATAAAAAAAAAAATACCTAGTTAGTGATGGACGAAGACAAAATCTCAGTAGGGTGAAGTCTTCTAGTATCGGCCTCCTCCTAATATCGGCCTTTGCGAGAAAATGGAATATAGGGTAAGTGCTCAATTGAATGAACCCTTAAGGGCATTCCAAACTTTGAAAATTACAGCCAGCTACTTATGAGATCCTAACCAAAAAATATTTTATTTTATTATGTTCACAATTTATTCATGATTGATACAGTATACATATTTTAGCAAAAATGCTGATAGTTATTGAGATAATCTGCATTTTATACAAATATGGGGTATATTTGTATAAAATGCAGGTTATCTCAATAACTATCAGCATTGAACACACAAATCACCAGAGAATGAACAAAAAATCCAGTGAATAAACCTTTTGAAACCCATTGAATGAACTACCACTTTTATATATCAGTTCTATATATAAATTATTATGTAAGAGTTTATTTCGGGTAATTGTTATTGTAAATATATATATTTTTGTTTGTGACTTCTTGCTTTGCTATGACAATAAAGAAATCACTATGATTCGCTGGTCAAGCTTAGGACTGGTTGTTTTTCGCGTGGCCAACTTTACGTGGCTTTCTCGAGAGTTGTAACGCTTCAGGTCTTTTTATATTAGCTCCCGAAGGAAAGACTTCCTTAATTTTTCTTTTTAACTATGGTTACAATATTAAATAAAAAAAAATATCTTTTAACGTATAACAAGTATTTTCTTATGTATCTACATTAATTGGTATTTTTATTAATACGCCGGAATCATTAAGTACACGCGAACGAAGTCGCAGGCATCAGCTAGTTGTAAATATATATATTTTTTTATTATATTAAATAGACGATATGATTACTATTATAATTGCGTGTTACTTGATATTTTATAACCTAAAGAGAACTATCTAACATTTTATTTTTATACCACTAAGGTGGCAAACAAGCATACGGTCCGCCTGATGGAAAGCAGTTACCGCAGCCTATGGACGCCTGTAACACCGGAGGCATCACATGCGCGTTGCCGACCCTGTAAAAACCTCTTCAAGCCCTTTTTGAAGAACCCCATGCTGTAGTCTCCTGGGAAAACCTCAACAGGCAATTCATTCCACAGCTTGATAGTACGTGGAAGAAAACTTCTCTGGAACCGCACAGTACGTGACCATTTCGGTTCTAAAGTGTGAGGATGAATTCCCTGTCGATGGCGCGCGGTGCGACTGTAGAAGGAAGCCGTGGGCATCATGTCAAACAACTCCTCTGAACACACCCCATTGTACAAACGGTAGAACATACAAAGGGACGCAAAATCTCTTCTCAGACTTAAAGGTTCTAAACCGTCTGTCAGTTTGGGATCGTCAACAATCCTCACAGCACGCCTTTGAATCGAGTCACAGGGTGCAAGCTGGTATCTAGGCGCTCCCGCCCATAGATGGCAACAGTACTCCATATGCGGCCGAACTTGAGCTTTGTATAAGTCTTTGCCGCGGGTTGAAGTAATGTTTCGCCCTGTTGAGCACACCTAGTTTCTTCGATGCCAGCTTGACCTTCCCCTCCAGATGACATCGAAACTGGACGTCGCTGGAGATGTCAACTCCTAGAATACCAATACTATTGGCGATGGTGAGGGGTGTGTTTTCGAAGTGTGGAGCCACAGCAAATGGGGTTTTCTTAGCGGTGAACGCGCAGACTTGTGTCTTAGAGGGGTTAAATCGCACTAAGTTATGTCGCCCCCAGTCGGACACTCTACTTAGTGTGCTCTCAATTTGCGACACAAGTTGTTCGCGGCTCTCCTCCACCAAAGAACGAGGGATATTTGCGCGGCCCGTGTAATAAGTGTCCCCGGTGCTGTCGTCCGCATAACAATGAATGCTGTCATTATACAACATATCATTAACATGCAGCAGAAACAGCGTCGGGGACAATACAGAACCCTGCGGGACGCCAGTATTGATGTCCATGCTATCGGAGCAACTGCCATCTACAACGGCTCTAATGCTTCTGCTGGACAAGAAGCTAGCAACCCATTCGCATAGCCCCTCGGGCAGACCGTAAGGCTAAGATGCCAAATGCTTAAAACATAATATTAATACTGGATTATTATTATAAAATATTTAATATTGTTATTCATCACTTCTATGTTAGATTCTCCTTTCTCTTCTAAACTATTATATTTCTATAATAGAAGATTGGTTCTATATGTCATCATTATTTATTAATTTCTTTTTAGCTTGCATTTTGCTGTCTTTCCATGGTCGTTTTAGCTGAAAGGCACTTCTATGTGGAGATCTTTATTTATTTTATTTAATCAGTTCACTCCGTCTGGTTTTCGTCCTGGGCACAGTACTATTACTGCACTTCTAAAAGTTACTGAAGATATCAGGCTAGGTATGGAGGATAAACTGGTAATAATAAAAGAACACCTCGTTCGAATATTGGTCAAAAAATTGACAACCGTTTATAAAAGTTGTGTACAAAAAATTAGCCAATTGCATTAAGGCTAAGATGCCAAATGCTTAAAACTATAAAATAAGTCAATTCCTATGAATGAACCGTGTGTTCATTGACTAGATTTTCTTCAATTTCGTGATCCAATTATCGTACACCCCTATAATTTATTTATGATAATTAAAATTTTTGCAATCTGCTTTTTGTAAGATAAAACAGTCCTTTTTACATCCTACTACCAAATTTTGTTAACACTATCACACTTATAGTGTCTACAAAGTGAATATCAAAACACGAAGTCTCAGCAATGCCCTAAATTCTGCTCCATACAATCAAAAATACGACAGAATACTTTCATTTTAGGCGGTCGCGATTTTGAAACTACAGGTCACAGGCAAACACCTGTTTGCCTGTGACCTGTAGTTGACGTAATATAATGTTTCGATTGAGAAAAAAAATACTGGCTTGAGTAGAAAGGCTTAGATTTCTTATTATATTGAAAAATGTGTGTTTTGTTCATTCACTGGTGGGTGTTAATTCACTGGAGCACTTACCCTAACTATTAAAATAACCCTAAAATTATAATAGTTTTTATTCAAAAAGCGACTCTATATACGAATAATCCATATTTTGGTGCGGGTGCTTCAATATTTGAACGTTCAGTTGGCAATAGAGCACGCGCCGGTACCGACTTGTGTCGTTTAGTGGCAGTGGCGAGTCAAATACCGGTTGCGAACGCATTGAGTTAGTTAGTATTTCAATGGAATTAAACATACCTATGGTATTTTATATTGTTTTTTATTCAAGAAAAACACACGTTTTTACTTTTACTTGTCTTTTTTATGAAATAATCGCAGGGTCGAGGTTAGGGATCTTTATTTATTGATAAATCCCAATATCGGCCACCCGGCCGACATTAGGAAAATGCATGAAAACGCTAAACAACATGTTTAGCTATTTTTTATGTTAACAGGAATATTAATAAGGTTAAAAATGAAACAACAGCTTTTTTTGTTTACTAGATCCTGACGTTATCCCATAAAATTATTGTCCTAAACCAACTTTACAAACAACCAGTTTTTATTACGTTTATTTATATAAAACGTTCAAGATTTTGATCTAGTGTTATGTGTTTCAAAGATGTATTCTAAGGGAGTTCTTAGCTATGTTTGAAGAAATTTGGCCCATTCTTTTTTAATTATTTTTTATTAAAAAAATAAAGCCATTATCTTTCTTTACAGGAACTAGTTATTGAAAACAGTCAAGAGGGAAAGGTGGATGAAGTTGAAGTTGGGCGTAGAGTAATAGATATTTCTTTTTTTTTTAAGCTCTTCAGGCCATAGGGGACCACGGTCCAATGGATTGTAAGTTAAGTTACCTCAGTATAATAGGTGAAGTAAAAGTTGATCTGGACTCAAAACTCATCATGAAATGTAGTATGTGTAGTATGAAATTTACTGTGTGTTTGGTTGAAAAGAAATAAGATAGCATGGAAGTGAATCATCAAATTGTATCTGGTATCATATCGTCTGGTGGGAGCTACTTTCAGTTAAAAACATTAACTGCCGCAGTAGCCCTACCAATCATGTCACCTTCATTATACAATGAAATTAATAATACGGTTTGCGATTGGTGGGAAAAGACAGCAGCACATTCCATGGCAGAAGCTGTCAAGGAAGAAGCAGAGTACGCAGTGTCTATAGGTAGTGTTGATAAAAATGGTACACCATTAATATCTGTTGCTGTTGACGGTTGTTGGAGCAAGAGATCTTATGGTAAGAATTTTTCCGCCTTATCCGCAGCTGCGATAATTGGCATTAAAACTAATAAAGTATTGTTTTTTGGAGTTAACAATAAATACTGCGTAGTCTGTGTACGAGCCGCAAAGAAAAACAGTCAGCCCCCGGAACACCATTGTTTCAAGAATTATTCAGGATCATCTACCGGGATGGAATTGACCATAATAGTTGAGGGGTTTAAACGTTCCATTGTTGATCACGGTGTAATTTATAATAAATTTGTAGCAGACGGCGATTCCAGTACTTATAAAAAAATATTAGATTCGCGTCCGTACGATAATTTAATAGTAGAGAAAATTGAATGCAAAAATCATCTTTTACGAAACTACTGCAATAGCTTGGAGAAACTGTCGAAAGACATTAAGTATCCTTGCGAATTGCGGAAATTCCTAAAAGAAAGGTATTTGCGTTTAAGAACGGGTGTAAAATGCGCGATTAAATATTGGGCGGATCAAAATCAGTCACTCGAAGAAAAAATAAAAAATCTTAGTGAAGATATCCTAAATGGTCCACAACACGTATTTGGTAATCACCAACATTGCAAGGAGTATTTCTGTAGACCTGATACTCGTCGAATAGAACTTGTTGGATTACTTCCAGCAATTGTTGGATGCGGATTAATGGACGCGGTAGAAATTTTAAGTAAAAGATTGTCATATCATTCTAGAAGTTTAATTCATAATTGCACAAGTAATATAGTTGAAAGTTTTAACGGAGTAATTGCCAAATTAGTTGGGGGTAAGCGTGTAAATTATTCTTCCCGTGGTTTTTATGCGGGCCGAGCGCAGCTGCTGTTGTGTCTTTTAATACGGGATCGATTCATAGTAAAACTCATGAAGTCATATTTAAATGTAGTCCGAATCCTTTGATCGCGAAAGTGGAAAATTGTAATCGTAGAAACCGTTTAATTGCTAAACCTAAATTAAGATTGAAAAAAAGCCACAACACTGTATCGAAAGACGCTCACTATGAACCAAACTGCGAAAAACCTGATCTGAGTCCAGAATTATATGAGAAAGCCAAGTCAGCTTTTTTAGCCGATTTAAAGTTGTCTTGTGCTGAAAGAGAGGAGCTTGAAAGGTCGACCCATTTACAAAGAAGTAGTGCTGAGTGGATGAGTACAAGGAGAAAATTACTAACCTCATCATCATTCGGGGAAGTTTGTAAAAAACGAGAGAGCACAAGTTGTGCTGCTCTTGTTGGTAAAATCGTTTATGGTAGTAATATCTCCAGTTTGCCTGCTGTACGGTACGGTATCGAAAACGAAGAAACCGCAATTAGACAGTTAGAAATTCAAGAGAATATTAGTATACAACGTTGCGGTTTGTTCGTCGACGATCAATATGAATTTCTTGGTAATACACCAGATGGCATTTATGCAAACGGTTTAATTGAAATTAAGTGCCCACATTCTTTAGCTGGCATGACTCTTGATGAAGCAATGGCCAAACATACCTTTTGGGTTAAGGACAAGGCTTCCAAGGGTTATGTCATAAATAAAAATCATAACTGGTATTTCCAAATTCAGGGACAGGTACATATTACTAAAAGAAACGTTTGCATGCTTGGCATCTGGTTTGGTGCTACTGTACCTATGAAAGTTTATATTATAGAAAAGGACGACAAATTTTGGAAGGAGAAAATGGAGATGAAATTAGTTAGGTTTTATTACGATTGTCTACTTCCAGAATTAGTTGATCCTCGGCAGTCACGAAGCATGCCCATTCGTGACGCGTCCAGTATCATAGAGGCTATGAAAGAGAGGAAAGAAAGAGCTTTACGTGTTTTGAAAGAGAAGAACACCTAATGATTTTGAAAGAGACTAAGGTAACTTAACTATCCAGCCGGTCGATTCACGTAAACACGCCAGTTCAAAAGTCGTTTTAACTTAGAAATCGCCTTTCGGTTTTCTGTTTTAAACGCACTTACTTATCTAGTCTTGGATTGTCATAAATCTTTCAATAGTTCAATTACTATACAATTCCTATACGATTTTGAAGAGTTACCTGGTGTAAAGAATCATCAAAATCGTTTCAAAAATACAGCGAATTGAGTATCTTCTTCTTTTTTTATGTCGGTTAAAAGGGCTTAATTTGCAAAAAACGAAGTGACATTTTTAAGTCCCTACGCTACGGTTTTTATTACGTGAATCGGGCAGCTGGTAACATTTTCATTCTGATAGGTTTTGCAATAGCAATTGATTTTATCATCAAATTAGCAGAAATCAGAATTTGATCAGTAATCGTTAAAATGAAAAAACATTAGAATTTTGAACTCATATTTTGTTATTGTTTACTTACTTTTAATTAGTATATTAATAAATAATTTATAAACTTGTGTTTCATTTATTTTTGTACAACCCTAGCACGCTTTTTAGATGGCGACTCATATTTGTTATTGTTTACTTACTTTTAATTATATGAATCATTTTTATACTTTCGTATACTATCGTAGCAAAAGTTATTAACTCAAAAATTACAAGCAAGCAAAGTTGAAAAAAAGTTGACATGGCCGATAATTGGTGCCACCACCCTATTTGAGTTTACGCAATAGGCACATTTCCTTGCGTAGAGATATACACTAGCGAGGAAAGCTCGATGTTATTTCGACCGTACTTCCTACTGAATTTGCAATTATTTTGTTGAATGAATATTTTACGAAATAAGAATAAACTTTGGTAGTAAAATTACAAATAAATACATAGTTGGAATTTTTTGTAAGTAGAATACAAAAAGGTCAGTCCGGACCTGCTCTTGATTGTTTATTATAAATAGAAAAACATAAAAATAGTGTCTCAACTACTCTTATTAATCTAGTAATTAGGATCATTTTATAACGAAAAACTAGTCTTAGAATATTTTAGACTCGTCGTTTATTTCCAATTATTCAATATTTTTGTTATGCTGTAAATATTCAACTTCAATAACAATATAACTCAACGTGGAACGTTTGTCGCAAAACATTTTGAAAATCGCGCTGTCTTTAGGTCATTCACCCGCCCCGTCGGTTGTTTCAGTAAACAGTAGCGCTGCGGTCGCTCGAAATTGACGTCGCGCCTAGACAATCTGGGCCCTTAAATCTTAAAAAATAGGGTGTCTATATTTATAAAGGAGGTCGAAATTTCAAATTGAAGCTACTAGTTCAAATGGGGTATCATATGAAAGGGCTTGATGTGCACATAGCAAAATATATTTTATTTATTTTTTCCGACGCATTATTTCTTATTTATGATGAAAAACATCAAATTTATAATGATCCTACGTACGGAACCCTCGGTGGGCGAGTCCGACTCGCACTTGGCCGGTTTTTTTTTTTACTTAAAGTGTTTTTCCCGAAGAAGCCCTATGCTTCTCAAAGGGATGAAATCCGGAATGAGGAAATTATATATATTTAATATAATAATATAATATAATGAGGAACATAGTTCTTCGCTGGGCTGGCTACATCAAAAGATTGCATAATTTTACCGAGCAAGACGTAGAATAAAAAAAAACCGGTAAGAAATGAGAAGCTGTAGAAATTACTGCTGACGAAAATGAATGGAAGAAAAAGACACACTGCGCCGACCCCAAACAATGGGAAAAGGAAAAGCAAATAAATAAGTTTAGGCTTTCGAAATTTGATGGCAAGTTGTTACTATCTACATATATTCTGTAACAAGCTGTTAATATCTACTACTATATCTGTGTGCACCGTGACTACATGTGTGTGCCGATTTGACTCCAATGTGTGGTCAGGGCTACGTACTGTAATTTTTTGTAAAAAAATAAAATAACAATGCTGCTGTTGAAGCTAACATTTCAAGGAAATTTTCCAATACAATAGATAAATGGCTGATGGGGGAGGAAAATCCTAGAGTGGAGACCACGTATGGAGCGACAAAGCGTAGGTCACCCTCTCTCTAGATGGACCGACGATCTCAGAAAAGTGGCTGGTAGCGGTTGGATGCTGAAAGCGGAGGATCGCGTATGGTGGAAAGCATTGGGAAAGGCCTATATCCAGCAGTGGGTAGATATAGGCTGATGATGATGATGATGAAATAAATAGAAAGAATCTACATTAGATGTATTAATTTTGTATGTTTACTTTTCAGATAAAATAAGATGAATGTGGTAGCCCTAATTAAGTCCGATGGCATAACTTATACTAAGCAACAGCCGCGTGGCTATGTAGAATATTGCTAAGACGGGGCTGATCCACTCATTTGTATGTAGACTACAGGGTCGATTGGAGCAATATTCACGGGCTTAACCAAGGTACGCACATTCGAAAAAAGTCGAACAGAACCGATAAAATGTTTTCTACTAATATAAAATACTAAAATAATGCAACATGCATCATGAGACCTGAGCTAGGATTGATGGCTTATCGTTGTAATCAAAGTCGGTGTTGTGAAAAGATGTTAGAAACTAATGGTAAATGACAAAGTTCATAGGTTGCAAAATGACTGAGCTTGATCCACTGCCTGAAAGAGAGATGAAAGATCTTATAAAGCTCAAATACGAATCATTGTTGTAATCTTCCATTCCACTCACCATAAATACTCGTCTGTTTTGCAACCGCCTCTAACAACAATCCCAAATTTTCGGACAGATTGAGTTTATCTTATAAAATACTAACTGACCCGACAGACGTTGTTCATAACAATGAATTGGAATTGGTTTCGCATAACCTATCAAATGACTGACAGTTCTGTCAAACGACATACGAGTACAGTTGCATTAGAAGAAAAGTAATGGGGTCGACAACTGTCAAAGTGGCGCTAGCAGCGCAAAGACCAATAACAAAGCAGTTTTTGTATGAAATTAGTAGTGAATTCATAGATAGAGACCATTATTGAGAAAATGCCTAGAAGTTATGTACCAAATTGTAAAGAAACTGGAGGCCACCAGTTTCCTCGAGATGAGAAACTTAAAAAATTGTGGTTCAAAGCGATAAATATGATTAACCATATTAATTATTAACTCGCATATTTTCCGATTGAAATACATGTTTTAAATCGTAAAATTGTCAAGAAATCAACGCAACAAACAAATCCGAAACGTTTAATGATAAATGACAAAGGTTTGTACAGTGGTGGCGCCATCTGAGATCAGCTTTAACTTGCCAACCCCATTAGGCCCGTTGAGATAACTTAAATTTTCACGCGCGATGCCGCGACTAATGAAAATAGGGATTCATAATATATATATACCTACCTACATATACATATTATGAATCCCTATTTTCATATTTTACAGATATTTTTTATTTGTAGGTAAATTTCTGTTTATTCTCTTTTTTATATCGCGTAACTTTTTCTTTTCTTTATAGATAGAATATATATGTTTTTTGATTAGTTTTAATTTAATTTAGTTTTCTATAATTAGATTGTAGAAGTGACTCTTTCTCTTACTGCCTATAGGGTCGGCTGGAAGAGATCTCTTATAGAGATAAGCTCACCTTTGTTCACTTATGATTTAACTATGTTATGCTAATTTATGTGCAATTAAGAATATACATTGTACCTTCTGGGTTGGATTTGGCCCTAAAGAGATAGGAAGCACCCTTCCTTAAACACTGCAACCAATTACAAAAATAGAAATTAAATATTTTATACCCAGTAACATAAATCATTCACTTAACCTTTTTACAACTTATCCGGGTACGTCGTAAACCACCGATATGGAGGCTACGAATTCGAATCCGTGAACTCAACAAGCCAACAACTCAATAAATCTGGAGATTTGAATAAAGTTTATACATGACAGATGCTGGCTTTATGTCCCTCGTAAAAACCCTCTAAGGGTCGCTGCAGACTTGCTACTATATTTTAGATGAAATGAAGAAATGTTACGTCACTTTACCTAGATGCGGAATCGAGATATTGAGATGACAAAGGTACTAGTGGGATTTATTTCGGGTACAAGAAAAAAATATTTTTTTACGTAATGATATTATTTTTTATTTGTATTTATTTGGGATAAAATACCTACATCTATACCATATAAGAAAATTTAATATTGTCTTAACTTATTGTAATGCCCACCGCAGTTACAAATCACTAAGGTGGCAAACAATCATCTGGTTTGCCTGATGCTGAGCACTTAAATACGAGGAGCTCGATGGCGACTTTGTGCGTGTCGAATACGCAAGTTAAGCAACCTCGACCGTATCCTGTCCATGAATAGGATTATTTATCACGAGCTCCTCCGTGTATCTACTACTAACAGGTATCGAATTCTGTTCGATACCTGTTGTATATTAAAAACAAATTTCAATAGTATATTTTACAAAAAATAAAAACCTTAACTAAACATATTTTGCCAACAACGCCATCTAGTAACAAAAAGCTTAACTTCATACGATAATACAAGAACCTACATAAATATGTAAGATTGTACTAATAATAATAATCATTTATTTAAACAACTATAATTGCAATGTAAAGTCTAAATAAGAAATACACGTAATTAAAAGTTAATGCAACTTAAGCAACCATAGTGCGATTTACGTTAACAACTGCGCCATATATATTATCAGTAAATTTAACTAATAACTTTTACACTGCTGTACCTACATTTAGTATACGGGGTTGTATGCTATTCTGATTTGGTTGCAACAAGTTGATAAATGCAGCAGACAACTTAACGCCAGCGAAATTGTAAGCTGACGTTCTCATTGACATGAGATTTGCAAACAACCGTTATTTGTAAATAATATTACTTGGGTTGTAAGTGGTTGATCAACATCTTTGAACCAAAGTCAACTTCACCTGCACCCGGTTCACCCTGCTGACTGACAAACGAAGCTCTGGCGAAAAGAGAGGTAGGGAGCGTAATTGTAAGCTACCCGGCTGGGGAATGTACCTCTACCTCACAGAATACCGCAGCCAAATAACAATTCCCTTGAGGGTTGTTGTGTTCCTGCGAGTGAGTGAGGTCACCAGAAAGGAAAGAGTAGGAGGAGAGGCTATGGTAGCCGCTTCACATTGGGCGGGCTGTATGCTTGTCTGCCACCCGACGTAGTATAAAAAAAAATACAAGGCGAGTTGCTTCCAACACATATGTTGTCCTAAAAGGCGCTTGTTAGAAATACGTCAGACGTGGCTAATAGCTAGTTTGTGAACGTAATCCGTATGCAAAGGATTCATTAGCAAGATTTGTTACTGCGACAGTGTTATCGTTCGCAAAACGTATGACATTGCTGCAAATATTCTTGTTTCGTATTTTTAACCGATTTCGAAAAAGAAGGTTTTATGATTGACCCTTCATCCAACAGCCTAAGTGTCAAAACTACCTACAATGTTCGTTCACAATTTATTCATAAACTTCTAATCCGATTTGGTTATGCTAATCGATTGCATATGTTTCTGGGGACATTTTTAACCGACTCCAAAAAAGGAGGTTCTCAATTCGGCTGTATTTTTTTTATGTTTGTTACTTAATTACTCCGTGATTTTCAAAACGATTTGAACAAAACTTTTTTTAAAGAAAAAGAAAGAAATTTTCTTTCTTGAAAGAGTATACTTCCAGATTGATCCCATATTTTTTTCATCATCATTATCATCACCATCATCAGCCTGTATCTACCCACTGTTAGATTTGTTATTTCATTACTAAGTATACTCTTTCAAATAAAAAAAAATTTTTTTACAAATCGTGTAAAAAAAACTTTTTTTATCTACAAACATAAATGTAGAGTAATGTTTGGAGCCGTTTTTTTTTGTTAAAATTATAATGGTGCATAAATAATTATCCTAAAGTATAAGGCCGAAACACACGGCGGGGCGAGCTGGGCCGGTTAAATTGACCGCGAACGATAGTGCAAACACAAAACAGTTTGTATGCAGTAACGCAGACGGCCGGCGCAGCTCCGTCCCTCGTGTGCTTTGTCGTCGCGGTGAGGGCAGCCGCGGGCATCACAGTCGCGTCTGACTGTGATGCCCGCGGCTTTATTGCGTCTTTATTGCTTTGCGTTCAAAAAGACTGCCCTGCCCCGCCGCGCCGTGTGTTTCACGCCTAATAAAATACAGATATAAATTAAAATACTTGAGTAAGTCAGTGAAATCATTGAAGTCTGTATAAGTCGAGTGGTCTAATTAGACCACTCGACTTACACACTTAATAGAACCGAGTGATGTAATTACATCACTCGGTTCTATAGAGAACCGAGTGATGAAGTTACATCACTGGGTTCTATAGAGAAACGAGTGATGAAATTACATCACTGGGTTCTATAGACGTCTTCATGAGATACATGTCAACTAGCTATTGTAAAGCCGGGTTGCCTGCGACACTACTTTGTGTTTTTCAAACATACCAAAGTATGGCCTAACTGTTTTGTTAGCAAAAACAAGCAAACATGTTACCCAAGCCGGACGCAAAATATTCCTGCGTTTGCCTGCGCGGGTCGTATTTTCAAGCACTGAGAGCGTAAAGGTAGAAGTTTTTTGTTCATTTTTCAAAATTGCAGGAGACTGAAATGTTTTGTTAACAAGTTCAGTAAAGATGTTTTGTTGGTTTGTTTCGTAATTTGAATTATTGACGTGATAACGTCTTATAAATCGATGAACGGCTGCACGCACGAAAAAGCATGACTCGTTGTCACGTTCCGCCTGAGGCGAGCGTGCAAACGAGAGCGCAGTACAAGCGATAGAGAGGCACGATCGGCTAAGCGTTCGGCTTGTGACGCATCTATCTCTCTTCCACTCTATCGGCCGATGTTTTCTGATAACGTTATCACGTGAAATTATCGTCCGTAAACCGACTTTACATACAACCATTTTTTTTGGAGCAAGTGACCCTGCTCAAGTTGTACAACGATATCTTTTAATTGATTGATATTATTCTCTCTGAATCTGATTCATGAGACTAGATAAAGTAGTGTGTGAAACTGCACATAATTAAATCTTAAAATACTCGTGTGATGCTATTATCTCATTCGCCTTCGACTCTACTCGGTTCTCCGAGTAAGTATAACTCACACTCGTATTATAAAAACCCTTATTATGCAACAGTTTCATAAACTACTATTTTTAAACCATAATGGAAAACTGCCGACTGCGTGTGACGACGTCGTATACTACATTACTCCAAATTCTTTGTTAATGTGGTCAAAATGCAAGTGGAACGATACCCACCTAGGGATTGAAAGGCCGTGGGATTTGAACCCACGATCTCGATTACCGGTAGAATGCTCTTTCGAACTGAGCTACCAGGAAGTTTGCCCCCCTAGTCCCCTACCCCTTCCCTAAATAGACCAACGATTGGATAAAGGTCGCATGGAGCAAGTGACCCTGCTCAAGTTGTACAACGATACCTATCTCTTAATTCAAAGCAAAGTTATCAAACTGCGTACGAAAAATACAAATTTCATTGAGTGATGCTTGTCTGCCACCCAACGTATTGTAAAAAAAGTAGCTAGTCTACAAAAACCCTAACCGGAGATCCAAAGGCCGATTTTATCTTTACGTCCTAATGTGTGGTGTTTCGGAAAATTACAATTTGGACCGCTACTGGCCAGGCGTAATGCCCCGGGACCTAAATATGAAATATTTGTGGTCATAAATGTCTTAAGGCATTATGTTTGGTTTGCTTTTTCAGTATTTTTTTTTATACTGCGTCGGGTGGCAGACAAGCATATGGTCCGTCTGATTGGCTGCGGTATTCTGTGAGGTGAAGGTATATTCCCCAGTCGGGTAGCTTACAATTACGCTCCACCTACCTCTCTTTTCGCCAGAGCTTCTTTTGTCAGTCAGCAGGGTGCACCGCGTCAAATTTTTAAAGAGATAAATAAAAGTCATATCATGTTATAGGATGTAAGTTTCGAATAATGTTAGTAAATAGTCATATCAAATAGAAAATATTTTTTTAAACCCCAATGGAAAATTGCGAACTGCGTGTGACTTCGTATCCTACATTACAGTTTCTCCAAATTCTTTGTTAATGTGGTCAAAATTGAAGAGGAACGACACCTTACCACAGAATAATACCTTACTATATTTTTTTTAATGGAAATATCAGTTTATGGTTTGAAAGGCTCTGGGATTTGAACCCACGATCACTCGATTACCGATAGAATGCTCTATTCAACTGAGCTACCAGGAAGGCTGCCCCTCCCCCGTTCCTTAAATAGACCGACGCGTGAATAAATGTCGCATGGAACAGACGGATGCAAACAGTATAAAACCGATCATTTGACTATTATGGGGGACTCTTTTGTTCAGCAGTGGACGTCCTTTGGCTGATGATTGATAACAAAAATTAATTTAGTACTAGACCGCCAGAATATGCATTGGAACTTTTTTATCATAAGTCATTGGCTATTTTCATTTAAATTAGTGCCGTCGCCATTATGCGAATGTTTTACTGCAAAACATGGATGCGATTAAACAGCACATTATATTCTCTGGGAGTGTAAATCTTTGGCGGCGGGAGTGGGATGACATGTTGAATTCGTTGCATCCGGGGTAGGATACTATTCTGGGGCCCTGCCGCCGAAGCTGAAGCTGATTAACATATAAATAAAGTACTTTAAACTAAAACTAATGTAATTAATTTAAAAACCAAAGAAAAACTTATAGGATAAAAAAATAAATATATAAATAAATACAAATGTACTTACAAATAAAAAATATCCCAAAGTACGTTGTCTTTCGGCAGTGTCCCCAGAACACTGGCAGCATTACCTCGCTGGATAGCTAGACTTATTCTCTTAGCAAGGTAATGATCAGCCTTCTGGTTATAGGATTAGTTAATGTCGTACATCTTCAGCTTAGTCGGTAGAGCTCTATGGTTCATACCAGCTAAACTAAACATAATTATCGCCAATCTAAGTTAAAGTATGATTTTCGCAATTTAAATATCCAGTGGTAATTGGCTGCAGCTTCGGCGGTAGGCTCTCCGATTTGGTAGCAACAGGGGAGAATTACCAAGCGTTCAGACGATTTTACAATTCATATTATTGGAATCGATGTGTTAGGTACAACTCAATGTTTAGATCTTACTTAAAATCCTTAGTGCACGACAGTTGAGCTTCACTTGACTAGCTATCTCTTTAGGCTTTTAATGCCTTATTTGCCATATTGCTGTCTCTCACATTGCTAAGAGGGGAGTTGGGAAGTCAAATTCCAAAAGCTTCTTCTACTATTTTTTTCTGATTAAATTCGTTGTGTGTTCCAACGCAGCCGTAGTCTTACCCCCGGGACTGCAGTGGACTTCATTGTTTATTGCCATTTTTGGTGTTCGCCGCTGTTAATCCTGGATACACAGGAGACACAGTGGTGGGAATATGTGGTGGGCCTCCATCCCGTTTAAGTCATTAGCTACAAACTGAATGCAATACATGAAAGTTTAATTTCAACTGGCGCCATTACGGTTGGCCAAATTTTAATTAATCAGCGAAGTGATTCATATTTCGTTCATATATAAAATTTCCACTGGGTATTTAGGTGATGCAGTTGTCATATGAATATTATACAAATACTAGCTGTCCCGGCAAACGTGTTTCGCAATTAAATCGCTATAAAAAAATAGGGGTTGACGGTGGAAGGGTGAAAATTTTGGGTTGTATGTATTTTTTAATGCTAAATCGTAATAAAAATAAAATAAATAAAATAAAACATTTTAATTCGGATTCACCATCCATATCGTGGTAGTAAAAAAGAAATATAAAATAACAATAAAAAATTTTGCAAATAAAAAAAATATATTTAGGGGTGGGTCACTCTTATCATTTAGGGGTATGAAAAATAGAATTTGGCCGATTCTCAGACCTACCCGATGTGCACACAAAATTTCATAAAAATCGGTCCTGCCGTTTCGGAGGAGTTAGGTAACAAACACCGCGACAGGAGAATTATATATATTAGATATATTTGTTAGTTTTTTACATAAAAACTAACAAATATATCTATTCGATAAGCTAGCATATTTTAATAATAAAGGTCGTCGTGGTCGTCATACCTTATTCATCCTACTGCTGGGATATGAGTCTCCCCTCAGTTGAGGGGGTTAAGAGCATACTCCACCACGCGCGCTGCTCAACTGCGAGTTGGCAGAGGCCATTGCTTTCAAGCCACTTAAAGGTACTGACTTGGCTTAACGACCGTCATCTATAACGACAACAGCCGGGACCGATGGTTTAACATGCCTCCGAAGCACGGAGAAGCTCGAGATAATTAAACCCATCCTTGGACAGTATACGGCCGACGTTGCTTAACACTGTGATCAAATCACCGAAATCTATCAAGATCTGACTATTACATTCCTTCACGTGTTTAGGGAATTGCAAACTTGACTATTTGATATTGTATAGACGAGCTCGGTGGTCGAATGGTTAGCAATGGCCACTTTGATTCCGTCGCTAGGTGGCGTTGCACGTTAACATTAGCTCTGTATCAAATTTATTCCAAATAATAGAAATACCAGTAACTACAGTGATACTATTGTTTTAAATCATTTCTAAATACCCAAAAAACCAACACAAGTGTTTGAATCAACAAATGTGTAATAATAAATAAATTACAGCAATTAAATATATGTGACATACAAGTGAGGAACTATTGGATGTACTTACTGTGACAATTTACGTGCTGTGTATAACTCTTATGGCTGTGTTATTACGTAAATATTCTGAACATCATTAAGTACAAAATAATTAAATAAATACAAACCTAAATAATTACAAGACAGTGACTGACGAAAACAGTGTTATCATTATTTTGTAAACAATGAACTGACAGTTATAATTTACAAAGTATTAAAGATGATATATTTAATTTGAATAGAAAAAACAATCGAATAAAATGACTTTATAATAAATAAATCTAAAAAAAACAATAAATTATTATTAAAAGTGAGAACTAAATTATTAAGTTCGAAAAGTGACGGTGCTTTCAAGTTTCTCAATATTTAAATTTATGAACTTGTCAACGGACTTAACACTTAGTATAAACTAGATAGTTATTTTCATCGTTCAATAACATCACAAGTTTGGCTCTGCCGTATAAACTTACGCTTGCGTTAGAACCTAGGATTCCGAGTTCGATTCCATATTGACCCGACCTTTTTTATATTTGTTTTTGATTTAAAAATATTGTTTTATGAAGATGAATAATATAACACTGAGGAAAAATAATTTAAGAAGGATAAAATCACATTTAGACATATCAGCCAGTTTAATAAATGATTCCTCAGCCATACTCACATCTACAATTTTGGATGCAACTTCTCAAAGTCTTCTGTTGGCGTCGGAGGCTGACTCAACACTGGTTTTAGATTTAAGGCAACAAATTGAAGAACTCCAAAATGATCTCACCATCGCGCACGAGGAAATAAGCAACTTGAACTCGGAAATGACTGAATTAAAACAGGAGTTAAGCGACAAAAATAAAACAATAAGTGTATTAAAAAAACTGACAACAGAACATGTATCTACATCTCCTAGAAAAAGTAAATGCACTCCTATAAAACAAGCCATTACAAATATGAACATTAGAATAAGAACATCACCGGTACACTTCACTTTACACAATTATAATAACAGCCAACGAAACAACGACACACCATTTCGCAATCAGGAGTCACAAAAATGTCTAATAGAAGCGAACATAGAAAATAACAGCAAGCAAACGATTCAATCTATAAATGACTTACCAAAAGAGACAAGAGATGGCGCTAGTAGTACAACTAAGCCAAGAATCGTAATATTAGGAGATCAACAAATACGTGGTTTAGCAATGAAATTAAAGGCATCAAGACTGAATACGTGGAATGACGTATATGAAATTACGGCCACTATTAAACCGTATGCTTCGAGCTCACAAATATTAAAAAATCTTGACAGTTTGACGACATCATTAAATAGTAACGACATTGTTATTCTTAGTATAGGTTCTAATGACAGAAATCCTTATTTGTTTTATAATGACTTATGTAATGCTCTTAACAAACTAAAAAATAATTTGGTATTTATGATAAGTATACAATCTAATCCTTATTTGAACTGTCGTCTATTAAATCAAAATATTCATTCATTTTTAAATTGTTACAATAATTGTAAGTTCATGGATATATCTGCATATAATGTTTATAGTGCTAAGTCATATTCTGCCCAACGCATTGAAAATCTATGTAATAAGATTAATATTGAAGTGAATTATATGGCATACGATAAATTATACCTCAAAAATTATAATTTAATGAGAGAAAAATGTAAACAAAATAACTCTCAACTAAATTCTAACAAAAACATACATAGGAAAGGGACTATACCGTATTATTTTGCAAAAAAGAATCTCTCAGCAAACTTAAACTCACCGAATATACAAAATACTCTTTTTCGAGACTAATTCAATAAATATAACATTGCTCCATCAAAATATTGCCGGTGTGCTAAGTAAAAAAGACTTGCTGGAAATCACAGTAAACGAATTAATTAAAAACATAGGAGACCTAGATATAATCTGTCTAACTGAAACTTTTATAAAAAAAGGTACAGAATCTAATCTTACTTTTCAAAATTATAAGCTGGCAGCATGTTTCTCAAGACCAAAAGAACGTAGAGGGGGATCTTGCATATTAATAAAGAAAGATCTTGAATGTACTGACTTGTCAAATATAGTAGAATCCATTCTGTATAGTTTTGAATTTTGTGCTATTGAAATTTTGACATTAAATTTAATAATTATCTGTATATATAGAGTTCCAAATACAAATGTTGACATATTTAAAAAAAAATAGAAAACTTATTACGTAAGATTACACGGCGAAATAATAAAAAAATAGTCTTATGCGGAGATTGGAATATAGACTGGCTTAAAGTCAATAAACCAGCAAATGAATTGAGATCTATACTAAGCAATCACAACATAAGTAATCACATAATTAAACCTACAAGAAAGAAGTCTTGTATTGATTTGATTGCAAGCAATATGACGGGGGTTCAAACGGGTATTCATTATCTCGCCTTATCCGATCATGAAACGGGACAAACACTATCCTTTGAAGTCACTTCAACAAAAAATAATTGTACTCATACGGCTCAACAGTACTGGTTTGAAGAAAGAAGGGACATGTCACAGGATAATATTTGGAAATTTCGTGAATGCATTGAATCGTTATCCTTTCAAGATGTTTTCGACGAAACTGATGTAGATAATGCATTTAATAAATTACATGATACATTTGTCCTATTTTATGACTTATGTTTTCCTATCATTAAAATTAAAGTCAGTAAAAAGCCGATTAAAAACAAATGGATGACTAAAGGTTTGAAAAGATGCTGCTTATAGAAAAGGGAGCTATATCTTAGATATCATTTAATGCCAGGTAATAAATTAAACAAGAAAAAGAGATATATGACATATTCAAAAACTTTAAAAAATTGTATAAAAGCGGCACAACAACTCTCTAACACAAAAATTATACAGAAAGCACAAAATAAATGTAAGGCAGCCTGGCAAGTAATTAAAAATACATCCTCTAAGCCTATTCCTAATGAAATAAAGGAATTAATATATAATAACAGTACTTATTCTGACCCAGAAAAAATTTGTGAACTATTTAACAAACATTTTTTACATTCTGACATTTTAACTAATACTAATAATTCTAAATATATTGACATTAATTCATACAATTATAATAGTAATAGCATATTTTTGACACCGGTAGACCAAAATGACATTTACAAAATCATAATTAGACTTAAAAATACCAACTCGACAGGATATGATAATATTAACGTAAAAATGCTAAAAATATGCGCTAAATCGCTAAGTGGGCCTCTCGCGCATATAATTAACTTATCCTTTACGGAAGGAAAATATCCTACCAGGCTAAAACGGTTTATTGTTAAACCATTATATAAGAAGGGAGATAAAAATACAATAAAAAATTATAGACCTATTACACTTTCGCCGGTGTTATCGAAAGTAATAGAGCGAGCGATATATGATAAAATATATCCATTTTTAGCTAAATATGACATATTAAAACCGGAACAATTCGGGTTCAGGAAAGACATGTCAACTAGCTTAGCCTGCTTTCATCTTATAAAAACAGTTACTCAAAAATTAAACGATAAAGTACCAATAATGGCTATTTTTCTAGATATGACCAGTGCTTTCGATTTTGTGTCACATAACATTTTATTGAAAAAGCTTTGGAATTACGGCATTCGAGGTAAAGCCCACATGTGGATGGAAAGCTACCTTCGCTGCCTTCGACAACAATGTGTGGAAATCACTAAACTGAGAGGTCATCACAAAAAAGTATATAGATCCCAGTACTGTCATAATGGCAGCGGTGTACCGCAGGGTAGTATCCTGGGACCGCTCCTATTCCTTATATATATAAATGATTTACCGTCTGCTACAAATCATAAATGTATATTATTTGCTGACGATACTACACTCTTAATTGAAAAAAGGAATGACGTTAATTATGAAACTGACATTAATGACAATTTAAAATATATAATTAATTGGCTAAATAATAATAATTTAAGTATTAATATGACTAAAACAAAAATCATTAATTTTAGATCTACAATTAACCAACCTATAGTGCCGCTAAACGTTATGTATAACAATAATAAACTCGAGGAGGTAGAATCAACCGTATTCTTGGGCGTAACTGTAGATAACCTCTGCAGTTGGAAAGCTCACATAGATACGCTTTGTTGCAAATTGGATAGATTTGTTTATGTGTTGGGAAGAGTAAGATGTATAGCCTCAGTGCAAGCTGCACTCATGGCATATCATGGATATGTATCATCTATACTGCGATATGGTTTAATAATATGGGGTAATTCTGTCGATATTTCTAGAGCTTTTGTATGCCAGAAAAAATGTATACGAGCATTAAGTAATGCAGATAGAACAGACACCTGTAAACCTTTATTCATAAAATATTCCATTTTACCACTTCCATGTCTGTACATTTATGAATTATGTGTTTTTGTTAAAAAAAATCTAAATCTTTTTACTAAACATGGAGAAATTGAAACTTCTAGAACAAGGCATAAAAATCGGCTGATTACACCTAAACAACGTCTGACGCAATTTAAAAGAAACGTTTATTGCATGTCAATAAAAATTTACAATCATCTTCCTGACAATCTTAAAGAGCTGAAATTAATGACATTTAAGAAAAAATTGCATGACATTTTATTAAATAAATGTTTTTATTCTATTGACGATTATTTGCGACATAAATTGTAATTAATTTCAATAATAATGATTTGTATATTGGCGACATAAACTGTATTAATTTTAGTAATTATAATAATTATGCTAGTTACGAGTATCAACGATTAGTTCACACGCCCAAAATCGGGCAGAATAAGTGAAACTCAGCTTATGAATCTGACATCTGTATCACCTTATTTTTATGAATAAATGAATTTTATCTTTATCTTTACAAGAAGTCGCAGGTTCGATTCCCACACAAGACAAACATTTGTGTGCATGAACATGTCTGTTTGTCTTGGTCTGGGTGTTTTCTATGTGTTACATGGTATGGTGGTATGTATTTACAAAAAAAAAAACGTATTTAAGTACATTTATCAGTTGTCTAATACCCATAACACAAACTTTGCGCTTAATTTGGGACTAGGTGGCGCTGTGTAAATTGTCTAGAAATATTTATTATTTTATTTATTTGCCGTGCCGTGTGATTTCCGGCAGACCAGAATAGAATCACTCCGTCTCTTCCCGTGGATGTCGTAGAAGGCGACTAAGGGGAATACATTATAAAACATCGATCAGGCCTCCCCAACCTGTCTGGCCAGCGTGGGGAGTGTAGGCCAAATCCTCCTTCTGTCTGTAACGGACGAGAGAGGGTCGTGCTCCTGTAGTGGAGACTAAAATGACCTGATGATGATGATGATACACAGGCATATGTATTGACCCTTTTTGTTAGAAACGCGTACAAACACGTTCAAACACGTTCCTAACAAAAGTCAGACAGACGTTCTAGGCGTGCACTGAGCGGAAGGTTTTTACTTTTGAAGTACGCAACTCTAAAAACTCCATTTTGTAACCGATTACGCACTCATGTCACGACCAACGAAACGAATGTCGTTACTTCTGCATCTGTAAATATAGTTTGGACCCAAAACTTTTGTGTCATAAAAAACAATTTAAAGTTATTTTGTTACTCGTCCCTCGTTATCACAATGTTGTAACAGTAACTGCTGTTACTGTTACAGTTTAATTGAGGTAACAAAGTTGCCATTATCAAAATTGAATATATTTTCCATAAATTATCACAGTACGATATTTTGGGGTGTAAGTGGTTCATCAACATCGGGGTTGTATGCTATTCTGATTTGGTTGCAACAAGTTGATAAATGCAGCAGACAACTTAGCGCCAGCGAGATTGTAAGCTGACGTTCTCATTGACATGAGATTTGCAAACAACCGTTATTTGTAAATAATATTACTTGAGTTGTAAGTGGTTGATCTACATCTTTGAACCAAAGCCAACTTCACCTGCACGCGGTGCACCCTGCTGACTGACATACGAAGCTCTGGCGAAAAGAGAGGTAGGGAGCGTAATTGTAAGCTACCCGACTGGGGAAAGTACCTCCACCTAACAGAATACCGCAGCCAAATAACAATTCCCTTGAGGGTTGTTGTGTTCCTGCGAGTGAGTGAGGTTACCAGAAAGGAAGTAAGGAGTTGCTGCGTTGGCAGCGGGGGTGGCGGCGCGCGAGCGACATTTTATGTTGCTAGCGTTAATATGGCTACGGTAACTGCTTCACATCAGGCGGGCCGAATGCTTGTTCGCCACCCGACGTAGCATAAAAAAAAATGAGAAGCTTAATGGCGACGTTGCACGAGTCAGTCTAATCGAAGAACCAAGTCAACCAACGTCGATCGTAGACTATCTATGGATGGGTCTATTAACCTAGAGTTCAACTGCGAGTTGGCAGAGGCCATTGCTTTCAAGCCACTTAAAGGCACTGACTTGGCTTAACGACCATCATCTATAACGACAACAGCCGGGACCGACAGTTTAACATGCCTCCGAAGCACGGAGAAGCTCGAGATAAATAAACCCATCCATGGACAGTCTACGGCCGACGTTGCTTAACACTGTGATCTAATCACCGAAGTCTATCAAGATCTGAATATTACAATTGAAGTCAACCAACGTCGACCGTAGACTATCTATGGATGGGTTTATTATTGACGAGCTCGGTGGCGTAGCGGTCAAGGACGCGGCTTCGACACCAACGCTCGTGAGTTCGATTCCCACATAGGACAAACATTTGTATGCATGAACAGAACATGTCTGTTTGTTTTAGTCTGGGTGTTTTCTATGTATCATAAGTATGTATTTACAAAAAAAAAAACCGGACAAGTGCGAGTCGGACTCGCCCACCGAGGGTTCCGTAGGTACGTAGTATCATTATTAAATTTGATATTTTTCATTATAAATAAGAAATAATGCGTCGAAAAAAATAAATAAAATATATTTTGCAATGTGTACATCAAGCCCTTTCATATGATACCCCATTTGAACTAGTAGTTTCAATTTGAAATTTCGACACCCTATAAAAAATATAGACCCCCTATTTTTTTAGATCTATTTACAAATGTATAGTTTTGAGATTTATTCCTGTACTTGTAGTCTATAACGATGTTACTTGCCAAATTTCATAGTTCTAGGTCAACGGGAAGTACCCTATAGGTTTTGATTCCTTTGAGTGTGTCGAAATATGCGTTTTTTGCTGAATAAACGGCCGTAACTTTTTTCTACGTAAACTTAGCAGTTTGATTTTTTTTTAACTTCATGGGACCGTAGACCTGTGTATACAGTTCAAATTTCAGCTTGATACCTCCACGCATTCTCGACATAGAAATGTTTGACAGACAGACAGACAGACAGACAGACAGACAGACAGACAGACAGACAGACAGACAGACAGACGGACAACAAAGTGATCTTATAAGGGTTCCGTTTTTCCTTTTGAGGTTCGGAACCCTAAAAAATGTATTTACATAAGTTTATCAGTTGTCTAGTACCCATAACACAAGCTTCGCTTACTTTGGGGCTAGATGGCGCTGTGCAATTTGTCTGACAATATTAACCTGGAGCTCTTCCGTGCTTCGTAGGGCATGGTAAGCCGTCGGTCCCCGCTGTTATCATTAGAGGACAATGACCCTATACCTACAACTAATGCTCCCATGTACACTAACCTTACGGTTATATCACATGATAAGTAAACCAGTAAACCAACCAGGCAAAAGGGCCCATTTTGAATACCTCTAATATGCGGCGTTGCATAAAAGGAACGATTATATAGTATTTAAGTACATCACATACGTCTAAAAGAGAGGAGATAGGGGGTGTAAGTGGCTCACCAATAACTTAAGAGCCAAAGCCAACCTCACCTGCACGTGGTGCACCCTGCCAATAAGCAAACGAGGCTCTGGCGAAAGAGAGGTAGGGCACAACGTTAGCCCGACTGGGGAAGGACCTCCACCTCAAAGAATACCGCAGCCAAATAACAACTCCCTGGAGTGTTGTTGTGTTCCTGCACGTGAGTGAGGTCACCAGAAGAAGGAGTTGCTGCGTCAGCAGCGGGGGTGGAAACGCGCGAGCGACACTCATTGTCGCAAGCATCTATAGGCGACGGTAACCACTTCACATCAAGCGGGCCGCATGCTTGTTTGCCACCCGTCGTAGTATAAAAAAAAAGAAAAGAGGTGTAAGGAGCTCATTAAAATTTTCGGGGTCAAATCCAACCTCACTTGCGAGACGAGGATTTAGCGACAATCACCATCTCGCCTGCCTAGAAAGGCGACATCGCACCATAATATTTTGAAATTCAAATTCATAATTTAATACGATTGCATTTGGTGGAAAGCATTGGAAAGGCATATGTCTAGCACTTGGTGACTACAGCAGCAGTCAGCACAGGAGCAATACTCGTTTATCCCCAATGTCAGGGTTTTATTACAGGCTGATATGACGATAACTTACAAATTGACGAGCTCGGTGGCGTTGCGGTCAATGACACGGCTTCGACACTAACGCTCGTGGGTTCGATTCCCACATAGGACAAATATTTGTGTGCATGAACATGTCTGTTTTAGTCTGGGTGTTTTCTATGTATCATAAGTATGTATTTACAAATAAAAAATGTATTAACGTATGTTTATCAGTTGTCTAGTACCCATAACACAAGCTTCGCTTACTTTGGGGCTAGATGGCGCTGTGTAATTTGTCTGACAATATTTATTTTTGTTATTTATTAATTCTATAGTAAGTCTATCATATTGTATACTAAAATAATATTCACGTTGCATATCAATGATATCTTGCCCACAGATGATATTCATTGCTATGCAGATGACAGTGCTGACATATTAATTACATCCCAGGCGCTGTGTAATTTGTCTGACATAATTTATTTATTATTTATTTATAAATTAAATATTAACCTAACCTACCGCCGAAGCTGAAGCATTACCATCGGTTATAATTAATTTCGAAATTCAAAGTTCAACTTAGATTTATGCTACTTACGTTTAGATTAGCTGGCAGAAACTATGAAGCTCTACCAACTAAGCTGAAGATTAATTAGATAAATTAAACGGGTCACTCACGTCTTTTTGTCGGGAAAGCCGACTAGTTTCGATCTCAAAAGGAGACCTTCTTCAGGGCGAATGTCCAGACACGTCCACCCTTTGTCTCTCGCGCCGGACACTGTCCAGCGCGAGAGACAAAGGGTGGACGTGTCTGGACATTCCCGACAAAAAGACGTGAGTGACCCGTTTAATTTATCTAATTAATTTAGTATAATGTCTCACGTGAGTTTTAATAATATTATAAGCTGAAGATGTTTGGCAATAGCCTAAACGTATGACCTATTTTTCGAATCATAATATTCAATGGTAATCGTCTTCAGCTTCGACGATAGGGCCCATGGTGGGGATGTGACTGCGTTAATTTGACCCCGAGCATTTTAGTTTGATAGGTAGTAGTTTTTACGATGTCAAACAAGCATACAGTTCGCCTGTTATATCATTATGCCGTATAATGTTACGTATGTTACCTACTACTTGTGGCCACGTAGCACTTTCATAAATTCTGAAGCTGTGCAATTGATTAGATAATAACAATATCGCTAGAGAATTTGAACAGACAATCCTTAATTATTATTGACATTTCATAGCCTCTGGAATTAATAGCATCAATAATGAAAATCAAATTAACTATTAATCTATATTGATTTGTATGACACAACAAGATATGTCTCAATAAATTGATTTCTGTAATAATCCAGTTCGTTTCCATTACATCCTTATAAAATCGACTTTACGGATTACGAAAATGTTTGCTTTTGCTGCAAAGATTTTATTAACACACGTGAGAAAAACATGCAGTCATCCCATCTACTTCTTTCATGACTTACGGCTTAATAGCCTATATTGTATCCACTTCCACTGTAAAATACAGACCTTCAGGAGTTAAAATAAAATTTAAATAATTATATTTGGTTACGGTCTCTTAAGATTGTATACATTTTTTTTATATTCGGCTATCGATTTGATGGTTAATTTTGTCTATTATTTGCTTTTCTAAGTTCATTCCGTATTGCGAGGCCATATAGTTTATTTATTAATTTCCTATTATTCACTGTGTTGTCTATTCAGCAACATATTTATGCCCGCTTCTTTCATTGTTTCAACAGAAACAATTTAAAATTCAACCGAATAAGCTAAGATATGTCGGTAAATATTATGAAGACAAATCGTAACGTCTGCAATTATGGAAACAAGTTCTTCGTCTTAATATATTCATCATCGTGGCATTATTGACGCGATCTGGCGGCTCAAGATAACAAGTTCGTAATACTTCGATAGAAGTACATAACCGTCGCTGAAAGGTCTTTCGTTCGAGCGTACTTGTATAGTACGACTTTCGAACTTAAGATTATAGATACATAGTAAGTTTTAGACAGAATGGCAAGTGACTTAGACTTACATGTACTAATATTGAACGCTACAAAATCGTATTGGTATGGCATGTCGGGCCCGACTGGTACCTTTACCTCAAAGAAGACCCCAATGAATAGCAATATCTTTGAGGATTACTGTCATGCGAGTGAGTTTCTTTAGGCTTTAATGCCTTATTTGCCATATTGCTGTCTCTCACATCGCTAAGAGGGGCAGTCAAATTCCAAAAGCTTCCTGCTCCTACTAATTTCTTCTCATTAAATTCGTTGTGAGTTCCAAGGCAGCCGTAGTTTTACCCCTGGCACTGCAGTGGACTTTACTGTTCATTGCCTTTTGTGGCGGTCGCCGCTGTTAATCTTGGCTACACAGGAGATACAGTGGTGGGAATATGTGGTGGGTCCCGTCCCGTTTATGCGAGTGAGTGAGATTACGTAAGGAAATGGTCCTTTTGCAGCAGGGGTACAGCGGCGAGCGAGCTATTACTGTTTGTTTTAGAAGCGTCTAAAAGTATGTTTGCTTGGCGTGGTACAAAAAAGTTTAAAATGAATTTATAGTTAATTACACTTTGTAAAATTAATTTAAATTAAATTTTATATCCTTTTCTCAATCAGTCGTAGATTATTATGGGATACGTGGAGACGGAGCTTTGCTAGATCACAGTAAATATCTCTCAAAAATCTACGATTTAAATATAATAAATTTGGCGGTATTATATCTTTTTGTATTAATATCGCTTTGATATTAATACAAAAAGATATAGATATAGAGATAAATAATAATCTAATTCGATCATTTTCTAAGATCTTCTGCTACTCTGAAAATAGACGAAATGATTGTATCAAAACATATAAGAAAATAACGCTGATAAATCTATTTCAACTCAAATTCTATCAGAAATCTAATTTACAATATCTTGTCTTAGCAGATGTCGTCATAAAAGGCAGCTGTATAAATTTCAGCTTATCTTCAGTGGTTCCGGTTGGGCGATGATAAATGAATAAATTTTCATTTTCATGACTCGAGTGTCTACGTACTATGCGATACTACATTACCCATAGAGCGTCTGACGTATGGTATCTGACGGCAATTTTATGCTATTTCTATATGCTGCAGATGTACTATTTATATATTACTTCATCATCATCATCATCATCTGGTCATTTTAGTCTCCACTACAGGAGCACGACCCTCTCTGGTTCATCCCAGACAGAAGGAGGAGGATTTGGCCTACACTCCCCACGTTGGCCAGACGGGTTGGAGAGGCCTGATCGATGTTTTATAATGTATTTCCCTTAGTCGCCTTCTACGACATCCACGGGAAGAGACGGAGTGATTCTAATCTAGTCTGCCGGAAACCACACGGCCACACATATCTGGGGGCACGGTAGTGCCCCCACCAAGTCGAGCTAAATTGAGCTAAATTACTTACACTGCAGCACTGTGATAAAGCCTTTGAGGTGAATATGGAAAATTAAAAAAAAAAAACAATTCCACGTGTAAGAAGTTACCATGCAGGCTGTAGCGATGACGAAGGCTGCGTAGCATAGAGCCTACGTAGCGTTGGTGTAGACTATGCAGCGGTGAATCTACGTAGCGTTGATGTAGAATTACGTAGCGTAGAAAGTTCTACGTAAGTCTACATCAACGTTACGTACGTAGATACATAGCCTCAAAACAGTGGCTGGTAGCGGTTAGATGTAGGATCGCATATTCATATCCAGCAATGAGTAGTTACAGGCTGATAATGATGAGGAATTTAATGCAATTTTTTTATAAACTATTTTATCAATTAAGCTATAAAATCTTCTTCTTCTTCTCAGCATTTCTGTGTCCACTGCTGGACATATGCCTCTTGCATGGCTCTCCAAGAAGATCTTGACGCGGCGATTCTCGTCCAGGTCGGCCCTGCCGTCTTTTTTATGTCGTCCGACCATCTGGCAGCTGGTCTGCCTACACTTCTACTTCCTGCGAGGTCTACGAGGTCTCCACAGAAGAGTTCTGTACGACCACCTGTCATCGTCTCTTCGGCACACATGGCCGGCCCATTGCCACTTCAGTTGTGCAACTTTTGTGCCTATGTCAGTGACTTTGGTGCGTCGGCGAATGACCTCATTTCTTACTTTGTCCCTAAGAGAGATGCCAAGCATTACTCGCTCCATTGCTCTTTGTGCTACTTTTAAGCGGTGAATAATCTCGGCAGTAAGCGTCCATGTTTCACAAGCGTAAGTCATCACTGGAAGAATGCATTGGTTGTAGACTCGCGTCTTCAAACTTTGTGGGATCTCAGACTGGAATACGTCGGCGAGTCTCCCGAATGCTCCCCATCCCAACTGTATCCGTCTGTCAATTTCACCTTCCATCGAACCTTTGCCCAACATGATTTTCTGGCCTAGATAAACGTAACTGCTTGCACAGTCAATCGTTATGCCGTCTATTGAAATCATTGAACTGTCAGTGGTGCTCATCCACTTCGTTTTTTCTGGATTCATTTTTAGGCCAACTCGCATAGACGCCTCTTGCAGATCTCTGAGCATTTTTTCTAAGTCTTCCAGCGTCTCAGCGAGTAGAACGATATCGTCTGCGAAGCGAAGATGGTTCAGGTATTCGCCATCCACATTTATACCCATACATTTCCAGTCTACCGTTTTAAATACATCTTCAAGAGCGTTCGTAAAGAGCTTCGGAGATATAACATCCCCTTGGCGTACACCTCGTCGAATCGGTATGGTTGTTGTTTGTCCTTGAATTTGTACAGTCATAGTGGCAGATCTGTATAGGTTTTTTAGAAGTTCGATGTACCGGTAATCGACTCTGCATCGTTGAAGTGAGTTGAAAATAGCCCAATGTTCCACGGAGTCAAACGCCTTTTCATAATCTATGAAGGCAAGGTAAAGTGGTCTGTTATATTCCTGTGATTTCTGTATCACTTGCCTCATGGTGAATATATGGTCTGTGGTACCAAAACCCTTTCTAAAGCCTGCCTGTTCTCTAGGCTGGTGCTCATCTAAGCGATTTGTCATCCTTGACGTGATGATGCGAGAGAACACTTTGTAGACTTGGCTTAGTAGAGAGATAGGGCGGTAGTTCTTTAGATTAGTCTTAGGGCCTTTCTTGTGGAACAGAACAACAATACTATCAAGCCACTTGGAATACTACCTGTGAAAAGCGCTTCATTGTATATCCAGCGGAGTTCCTTCAGGATTGCTCGGCCACCTGCCTTAAGCAACTCCGCTGTAACACCATCTTCCCCTGGTGATTTATATTGTTTTAGTTGTTTGAGCGCTTGTCTCACTTCGTAGGTACTAATTTCTGGAATATCCTCTGTGTAGTGTCTTGTTAGAGGGGCACGTTTATCAGTAGTATCCACGACAGTGGGTTCGCAGGTGTGTGTGTTATATAATTCCCCATAGAATTTGGCCATCACATTAAGTAGCCCTGAAGTATCTGTGACAATTTCCCCTTCGCAGTTTTCCAGTTTGTGGAGTTGGCTACTGCCGTTGTTTGTAGCCCTACCAAAAACTTTAGGTCCACGATATTTTTCGATTAGGCGCTGAATATTTTCGGCTATAAAATAATATAAATTAAATTGATTGAAAAGCACTTCCTCCACCAACCCGCAGTTGAGCAGCGTGGTGAAGTGTGCTCTAAACCCCTTCAAGTGAGGGACCCGTATCCCATTAGTGGGATGAGTCAGGGTTGACGACGAATAAGCACTTCACTAAATGAAGAGATGGTATTTTCTCCTCAAAATACGAGCTTGTTTAAGTACGAGTATACCTCGGGGAAAAATACGCTTGTTATAACTAAATTTTACTGCATAGTCTAATCCACGTTATTTTGATACGAAATATTGAAAACTGCATTTATTTCTAAGTTATTGCCTAGAATAGTTGTTTTAAATTATACAAACCAAAGCAAACCTCACCTGCACGTGGTGCACCCGCTGACTGACAAACGAGGCTCTGGCGAAAAGAGAGGTAGGGTATAGCGTATTTTTTAAGCTGCCCGACTGGGGAAGTATCTCCACCTCACATAATACCGCAACCAAATAACAATTCCCTTGAGGGTTTTAAGGGTTCTTGAGAGTGAGTAAGGTCACCAGAAAGAAAGAAAAAAGTATAGGCTGGCAACGGATCGGTGACCCCTTAGTGTTGCTGATCTCCATGTGCGGCCCACATTATCGTTTTCCCTCGTTTCATATAAAAATATATATACATATTTTTAGGAGCACGCTATAGGTAACCCAAATAAGTAAAAATAAATAAGGAAGTAAATACATGTCCATTCCAAAGCAAGTATTCTGATACTGAGTTAATAAGGCAAACCCGACGTATTTACATGGCGTTTAGTAGGTTTAATAAACAAAAGGAAATAGTCGCTGCCTCTCTTGGACACAATTGTGGTGATATTGGCACTTTTCCGAGACATACTTCTACATTAATAAAGTATTGAGATATAAGTGGCTACAAAGTTATCATATAAGTATAAGTTAAAATATAAGTTCGAGTGTAAGTGGTTCATCAAAATCTTTGAACCAAAGCCAACCTCACCTGCACGTGGTGCATCCTGCTGACTGCCATACGAGGCTCTGGCGAAAAGAGAGGTAGGGCATAGCGTATTTTTTAAGCTGCCCGACTGGGGAAGTACCTCCACCTCTCAGAATACCGCAGCCAAATAATAATTCCTTTGAGGGTTGTTGTGTTGTGTTTCCTGTGAGTGAGTGAGGTCACCCAAAAGAAAGAACGAACAGCAACTCCATGGGCGGTGGTGATTGCTTTCCATCAGGTGACCCACATGGATCACCACAAATATAAGTAGAACCAAAGTTAACATCAGCTGCACGTCCGTTCCAATTATCAAGTACTAGCAGTTGCCCGTGTAGTCAATATTTTAATATAACTTTTCTTTCAGTGGAAGTAAGTTGTTTTTCCGGGATAAAAAGTAGCCTATGCCACTCTTCAGACCTTAAACTATACACGTAAAAATAATATGTCAATCCTTTGGTTCTATACGACGAAAGAAGGACAAACAAACACATTTTCACATTTGTAATAATATTATAGTATCATCATCATCATCATCAGGTCCATTTTAGTCTCCACTACAGGAGCACGACCCTCTCGTTCGTCCCAGACGGAAGGAGGATTTGGCCTACACTCCCCAAGGAGTGTAGGCCAAATCCTCCTTCCGGCTGGCCAAACGGGTTGGGGAGGCCTGATCGATATTTGATAATGTATTTCCCTTAGTCGCCTTGTACGACATCCACGGGAAGAAACGGAGTGATTGTATTCTAGTCTGCCGGAAACCACACGGCCATAATAAATAAATAAATAAATAAATATTATCAGACAAATTACACAGCGCCATCTAGCCCCAAAGTAAGCGAAGCTTGTGTTATGGGTACTAGACAACTGCTAAACATACGTAAATACATTTTTTTTTGTAGATACATACTTATGATACATAGAAAACACCCAGACTAAGACAAACAGACATGTTCATGCACACAAATGTTTGTCCTATGTGGGAATCGAACCCACGAGCGTTGTTGTCGAACACGCGTCATTGACCGCTGCGCCACCGAGCTCGTCGATAATAATATTATAGTATGGATATTATTAGGTATTTATTTATCAAATATATTATATTATCAATTATAAATGAGGCACTGACGAAATAGAAGTGGGGCATATTTTGGGGTATAAGGGGCTAACCACAATCTTTAAAGCCAAAGTCAACCTCAACTGCACGTGGTGTATCCTGCCGACTAGCGAAAGTGCCTATGGCGAAAGAGAGGTAGGGTATAGTCGACATTTAAGATATATTTCTATATAGTATTCTTTAGAGATATTGCTTTTTAGTTGAATTCGCTAATCTCAAGGACTACTTTTTCGAATTGAAAAAAATAAGAAACAACTATGACACTCCGGGAATGCCAAATAGACCGGTGTTGGTTACGGTAACAGTGTCTCGAGTTATATGGGTATTTCCCATCTCAAAAAATGTTCAACGCGCCTGAAGAAGTTTTCACTTCAAAAATTTTCAGTGTTTTATAGCTTACTTATTGGGGAAGGGTTACATGCTATATCACATTACGCTACGACTAATAGGTATGCAGCACCCAGGGCGTCGCCAAGGGGGAGCAGGGAGGGGCAGTTGCCCCCCCCCCCCCCCCCCCCCCCTGAGATTCTATTTATTTATAAGTTTTATTTATTGTAAAGTCTCTCTGTACCGTTATTATTACAATCGCTGTGGATGTAAGGCTCGCACTACAAGTGAAAAGACCGGCCTGGCGACGACCTTGTGCAGCACTAATGAAAATTGTTGCAAAACCCCGGAATCAAAGTGGACATTGATACCCATTTGATCACCAGACTCGTAACATATTGTCTTCATATATTGTTTATATCTCCATCTATGTCTTTTTCAAATAAAACACTATTCGGCTACATGACTGCAACTCTTGAAGACTGTCAGAATTGGTAACTTCCTTAAGACGTGACAGAGTCTAACATTTTTAATTTCGCTTCCTACCAAGATTATTTTCTTGTGAAAAGGTTTCTCAATAGGAAATTCATCTTGTAACTTGGAATATTAGCCCGCAGCTAATCTACGAAGTGTATTCAGAACTGCAGCATTGATAACAATACTTTGCGAAGTTCGTTCAAGATGGAAACAGTCTTGGGATGAATCTACTACAAGAAAGATAAATCTTTTGACTTTACTTCTTTTTAACTTTTGAACGGTGCCAGAACTTTAGAGTATTAATTTTTCTTTTTTTTTTATATAGGAGAGTGGGGCAAACGAGCATGTGGGTCACCTGATGGAAAGTGACCGATGCGGCGTCGCCGATGCGTTGCCATCCAATACTCCTTCCTTTCTTTCTGGTGTCCTCACTCATTCGCAGGAACACAACAACCTTCAAGGGAATTGCCATTTAATATCTTAGTCGGGCAGCTTAAAAAAAGGTACGCCCAACGTCTCTTTTGGCCAGAGCCTCATTTGTCAGTCAGCAGGGCACACCACGTGCAGGTGAGGTTGGCTATAGTTCAAAGATGTTGATGACCTCTTACACCCCAAAAAATATTTTGAATGGGAAGGTTCTGTTATGGTTAAAATGATTGGCGAATTCTTTATGTTCAAGATAAGTAAGAGAAATAAATGATTTGATATTTGTCTTAGGGTGGCACAACATCATCTAGTTCCTAATGATAATAAAATAGCACTAACTTACTTACTGCTAACGACCCAAAGTGGATCTTGGCCTCCGACGCCTTTCGTTCCTGGGTCAATTGTCTCGCCAAGTCTCGCCAATTGCTAACTCCAAGGTTCCGCAGGCTCTTCAGCTCCTCGTCATTGCCATTTCCCTTTGAGTTGTTCCCAGGATTTTTCGTAGGATTTTCCTTTGGCTTTCTTTTCCAGGTGAGTATCCAATCCGTCTAATAACAGTTTTGTAGACAACACAACAAAAATAGCACATTAAAAAAAATCTAAAATATTTTTTATAAAATACTCACAAAGTCGGATCCGGTTTTAAGTAAACAATCGTATTGTTTTCACACTGAAATCGGATCTTTTTCCTGTTAACCCTTCGGCATTCAATATCAACTGACAAATTCAATTTCCTTTTTTCTGAGCGTTCGTGAACTCGCAGCTTCCTCAGGGACACTGTGGATTATGCAGAAATATTTAAAAGGTAATTTTAAAAGTTTTGTATAAAACTGAAAAGGAACAATGAATACAGTCGACTAAGAATAAATTTCGTATTTGTAATGTTACTGATTATACCTTATTATTATTATAAGAACACAGAATAAAGTTCATAACGCGTTAAATAATGTTAAAAAGTCACCTAAGAACACAGAATAAAGTTCATAATACGTTAAATAATGTTACACATTCACATGCATTTGGTATGCCTGTCATTTAACCTGTCATTAAATATATTTCAAACTGTAACTCCTATAATAAAAGCTGCCCACGAGACAGCCTAGTGTGGGAGTCATTAGTAATACTGTTATTGCATGTTTTAACCATACTGTATGTAACTCAATAAATGTAACAACACACATGTAAACTATTTTGCAATAAACTTTACTTTACTTCATTGTTACAAATTCACATACGACCACAGAATAAAGTTCATAATACGTTAAATAATGTCACACGTCCATATGCATTCGGTATGTCTGTTATTTAACCTGTCATTGACTTCGTTTTAATAAAATATATTTAAAATATTAATTAATTTGATTGGAATATTTAAAATAAGGAGCTCGATGGCATCGTGGCGTATGTCAGTTTAATCGAACACGCAGATTGTGTCGACCGTAACCTGTCCATGGATGGGTTAATTTGGAGGCACGTTAAGTTCGGTCCCAGCTGTTGTTACTAGATGACAGTCATTAAGCCAAGTCAGTAGATTTTGGGTTGCTTGAAAACACCGGCTTCCACCAACCCGCAGTTGAGCAGCTCCCAGCTGTTGTCATTAAATGACAGTCGTTAAGACAAGCATCCCCCATCCTTCAGTTGAGCAGTAAGGTAGAGTATGCTCTAAACCCCTTCGATTGAGGGGAGACCCGTATTCTAGCAGTGGTATGAATAAGGGTTGACGACGTGTCATATCGAACATTTTTGTGAATAGTATACAATTATTTACTGTTATTATAGTCGGGTGACAGAAAAGCATACAGCCCGCCTGATGTGAAGCGGTTACCGTAGTCATATTAATGCTATCAACATGAAATATTGCTCGCGTGCCGCCGCGTTTCTGGTGACCTCACTCACTCGAAGGGCACAACAACCGGTTCTACGGAATTGTTATTTGGCTGCGGTATTCTGTAAGGTTTAGTTACTTCACCAGTCTAGCGGCTTACAAATGCGCTGTATCCTACCTGTAACGTAACCAAAGTTATTAAATTATTAATATTTTAGTGTCCCAGGGTTAATGTACATATATCGTATTTAAATTATAATTTAATTAAAATTAACGTTTTTTTGATTGATTATATATTTTTTTTTTTGATTTACCTATTTTTGAAATGTTGTACACACGTAGGGGCCGCGCCGTCGAAAAATTTACTTATGTCGAATATAAACTTACTTATGGAAATTTATCGTGAATGTTTGGCATTTTGCCTATCTCTAGGTATGACAAGACAGTCCACTACATAAGTGATTCCAAAAAAAGTTTCGTTCGTTTTTTATTCCGACGTAAGTAACCCTAAAACATATAAGCAAGCGAACTGCTAATTCAGTTTTTTATATTATAAGCAATATAAGGGCGTGTGTATATGAAGCCATCTCACAGTTTAAGCCCGACACATCGCGATCCGTAAAATTTATACTCCTTTTATGTAACCCCATAAAAATTCGATGGCCCCCCATAAAAAAATCTGTTCGCATTCCTGAATAAAATATTGGTTTGTTGCGAGTTTTCCTACCATATATTAAGTACAGGATATTAAATGGTTTATGTTGGTACTTTGGCTTGGATCAAGGTATTTGTGCCCTTAAAAATGTGGTCAGTTGCATTTATTCAAAAAGCTTGATGTATGATATTTTTACTAGAGATTTTATTGCAATATTTTATTTCATTTCTGTATATAAGTATCTCTTTAACCATTATATGTTGGGATGTGAGAAAAATATGAGACGGAGAAGGTATCTAATGCGTCTTTCCTTACGATAAGGAGATTATTGTTTATTCGAAAAGTATTATGTACTGAACGTAGGTAGCTTTATATGACAGACAATCGTTACCGATTGATCTATGAACGGACAGTTGAAATCGGACGGATCGGGTTGAAATTCAGCATACAGGTATTACAGGCATCCGCTAACAAAGGATTTTTTTTTAACTTTTTACGGGATACCGGAATACGCGCGTAATATGTCACAAACTTTGAAAAATGTTTATTTTTATTTGTATTTTTTTACACTAAAATAGAAACATAATAAAAAGCCGGCCAAGTGCGATCTATAGATCTATAATAACGGCAAAAAATCACGTTGTTGTATGGGAGCCCCCCTTAAATATTTATTTTATTCCGGTTTTATTATTATTTGATAGTAGTTGTTATTGTAGCGGCAATAGAAATACATCATCTGTGAAAATTTCAACTGTCTAACTATCACGGTTCATGAGATACAGCCTCTTGACTGACGGACGGACGGACGGACAGCGAAGTCTCAGTAATAGGGTTCCTTTTTACCCTTCGGGTACGGAACCCTAAAAATGGTGATTATTTCGTAAAGTCATCATCATCAGCATGTAAATCCACTGATGTCCATAGGCCTTCCCTAATGATTTCCACCATATGCGATATTCCGCTTTCCGTATCCAGCCGCTTTCGCCGTTCTCTTGAGATCATCGGTCCATTTAGAGTATTTCGTAAAGTAAATGAGTTTAATTGAGGGGCAAATCTATTTAATAGAAAAAAGTATGGATGCCTGGAAGAATCAACTTCAGGTTTTTAATGCCTTATTTGCTATATTGCTGTCTCTCACATTCCTAAGAGGAGAAGTCAAATTCCAAAAGCTTCTTACTCCTACTAATTACTACTGATTAAATTCGTTTGTGAGTTCTAAGGCAGCCGTAGTTTCACCCTCGGGACTGCAATGGACTTCATTGTACATTGTCTTTATGGTGGTCGCCACTATTAATCCTGGCTACACAGGAGACACAGTGGTGGGAAAATGTAGTGGGCCCCCGTCCTGTTAAAAAAAAAGTAGAAGTCGTTGGCTGGAATTATGAGAAACTCTTGAAATATAACCATATTCTCTTTGGCGACACTTACACTCCAATAGATTTCCATTTCCTATATAGTACAAAGTATTTCATCATCATCATCATCAGGTCATTTTAGTCTCCGCTACAGGAGTACGACCCTCTCTCTTCCGTCCCAGATAGAAGGAGGATTTGGCCTATACTCCCCACGCTGGCCAGACGGGTTGGGGAGGCCTGATCGAATTTTGATAATGTATTTCCCTTAGTCGCCTTGTACGACATCCACGGGAAGAGACGGAGTGATTCTATTCTAGTCTGCCGGAAACCACACGGCCAACAAAGTATATACTAAAGGAAATTAGTCAGAAACGCAATCTGAGCACACACATTGACATCGTGCAATTAATTCTACCCTCATAATCTTGAAGATGTTTCAAATATCTTTAACTGGATTCCCTTCAGGGTCTCCAATTAATATTGATGAAGGCTTGGGTAATACCCAATTAAGATACGCCTGACAGTAGCGAGAGTAAACGCTATTCATTCAATTTGGTTTTGCGGAGTTGTTCCTAAACATTTGCATTGAATGTTTCTTATATAAGGTACGTTAAGAGATTGGAAGTTTCCATATATTTACATGGGTAATTTTACTCCACATTATGGTAATTTTGATATGATAGCGTCTTATAAATTGATGAATGCCGACTGCAGGCACGAAAAAGCATGAAATTGTCACGTTCCGCCTGAGCCGAAGCAAGTGAAAGCGCGGAACAAGCGATAAAGAGGCACGATCGGCCTAAGCGTTGATCGGTGTTTTCCTATGATGTTATCAAGTAAAATTATCGTTCGTAAACGGACTTTACAGACAGGCAATTTTTTTTTACGTAATTTAGTTGGTCCTAAACGGATACTCTGACCAGAGTATTCTCAATTTCAAACACAAGTCGTTCGTAGCTCTGTTCCACTTCGGACTTGGGATTGTAATTAATATGTCGGTATTGTCATCTGCATAGCAATGAATGTCATCAATGGGCAAGATATCATTGATATGCAGCGTGAATATTATTTTAGTACACAATATGATAAACTACAGAATTGGTCCAGAGATAATTAATTTAAATTCGTTGTGGGTTCTAAAGGTGTATGCGTGAGTATAGAACAGGTTACCTCTCCTAGCTTTCAGTACGTTAACATCAGCATAACCACTGTTGCGATACGAGTCTGCCTTTACTTGAAGAAGGTTGAAAGCTTTACCATGCTGCTCACATGTGGATTGGCGGAGGCCAGTGATTTCAAGTCGCCCTAACGCCACAGACCTGTCTTAACAACTGTGATTTAATCACAACAGCCGGGACCGACGATATAATGTGTCAAAGCACGGAGGAGTTCGAGATAAATAAACCCATCCATAGACAGGCTACGGTAGACCTAGCTTAACTTTAGTGATTGATTAGACTGACACGCACAACGATACCATCGAGCTTCTCACAGTAATATATACCATATGAAATAAAATAACCATATAGTATATTTTCTTGTACGGGCTGCCAGCAGATATATGGATTATTATATATGCAGGTTGGATAAAGATAAAAACACCCTGATAACTAATCAACAACATAGAAACAAAAATCTTAAGACAGTGCCTTCATTCTATTTATCCAGAATAAGGGCATTATTATATAACCACAAAGCTTAAATAATAATTTATACATTCATTTATAATTCTATTTCATCATCATCTCCAGCCTATATCTACCTACTGCAGGATACAGGCCTTCACCAATGCTTTCCACCAAATACGATCCTTCGCCTTCCATATCCAGCCTTTTTCCGCTGCTTTCTTAAGCTCATCTGACCCATCTAGAAGGAGGATGCTCTACGAGGAGGAATATCGATCCCTCAAAGAAACCCCGGCATAGCGGTCTCTATCGCTCGTTGTGCGATCTTTAGACTGCGGAGCAATCCGATGATTTATGTACAAGTCCCTGCACCATAGGTCATCGCAGGGAGGACACACTGGTTGATGACTTTAGTCTACAAGCATTGGGGTATCTATGCGGCGAAGATGTGCCGAAGTTTACCAAAAGTTACCCAGCCCAATAGAATACGTTAATTTATATTTTTGTTGAAATTACCCCGGTCAAGCTGTATGGAATGTCCGAAGTAACAAACATAGTTTTTAACCACTTCAATAGCTGCATTGTCTCCGGACTGGGGATGACAAAATCGTTTTATTTGCATGACTTTCGTTTTGTCAGAAGTCATCTCCATAATTATATTTGCTTTATGTTTACTAAAATTATAACTAACACGACGTAAGTAAAACACTTATAGAGTTAAGTAACAAATAACACGCATGTAACTTTGACATGTGTGTAAAAAGTCAACAAATCGATTCCTCAGAAGACAGAGTGAAAACATTTTATGTACTAGCTCGTTCATTTACCATGCCAAAATGTGTGGTCTCACATTTAGCGACAAGCTGATTAAATAAATAAATGTTCCTGGACAAATTACACACCATCACCTAGTCCTAAGTATACTACGCAAAGTTTGTTTACGCAAAACTTTGGGTACTAAATAACTGATAAATAAACTTATTTTTTTGGAAATAGATACATAAATATACCACATAGAAAACATACAAACCAGGACAAACAGACTTTTTTTTTATATAATATAAAAGGGGGCAAACGAGCACGTGAGTCATCTGGTGGAAGCTATCATCATTGCTCATGGAGATCAAGGGGTCGCCGATCCGTTGTCAGCCTTTTAAGGGAAATAAATAGGTACGCTGTTCTTGAAGGCTCCCATATCGTAATTGTTGGGAAATACCGCCGAGGGAAGTTGATTCAACAGTTTCGTGGTATAAAATGTCTTTGAAAACGTACATGTTCATGCATACCGATGTTTGTCGTGTATGGGGATCGAACCAGTGACGTTGGATTCAAATTTCAAAGTAGCCTGCATTTAGTAAATTAATAAAAAATATTAATTTTGCTCGTGAACAAGTTATTAATTTACTAAATGCAGGCTACTTTGAATCCGATGTCGCGGGTTCGATCCCCATACACGACAAACAATTTTATCAATATGTTACATACACTGTAGCACCACTTACACTGAAGTCACACCAGACAATTCCAGTACAAACAAACAACGTCAATCGTCTTCACTGTCAAGCAAAGGCCTACAAAATTATTATATCCAGCCAAAGTAAACATTGCCGAGGAATAAAATGTTGTTGCGAGGCCTCTTTTAGGTTGTTCAATTATTTTTAATGTTACATAATTTTGTATTTGACAAAAATGGAATTAGAATTTACGAGCAATATATTTTTACATATTAGGTCTTTCAACAGGTTGGAAATGACAAGAAAAGTAGTTTAATAATAATTTGTAGCTGTGTGCTGTAGTAACGGGACGGGGCCGCGGGGGCGCAGCACTAATTTCCACCACTGTGTCTCGTATGTAGCCAGGATTAACAGTGGCAACCACCAAAAAAGGCAAAGTAAGTAGTAAGACTACGGCTACCATGGAACTCACAACTAGTAAGAAGTTTCATTATAAATTCAGATTAGACAACGCACGAGAAATGCCTCTGCTTTTGCAACCTTCCACAGATTATGATCAGGCAGGCTTATTATAAATTTGTCTCATTAAAAACAATCTATCGAACCAAATTTTTTGTTTTTCGCGTCCCTTTTTACCTATATTATAATTACAGCATAAGCCTTGTTTTCTTAAACCCTTTTTGCGGTATACCGCAAATATTACCAGAAGTGTATTTTCAAATCTCGTTAAATCTTTCACCCCAGAGCGACCCCTTAAGATATTTCTCATAATGTCTAGTATGTAATTTTTGGGTACACATTATATCGTGTCTTTACTGCGGCAGCTAAATTACGGCGACTGTACGGATTATGCCTCAGGGCACTCGGAACGTTTGATTAAATTTTTGCAGATGAAAAACATTTTGATGTGTTGAAAGGAAAATTAACCGCTTCTATTCGTGGATGGAATAAAAGTAAGACATGTAATATTTTAAGGAATGCCCTAAAGGCGAAGGGCTTCGAGAGTTTTGTAAGAAAACGAGGAAAGAATAGAAAAAACAATTATGAACTCAGGGAATTCTACGAGAGTTTTTATATCCGGTTGTAGTTATCGAATTGTTTTCAAAGTGCTCTAAGAACATTTCTCAGAAAAGGTGCTCCGTGGATAAGTGTAATAAATGTTTTATTATTTTCTTTTATTCTTTAGTCCTAAACCTAGGTTCTTGTCATTAAATGACAGTTATTAAGCCAAGTCAGTGGCATTTGGGCGGCTTGAAATTACAGCCCTCCACTAATCCGCACACCACCAGCGTGGTGGCAGTATAGGGATCTGTTGGAGCTCCGTAACCGAAATCGAAACTATCGGATATCCGAAATCTATCCGAAACCGTAACGAAAACCGATATAAAAGTTTCGGATAGAGGCGGAATTTAAATTTGATACGTTTTGATAGGTTTTCGCAGGCCAAAATGACGTTCCAACTGCGTTGCTCGACGCGTGCATCGTTTATCTACATAATTATTACATACTTCTCCATATCTCGAAAAAAATGAAGACCTAGAATAGGTCTTCATTTTTTTAGATTTACACTTGACATTGGAGGAGTTATAGATGATAACTATGATTTCTCCTTAGTCCGAAAGTTGCTTCTCTGATTTGCTGATTTTGGAGATACTTGAACCAGGTTGCTCTTTTTTGAAAGTTTACCTTGTATTAAAATTTTCTTTAAACAATTCCTAAGAAAATTAACATCCGTATCTGATGAAACTATTTTTAAATATCGGATAATCCGAAATAATTTCAAATTCATAACCGTATCCGATACTGATACATATTATTTACATATCCGAATCCAAAATTTCATATCCTTAAACATCTCTGGTGTAGTACGCTCAAAAACTTCGTTTGAGGGGAGGACTATATCCTAGCAGTAGAATGAACATGGGTAGACGAAGACGACCTATATACTTGTAAAAGTATTCAGATTGTTTTGTCTGATGAGAATCAATAGTCCACAAAAAATATCAATAAATAATCCTGTACAATACATATCGCCATCTTGTCCCAAACAAAGCAACACTTATGCTATGGATACAAGATATCTCACAAATTTATTCAAATACATTTTGTAAATACATGCAATATAAAAGGTAGATATAATTAATATTAATTATATGTACCTTTTTAAATTAACTTGCTGATATATATCAGCAAGTTAAAGTGGTAGTGGGCTGGCCACATCTGCCGAGTCAGCGATGGCAGATGGAGGAGGAAAGTCCTAGAGTGGAGGCCACATATGGGGCGACAAAACGTAGGGCGCCCCCTCTTTATATGGACGGACGAACTCAAAAAAGTGACTGACTGGTAGCGGTAGGCTGATAATTATAATTATGAGTACAGGTACATAGGTATAAGTTACCCAGACTAAGACAGTATTACCACAGCATAGTAATACATTACAACCAGTACTTTGACTTCATACTAGCGCCCAAATCGGCGCACGCACACAGCCAAGCGTCATTTAAACGACCGCTCAGGAAGTTTTGGTGCGCGGCGCACGAAGTCAAAGTACTGGTATTAATATGCTGTGGTATTACTATTAATATGCTTTTAAAACTGTGACTAAGACAAACAGTTTTCATGCAAAAGTTTTTATTACATGGGCGACGATTAAAATAAACAGCAGTGATATTATCATACCCAACTTCTCGGAATACAGAGCCTGTCTGTCTCAGCCCAAAATAATATGTGTATGCCAACAAAATAAACAGAAACGAATTGAATGTCGCCGAATAAGAGGCGATGATTGAGGTTTTCAGCGAAGTTCGGAGGTCACGTACGAACAAGTTTAGTGCGTTACCATTTTATTACTTACACACGAAGAGACTCTTATTACAAGAAGAATAGTGTTGAAGTTATGAAATTCGGGAAGCTTTTATATGTTGTATACATTGACGAGACATGAAGCATTGAATCAGCAGACAAAGTAAATATTACGATAGATGTCTCTTTTATTTTTTCAATACTTGTGCGTGTATGCAAGCATTTCTCTGTTATATTATTCAATGGAATTCGCTAAAAATAACTGAGCAGCGGGTATAAACGGCATCACTTTGATTCGCATATTTTTGCATATCAAGTAAGGCAAAACATTTACTGTTAAATGGCATACTAATATTTTGATATATATCTATTTTTGAGCCGAATAAAGTAATCTACAATGATACTAATATAACGCTCGCTTAGGAGCCTGATGACGTTGTAACGCGTATCACTTTAATTGAACACGCAAGTTAAGCAATGTCGAGCGTAGCCTGTCCATGGATGGGTTTATTTATCTCGAGCTTTTTTGTGCTTCAAAAGGTTAAATAAGCCATTGGTCCCGGTAGTTGCCATTAGATGATAGTCGTTAAGACACTGGCCTCCGCCAATCCGTAGTTGAGCAGCGCGGTGGAGTAAGCTCTAAACCCCTTCGATTGCGGGTAGACCTGTATCCCAGCAGTGGAAAGAATAAGGGTTGACGATGACTAATAAAACAATATATCGTATTTTACTATTCAATAATTTAAGGCGCGATAACCACGGCGACAATCGTGAACTTTTTTTTTTTACAAAAAAGCTTTGATATTAAGAAATTAAATTTAAATTTTAACACATCATATAACAATGTGTAACAGTGTAAATATACGTGAGAAGTTAGTTATTCGGACAGATTATTAAATGTACCGATGAATATTTAGCTTTATGCTAATGAATAATAAGTTTTTAATTTTTATGGCCTTCTACCGCCGATTACTAACGGGATTTTTGATTGCGAAAATCTACCTTTAGCTTAGATTTGTGATTATTGTGTTTAGTTTAACTGGTAGAAACCATGAAGCTGTACTGACTTAGCTGAAGATGTCTGTCAAAAACTTTAACCTAAGACCATTTATTGGAATAAAAAAATCCGATGGCAATCGGCTTCTGCTTCGGCGGTAGGGCCCCAGGTCGGCCACCGGTTGGACGGTCTAAATATCGACCGAATGATGATGATGAAGCAAACGACCAGGATCTCGATGTCGTCGCCTGGCAAAACGCGCTATACTGTCTAGCCCCCTTACCACCATCTCTTATTGCGATTCAATAATTGAATAGATTGCTTATTCACACCAATGAATAAGCGACTCTATTCCATTTGAAATAGTCACATAGAATCACAAAATATCCTATATAGGATTTTATTAGTAAGTATTTATCAATAAGAATAATCTTTGTTTGTTTGTATGAATTATATCTATCATTCAAATTATATAATAAGTATATACATACAAGGAAAATATAGCGGTACCAAAAAGGATTTATCCCATATAAGGATCTCTTCCAGTCAACCTTAGAAGAATTATAGTAAATGAAAGAATGGACTTCGCAAATAAATAAAATACACAAATAACTAAATTATAAAACTTTAGTACACAGGCAATGAAAATATTGAGTAACTGCAAGTCTCATCAGTACGTCAACAGGCAATGTATCTTTCAATTTTATTTACGAAATTGTGAAAATGTTTCAACATTTTCATACAAAATATTTGAATTAGCTGATTACATTTCACTACAGAGAACTAGTTATTTTATGTTTTATTGCAAATCTGGTATTTATATTCAGTGCCTTGGTTTGATATTTCCCTATATGCCATACAAAAATATTAAAAAAGAATGCACCCGTCTACTAAAGAATATATTAAGTAAATAAGCCCACCGCTCGTTCAAAGGTAGATAAATCCACAGTATAACAGAGTTTTAAAAAGGAGGTAAGTATTACGAGTCAAATTAACGGAACCGCAGGAACGACATCACCTATCCGGGAGTAATGAGATATGGCGAGGACGTGTGTAGTTTGTGAGATAAGGAACTTGGGGCTATGAAATTAGCGGGTAAGAACTTACAAAAATGTTAAGAAATATTGACGCTGCTAGAATCGGACCGTAACAGGCTACTCTTAACACCATTGCTTTTAACATTGCTATCGATGTTATAGCCTAATTATTTTATCTACTACATCGATTACAGCTTTTATCATATCTAATACTTATAGCTTACAATATCTGAGCCTAAAAAATCGAAAGCAAAAGTGTTGCACGGTACGCTGGAATTACAGCGAATCTTACGAGTCCAAATGCAATTGACCGTGCTCCGTAGAATGTGTTCCTTGTCTTGACTACAATCAGAGCTAGAGTCAGAGTGAATACAAGTTTAGCTTTAATATGTTTATAATGTCTTTACTTTAAAATTTAAATAGCCAACATTATATGAGAACAGGGAGCTGGGTAGAATAGAGACCCGCGAATAGACAGTTGGAATCGAATAGAGATTTAAGAATCGTTATTTCTCCGCTTAATAGGTACGTAATATTAATAATACTTATTACGAATTTTGAAACAGTGATCTCGGAGTTTACCATCCATATATACTCCCAATTGTTGACTGGTAGAGAATGCAATTAGTATTAACTCCGCTTATTGTACCAGTTTATTGTGGTCAATAAAGTTTTCAATAAATAAATAAATACACACCAACTCACAACATTCGCATCCTTCATTTATAATTACTAAAGATATAATTATATTTTTCTCAATCACATTTTCTAAATCAATTTTCCAATTAAGAGTTGATAATGTTCGTAACGGTTAAAAGGATTTAATCTGCTGTTTTTGTGGCCCCATATCATACAAGCACCATTGACTGTAACTAATTGCTGTGTAGCATCAAAGGGCTTCGGGCACGTAATGGAAGTGCAAAAATCTTGCACGCTCGTACATACTTCGAGCAAAATGGCTGCTATCTTTTTTGTATTTTTTTCCTTGATTCTGTTGGGCGTTCTTCCATGTTCGTTTTTCTGTTTATTTTGAAGAATGAGGGAATTACAGAGACAGAATGTGGTGCAATTTCTTTTTTTGTACCGAGTTGTTGTAGCAAGGATTAAGGAATGTGAATCATATTTCTACGTAATGTACTATTGTGTGGATTCAGTTGCTATAGAGAAGAAAAGATACGAATTTACATAAAATATATGAACTTCGTGAATAAATATGACAAGGTCATCGACCTATGAACCCTTAATCGTATCGTCGTCAACCCTTATTCATCCCACTGCTGGGATACGGGTCTCCCCTCAATAGAAGGGGTTTAGAGCATACTCCACCACGCTACTCAACTGCGGGTGGCGGAGACCTAACTCTTAATAGTAACATGAAAATATTTCCCATTTCTTTTCAAATGGACAAATCAACATACTATTGGAATTATTATTGGAAACAGTGTCTTTTTGTTAGGTGTCAAACAAGCATACGGCCCGCTTGGTATAAAGCGGTAGCTTAGAAACCACTGAAATATAATAAAATGGTACAAAAGGCGGAATTAATGCTAAAAGCATTCAAAAAAACAGACTTTTGGGACGATATGTATAAAAAAACAACACCATGGTCAGCTACTTATATCCAAAAACATTACATTATATTGCTCTATATAGATGCCACAGCAAGGTTCATTTGGTGTGGATTGCAGGCCACAGTTGTACTATACGTAAATTTATCGACTTTTGCAGAGGACAAGGACTAATAAAAAAAATAGATTATTGTCATGACTTGTTTATATTTTAACAATCTATATTGTCAAATATCTCTTTTAAGGTATTATAGGTATTATATACCGTCGTTGTCAAACCAAAATCTGCTATGTGCATTTTTTAAAAATTTTACATTTTGACAATTGCGACTGGTAAATGAACCAAACTAGCGTATGAAAAAACTGATATATGCTTATAAGTACTATACGACGTACTGTGACAACTATTCAGCACATAGCATTTTGGTTCATTTACCAGTCGCAATTGTCAAAATGTAAAAATTATAAAAAATGCACATAGCAGATTTTGGTTTGACAACGACGATACTTAAAAGGAGACCCCGTCAATGGTGCTTGTATGATATGGGGCCACAAAAACAGCAGATTAAATCCTTTTAACCGTTACGAACATTATCAACTCTTAATTGGAAAATTTTTACATTTTGACACGATATAATGTAATTTACTGAATAAAGCATTTGTATTTGTCATTGGTATTTGTAAATATACTAACATTATTTTTTTCTGTGTCAGACCATTTCTCGTCGACATGACAATAAAGCCGAACACATTTCATCTGGACGTGCAACTTTGCACAACAAAAGGGTACTTTAAACTGTATGATAAAAGAAAACATCGCGCCATTGCAATACATGCGACTGTGAGGTACCGTTTAATATTTCAGTTTGTAACTTTTAACATGAGAATGGTCTTCTTTTGGGATATGTGGCTCTTTTGGGACTGGATTGTATTTGGAACACTTTGGGATATCTTCACACTGCATATCTCTAAGCGATTAATAACATTTTTTTTATATAAGAGGGGGCAAACGTGCTTGTGCTTTACCTGGTGGAAAGCAATCACCACAGCCCATAAATATCAGCAATACCAAGGGGTCGTCGATCCCATGCCAGCCTTTTAAATTGATGACATTAAATGAAAAAGGCTTTCGAGTTAAGGAGTAAAATGTCCAAATTACATTATGACGTTTTAAGACAATATGACATGGAGCAGTCTCTATATTATTAGTGAAATATAAGTGAGGTGACATCATGATTAGGCTGTCTGTAAATGTATTTTTTTTATACTAGGCCCGGCTGATGTAAAGCAGTTATTATCTTGGAATAAGTTCTCTACAATCATAGCTTAATATATATTTTTTATACTTCGTCGGGTGGCAGATAAAGATAAAGGTGATGGCAGATAAAGGTGGCATACGGCCCGCCTGATGTAAAGCAGGTGCCGTAACCATATAAACGCTTGCAATATCCCTCGCTTGCTGCCACTCCCGCTGCCAACGCAGCCACTCCTTTATTTCTAGTGACTTCACTCAATTGGAGGAACACAACTTTCAACTGAATTGTTATTTGTCAGCAGCATTCTGTGAGGTGGAGGTACTTCCCCAGTCGGGCAGTTTAAAAAATACGCTATGTCCTACCTCTCTTTTCGCCAGAGCCTCGTCTGTCAGCAGGGTGCACCACGAGCAAGTGATGGCTTTAGTTCAAAGATGTTGATGATTTTTGGGGTGTAAGTGTGATGAACCACACTTACACCCCAAAAATAGCGACCACTTACACCCCAAGAATATAAGAACCGCAGTAATTTACATAATTAAATGAATATTTTGTTCTGAACGAAACGTTACATCTCATTAACTTTATGTTTATGTTTTCATGACTATTATTAGTTGCAGGCAATTTAAAGGCTTTGTTGCGCTATAAATAATCGCGTTATCTATATGGCAAAAGATTTGTATTTTACTCCCCATAATTCACTAAAACAGCCCATTTGCATCAAATGGGGATTAAAAACGGGGTAATTTGCGTATTCAACGTGAGTTTTTGTAGGTTTTATAAATTATAAAGCATAAATGTGTACGAGACAGCTCATCAAAAATCGGAGAGGGGATATATTTGATATATTTTACTAGCAGACGCCCGCAACTTCGTACGCGGGTATCCCGGTATCCCGTGGGAAATGACGTGCTCGTTGGTCGAATGGTTAGCAATAGCCACTTTATCTCTGAGGTCGCGGGTTCGATCCCCGCCAAGATACATTGGGGTTCAAGTGGAGTAAGATATATTGGGGTGTAAGTGGTTCATCAACATCTTTGAACCAAAGCCAACTTCACCTGCACGCGGTGCACCCTGCTGACTGACAAACGAAGCTCTGGCGAAAAGAGAGCTGGGGAGCGTAATTGTAAGCTGCCCAACTGGGGAATGTACCTCCACCTCACAAAATACCGCAGCCAAATAACGGACCCCTTGAGGGCTGTTGTGTTCCTGCGAGTGAGTGAGGTCACCAGAAAGGAAGGAGATGCTGCGATGGCAGCGAGGGTCTCCACCCGCGCCTCCGCGCGCGAGCGTTATTTTATGTTGCGAGCGTTGATATGGCTAGGGTGACCGCTTCACATCGGGCGGGCCGTATGCTTGTCTGCCACCCGACGTAGTATAAAATAAAAAAAAAAGATACAAGACAAACATTTGCGTACATGATCATATCTGTTTGTCCTGGTCTGGGTGTTTTCTAAGTATGTATTTACAAAAAAAAAATGTATATAAGTACATTTATCATTTGTTTAGTAACCATAGCTCTGTGCTTAATTTGGGGTTAAATAGCGCTATGTAAATTGTCCAGAAATATTTATTTATTTATCTATCCACTGTCCGATGTAGGTTTTTTCCTAATGCCTTCCACGTTTTCCCCTAATAATTTCTTCCTTCCTTCCATCTGCTTCTGACCGTTCTCTTGAGGTCAGCGGTCTATCTAGAGGTGAAGCCCCTAACGCTTCGTCGCCCCTTATGGGGTCTTAACTCTAGGATTTTCCTCCCCAATCTGCCATCACTGACTCGGTAGATGTGGCTGGCCCACTACCATTTCATAACTTAAATCAGGGCTGTCCAAGGCACGGCCCGCGAGCCGCATGAGGCCCTCGGCTTATATTTGTGCGGCGTGTGAAGTGTTTTTCATTTGCCGGTTTTTCCACAATTCTTTACCGCTATATGTTTTGTACAACGAATCTGCGACGAATGAAAATTGTATAATTTTTAAAGTTAACGTTTTATAACTACTTAACTAGTTATAACTAAGCTTAAAATTTCAAAATAGGTAGTAAAAATGTCAAGTAGTATTTGTTTCTGCGGCCCGCTAATCTGTCTAGTAATTTTAATGGCCCGGTATTGTATATGGTTTGGACAGCCCTGACTTAAATGATCATACTATTCTCGAGTGTGTTTTTCTTTCTGTCATGTACACAAGGGTTTTAAATATTCACGTCGGTCCATCAAGAGAGAGGGCGCCCTAACTAAATTAAATCTTGCATTAACAACCCTCTGTCAAGTTGCTGTTGACAATGATAATGATTTGAAGTCGGTTGAAACGAGCCAAGCTATTAATAACATCATTTGCGATTCTCACTGCCTCAGCAATACGCGCCTCGTCACGTTCCCAGTAAGGAAACACGCTTCAATCTTTAAAAAATATTGATATTTAATGTAATCTCGACGCCCAGAGGCGAAAAGGGTAAACATTATCATAATTTTAAATTATTTTGGCAATTTTTGTGAATAGACATGTCTACTTAAAGGTTTTTATAGCTTTTCTCTTTTCATAGTATGAGAAAAGAAGTGGGAAGTCATTAGATACTTCAATTTTATTGGATCTAACCATTTTCTTTTATATATATATATATATATATATATATATATATATATATATATATATATATATATATATATATAATAGAAAATGGTTTGGGCTACGTCAGATAGTGCAACAGAAAAAAAGTTTTATTCAAATCGGTTTATAAATCACGGAGTAATTAAGTAACAAACATTAAAAAAAAAATATAGCCGAATTGAGAACCTCCTCCTTTTATGGAGCCGGTTAACAAAACCATAGAACCTTTTAGAGTCAGACTTTACAATGCCATAGACTCTACACGTGTTAGACAGTTTACAGTTCACAGTAACATTTTACAATCACAATTGGTTTGATAGTTTTTCAGATATCAAACTTCGCAGCGAACGATTACACTAAAATAATTCATGTGAACATTAAATTTATCTAAAATGATTTTCGAAGATGTCGTACAGCCAGAAACGGTTGTGAATAATAAACGTTTCATGTACCGTTTTATTGAGCCGTCACTGCCGTCAGTAGCGAGCGCGGGCCGAATGCATAAACATGTTGACAGTTGACGGAAGGCCAGGAAGGCTTAAAGAATTTCAAACGATCCAAATAAATTTATAAGTATGGCAAATAGATTTTGATAAGATATTTGAATTTTTATTGCGATTATTTAGTTTCTCCGGTGTTTGTTAAAGATAAAAATAAAGATAAATTTCATCATCATCAGGTCCATTTTAGTCTCCACGACCCTCTCTCGTCCGTCCTAGAAGCAGGATTTGGCCTACACTCCCCATGCTGGACAAACGGGTTGGGGAGGCCTGATCGATATTTGATTTATTATTATTTATTCCCTTAGTCGCCTTGTATCATCCACGGGTAGAAACGGAGTGATTCTATTCTAGTCTGCCGGAAACCACACGCCATATTTATTTGGCTTTAAACATGTGATAAGGAGAAAATACATGCAGGTGGTGTTACAAATAGTTCTGTCTCAACATGTTTGGCCAGACTATGGCGTGCAAAATCCATCGATAAAGGTATTGTGAATACAATATGTCAGAATTTAAAACAATATTAATAATACAATAACAATATTCAAAAGTAAATTAAAATTATAAAAGGAAAATGATGTCATGTCAATATAAAATAATTAAAAGTCAGACAGAAATCGCATAAAAACATTTGTCTAATAATAATTTGGTTAACTTTATATTGTTAACCAAATCTTCCAAGTTATTTTTTTTTTAGTTGAGAGGAGGACAAACGAGCAAGTGGGCCACCAGATGGAAAGCAATCCCCTTAGGATCCACCACCGCCCATGAAAATCAGCAACACCAAGGGGTTACCCATCCGTTGCCAGCCTATACCTTCCTTTCTTTCTTTCTGGTGACCCGCTCACTCGCAGGAACACTAAAATCCTCAAGGGAATTGTTATGTGGCTGCGGAATTCTGTGAGGTGCATGTATTCCCCAGTCGCGCAGCTTAAAAAATTCGCTATGCCCTACGTCTATTTTCGCCTAGTTTGTCAGTCAGCAGGGTGCACCACGTGCAGGTGAGGTTGGCTTTGGTTCAAAGATCTTGATGAACCACTTACACTCCAAATTGTTAGACAAACGTCAGTTTCGTCGGCTTGCTCGTACGAACTAATTACGAGGTAAGACAATTACCTCATTTTTCGGGTGTACGTTTATGATGCTTGTGGCATATCCATATTTATAACATCTTTGTGATTATCTGATTTCATAATAACATTGATTATTCGATTTCATTATTATGTTACTCGCAAAATTTATCGGAATAATAGGGTATCAAATTAGCTAATTTTGATCTATTCTATCGAATACATCCATTGCCCGACGGGTAATATCGCGCTAGTAATAAATAGGTGTCAGTTTATTGAACTACATGTCTAAATTTGTATGTAAATTAAAGCGCGTTAAGTAATAATCTAATGGATATGATGGATAATGCAAATATTAATTAGAGAATAGTGATTATAGTGTTTCTATGATTTATTTTTGTTAGGGAAGTATAAAAGAAGAATGTATGAAGGCTACGTACTCCGCAAGCGGATCAAGCGGATCAAGCATCTTATCTTTTCTTGAATCTCCCTATTCTTTATTAACTCTCCCCTGTCTGGAGACATGTCTCTGGAACTCTGGAATGGTCTCATGGAACATGTTCCATGTATTCCAGTACACGTTTAATTAGGATTAGCCTGTAGATCCGGGTACGCCTTTCCTAGGATTATCATTCGTTTGCCAGCTTGGGCATCACATTGACTCATCAAGTGGTTCATGGTCTCGTGACGTATGGTCGGTTCCTTTTCGTTCCAATGCTGTGGGTTTGTGCTATTTCCCTGCACCACCGCAAACAACAAACAACAAAAGCCAAATAACAATTCCCTTGAGGTTGTTGTGTTCCTGCAAGTGAGTGAGGTCACCAGAAAGGAAGGAGTTGCTGCGTGGCAGCGAGGGTGGCGGCGCGCGAGCGATATTTCATGTTGCGAGCGTTAATATGGCTACGGTAACCGCTTCACATCAGTTGGGCCGTATGCTTGTCTGCCACCCGACGGTAGTATAAAATATAAAAATAAAATAAAATAAAGAACGTCGCATCGCAACAAACTCGCGTGAAATATAATGAAACAAACTGATCGCATTCGCATTGCTTCGCGAAACGGCGCCACGCATCCCGCGTACATGTGGTCGCGTACCTTTGGTTACGTGTAGGACACTAATAGGCGTCGAGTGTATGTTGTTTTTCGCACCTCGCCGCGCCCGCTTTGCATTTGCGTCAAGATCGTGCGATGCAAGACGTCATGTGTAGCTAAGATGCGGATGTTGAGTTAGATATGAGGTGTAATTAGAATGGATAAACTGGTGTAAATAAAATGAATTGCTCTTGTTATGTTATGTTAATGATTGTATTTGTGTTTAATGTAACGATATTGGCAATTAAAAGAGTCGGCCTTGAGTTTCTTGCCAGTTCTTCTCAAGAAGCCCCGTCGCCGGAACTGGCACTTAAATTCACTTTCACATTCAAGATAGTGTGATGAAAGTGAATCTAAGCTCTGCGGATTTAGAGTAGTAATGATTTAGATACATGTTCTTATTTTTAATTTGTATGAAGTTTCTAAGTGCTTTATAAAGTCCAAGGAATAAAGATATTTTGACTTTGACTTTGACTTTACTATTATTAAAAATGTTAAAGTTTGTATGAATATTTGCTATCACGGGTGAAATATACTTTTTATCCCGGTACTCTGTCCACGCTAAGCAAAGCCGTGAGTAGAAGATAGTAAACTATAAACCTGTTCAAGTATTATGCTTACATAAAAGAAGAAAAGATTATAGGTAGAATATTTAAAAAGTAGACAAGTCAGCACATCAATAAATCACGTTATCCACTATGAGATTAAATTTCGAGATGGAATCTCGACGACTGGGAACATGGAGTGTATAGAATAGGACTGTTCACTACTGAGCCGAAATAAGGCCCAATGAAATCAAGAACCGAATTAATGCCTAGCAACCTTAAGAATTGTAGACCGAATTTTGATCGAATGAACTGCCTGCCAAGGTTTTCGCAAGAGTACTACATTGTGGGGTTCTTCACAAAAGCATAAAGAAGTTTTTGCAGGGCCGGCAACGCTTGAATGATAGATATCTCTGGTATCGTAAGCGTCCATAGGCTGAGATGACTGCTTATCATCAGGCATCCCCTAGTTTTATAAAGAAGAAGAACAGTTAGTTTTATAAAGAAAACAGTTAGTTACAGCATTTAAGATCGGGTTTATTATATCTTTTGATGTTAATAACAAAAATATTCGTTATCGACGTACTGTTCCCAATTTTGTAGAACCAATCTTGACTGATGCAATGAATACCAATTCCGTATCTTGAGTACCTAACCAATTTCTCGAGTAATGTGGTTTACTGAACTTCATCGCAGACTTTGGACGTTTTGTCACGTCTGTGTGTGACTTACGAAAAATAGTCACAATATTTAAAAAAATAAACCTAACGTTGAATTATAAAATGTAATAATCATTGTATAGGCAACAATATTGGTATGAAACATTTAAAGCATAGATTTTTTCAGTTCTATTACTAGATTATTATCAAGATACAAACATATACCGGGTGGAAAGAGACGAGCAACACAGCGAAACATTACACATTGTGCATACCTTAAACAACATTTTTCCCAAACAAACTATGCTATTACTATTAACTGTTATAGCTTCTCAAACTTTAGTACAAAAATGGTAAATGTTCATCCCTAAACCAGCTGATTACAGTGCTACAAGGATATAAATGAACGTGAGTGACGTTTGCAGGAGGGCGTTGCTGTGACTTTCGGGTTGCCAATTAGGGAAAATCTCCTTACTTCAAGGGAATTTTTACATATCCTAATTAAGACATTTAAAATGCTCAATCTTAGCTGGGCAGAAGTTAATTAATTCTGTAATGAACACCATATTATAGTATTTTAGTTAAGTTTATTAAATAACGATACGGCCTAGATAAAAAGTTAATTAAAAGGATTATAGTAATTTCGTACCTATCTTGGGGTGTAAGTGGTTCATCAACATCTTTGAACCAAGGCAAATCTCACCTGTACGTGGTGCACCCTGCTGACTGACAGAGGAGGCTCTGGCGAAAAGAGAGGTAGAGCAAAGCGTATATTTTAAGCTGACCGACTCGGGAAGTACCTCCTCAAATAAAAAATAAAAAAATCTAACAACGATCTGTGAAATGAAGGAATGAGGAATATGTGAAATAAAAAAACAACATATACAATTTAGATTTTATTTATATATTACATAGGATACATACATATTTATTAAAATATAGTCATCAATCATTTATCTATTTATTGTTCATTATGAACAATAATTTTGCACGAATGGAGAATCCACAAGTATTTATGAATTTACAACGTGATGTAGATTTGTTACTATTAGAAATTGACGAAACATCAAACCGGTATAGGTAATAGAATGACTTTTTTCCTTCAACTGTATAAGCAATATTACTGCAAGTTTACTATTGCTTACACATGTGTTCAAAATTTACAATATTCGAGGCGCTTAGAAAAGAGTAACAAAAGCCGCCTCTATTCTTACTCACTCACAGACGAAACTATTCTGAAATGATTGAGGTCACAGGATAGGTTTTTTTGCGACTTTTCGGGAAATTTTATCAGTTGCCTTTTCGGAAATCGTGATGCTGCATTCGTTTATTTGGGATAATAACATTTTATCTACTTTTGTTTTTGTGTATGTTTGTAAAATATATATCGGTATTCAGATATCTATTTTGAACTTTAGTAACTAATTTAGTAAGTAGTAGTTATCAATACTTCAGCTAAAGGAGGAAGGAGCTACCTCACAGAATACCGCAGCCAAATAACAATTCCCCTTAGGGTTTTTGTATTCCTGAGAGTGAGTGAGGTCACCAGAAAGAAAGGATGGAGTATAGGCTGGCAACGGATCGGCAACCCCTTGTTGTTGCTGATCTTCATGGGCAGTGGTGATTGCTTTCCATCAGGTAACCCATATGTTCGATTTCCCCCTCTCATATATATATATATATATATATTTGCAGCATTTGACGTCCATTTGAACGTCAACTGTTGCAAATAAAACATCGATATGGACGTCAACTGCTGAAGATAGCCCCCACACAGACTTCCATAATGAGTGGTTCTGTGCTGTGTGCATCCATCGGCTTCCTGCAATCCTTATCAGATCGTAGGTCCATCTAGTGAGAGGCCGTCTCACGCAGCGTTTTCGGTTGCCTCTCCGCCTCTCCAGAACGTTCTTTTGTTCAGTTCTGCGTGGTATGTGGCCTATCCAAAGTTACTCCAGCCTGCTGATTCTTAAAGTTATGTCGGAAACTCTGGTTCTACTAAGGATATACTCATTTCCTGAGCATGTAACGTAGAGTTATTCCAAGTATAACTCTCTCCATCGCATGCTGCGCAATCTTGAGCTTACTAATGATGCCCATGTAAGGGACCACGTCTCTGTGCCTTATGTCGCCACTGCCAACACACACCCAAGCTTAGCTTAGTTAACCTTATTTTGTAATTCATAAAAATTTTTTTTGTTACATATTCTGCTCTTTTGTTTTTTTCATTTTATTTTTGAATATTATTAAGTATATATGAGTTACAGATAGACTGTACTTTCGTTTATTAAATGAATTTACGAAACGTATAAAAAAATAGAATTGAAATAATAGTTTCATTTGAAAACGTCTGTTTTTTCTTTTAATTCATTATTTTGTCTGACTTAAGACGTAGACAACGTTGTTGTCTATTCTTTTAATCCTATAAGTATGCAATTAATTTAATCAAATCAGTACTGAAACTAAAGATGGCCGCTGGTCAAAGCTTGCATCAAAATAATTAATAACCCGACAATCTGCCTTCAACCCTTATCAAAATAATTAATGTTGGTGATAAATCGTATTTAAACTGTGATTTTGATAAATTGTATTGATTTCATAGCTTCATACTGATTCACTATTACCATTATTGTCATCTCACTTGCTCCATACAAAAGCCTAGTTGATGATGCATGCATTCACTCGTTCTTATTTTGCATACATTTTTTAATAATAATAAATATCCCTGGACAAATTACACGGCGCCATCTAGACTCAAAGCAAAGCTTGTGCTATGGGAACTAGATAATTGATATAATTATGTACCTATATATATATTTTTTTTGCAAATATATACATATAGTATATACTTAGAAAACACCTAGATCAATATAAACAGACATGTTCATGTACACAAAATGTTGTCTTGTGCGGGAATCGAACTCGCGACCGAGGAAAAAATGTCGCCATTGCTAGTCATTTGAGCACCGAGCTCGTCTCATTAAACTGGAACAAACTGCCTGGACATATTAGAGATAGCTGTACTGTCGCTACTTTTAAAATGAAGCTAAAGGAGCACTATCTTACTCATGACTTGATAGGTTTAATATGTAGTATGTAACTCGTATTGTTTAAAAGATACTAAAATGTTATGCATAGCTTGCTTGACTCCCAGCCATGTACAATTTCTGTATATAACAGTCGGGTTGGCTGGAAGAAATCTCTTGAAGAGATAAGCTCACCTTTGTATACTTGTCTGTTCACAAATTTTATGTATTTGTTGTTATGCAATAAAGAATTATATATATATATTAAATCAGAAATTTGTGTACGACATTGAACATACGATTGTTGCATGCCAAATATTGCAAGTGGCGTACCATAAGCTATTGCTTTTTAGGGTTCCGTACCCAAAGGGTAAAAAGGAACCCTATTACTAAGGCTCCGCTGTCCGTCTGTCCGTCCGTCTGTCACCACGCTGTATCTCATAAACCGTGATGTACAGTGTTCAACTCTCTAACTGAGTTGAAATTTTCACAGATGATTTCACCGCTATAAAAATAAATACTAAAAAACAGAATAAAATGTATATTTACGGGGGCTCCCATACAACAAACGTGATTTTATTGCTCGTTTTTTCTCGCAATTGATAACTGCAATAGGTAGACACTTGAAATACTCACATAATATTTATTTGTGTATTCATTTTAAGAATAAATAATTAAATAAAAATAAAACAAATATTTAAGGGGGCTCCCATACAACAAACATGATTTTTTGCCGTTTTTATAGATAATGGTACGGAACCCTTCGTGCACGAGTCCGATTCGCACTTGGCCGGTTTTTTTTTATTGTTTTCCCAGTGGTAATATTTTTTCATCCTTTTTAAATGGACTTTCCCACCAAGTTGAACATAAAGCAGTAAAGTCTTAAGATTGAAGAATTTTAGATTCGTGTACCTATGTTACTGTTGATAAATATTTTATCTACTCTCATACTGAAATTTAGAGATTAAAAAACTAAACACAGGATCCCAATGTCAGTCTTTTACGCACAAGCCATCAAAATAAATTTAAAAAGTTACTTTTCGATACAGCTCTTTATGGACAACTGTATCGAAATAGTAGTTTATGAAACTGTTGCATAATAAGGGTTATTAAAATACGAGTGTGAGTTTAAAACATGAGCCAAAGGCGAATGTTTTAATAGACCACACGAGTATTTTAATACCTAATTATGTGCAGTTTCATACACTACTTTATCTAATCTCATGAAATATATGATAATAATATTTTAAATACAACTATGAAGTTAATTTAACAGCTATAATTCTTACTTATAAATCCATTTGCAGATCGAGCATGCGTAGTGCGCATGCGCGACGCGCCGCGCGGCGCCGCGTTCACAGATTATGTAGAAAAATTTTGCATAGTTGCAATGTATTTGCATTGCAACCTGTTTAAAATACCTGTATCCAGGGCTGAAGCTGTATCGAAATGGTAAAAAAGTTATATTACGATACAGTTGTCCATAGAAGAGCTGTATCGAAAAATAACTTTTTAAATTTATTATGATAGCTTGTGCGTAAAGACTGTCATTAAGATACTGTGTTTAGTTTTTTAATGTGTAATTTTCAGTATGAGATTAGATAAAATAACTTTTTTTCCCTTTCGTATACATACAACTTCAGTCCTGGGTTCAGCTATATTAAAGAGGTTGCAATGCAAATGCATTGCAACTTTGCAAAAAAAAATATATAATCTGTGAACATGGCGCGTCGCGCATGCGCACCACGCATGCTCGACGTGGAAATGGATTTAATGGCGTGGAAGTAAGACATAAAGTGTTAAGAAATAACTGTTAAATTAACTTCATGGTTTTATTTCCAATATTATTATCATCTATTTCATGAGATTAGATAATGTAGTGTATGAAACTACACATAATTAGGTCTTAAAATACTCGTGTGATGCTAGTATCAATATAATACAAATAATAGTAAACTAAAAGATAAACTCACACTCGTATTTTAAGAACCCTTATTATGCAACAGTTTCATAAACTACTATTTTACATTGTGAAGTAGCACATTGTTACACCTCGGCCACTCCATACAAATGTCACGTCGTTTACTATAATAATATATGTTTATATATATGTACGAGTATTTAATATTGGTTATTTCATTAAAGTTAATGATTCATTAATAGGACCCGTCCGTGAGCTGGTTTCGATTCGACCTATCTCGTGACTTATTCGTCCCCACGGACTATAATTTACTGCTTCCCTAATAAAATACAGATTTAATTTTGACTGATACGAATTACATTTGGTTTAATTAATTAAGGAATCCCATATATAACACATAATTTGATTCGTTCAATTATCGTTGAAAACCATCGAGTACTTAGTCACTAGACATCCTTGATATATTTGTTACACATAATTAACCAAATCTTATATTTTGATATATGAGATTCCATCAGGTAATCCACATGCTCGTTTGCCTCCCAAACGAGAATGTGGGTTCCAGCGATGCCACCTTGAGTGACATCTACCAGAATTCATTATCATAATGGTGTTCCCTTAAAGTCATACAAATACAACTCAGGGGTCTTGAAGAAAAGAGCCAATATTTTCCGAAAAAGGTAAAAAGAATGGCAACAAATCAATGTCGTTTTGATGTTTTTGATGTCCATGGATGGTGGTGACTGCTAACCTTCAGGTGACTCACATGCTTGTTTGCCCCTCTTATTATAAAAAAGTACCTCAGACTTTTAGAGAGCACATCAAGCCGTCATCGGTTTCAACTATTCTCATTAGATGACAGTCATTAAGCTTTTGTGTGGCTTGATTAAGCTCTAAATCCATTCGATTGAGCGTAGATCCTTGCAGTGGAATAAATTTTTAACCGACTCCAAAAAAGGAGGAGGTTCTCAATTCGGCTGATTTTATTAATTTTTTTTTGTTAATGTTTGTTACATAGTTACTCTGTGATTTATAAACGGATTAAAAAAAAAAAACTTTTCTTATTTGAAAGAGTGTAATTCCAGATTGGTCCCATATTTTTTTCATCATCATCATCGGCCTATATCTACCCACTGTTAGGTTTGTTACTTCATTACTCCATCATTTATAAACCGATTTGAAAAAAACTTTTTTTATTTGAAAGAGTATAACTTCCAGATGAAGACAATGATGATGAAAAAAATATGGGATATTTTTTTCATCATCATTGTCTTCGTCAGTCTGTATCTACATACATACATACATATAAATGTAGAGTAATGTGTGGAGTCTGTTTTTTTTTGTTGTTAAAATTATGTTCCTGAATGTTATCCATATTTTAAAAGTATAAGACGTGTCGGTACTCCTGTAAGAATTACGTGGCGGCGTAAAGCCATAACGACTGTAAAGGGCCCATGTCGGCACCAAAGCCTCGTTTGCTTTCAACGAGGTAGTAAAGATGTTATTTAGATACTTAACTTTAAGTTTAACGTTAACTGGAGTAAGGAGTATTATTTTTAAGTTTAAAAGCTATATTCTTCAAGAAAACAAGTAAATGAAGAAAAGAATGATTAAATAGTGTCATAGCCAACCTCCCGCTTAACGACCTCGTATGCATGTTACCCTAGCAACCGTTGATGTTATGGAATTGACACTTGACTTGAAAAATATAGTTGTTATGATTATAATATCGTGCATGCATTTATTTAGAATATAACAAATTGGCGACGATGGCGGAAGAAATCGAACGCCTTATCCGTCTACGAGCTTCGATACGCGGCCAACTAACGAAACTACAACAACATTTACTACAAAATCAACCTACTACAGATTTCGAAGTAAGTCAGAGACTGTCAAGCTTAGAAAATTACGAGAAGAAATTCGATACAATTCAAAGTGACATAGAATCGCAATCAGAAAATTTAGAATCGGAGATAGAGCAACGGCATACAACCGAAGAAAACATTTTACAACTGAAATTGAAACTGCACGGCTTACGCCCTACACCAATTACCGATGCATCTTCAACGTACGTCTCCGTTTCACAACATACGCGGAACTTGGAAGGTACGAGTACAGACTTACGACCACTACAAACACCGAGGCTCAATTTTACGCCTTTTCATGAAAAAGAAACGTTCAAGAACTTTATAAAAAGACTTACTGTATATTTGCTGTTGAATAATATAACTAACCCAAAAACTAAAGTATACATGTTACTATCAACACTACCCCCGGATTTACATGAAAGAGTCCACGACCTATGCTCTCCAGATGACCCTCTTGATAAAACATTTGAAGAAATCGCAGATATATTAGACAAGTTCATCGACCCGAAACCAAGCATCTGGGCATCCCAACATACCTTCATTACGCGTCTACAACAAGCCGATGAGTCAGTCCCCATTTACGCTTCAGAATTGAAGAAGCTGTCACTCAACTGCGAGTTCAAGTGCTTACACTGCAAAAAGCCTACTATTGATTCGTTCCTATCACTACAATTGATACGCGGCCTGAAGGATGGAGACATCCGTACAAAAATATTGCAAGAAAACGAAACCATGACATTCTCCAAATTAATACATACTGCGGCATTAATGGAAACTGGAAAAAGCGAAAACTTAACCATGTCGACATCCATTCAAAAAATGTCAACTGACAACATCAACAAAATTTCGCAAGCGCACAACCAACTACTACACCCACCGCGAAACAAGCCTATTACGATTAGAGATCTTAAAGGTAAATGCTACCGTTGCGGAAGAGACGATCACAAAGCAAATGAGTGCGGCGCTATAAAAAGTACATGCCGTAAGTGTCAAAAGGAAGGGCACATAGCTCGAGTTTGTTTGCAGCGACATGAACGCAATCAAACGAATCTCCTGAACCACTCGACAAGCAGTGTCAGCACCGAAAGCATGGGAGACATCCACCTAATTAAAAGTGAATATTCAGACAAATTCATCATTACTGTTGACATTGAAGGCAAGAAGGTTGACATGGAATATGACACTGGGGCTGCACTGTCCGCAATTTCACTGAAAGACTACAAAAAATTAAGAATTAATAACAAGATATTAAATACTACTACGACATTTAGAACCTATACGAAACAATCATTCAAACCGATAGGCGTAGCTTACGTCAAATGCTCTTACAAACATCAAACATTCTATGGAAAACTGTACATAATTGACATGGATGTTGAACCGGTTTTGGGTAGGAGCTGGATGAAAGAATTCAAAGTAGATTTTGCTGACATGAGAAGCGTTGAAACATGTTCGAAGGAACCGAAACTAGAGAAATTACTTAAAGAATATGACTCTACCGTCTTCAATTCAAACCTGGGCGAAATTCCAAACGTCCGAGGTCATCTGACACTGAGAGACGATGCGACACCAATATTTATCAAACCACGCAGAATACCGTATGCGTTACGTGCAAAAGTAGATGAAGAAATTGATAGACTAGAGAAACAAGGAATCATTACAAAAATCGATCACTCCGAATGGGGTACACCAGTCGTACCGATAGTGAAGCCCAATGGCAACATTAGACTTTGCGCAGATTACAAAATCACCTTAAATAAAGTAATAAAAGATGAACAATACCCAATCCCCATAATTGAAGACATCCTTGCCGAAATGAACGGAGGACAACTTTTCTGCACCTTGGATATCACACAAGCATACTTAAACATGGTCATGGATGAAGAAAGTGCCCTACTACAGACCCTAAGCACACACAAAGGCACCTTCAAGGTAAACAGGCTCATGTTTGGAGTAAAAGTAGCCCCTAGTCTTTGGCAGAAATTTATGGACCAGCTGTTAATGGGCATCGAAGGCGTCAAGTGCTTTTTCGACGATATAATAATTCAAGGCTCGACTGAAGAACAGCTCCTCACCAGACTTAGACAAGTTTTACAAAAACTCAAAGAGAGTAACCTTCGAGTCAATAAAGAAAAAAGTAACTTCTTCAAACGTAGCATCAATTACTTAGGGCATACCATAGACAAAGACGGATTACTTAAGAACCAGGACAAGGTCAAGGCAATTGCAAATGCACAACGCCCAACTAACGTAAACGAATTAAGAACCTTTTTAGGCATGGCAAACTACTACAATAAATTTATACCGAATCTATCATCCATTACTAACCCTCTGAACGAATTATTGAAGAAAGGTGCGAAATATCTTTGGACTACAAAATGTGAAATAAGTTTTAATACTATTAAGGAAGAAATACTGAGTGAGCGGATATTAATACACTTCGATCAAAATAAAGCTCTCATTCTGGCTACAGATGCCTCACCCTTGGGCCTTGGTGCCGTTCTGAGTCACAGATTACCTGACGGTTCAGAACGTCCCATAGCATTCGCATCTAGATCCCTTACAACCAGTGAAAAGAAATATAGTCAAATTGACAAGGAAGCGACAGCCATCTTCTGGGGATTAAAGAAATTCTTTCACTACTGTTATGGCCGGAAATTCACCCTTATCACCGATCACAAGCCGCTTACATCTATTTTTCACCCACACCAGACATTACCTACCTTAAGCACGATGAGACTATTCCATTATGCGCACTTCCTCTCCGGATTTGACTACAACATTGAATATAGAACTTCAACGAAAAATGCAAATGCAGACTACCTCTCTCGCTTCCCGATAGAGAAAATAAATGACAACAAGATTGACCAACACAGCGTATTCCAATTGAAGCACATAAACGCAATAAATATTTCACCGGAAACAATCGCCAGAGAAACCAAAGAAGACCCTGAATTACAAAACTTAGTACAAATACTTCAGTCAGGTGCGTCACTCAGAGAATCTGGATATAAAGATAACGAACTAACATTACAAAATGATTGCATTCTAAAAGGTACACGAGTAATGATTCCGCATAGATTGCGGCAACAGATATTAGAGGAACTACATACCGGTCACATTGGAATTTTGAAAATGAAACTCCTTGCACGAAGCTTCGTATATTGGAAAAATATTGATAAAGATATTGACGAAAAAGTCAACTCGTGTCGAACATGTCGTCTAGAACAGAACGCTCCACCAAAAGCACCGATTCATCACTGGGAAGACCCTGCAGGCCCATGGCAAAGAATACACATAGACTTCGCGGGCCCTATATCTGGTTATCAGCTGCTAATTGTAGTAGATGCATTCTCTAAATGGGTCGAAATCATTCCAACGAAAACAACCACGAGCTCATTTTGCATTCAAAAACTAGACGAATTATTTGATACTTTCGGATTACCCTACACCTTGGTCTCTGACAATGGTAGACAGTTCACATCACAAGAATTTCAGAACTTCTTAAGCAATAATGGCATTGTACATAAGACCATTGCCCCGTACCACCCAGCGACCAACGGTCAAGCGGAACGGTTTGTACAAACAATCAAAAAAACACTGCACAAATTAGAGGGGGAGAGTGGCGTGATAACACAGAAGATCCTAAAAGTTAAGAGGATACTTCGAGGTACGCCAGGCAGCACTGGAGATACTCCCTACATGCGCATGTTCGGGAGAGAAGTAAGAACAAGACTGACGGCGAAGATCCGTGCGCCTCCTAGGTCCCCTCTCCGACCAGCTCCGACTCCGACTACAATAAAGCAATTCGCCTTAGGCAGTAGAGTCCAGGCGCGAAGCTACTCTGTATCTGATAAGAAGTGGCAGTTCGGTATAGTGAGACGCCGGCTCGGGAACCTACATTACGAAATTGTAATTGACGACGGACGTGTCTGGATCCGACACCTGGACCAGCTGCTCCCGGCTCCAGGGATTCCACGGAATCACGGCGGAGGCGTGTCATAGCCCAACCTCCCGCTTAACGACCTCGTATGCATGTTACCCTAGCAACCGTTGATGTTATGGAATTGACACTTGACTTGAAAAATATAGTTGTTATGATTATAATATCGTGCATGCATTTATTTAGAATATAACAAATAGAAAGTTTAGGATTGAACAAAGTAACGACATGTTTTGTGTATATAATATTTTTTTTATATTATAAGAATATAACTTCCCCGTCTGGGTGGGACTTGAACGTACGACCTCCGGTTGAGTGCTCTTTTCAACTATATCTCAGTTGGAAAAAGCATTTCACTGGTTATGGTAAATATAATAAATAAATAATAAATAAATATTGTCAGACAAATTACACAGTGCCATCCAGCCCCAAAGTAAGCGAAGCTTGTGTTATGGGTACTAGACAACTGATAAACATACGTAAATACATTTTTTTTTTTGTAAATACATACTTATGATACATAGAAAAAACCCAGACTAAGACAAACAGACATGTTCATGCACACAAATGTTTGTCCTATGTGGGAATCGAACCCACGAGCGTTGGTGTCGAAGCGGCGTCATTGACCGCTACGCCACCGAGCTCGTCAAAATGGTGTATGGTGCCATCTGTCTTTTAAGTATTGTACTACTGAAAAAGGCATAAATATCTATCATTACAGACAGAAAATGTTTTGTATAGTTGTATTGGCCGAAATTAAAAGATATAATATCTTTAAGCGTTGGATTATCTCCTTCTAGATGGTCCGATGACCTCAAGAAAATGGCTGGATACGGAAGAGGGAGGATCGCATTTAATCGAAAGCATTGGGGAAGGCTCAATAGCCTTCGGACCATACATCAGGGATATCACACGCGCGTTGCCGTCCCCGTAAAAAACCTCTTCGCCCCCTTTTTAAAGAACCCCATGCTGTAGTCTACTGGGAAAACTTCTACAGGCTGTTCATTTCACAGCTTGATAGTACATGGGTACGATATTACTACGTACTAAAATGGTAATAACTTGCAAAACTTTCATTCAAACGTTTCAAATGAATGAAATAACGAACATTGATTAAGATCAAAAATCATAATCGCAAATTATTCGGGCCACAAGTAAGTGCATCCGCGGTATAAGACAAAAACACAAATTTAATTCTATGAAACAACTCTTTGGTTTCGACGGTGGAGCCCTACGTAACCTATAAACATAATTAATCTATTGTTTTTTTTTTGTCGGAACGGGGGCCTACCACACATTCCCACCACTGTGTCTCCTGTGTAGCCAAGATTAACAGCGGCGACAGCCAAAAAGACAATGAACAGTGAATTCCATTGCAGTCCCAGGGATAAAACTGCAACTGCCTTGGAACTCACAACTAGGGATGTGTCGTCGACGGGTTTGCCGTCAACGAAACGAGACCGTTTATCCACAACGATAAACTGGTTTAAAAAACAGTCTAATTTTCGACTAGTTTACGTCGTCGACTAGTTGTGGGTGTCGTCGACGATTTTACAGTCGACGCAACGAGACCGTTTACCGTCGACGATGAACTAGTTTAAAAAAAAAAACTGTCAAATTCGACTAGTTTACGTCGTCGACGTGGTGGGTGGGTCGTCGACGATTTTACAGTCGACGCAACGAGACCGTTTACCGTCGACGATGAACTAGTTTAAAAAAAAAAACTGTCAAATTCGACTAGTTTACGTCGTCGACGTGGTGGGTGGGTCGTCGACGATTTTACAGTCGACGCAACGAGACCGTTTACCGTCGACGATGAACTAGTTTAAAAAAAAAAACAATCTAATTTCGACTAGTTTACGTCGTCGACGTGGTGGGTGGGTCGTCGACGATTTTTTAGTTTGTTTGTTTGATTTTGGTCTTGGTCTTGGTCTTGGTCTTGGTCTTGGTCTTGGTCTTGGTCTTGGTCTTGGTCTTGGTCTTGGTCTTGGTCTTGGTCTTGGTCTTGGTCTTGGTCTTGGTCTTGGTCTTGGTCTTGGTCTTGGTCTTGGTCTTGGTCTTGGTCTTGGTCTTGGTCTTGGTCTTGGTCTTGGTCTTGGTCTTGGTCTTGGTCTTGGTCTTGGTCTTGGTCTTGGTCTTGGTCTTGGTCTTGGTCTTGGTCTTGGTCTTGGTCTTGGTCTTGGTCTTGGTCTTGGTCTTGGTCTTGGTCTTGGTCTTGGTCTTGGTCTTGGTCTTGGTCTTGGTCTTGGTCTTGGTCTTGGTCTTGGTCTTGGTCTTGGTCTTGGTCTTGGTCTTGGTCTTGGTCTTGGTCTTGGTCTTGGTCTTGGTCTTGGTCTTGGTCTTGGTCTTGGTCTTGGTCTTGGTCTTGGTCTTGGTCTTGGTCTTGGTCTTGGTCTTGGTCTTGGTCTTGGTCTTGGTCTTGGTCTTGGTCTTGGTCTTGGTCTTGGTCTTGGTCTTGGTCTTGGTCTTGGTCTTGGTCTTGGTCTTGGTCTTGGTCTTGGTCTTGGTCTTGGTCTTGGTCTTGGTCTTGGTCTTGGTCTTGGTCTTGGTCTTGGTCTTGGTCTTGGTCTTGGTCTTGGTCTTGGTCTTGGTCTTGGTCTTGGTCTTGGTCTTGGTCTTGGTCTTGGTCTTGGTCTTGGTCTTGGTCTTGGTCTTGGTCTTGGTCTTGGTCTTGGTCTTGGTCTTGGTCTTGGTCTTGGTCTTGGTCTTGGTCTTGGTCTTGGTCTTGGTCTTGGTCTTGGTCTTGGTCTTGGTCTTGGTCTTGGTCTTGGTCTTGGTCTTGGTCTTGGTCTTGGTCTTGGTCTTGGTCTTGGTCTTGGTCTTGGTCTTGGTCTTGGTCTTGGTCTTGGTCTTGGTCTTGGTCTTGGTCTTGGTCTTGGTCTTGGTCTTGGTCTTGGTCTTGGTCTTGGTCTTGGTCTTGGTCTTGGTCTTGGTCTTGGTCTTGGTCTTGGTCTTGGTCTTGGTCTTGGTCTTGGTCTTGGTCTTGGTCTTGGTCTTGGTCTTGGTCTTGGTCTTGGTCTTGGTCTTGGTCTTGGTCTTGGTCTTGGTCTTGGTCTTGGTCTTGGTCTTGGTCTTGGTCTTGGTCTTGGTCTTGGTCTTGGTCTTGGTCTTGGTCTTGGTCTTGGTCTTGGTCTTGGTCTTGGTCTTGGTCTTGGTCTTGGTCTTGGTCTTGGTCTTGGTCTTGGTCTTGGTCTTGGTCTTGGTCTTGGTCTTGGTCTTGGTCTTGGTCTTGGTCTTGGTCTTGGTCTTGGTCTTGGTCTTGGTCTTGGTCTTGGTCTTGGTCTTGGTCTTGGTCTTGGTCTTGGTCTTGGTCTTGGTCTTGGTCTTGGTCTTGGTCTTGGTCTTGGTCTTGGTCTTGGTCTTGGTCTTGGTCTTGGTCTTGGTCTTGGTCTTGGTCTTGGTCTTGGTCTTGGTCTTGGTCTTGGTCTTGGTCTTGGTCTTGGTCTTGGTCTTGGTCTTGGTCTTGGTCTTGGTCTTGGTCTTGGTCTTGGTCTTGGTCTTGGTCTTGGTCTTGGTCTTGGTCTTGGTCTTGGTCTTGGTCTTGGTTTTGGTTTTGGTTTTGGTTTTGGTTTCGTTACGGAATTTCTTCATTCGGTCGCCGCGCTCAAAGCCCGCGATAAAAGCTATGCAATAAAAACAGTCTAATTTTCGACTAGTTTACGTCGTCATCGATAAGACTATTTCTTGACATAAACGATTGGTAAACGTAAACGAACGAAAATCTCATTTGTCAAGTCACTAAACGAGACGAGACAATCGCGACGCGACGCAACGGACTCATCAACCAGTCGACGAATAAACTAGTTTATCTGTGAACTGTAAACTAGTTTAATCGTTCACGCACAAAAAACAGTCTAAAAAAACGGTTCGTTCATTCAACGCCCATCCCTACTCACAACGAAGTTAATCAGAAGATATTAGTACTATTTATTTACTATTGTTTGTATGTTTTTATAGTTTGTAAATAATAAAATATTGAGAGTTAAATAACGAACATAGACTAACACAGTTTCAATGTAACATTGCTAACAAATATAAATCATACAACTTCCTATATTATATTAGAATGTCTCAAGTTTCGTGAGTGAAAGGACTCAAGGGCTCAATGTACGAAGTTTATATTTCATTATGGATTAATGTGGACTTCATATTTACTGTGCGACCCTTTCCGTAGTAAATACCCCAGTTATGTTGATGACAGGTCAATGTATTTATATCCAAGCCCGTTCATAGATACCTTAATTATTTGTAACGAACTCGGTGGTCGAACGGTTAGCAATGGCCACTTTGACTCCGAGGTTGCGGGTTCGATCCCCGCATAAGACAAATATATATATACAAGGAGTCGCCGATACGTTGCCAGCTTATACTCCTTCCTTTATTTCTTTCTAATGACCTAACTCACTCACAGGAACACTACAACACTCAAGGGAATTATTAATTGGCTGCGGTATTGTGTGCCTTTTATGTTACCCTTTATTTACCTTAATTATTTCAACCTTAATTAAAGGTAATGTATAAGGGTTTGTTCGCCGTGTGGGTTCCGGCAGACTAGAATAGAATCACTCCGTCTCTTCCCGTGGATGTCGTACAAGACGACTAAGGGAAATACATTATCAAATATCGATCAGGCCTCCCCAACCCGTCTGGCCAGCGTGGGGAGTGTAGGCGAAATCCACCTTCCGTCTAGGACGGACGAGAGAGGGTCGTGCTCCTGTAGTGGAGACTAAAATGGACCTGATGATGATGAAGGGTATACCGCAATAGAATCGAACAAGTATGAACGTTAACTCGGATATAATAATAATTCGTGGTCGTCAACCTTATTCATCCCACTGCTGGGCTACGGATCTCCTTCAAGCGAAAGGGTTTAGACCAGCATGCTTCAACTGCCGGTTGGCGGAGGCCAGTTTTTTTCATCCCACTGCTGGGTTACGGATCTCCTTCAAGCGAAAGGGTTTAGACCAGCATGCTTCAACTGCCGGTTGGCGGAGGCCAGTTTTTTCAAGCTGCTTAAAGGCCACTGACTTGGTTTAACGACTGTTATCTACTGACAACAGCTCGCACCGACAGCTTAACGTGCCCTCCGAAGTACGGAGGAGCTCGAGATAAATAAACTCATCCATGGACAGACTACGGCTGACGTTGTTTAACTTGCGTGTTCGATTAGAGTGACACGCGCAACGATGTTATCCAGCTGACTGTTAGTTTATATATTTTTAGCTTTATTTGTATGTCTGTGTATAGTATATATAATATTTTTAGCTTTATTTGTATGTCCCTGAATTCCAACGTGCTGCACGTAGACAAACACCTTAATTGGAAAAAGCACGTAGCACAGACATGTAACCGACTGAATAGCTTTGTCTATGCTTTAAGGAGAGGCAGACAAACAGTATCCACTGAAGCCGCCTTAAAGGCATATCACGGCTTCGTAAGCTCAGTGTTGAACTATGGGGATGTTGAAAAATACAAGATACTGCCTCTGCCTTGCATGTATATCAAGGCCGTCTGTATATTTGTAAAAACACACATGCATTACTTTGAAAAACGAGACGACAGAACTTTTAACAGGCAAAGAGCACAGTACGCGAATTTATTGTATCGACCTCTCTGTCCTACTGATATTGGATCGAGAAATGTATATATCATGAGTATTAAAATTTACAATGAATTACCTAATGAAATAAAACTAGAACAGGGGAATATATTCAGATCAAAATTGAATGAGTGGCTAATGTGTAATTGTTTTTATAGCGTAAACGATTATCTAAACCATAGAAAATATGGAAAAAGTATTAATATAATTAATTAATTTCAGATGGATTTGTAATTTTGATTTTTATTTTATTATTTAAAGAATTGTAACATTGTGACATTATAACATTTGTACATCTGCATGCAGGTTGAATACTGGAACTCACCAATCTTATGTAATATCTGTAAAAAAAACGTATTCTAGCAAATAAATATCTTATCTTATCAACAATCTCCATAATCCTTACCAATCCGGATTCCGTCCTGGTCATAGTACGGCTAGTGCGTTAGTCAAAATTTCTGACGACATTAGATGTGGCATGGAAAAACAACAGCTTACAGTTTTGACGTTACTTGACTTCAGCAATGCCTTTAACACTGTCGATTTTGACATCATGCTAGGAGTCTCTGTCTTCCCTTAACATATCTCCAACAGTGATTGATTGGTTTCGTAATTACCTGTACGGGCGACGGCAACGTGTCAAGATTGATCACTCTAATTCCATGTGGTGTGATACAAATGTCGGTGTGCCGCAGGGTGGTGTGCTATCTCCTTTACTATTTTCTCTTTTCATTAGTTCAATAACTCACAATATTTCTTCACTCTACCACCTTTATGCAGATGATTTACAAATATATTCTCAAGCCTCACTCAATAATATTTCTCAGGCCATTAGTCAGATTAACATTGACTTAGATCTAATCTCAACCTGGAGTAAGCGATTTGGGCTGAGAGTGAATCCGAGTAAATCTCAGGCCATTATTATAGGCAGTCCGGTGTTCATTTCAAGACTTAATGTTTCTCAAATCCCATCGGTTGTGTTTGATGGTATCTGCATTCCTTTTAGTGGAACTGTTAAAAATCTTGGGATTATTTTCGACTCAACATTATCTTGGAGGTCACAGGTGGCCGAGGTTAGCAGGGGGATCTTTGCTGCATCTGCGTCACTGAGACGTCTTAGAAACTTTTTACCCACTGCCACTAAAATTGTTCTTGCACAGTCCCTTCTCCTCCCAATCCTTGATTATGCTGATATTTCTTATCCAGACCTTAATGTAGATCTCTTGAACAAATTAGAACGACTTCAAAATCTCTGCATTAGGTTTATCTTTGGACTTCGTAAATTTGATCGCATATCGGAATATCGCGAAAAACTTAAATGGCTTCCCATTCGTCAGCGCAGAAACATGCACATACTTTCTTTTCTCTTCTCTGTACTTTTTAATCCAAAAGCTCCTTCTTACCTCAAAGATTCCTTCCAGTTTTCCTCTTCCATTCACAATCTGCCACTTCGCTCATGTGAAAATCTTACTCTTTGCGTTCCTTCTCATTCCTCTAAATTCTTAGATCAATCCTTTACTATTCAAGCTATAAGGCTCTGGAATAACTTACCTGTGACTATCAGAACCGCAAAATCTATTGAAGTTTTCAAAAAGAGTGTACATAATTATTTCCTTTCTCTTTGACTCCATCTTTGTATACTGATATTATTAGCTTTGCTATTTATTTATATTTAAGCTATGTAGGTATGTATTATGGACATGTATATGTGTATGTGTATATATATATGTATGTATGTATGTTTATATCTATGTTTTATATAAGATATGTATGTGCTTTCTTGCGAACCCTACCCACTTCATGCATTGTTTCGTTACCTCAAGGTTGCCTTGAAAAGATTGCTTTCAGCAATAAGGCCGCCTTGTTGCACATAAACATTTTGTTAATATTTTAGTTGTAATCTCTGTACTCGTATTGTGCAAATAAAGCATATTCTATCTATCTATCTATCTGTTTGTCTTGGTCTGGGTGTTTTCTATGTATTATAAGTATGTAGTTACAAAATATATAAAAAAATGTATTTAAGTACATTTATCAGTTGTCCCACCACCCATAGTACGAGCTTTGCGCTTGGGACTAGATGGCGTATAAATTGTTCAGAAAATATATTTCTTTAATTTTCAAATTTCAAATGGGAGTTTATCTGTATAGAGGTCTCATTTGTTCAACAGTGGTTGTTTAGTTTTTTTCTTTCAAAAGCTATCTACAGTATGCGATAGTCAAGAATTCAGAGCGGAATCCTTGAATATCAGGTGTTCAGACAGCTGTAATCAGAACTTAGGATCTAGATAAAAGTTATTGCTTTTCCAATAGCCGTTGGCTTTTCTTTCTCGAATTCTTTATAAAGAACGCGCTTTCATTTTTCAAAGCGGCATTTTTGTCTGGTCGATAATAACGTCAAAAGGTTCGTAAGTAAAGAGAACCCATAAGAATGGCGGCTAATTAAGCATGCAAAATTCTTTTTCATTTTATGTTAAGGCGAATTTACAACATAATTACATATTACAGTCGAATGGGAATTTAACAAGAGATATTCATGCGAAAGTTTAAGAAGATGTTATAATACAGCACTTCTACTGTTTCACGTAACTACATTTATTTTTAACAGATCGGTTTCGCTGCTAAGGCATTATCAAGGTAAACAGATGGTTTTTTCGTGATGTAATTACGTGGAACAGTACAAGTGCTTTTTTTTTTCTTCTTTTATTTAAGGAGCTTAGTCACACTTGTGACTATGTCGCTCCGTTATGCATCCTTATGTTAATTACTGCCTGTGTTTGAGGCCTAACCTAACCAATTTATATAGTAGCCTTGCTGACTCCGACATTGGAGTCGCCAGAACACTGTTACAACCTCCTCAAAAACTTGTCTTCTGAATGGTTCGTTTCGAACACACTCCATTACTATGTGATACGCGTCTTCGATAACATCACATTCGGAGCAATTTGGGGATGGTACCTTACCCATCAACAAGTGCTTTGTAATAACATTATGATAATAATGTTCCACCAAGTGCCTACAATAAACAGTATCAACTTTGTTTAAGAAGATGTTTCAGTGTTGGAGATTCGATTACGCATAAACGGTTGCACGGATTTGGATAAAATTTTGCACAATGATACTTCGTCTCACGGTAGTAATCAATATTCACTTGAGTAAAGTTGCCAACAGAAACTAAATAACATTTGTGTGTTGTATTTAGCAACATTATTACTAATAAAAAACTCGACTTGCTTTGCTTGTATTTTATCTAAATATATATATTTAGTGAGTGAGTGAGTTAGTGGTTTTCTCTTTTATAAAAGAGAAAACCACTAACTCACTCACTCACTCATCACGAAATCTCAGAAACTACAAGTGCTAGGAGTCTCAAATTTTGCATGGAGGTTCCTCCTAGGATGTAGGTGCTCAATAAGACGGAAATTTGGAAAATTCAACCCCTAAAGGGGTGAAACGGGGGTCCAAAGTTTGTATGGGGAAAAAAGATTAGTTGGACTATTTTATCCGAAACTTTACACGAGTACTTCTATAGCTAAATGAATAAACACATGTTTCAGGATTTTTCAAAATTCAACCCCCAAAGAGGTAAAATGGGGTGAAAAAGTCTAAAAATCGTCAAAGGTATTGTTTTTATGGTTTATCAGGTCGCTGATTACGAAAACAACAACTATTTTATAATCCAACATATCCGACGTGACATAAAATCACCCCTGTGGGAATGCGATGGGGTTCAAATGACATAATATCAATATGGGTGTTGATTCTATGGTTTTCGGTGACGTCAATTACGAAAATGCCATCTATTTGATAATATAACATAGTGGACATGAAATTATTTTATTTGAGAGGGTACACTCTCTAATTTTTATTATAGTATTTTCGTTAATGTATAAGGAACTTTTTTTATTTCAAAGAGTATAACTTCCAGATTCGTCCCATATTTTTTTCATCATCATCATCCTCATCAGCCTGTATCTACATATATACATACATATAAATGTAGAGTAATGTTTGGACTCGGTTTTTTTTTAAATGATGTTATTGAATGTTATCCATATTTTAAAAGTATAAGACGTGTCGACCCAAACATCTTATCACCATAGACCCCTGTAAGAATTATGTGGCGGCGTAAAGCCATAACGACTGTAAAGGGCCCATGTCGGCACCAAAGCCTCGTTTGTTTTCAACGAGGTAGTAAAGATGTTATTTAGATACTTAACTTTAAGTTTAATGTTAACTGGAGTAAGGAGTATTATTTTTAAGTTTAAAAGCTATATTATTCACAGCTTTTTGCACAAATTATATACTGTCATCTAGTCCTTAACTAAGCAAAGCGAAACTATGTAGATCAATGACTATTTTACATACAACATTACAATATAGAGAATACGCAGTACAAGGCAAACAGAAATGTTTATGCACACGAAAATTATATGAAAGGGGGTAAGGGAGCATGTGAATCACCTGATGGAAGTAATCACCACCGCTCATAGAAATCAGAAACACCATAGGGTTGCCGATCCGTTGCCAGACTTTTAAGGGCAAAATTGTCTCTGTTCTTGATGGCATCCTTGAAGAATGTCATATTTATTTGAGAAAACTGCTGAGGGAAGTTGATTCAACAATTTCACAGTTCGTGGTCAAAAAGCGTACTGTGGTAGATCGCCAATTATCAACATTATAATTGGCGATAAGGGTTCGATTTTCGACAGAAATTTCTCCAGTAATATTTGTTTATTTATATATACCACTGATGTTACTACGTTTTTGGAAACCTTTAACGATGTTAATAAAATTTACAGTAGGTATATAATTTTCGGTACAATTCATTATTCATCATTCCGACCGAAAAGCTTAGGCGGTATTTCAATATAACGTCATGTGATAGCAAAATAATTTACCTAAATAGAAATGACATGATTATGCATACCCTCCTTTTTTGGAATGTCACTTACATTCCAAAAAAGGAGGGTCTCAATTTGGTTGTATTTATTTTTACTTCATTACTCCGTCATTTATAAACCGATTTGAAAAAAAAAATTGTTTTTATTTGAATGAGTATAATCATATAATATATAAAATTCAGTTCTGATAGTCTTTTTAACTTTATAATGGTGCTTACGATTGTAGAGTAATTTTTGGAGTTAGATTTTTTTTTTTTAATTATTTAACACAAACAGATCGTAACCATTTCGTTAACAAAAGGATTTTTGATCCAAAATTTCAAACACGGATTTATATCTAATAAAATAACTATTCTATTATTTCGACGAGCCCGGTGGTCAAATGGTTAGCAATGGCCACTTTCACTCCGAGGTCGCAGGTTCGATCCCCGCACAAGACAAACATTTGTGTGCATGGACATGTCTGTTTTTTTGGTCCGGGTATTTTATATATATTATAAGTTAATATTTACAAAAAAAAATGTATTTAAGTGCATTTATCAGTTGTCTAGTGCTTTGCGCTTAATTTGGGACTAGATAGCGCTGTGTTAATTGTCCAGATATATTTATTTATTTACTAATACAATATCCCGAGTATCAAGAATATCAAACCTGCTCTTAAGGTTTAAAATTCCACAATCGCAATCAGGCGACAGGTAAGCAACACAGTATGTCCTTTCACCTCGACCTAAGACCAATATGACGTCGTATCACGCCTTATTTGTATTCATCAGACACGAGCCGCCCACAGGCCGCGCCAACAGATTGGCCCCATTATACCCACACAATATCTTCACAAAATTCAATGTCAGCGAGGGTTGAAAAGGTTTTTGTAAAAGAAACCCAGTATTTTGCTTCCCGTTGGACCCTTTGTTGGGTTTTGATATGAGGTTTGGTATCGAAGGATCTTGGTAACCCGCGTGTATCTATATTGAGTTACCGGTCCTGAACATTGTTGTGATAGACCAGTGTGTTTGTATCGGTACTCTTGATGACGTAATAAATAAATAAATACATATCCCTGGACAAATTAAATAAATAAATAAATATTCGTGGACAAAGTAAACACTGCCATCTAGTCCCAAACTAAGCAAAGCTTGTACTATGGGTACTAGGTAACTGATATAATACTTAAATACATTTTTTTTTGTAAATACATACTTATGATACATAGAAAACACCGAGACCAAGACAAATAAATATATTGCCAGACAAATTACACAGCGCCATCTAGCCCCAAAGTAAGCGAAGCTTGTGTTATGGGTACTAGACAACTGATAAACATACATAAATACATTTTTTTTTGTAAATACATACTTATGATACATAGAAAACACCCAGACTAAGACAAACATATTCATGCACACAAATGTTTGTCCTATGTGGGAATCGAACCCACGAGCGTTGGTGTCGAAGCCGCGTCATTGACCGCTACGCCACCGAGCTCGTCAAATAGACATGTTCATGCACACAAATTTTTGTCTTGTGCGGGGATCGAACCCGCGAGTCTGAAGTCAAAGTGGACATTGCTAGCATTTCGACACACCGGGCTCGTCCTACACACAATTACACAGCGCCATCTAAACTCTATTCGCCGAGAGTTGATAAATATAACGAGGAGTCTTGAAATAGCGACTGTCGCTTAAGGCGCGTTTCCATTATGCAAGTACTTGCATGCAGGTATGACGTCACACTTGCAAGCAAGTTACTTGAATAGGAAACAGGATTGCTAAAATTTGCACCCCGCATGCAAGGAAGCATAAGATTTGTATAAACGAGTCGTCAGTTGCACGTTTTGTTACAAGTTGGAAACTACCCGCATGCAACCCGCGTCTTGGCATGCATGCATGTTTACGTTTCCATTAGTCAAGTTGTATGCAACTTGCACCTTGCATGCAGGCTACTTGCATCATTATGCAAGTAGCCTGCAAAGGCGCGTTTCCATTGAAACGCGCCTTTAAGTGTCGCATACGATGTACGACGAGAGGTCACGTGTGTCGCAATCGCTGTGCGCTATCTCTAACGAGGCACGCAGCTGTTGTCAACAGTGTTGTAAAAAACTCGAGTCCGGGAGTCTGAAAATACTAACTCGACTGTAAACACAAGACTCGACTCATATATAGAGACTCCATTGTTCGATTTCTTGGTTATACTCAAGCTCCCGTAATAGACTCGAGTTCGGTATAAGTGTTGGAGTCTATTTTGTGCTCGAGTCTGATTACGGACTCGAGTCGAGCTCGAGTCTGGTAAGTAGCTATTATAGGGTGGTGTGAAATGTATATTAGGCTGGTAGCACATTTAGGCTGTTGTAATGCAATCCGACGTCACATTCCAGTAACACTTGACAGCGGGGGTCAACTTGTCAAGGGCAGGCTGTTGGCGCGTCTAATTTTTTATTGTCTATCGATAAAAATAATTAGCGGGCCGCAATCTATGATTAGATTAAAAACCCTGGTTTTTAGGGTTCCGTACCTCAAAAGGAAAAACGGAACCCTTATAAGATCACTTTGTTGTCCGTCCGTCTGACTGTCTGTCTGTCTGTCTGTCTGTCTGTCTGCCTGTCTGTCAAGACCCTCTATGTAGAGTATCAAGTGGAGGAGTGGAGGTATCAAGCTGAAATTTGAACTGTATACTCAGGTCTACGGTCCCATGAAGTTGTAAAAAAATCAAACTGCTAAGCTTACGTAAAAAACAGTTACGGCCGTTTATTCAGCAAAAAACGCATATTTCGACACACTCAAGGGAATCAAAACCTATAGGGTACTTCCCGTTGACCTAGAACTATGAAATTTGGCAAGTAACATCGTTATAGACTACAAGTACAGGAATAAATCTCAAAACTATACATTTGTAAATAGATCTTAAAAAATAGGGGGTCTATATTTTTATAGGATGTCGAAATTTCAAATTGAAGCTACTAGTTCAAATGGGGTATCATATGAAAGAGCTTGATGTGCACATTGCAAAATATATTTTATTTATTTTTTCCGATGCATTATTTCTTATCTCTAATGTACGGGACCATCGGTGGGCGAGTCCGACTCGCACTTGTCCGGTTTTTTTTAACAACTCTCAACGAACAGATTATAGTCCCAAACTAAGCAAAGCTTGTACTATGGGAACTAGCTAACTGATATATGTATTTACATACATTTTTTTTGTAAATACATTAGAAAACACCCAGACCAACACAAGTAGACATGTTCATGCATACAAATGTTTGTCTTGTGCGGCAATCGAACCCGCAGTCTCGGAGTTAAAGTGACCATTGCTAGCCATTCGACCACCGAGCTCGTCAAATGACGTAGGTAATTAGGTATGTATCTTGTCTAATTTTATAGTATGGTCTAAAATAGGTTCCTTTTTTTATTTGAAAACTATTTATACGATGTGTGATTTCCGGCAGACTAGAATAGAATCACTCCGTGTCTTCCCGTGGATGTCGTACAAGGCGACTAAGGGAAATACATGATCAAACATCGATCAGGCCTCCCCAACCCGTCTGGCTAGCGTGGGGAGTGTAGGCCAAATCCTCCTTCCGTCAAGGACGGACGAGAGAGGGTCCTGCTCCTGTAGTGGAGACTAAAATGACCCGATGATGATTTATACGATATACCTATTGCTATCTATTGAAACATACCTACGAGCTAAATTATTCGAAGTTTCCAATCCACACATCGCATCGTTCGTCACGTAGTTGGCGACTGTTAGAGCAGTAGTTTTCATGAGTGCTTGCAAATAGATGCGGGAAATAGCGTGGAAATTAATTCAGTGCATCTTTTAATGAAATGTAAGGTTCCGATTTAGATAGTCGTGTGAAGTGCATTAAGATTACACTGAGGGGCAATTCTCGTAATTAAAATGTAATCAAAATTCAGTGCCGTTCCAGTATCAGTCTCACAAATGTTTGGTAGACTCGTATCACAATATGAAACTTCAAAGTTTAATTTAAGTGGGATTACATCGAAATATGACCAGAGGGGCAATTCTCGTAATTAAAATATAGTCAAATTTCAGTTTATATCCAGTCTCGATCTCACAAATGTCACATTTGGTATTCTCGTAACACAATATGTAACTTCAAAATTAAATTTAAACGGGATTATATCGAAATATGAGTGAAAATTAAACAAACTTGAATTGATAAATAATTAATTAATGAAATCAAGTAGGTATATAATTTTAGTCAATTCACAATAAAATTCAATATCGATTCGGACTACTTTTAATCTGCGCTCGTAGAAAAATTACGAGAATTGGCTTTCTAATCAAATGCTATTTATATTAATACTAGCTGTCCCGGCGAACTTCGTACCGCCTAACAATCAATGAATGTAATGGTACATATTACCTGAACAAAATTTAGGATTTTATGGAATTAATACATGAATAATAGAAATGGCCTCATTGCGCGTGTCAGTCTAATTGAACACGCAAGTTAAGCAACGTCGACCGTATCCTGTACACGGGTCGGTTTATGCCCCGAGCTCCTCCGTGCTTCGCAAGGCACGTTCCGGCTGTTGTCATTAGATGACAGTCGTTAAGTCAGTGGCCTTTAGGCGGCTCGAAAACACTGGCCTCCGCCAACCCGCAGTTGGGCAGCGTGTTGGAGTATGCTCGAAACTCCTTCGGTTGAGAGAAGACTCGTATCCATAAAAACTGAAGATTTCATATTGTCATTTCTTTTGATGTTTACTCTGATTTGATTCTTGCAATCCCATGGACCAATCCCATTTTGACCCCAATCGATTATACATTTTTCAATTTTCAAAACAAATCACAGACAACTTTCGCGACATAAAAGTGACACCAATCGATTTGACATTTTGATATTTGACAATCAATAAATATCGCAATAATTTTTCAACTGACACTTTCATTTGTATGGGAAAATGTTTTTTATTTTATTTTATTTTTTCGTAAATTTTTCAATGTTTTTAATAGTTATTCTGCTATTCAGGACGGAGACAAAACCAACAAATGAAAAATCATGAGAATCGGTCCAGCCGTTCTCGAGTTATAAATGTTCGAACAAACCCGACTTTGTTTTATATATATATTATGGAGCTTGATTTAAATTTCTGAACGCACGCATAAATATTTTAGAAGCAATAAATATTTAAATCCACAAAACTGTTTTCAAAACAAATCACAGCCAACTTTCAAGACGTAAAAATGAGACCAATAGAGTTAACATTTGTTTTTAATCTATGACATTTGTTCTATAATAAGCTTAATATACATTTCTGAACGCACGCATACATTTGGCGTACGCACGTACGACAACGTCACATTTGACAGCTACGACAACCACGAACATTTTGTATGGGAAAATGTTTTTTCTTTTATTTTATTTTTTCGAGAATTTTCCAATGTTTTTAAGAGTTATTCTGCTATTCGGGACGGAAACAAATCCAACAAATCAAAAACCATGGCAATCGGTCCAGCCGTTCTCGAGTTATAAGTGTTGTAACAAACACGACTTTCTTTTATATATATAGATAAGTCACAGAAGAAGTTTAGAAAAGTTAATATGGTGGTTCAGTTTTCTTAAATTTTCTACTTCCTATTTTTTTTTCATAATTATTTTCTCCTGACAATAATAAACACAACAAAAAAGAATTAGTGACATCGGTCCAGCCGTTCACGCGTGATGCCGTGAGATATAGGTATTCATTTATATTTATATATATATATATATATATATATATATATATATATATAGTTTGGCTCTCAATTTAAATATATATAAGCAAAATGTGACAGACAAAAGTGCGACAAGCATATATATCATTTTGCGAAGTAAAGTTTGGCTGTTTCGGAATTCCAAACTGGCGGTCGTCCAGCGTGCCGCGAACTTGAACCAAAAGTTTGCCACTTCGAAATAGTTTCAGATTCGAATACTGAAATGGCCATGTATAAATGGAATTTGGTTTCACACTAATGATATGAAACATGATATACATATATACGTACTCGTATATATTATATGTTTGACGTTCATTCAGATTTTTTTTGTCATACACACACTATACCCACTCGAACACCAATCGTGTGCTTGTCTTGTATTATATGAATTTGGGAGTGTAAGTGACTCGCCACCTTTAGAGCCAAAGCCGACTTGACTTGCACATAGAGCACCCTCATCATCATCATTATCATTATCAGCCTGTATCTACCCACTGCTGTATAAGCCTTCCCCAATGTTTTCCACCAAATACGTTCCTCCGCCTTCCACATCCACCAGCTTTCTTAAGGTCGACGTACCATCTAGAATTCTAGAAGGATCAACGCTTCCAACGCTTCGTCGTCCTACGCCTACGGATACGGCTTCCACTCTAATAATTCCCCCACCATCGCCATCACTTACTCGGCAGATGTGACCGGCCCATTGCTACTTCAGCTTGTAAACTCTGAAGTCTGTGAACCAGTCTGATGGTCAGTGTCCAAGTCTCTGCACCTGGTGAACCATCAACCAACAAATGTTTGCTTAACGGCACCAACCAATGGTGCCGTTAAGCAAACGTGACTCAAAAGAGAAGTTATGCATGTCGAACCCGAAGAATTGATGATTGTTGTATTTCTGCGAGTAAGATCTCGAGTTGTAACAAAAAACTGTATGTAAGTACAACACTATTACTTATACTGTGACATGACTAGAAATACTCTACAAACTTTTACATGGCTACGGTAACCGCTTTAGATCAGGCGGGTCATATGCTTACTTGGCACGCGTCGTCGTATAAAACTGTATTTAAAAAAAAAAAAAATTAATAAACACCGACATATCGCAGTCAAAAAGTATTCAGAATAGGAATTTATTGGACGACATAAAATATTTGTCGAGTATTATTCACTTGCCGATTCCATTTTAATTAAATATTTTAAAAAAAAACTGATTAAAGTTGCCCAGCGTATAACTTCTACATTCGATTGTCCGAATAAACTATTCGGTTTTTTCAATTAATACAATTTCGAATGCACTCGAAATAGAGAGTGAAATTCCAGATGTGATCCAGCACCAATGACACGACTCAAAGAATCGACATGAGTCAGGTACCTACACGAAATTGGGTTGTTTCCAATGTTTAAAAATTGTACAAATAAATTAACAATATCGTAAAATACACAAAACTATAAAGATCTGCAAACTTTCATTCTAATATCTTCAGTCAGACTTTTTTTAGCGTCGATCAAAGTTTGGCGGGAAAGTCCATTTTAAAAGTATGAAATTATTAAAAAATAATATTTCCATTGGAGAAGCAATAAAAAATGCTATAACTTTTATTATGATACTAATCACATAAACGTAATATTTAACATAGCTGTCGTACAAATTTCTGATTTGATGCATACAAAATACAGATCTGTGACGTCATAATTCAGTAGTCTTTTGTATGGAGCGTTTTGGGGCAGTCTAAAAATTGTGATTTTCAAATTACCATATCTCGAGAGATTTTTGTGCTATCGAAGTAATTCTTTCACCTATGGTTATATTATGGAGACGTCCCTACATATCAAACAGAAAAAAATGTTAGTCAAATACCCAATTTTAAATTTATCCGTCTCGACTTTAAGGCGCCGATCGTCACTAACGTTGCCTTTATGATAATTAATCGATTTAGGATGTAATCGAATTGGAATAATCGTTTCATTGCTCGATCGACTGGAGAAGTTGATCAATGGAATGAAAACAATAAAAGCGGCTTCTAGTGTTTTATTACTGTATTTTGTTGAGATGCAACTAAATGTAGGTATTTAAAGCCTGGATTGTTACAAAAAAGAATATGCGAGTCAATTCATGTTAGTGCAGAGTCGAAGCGCATCGTGGCGTCAAATTATTACGAAACTGCACGAATGCGCGCGTATTTTCGTAAATTCGCATGCTTTCGTTTTATAGTGATGTAGGTACCAGTTGCCAGTTGACTAAGTGTATTAAAACTAACGATACGACGCGTTAGTTCGTGTAGTAGGCGCTTGGGTTCGCGCGAATGCGCGCGACTAATCAGTAAATCTGTTCGCTCGCAGACGCGCGTGGAATGCGCGCGTTTTTTTTATCTTAGGGGAAATATGAGCATTACGTTATTGAGATAAGGGTGAACTTTAACTTTTACATTACGGCTTCGATGCGCTTCGATTCTGCGCTGAAATTGGCCCTAAGGGTCGTACTAACGTACCGTGCCGACGATGCTTGCGGTCGATGTCGATTCTCGCGATTTCTATCTACGTGACATGATGGTTCATTCATACATGTCGGTTCAATAGCACGTGGTCGCACCTAATAGCTGCTCAGTTTTGTGTTTTATGCTGCACCTTATAATTTGCATACACATTGCGATGACATCGAGATAGTGAAGTAAACAGCGACCAGAAGGCATCGCAGTGCAGTATCTTTGGCATTACGTACCCTCACGCAATCTGTGTTAAGAGTCGCAGCGACTAATTATTTATATACATATAGAAATAAATTGGTCATTGCGACCGAAGGTCGCGGCCCTGGTAATGCGCTTGAGCTCTCACACAATGTTTATCTTGTGTGAAGATCGAACTGCTTGGTGCTATGTAATCTTTGTTAACCATTCGACCATCGAGCTCCCTCGTTATCTAGTCTCAAACTATGCAAGCATATATTATGGGCAAAGCATATAACTGGTATTCTAAATCAAATACTTGGTATCTTAATAGGCTTGTAGCCCTTCTTTTTTTTCGATTTGTTATTTAAAGACGTCACAATAATATAAATATAGGTGAAATAATTACTTCGATTGCGTAAAAACTTCTCGAGATATGATAACTTGAAGATCACAATTTTGGACTATCCCGAAAACGCTCCATACAAAAGGCCACCACGTTATGACGTCACACCGTACTATTTTATATGCATTAAATCAGAAATTTGTACGACAGCTATGTTAAATATTGCGTGTATGTAGCCAGTGCCGTAACAAAAGTTATAGTATTTTTTATTGTTTCTACAATGGTAATATTAATTTTTTATAATTTCATACCTTTAAAATGAACTTTCCCACCAAACTTTGACCGAACATAAAACACGTCGTACATAAGTTATTAAAATTTTAAGATCGCAGATCGTTCTAGTTTTATGTATTTTACGTTACTGATAGAGAGTTTATATAATTTTGTGACATGGGCAACAAGCCTATTACGAAATGTATGTTCAAACTAAGTTGAAATTGTATTAACGGATTATACAAAAAAGGCCCATATTGTTAAGTTTCTTTGAGCATATCTTCGGAGATTTCATTTTCGGAGCATATTTGTAATTAGCATAGTTTTACTTATAAGTATTATACATATACGTTACATTTATTTCGCTGTCAGTCACTCAAATAATAATAAATTAGATTAATAAATAAAATAAATCTCTTCTTCGCCAAATATTAATTCCGCCAATGACAAAAAATAAGAATATTATTTATAAAACGTGTAACACATGTCTCAGTACCCCAATGGCAGAATAAAAAAAATCATTCCATGTCGTTCTGTTGCGTTCCATTCCATTCCGTTCCGTTTCGTTCCGTTTCAATCCGTTCCGTTTCGTTTCATTTCATTTCTGGTATACAAGTACATACTTAAATACACATGTGTGTTGACCACACGATAGAAGTGAAAACTTCATCGCTTGCTCCCTCTCTGCCGACTTTACACGAACGAGCGTTGCATAGCCTAGCGGCTATATCTCATTCAGTCATTTTCACTTCAAAAATAAACTTGTTAACGGAATGCCTAAACGAATTTGAGTAAATCAAGAATTCAGCCAATTTGAGAAAGCCTTAGTCTGGTTGAGATTACTGAGACAACGTGTACATCTTAAATATTCCTTCCAACACCAATTTCTCAGACCGTTTCTTGAGATTACATGAAGATTCCTTCATTCACTTTCATGTACAGTCAGCATAAAATCAAAAAATATATATTTGTTCACTCTTTTATAATGAGACCTAAAACTGAATACATTTTTTTATGTAGTTACAGAGTTGATGACGATTGACAATTTATTATTTACTAGCTGATGCCCGCGACTTCGTTCGCGTGGACTTTATGATTCCGGCGTATTAATACAAATACGAACTAATGCAGATACATAAGAAAATACTTGTTATACGTTTAAAGTCAATAAATTATTATATTTTTTTTATTTAACATTGTAACCATAGTTTTAAAAAAAATATAAAATACATTAAGGTAATTAAAAAAAAGTATTTCCTTCAGGAGCTAATATGAAATGACCTGAAGCGCTACTAACTCTCGAGAAAGCCACGTAAAGTTGTCCATGCGAAAAACAACCAGTCCTAAGCTTGACCAGCGAATTTTAGTGATTTCTTTATTGTCATAGCCAAGCAAGTGGTCCCATAGAACTGTGTACGTTTAATTTTAAAATGTATTTTTTTGGAGAAGAATGGTATACGCGGAATAAATACAGTTTCTCCGGCACCACTCCCAGTGAAAAATAGAGAATCACAGCTTCAATTATATTTCGCTGCCAGGCATTGACTTTACTTCAGGAAGGAGATCTTCCCCAAATTTTAATAATAATCTTGAAAACTCTTAAGCACGTAAAGTTCTATATACAGCTTCTAGTGCCTTACTGTTGGCCATTTCGTTCAAACGTTTCGTTCATTCATCTCAAACGATTAGACAGTAATCCTGAAATACCTTCGCTTTGTCACAGTTTCGTGTCACAGAGCATGTCGGTGTTTCAGTTCTGTTTAAATCGATTGAGATATTGAACATTGTATTTGCGTCCTTCCGCCTAGAAGTAATGTGAGCATCTAAGAAAAACAATTTCCCCTCGTTGCTTAAAACATTTTCCACCACCAAATCAAATAAATTCTGATATTGCTACATACCGTCACGCAAATGCACGTATTCTTTCTGGTTGGTGCGAATATATACCAATCGTTCCATTTCAATTTTAGCGTAAACGTCTATAATAAACTGACTAAATATACCACGTTACCTTTGTAAATAAAATAAAACGATTGCGTCTAACTTGTAGCAGGTAAGAATAAAAGTTGCACTTCGCGATTTTTTTTACAATACATTCAATATTTTGTAAATGTATTTATTGTTATTTTAAGTAACTTTTTTAGTTCTATTTGCTATTATAGCGTGTTATTTTTGCTTTTTTTTAAACTATAATTTATTGTAAACACATGTTGTTTATGCAAATAAATTTAACTTTATTCTGCATCAGGTGTTCCAAATCTTGGATTTTTATACCTCAACAAAAAATGATCTTCAGATTGAACAACTTTGCTTAGGCGTCATTTTTATATTTCTTATAGTTTACCTGAACCATTATGGTTCTGCATCAGGTGTTCCAAATCTCAACAAAAAATGCCATTCAGGTTGAACAACTTTTGCTAAGGCGTGATTTTTATATTTCTTATAGTTTACCTGAACCATTAAGGTTCTGCATCAGGTGTTCCAAATCTTGGATTTTTATATCACAACAGAAAATGCTCATCAGGCTGAACAACTTTTGCTAATTCGTCATTTTTATATTTCTTATAGTTTACCTGAACCATTACTGTTCTGCATCAGATGTTCCAAATCTCGGATTTTTATACCTCAACAGAAAATGCTCATCAAGCTGAACAACTTTTGCTAAGGTGTCATTTTTATATTTCTTATAGTTTACCTGAACCATTATGGTTCTTCATCAGGTGTTCCAAATCTTGGATTTTTATACCTTAACAAAAAATGCTCATCAGGTTGAACAACTTTTGCTAAGGCATCATTTTTATATTTCTTATAGTTTACCTGACCCATTATGGTGCTGCATCAGGTGGTCCACTTTCCAAAATCAATTATACCCTATATTTTGCCCAGGCTTAACAGCTATATAACAAAAAAAGTTTCATTCGAATCCGTCCAGTACTTCCAGAGATTAGCGTGTACAAACAGACAAACAGACAAACAGACAGACATTTTTTTTTAAATTCATACTCTATTACTATATCTCCATCGCCTCCAATTGTTTTTTTGTAAATATATTCAATGTACAGACACATTATTTTTACTGTTTTATTATATGTATAGATATATATTATACAAATAAGAGTATGTTTGCAATGTGAAAGTTACAGCTTTTTACTAAATACATATGTATTTGAATCCATTGGATAGCGTCGTTTTCAAGGGTAAACAAGTATGCCGATTGCCACCGTATTTGGTGAGCAAGGTGCTAATGGTGTGGTCAATCTCCTGAGTTACAGCTCCATAGTCACAGACTGGCGATTTCCTCCATACACACTTGTGCATTAAAGCTCTACTTCGATCACATCTGGTTTGGAGTCTGTTCAGCTGATACCAGACATTACGGGGTACAGAAAACCCAGGTAATTTGGAAGTGGGGTTAAAATGGCCCATAATGATTTTTAGTGGATTGTTGTTCCAATTTCCAGGCGAGTGGCGTGACTTTAGACGATGTGGTGGGGGATTTATAAACTGCATGCACGTGTAACTCTGGCTTGGAAATAATTTTCTGTGCCTCTCGGTTCAGTGCTTGTTGCTTTCTCAGATGTGGAGAAGGCAACAAGCACTGACCGCGCTACATTACTAAATGTGGGCGGGCTTGTATACATTAACTATTGTGAGGTTCATGATCTTGATGACAGATGCAGAGACATTTGGTTCGCTGAGGCATTGTTCCATAAAAACAGTAACATGCCTAACTCCTCTCTTTACATTGTTGTTATTCCGTACTGAGGATGATTTAGCGCAGAAACGACACAGTACCCGGGAACGGTTACTCTTTCAAACAGATCTTATTCATCCTTGGTGTGGGTTTCTTGTAGGATTAGCACATTCACGTTATGTTCTATTAGTAGCTTATGTAATACTTCACACTTCGCTAAGCTTATACTCTCTTAACATAGAGAGTTGGCAGATATGGGTGACAGGACCTATGTCTCTGCCTTGTAGCAATATAGGTAATCGCAGTAAACTGTAAAGGAAACCTGTTCTAAGTGGAGTTAAGTGTTTCCTGTTTCTTACCGCACCATACTAAATTAAACAAAAAGCTTTGTTCTTTTAAATGAGAAAGAAACGTGATTTCCGTTTCCGCAAAGCAGGGAAACTAAGTTTATCTAATTCCCTAATAAGTTTGACCGCAAAGTTTCTTCGCAAGAATCGGAGCAAATCCTCAATGCTACTGTATTGTTCGGTATATTTACGAATATAAGACCACGTAGTTGTTGCTCAAATATATTTTTTCTTTCTTTTTTACACTACGTTGGGTGCTAAACTAGCTTACGGCCCTGAACTGTAGTTTACTACAGATATGGAATGGCTTTATTTAATCAATTCGTTTTTCAAAAACATGCCACAAAAGAGATGAACCTAGCAGAGTCCCAGTGACGTGATGAAGAACGAGATTAACTTCATCATAACGGATAACAGGCGTATATTTAAGGATGTCTCAGTGGTCAACCGGCTTAGGCAACCACAGGCTCATACGCGGTATCATATCGATGCCTTACAGCCGAAAAGGGATAAGCGGCATATTTCAAACTTTACAGGAGAGTGATTTAAAGTTAAAATTTTATGAAAAAAATTCATAAAAACTATAGTTTAGTTCCCGAGAGGCTGGAAATGTGTTTATGTTGTATTTAACATACTATCTTATGGGACGGGGGCCCACCACACATTCCCACCACTGTGTCTCCTGTGTAGCCAGGATTAACAGCGGCGACCGCCAAAAAAGGCAATGAACAATGAAGTCCATTGCAGTCCCGGGGGTAAAACTACGGCTGTCTTGGAACTCACAACGAATTTAATCAGAAGAAATTAGTAGGAGTAGGAAGCTTTTGGAATTTGACTTCCCCTCTTAGCAATGTGAGAGACAGCAATATGGCAAATAAGGCATTAAAAGCCTAAAGAGATGGCTAGTCAAGTGAAGCTCAACTGCCGTGCACCACGGATTTTAAGTTTCTAACACTATTGGGGACCTAAAACATTGAGTTGTTACCTAACACATCGATTCCAATAATAAGAATTGCAAAATCGTCTGAACGCTTGGTAATTCTCCCTTGTTGCTACCAAATCTGAATAGTATACTACCCCGGATGCAACTTGCAATGAATTCAACATGTCATCCCGCTCCCGCCGCCAAAGATCACACTCCCAGAGAACATGGTGTGCTGTTTGATCGAATTCAGAATTAGCAGTAGAACACTCGCATAAGGGCGACGGCACTAATTTAAACGAAAAGAGTTTTGCCTTAAAATTGCCATGTCCAGTTAAAAATTGCGCAACGGGGTGGTCAACTTCTAACCACTTTTTCTTTAATCTATCTCTTACCGATTGAAAGAACAGATACAAGTGGCGTCCTTTGGTAGAAGTTTCCCACCTTTCCTGCCATTCAGACAGCAATGTTTCAAATACTTCATTAATAGGTTTAAACAGTCTAACTATTTTTTCACGATCACGAGTTTTCAAGAAATCAGGGACCATATTTTTAGATGTATAGTACATTGAAGCGCGGCGTTGTACTTCTAAGTCTACTGGTAACACACCTGCTAGCACGGGTAGTGCCTCGGTGCTTACAGTTCTATACGACTTACATAAAAATATCAGAGCAAGGCGCTGGCTTTGAAGCAATTTACGACGTGCTGCACCTATAGTAGCCCTATCTGCCCACGCAGGTGAACCGTACGTAACACATCCTAAGTATGTGGCGGTATAAATAATTTTTAACGTTTTGAAAGTTAATCCCCACGTAGAGGTAGAAATTCGTGTTAAGGCATAGAAATTCTTTTTCGCTTTTTCACCTACTTGCTTCATGTGCTCGATATAATTAAAATTTCTATCCAAAAGCAAACCCAAGTAACAAACCGAACTTCTATTAGCAATTGATACTCCATTAAAATGAAATCGCGGTGAAACCTGTAAATTTCCCTTAAGCAAGAGTTGATATATTTTATGTGGCGCAAAATCGAGACGATTACGATAACCCCAATCTGAAATTAAGCCTAGGCTAGTGTTGGCTAGTTTCTCTATGCTAGATCTTGAATTAGCATTGATTAATAAGAGACCATCGTCAGCGTAACCAGTTAACGAGCACCCTTCCGGTAAGGGTAGGCTAAAAAAATCATCAAAACCGATATTCCAGAGATACGGTCCCAACACTGAACCCTGGGGGCAGCCCTGCGTGAGCACCTTTGAAGCAACATAATGGCCAAGTTTTAATTTAGTTGTACCATTCAAAAAGTACGATCGAATGAGAGAGTAGATATTGCTAGGGCAACCTCTCACCTTAAGTTTCAGCAACAACATTGGCCACCAAGCATTATCAAAGGCACCTGAGATATCTAAGAAAATAGCTACAACATACTTGCTCTCCGAGAGCTCAACAACTTTGCGCACTGCGAGCGCAGCATCAACAGTGGACTTGCCAATGGTGAAGCCGTACTGATTTTTATGAAATTGCGGGCCACCGGGCAGCAACCGTGGCACAACCAAGCGCTCAAGCAGCTTACCCAACGACGGTAGCAGAGTAATAGGACGGTAGGACTTCGGATCGTCCGGTGGTTTATCACCGCCTTTTGGTATTATTTTTATAACGCCACTTCGCAAAATGCCAGGGAAATGACCTTCTACAATACACCGAGTAAGTATTGTTAGGATAGGTTCAGCAGCTACTTTACAAGCTTCTTTAATCATTCTATTCGTAATCCTATCATCACCGGAGGCTTTATTTGTAGGCAAAGCTTTAACAATAGACATAAACTCATCCATCGACGGTACAGTTGATATTGGAGTGGAAGGGCACAAATCCGCCGCGATCCTAACCTCACGATGGTAGTCACTGTCACTATCGGCGCAATCATCAGGAATTAACGCGTGCAGAATGGTCTCAGCAGTCTCTTCTACACCAAGGGTATGTGAATTATTAAATTTTATATTGGATACGTACGCCTGATCAATCCGCCTATTTGATTTAAATTCGTGATATAGGGGAGACCACGGGCCCTCACTATTTAATCTTTCTACAATACGTTTTAGTAAATTACCTTTCGATTTTTCAACAGCAGCGCGATAGTGAGATCTAGCAATACGCAAGTTATTTAGAGCGGTTTGATAGATTTCGCCTTCGACGTTACGTTTCTTTAACTTTGAGATTTTACGTCTAGCGGCACGGAAATGCCTACGCAACCTAACAAGGGTATCATTCCACCAGTCGCATCGTCTGTTATTAACTATAGGTTTTCGACCTAATGCAACGTCAGCGCAATATACGAATGTGTCAGACATAATTTCAACACTTTCCGTGACTGTAAGTTCACTACGAGTAAAATCTTTGGCGCGGGAAGCGAAAAGTGAAGCAAAGCTTGCCCAGTCAGCGTTCCTAGTTTTATATTGAAAACCTATTAACTGTTGCGGATGTAAGTTATCAACAACTGGGGAGAACTCACACACAATCAGGCGGTGATCACTACAAGAAGCTTCAGGAAGAACGCGCCAGTTTTGTATTCGGACGTCTGCACTAGAAAGTGTGACGTCAATAAAAGACTCGCCCATTGGGCTACTAAAAGTAGGTGGTGCTTCAGGGGTATTGTGAATATGAAGATGCATTTCAGCAATGAACTCTTCAACAGCAGAGCGTCTGTCGGCGTCGGTCGCTCTCAACTTGCCGTGCCATAATGGTGATGATGCATTTACGTCTGCTCCTATAATAACCTTATGACCAGTAAGAGCATGCAATACTCTTCGTAGATGATACAAATGCGAACCCACAGGGTCAGAAAATTGAAAATAACAACTGACTACAAATACTCTTAAATATGGAGATGTTACTTCAGCTACCGCACAGTGAGTGGACATTAGGTGATTGATTGATGTTATAGTAAATCCGCCCCTTGGCGCATATATACCCGCTCGCGACTTGTTATTAAGTTGTATAAATTTACTGTTTAATTGAGATCTTTGATACTGCTCCTGAACTAAAACAAGGTCGAGCTTATAGTCCGCAACGAGCTTATCCAACTCAGATGTTGCAATTTTATCGTTGTGTAGATTTAGTTGTGCAATTACGACGTTATCCATAGGTGGTGTTTAAAATATTAAACTCTAACCGTGCTGCGTATGTGGGGCAAGACTCTGACCCGATCTTGTGGTCAGCAGGCTTTTTTTGACGCCTACATGCTGCGCATGTAGGTTTAAAGTCTGCTTCAGACTTCTTCAGACATTCCCGGGAGTCGTGTGCTTCGGCACAGTGGGCACAGGTGGGGTTATTTGCCGAGCAGTATTTGCTGACATGCCCATACTGCTGACATTTCAAGCAACGCACGACTTCTATATCGTCCACGAATCTACATGTGGCAAAATCTATAAAAATCTTATCTTTTGTCAAAATAAGGTGTTTACGTATTTCCGGGGAGATTTCGACTCCCATCCACTTCCTGCCGTAGGCTGTAGGGCGACGACGTACGATTTTTATGTCTTTTAGATATTCCGAAAATGTAATTTTTAATTCGTCTTTTATATTTTGATTATATAACGCGGCTAAAAATTTAGTGTCGTCCATTGTATCTGGAATGTCTTTTATAATAATACGCGGGCGGCGTCCTTTAGGCTTTTCAAGCTTAAGTCCAGCCGCTTTTATGCTTTCAATTGACTGCAGCTTTTTAATTTGAACGTCATTAGAAACGCGTACTACTACACCGGATTTCGCAGTTTTCTTGACCCCTACAATTTGAAATCCATCATCGGATGGCTTAATTGCTTTCATAAGTGCCTCTTTGGTTGCTTCGGATGTTGTTAATTCCGCGGATCGTTCTTCAGTTGGATAGGCTACGATGCAAGGTACTGGCTCGCGAGTTTGAACCGGCTTAATTTGCTTCGGCAAACGAAGTTTCAATTTATCGGCGTAAGACTCGCTAGCCTTAGTTACAGGCGCAACGGGATTATTTTTTGAATCTAATTTTAAGGCTAATAAATCTCGTTCGACAATCGCGAGCTTTTTTTCCGAGATAGCGAGATGTTTTTCCGCCGTGGCTGACTTTATGGCTAGCATAGATATCAATGAGGTAACTCGTTGGGTCATGCCCATTATCGTTGATTTATTTGCAACGCCAATTCGCGAGGTCTGCCCAATTATTATTTCATTAATTTTTGCCAAACATTCAGAGGATTCGCGAACAAATTCTATATAATCAATATTTGGATCAACAATTTCAGCTGAGGTGCTAAGACTTAAGTTGTGTAAATTGTCTATATTCTCTGTGCTTGCTGACCGCTGCAATCGCTTTTCATCGGGTGATAAATGGCTTGGTGATATATCACCAAATGTTCGCTTTGCATTAGTTGCCGGCGGTGAACGCGGCGTCAAATTACTACGGCCAAAAATTGGTGTCGTGCCACCAGGATCATCGGTATTACTTGACATTTTGTTTATGTAACCAGTTAATAGGAATAAAAATAAAATTACCTATCAAAATAATTTTTTCCCCGATTCAGGGGTAAATTTATAAAGGGACAACACTGAGAGATTAACGTATTTGTTGTACTAATTTTTATTAACACCAATAAAACACTATTAAAATAACAAAAAAATGAAATTATTACGTACCTTTTACGGGCCAAACCTGTTTTACAACGATTGATGCAGCTGTATTTAAGAAGCACAATTTTTTTTTGTATACCTACTAGTTTGAAAACAATAATCACTGTATCTACTTATTTACAAATAAAACCTTAATAAGATCGAAATTTACAGCGAAAATTATAAATTCTGATCAGATGAACAAAATTCACCGAAATGCCCACACACTTTACGACACAAATTATGATAATTATTTAAATTGCAATATTTAATCGCACAGACAGATTAGTTCGACCGTCTCGCACAGGCGCGGGAGGGGGAAGTAACATACTATCTATTGAATTACAGTGTTATTTTTTTATAATTCAACTTGCAACACCTATTTACTGTCGGTAATCCTCAAATGATCTCATTTCACAAACAGGCAAAATGTCGTAAATGAAAATACAAGAATTATTCGCTTCCAGCAAAAATGATATAACTACACCTCATGTTTCATTATATTTGAACTAAAATAGCACAAGTGTGTGATTATTGAAAATAAAATTGAGGAAATATGGTATAACCAGCTATCAAATGAAAATTTACTGAATGCGAAATTGTATAAGTAGATATTTTTAATAGGAATAATTTGCTTATTATGCATTTCGATGTGTTTCTTCTTAATAAAAAATATTTTTTCGAGTAGAAAAGATTTCAGGTTCGCCCTAGGGGTATTAAAAATAAAAAAAAAATGAATCAAATCAGTCTTTAATTGACACAGAAATGAATGCCACATACTAAAATGTAATAGGTAATACTTAATAGCAATTGTTTGTAACTCTTATTACGATCATAAGTACCCGAGATCAAATCAACTTAGAATTATCACAATTGAAATATCTAGTCAAAATCAATTTTCATTTATCTATCTAAATCTATAAAAGAAGCAACTGACTGACTTATTTATCAACGCACAGCCCAAACCGCTGGGTCTAAAGATTCCAAATTTGGCAAGTAGGTTCCTTATGACGTCTAGGGGTTCACTAAGAAAGGATTTTTCAAAATTATACCCCTAAGGGGGTGAAACGAGGTTCCAAAGCTTGTATGGGGAAACAAGATTAGTTGGACTATTTTATCCGAAACTTTACATGAGTACTTCTATTGAGAAATGAGTAAATACGTATTTCAGGATTTTTCAAAATTCAACCCCTAAAAGGGTAAAAAGGGTTGTATAAGTCTGAAAATCATCATGGGTATTGTTTTTATGGTTTATCGGGTCGCTGATTACGAAAACAACAACTATTTTATGATGTAACATACCCGACGTGACATAAAATCACCCCTGTGGGGATGCGATGGGGTTGAAATATGTAAAAGAAGAAACTGAGTGACTGATGATATATATCAACGCACAGCCCAAACTACTGGGTCTAGAGCTTCCATATTTGGCACGTAGGTTCCTTATGATGTCTAGGGGTGCACTAAGAATATAAGAATAGCCGACATGACTTAAAATCACCCCTGTGGGGGGTACGGTGGGGTTAAAATGTCATAATTATATTGATATACCCATATTGATGGGTATTGATTCTATGGTTTTCTGGGAAGTCAATTACAAAAATGGCATTGATTTGAAAATATCAACCCCTAAAAGGGTAAAATGGGGTCAAAAAGTCTGAAAATTGTCATAGGCATTGTATGGTTTATCGAGTCGCTGATTACGAAAATAACAACGATTTTAAAATTCAACGTGGCTAACGTGTCCATCATCTTCTATTGAGGTGCGATGAGGTTGAAATGTCTATATATCAATATATGTGTAGTATTTACGGGTTTTCGGAACGCCAATCCATACTAATATTATAAATGCTATAGAATGTCTGTTACCTCTTCACGCTTAAATCTCTGGACCAATTTAGATGAAATTTGGTTGAGAGATACCTGGCGTCCTGGGAAAGGACATACCTAAGATAGTTTTTATCCCAGAAATTACCCATTAATGTTATTTATTGTTACCGTAGGGCGGTAACGTGACTATTATTTCCTATTGGGGTGCGATCGCGTTGAATGTCTAAAATGTGGTGAAAAAGTCTGAAAATCGTCATAGGTATTGTTTTTATGGTATATGGATAACGAAAAAAACAACTATTACAACATACTCAACGTGACAACTCTGTAGGGGTGCAATGGGGTTGAAATGTTATAATATCAATATGGGTGTTGATTCTATGGTTTTCTGGGATTTACGACAATGGCATCGATTTGAAAATATAACGTAGTGGACACGAATTACTTAAAAAGATTTTTAAAATTTTACCTCTAAGAGGGTGAAACGGAGGTCCAAAGTTTGTATGGGAAAACGAGATTAGTTGGACTATTTTATCCTAAATTTGACACGATTACTTCTATTGATTAATGAGTAAACATGTGTGTGAGTAATTATGAAATTGAAGTTTACAACGTTCATTTAAGCATAAACAAGTATTCTTAAGATTAGTACACTGTTAATATCACAATTGTTTGTCTCAAGTCTTTTTTTTATTCATAAAATATTTTAAAGTATCAACGATAGGAGTGTAACAAAAATATAACTTATTTCTTTATAGAATTATCATAATTGAAGGTTCGTCTTGTTGTCGCTTGGACCCGTAGTTTCAATAGAACGATACCGACAATTGACATTTGAAAATTGTTATTGAATAGGTAAACGACAAAGACGTTGAGAATGGACTGGTATAAGGATAACTTTTAGTTCTACCTTTTTATCTAACCGCAGGAATCGTTTAATTATTGGGAGGGAAAAAAAAGGATAAGCGACAAACTAATTCTAAATATTTACAGGGGCTATATGTAATAACCTCCTTTTTGCTTTCTATTTATGAAACGGGAAAAATATACTAAACGCCAAATAAAGTCTCAAAAATGTGGCCTAACTACAATAAACGACCAATATATTTTATAAAGGAACAGGCATAAAATACTAACCCGAATTTAACAAATAATTATTTATAAGCAAAATATCATAAACGTATGTTTCTGAATGTTTGCTTCCAGCAAAAATAGGTTAACGTTCTAATGATTGAATATTACAGAGAGCCCAAAAAGCATAAGTTATTTTGTTCTCAAATATTCTTTGATCAACAACCAAAAAAAAAAAAAATTTCTGTCGTTTACAGCGAATAAATTTAGCTCATGATCCTATTATTACTACCGCCTAAGCGACAAAAAGTGTCACTTAGAAACATGTAACCCAGACCAAACGACGCAGAAAAATATGACGATTCTGGCCATATATATAAGTCCATTCTCCAAAAAATGGCGCTTATCCCTTTTCGGCTGTAAGGCATCGATATATATAAGCTTTAAACTCGAACGAGCCCGGATAATGAGGTCAAATCTACGTCCGACTCTTCCCTAAATAATTCAAGCTTCAGAAAAGTTTCAATTGGAACTTCAAAACAGGTTTAGTTTGCTGGAAATCACCGCGGATGTGGACAAGGCATCAGAACGGACAACGGGAGTACTGCGCGAAGTAGGCAGAAAGTACTTTGGGCGGCGGCATAGAACTCGGTAAGTTAAGCTTGAATGAAGAAGCGACGAGAGGCCACAGCATCCGACAGAGTTTGCAATGTTGAATAAACTGGTCCGAAGGCTGACAGGATGCGACTATCGCACTTAAAATCTTCTTAACAAAGCTGAAGCTTTCTTAAATAAAGCTGAAGATTATGCAAATATATAATAGATAATGAGTTGTCCTCGAAATTTGTCTATATGGTATACTTACTATTGAATATAGTTATCGATTTATCTTAATTTCTGCCAAAGGACTTCCACTGCTGAACATAAGCCTTCCTCTTAGATTTCATGTTTCCGCACACCAATATTTATTTTCTCCGGGGATCCAACTAACAATCTCGGAGTCAAAGTGGCCACTAACCATTCGACCACCGAGCTCGTCAATGATGACGATGAAAGCATCATGTTGGAAGCAAGACCACTGTAAACAACTGTTCGCCTAAATGCGGTCGCCGAATCCGGTGAACCGAGAATTTGAATCGGCTACAGCCATTGTATTCGGTGCCTGTCTTAATGTACATACAGCCCAATTCGATGAATCGATTGGGTTAAACCGAATGCGATCGCTGTGCTCGGTTACCGATCTAATGTTTACGCAATTTCCTTTTTGTTTATTCTTGTTTAGCCTTTTATTTCTAAAATTCTTACATAGCTTTTTTATTATACATAACAATTATAATAATTATTTTAAACAGTCTTTAGTACATAAATCTCAAACTTCCTTTTGTAAGAGGAAAAACAAAATCCTTTTCATCAGTAAACAAGAACAGGCTTTATCGTGTGACCCACATAAGTAAATCAAATTCTTTCGTGGCCACTAAAAGCATTTAATTAAACGAATGAATGAATGAACGGAAATCTACTCTCAACTAATAGTGCGGGCAACGCCTCCTGGTATAATTTGTTTTATTTTCTGCCCGCTATATTTTTCTCTGTATAAATGCGAACTGGCTCCGTTTTCGTTTCGGTAATTACATTATGGTTAGCTAATCTGTACTGGTAGTTGTTTGTACCTAAATCTTCTTTGAATTCGCTATTATTTTGTGAGCTAACAGGAAGGTTTATGATTTTCCATTAAAAAAGAATATAAATATATAGATGCAAGTTGGGCGACATAAACTATTAAAAATTATAACTATTTAATAGTTTTAGTGTTAGTTCAACATTTGTTTATTGAGTGTGCCAAATACAATTTGGGGTGTAAGTGGTTTATCCACATCTTGAACCAAAGCCAACTTCACCTGTACGTGGTGCACCCTGCTGACTGACAAACGAAGCTCTGGCGAAAAGAGAGGTAGGGGGATTGTATGCTACCCGACTGGGGAACGTACCTCCACCTCACAGAATACCGCAGCCAAATAACAATTCCCTTAAGGGTTGTTGTGTTCCTGCGAGTGAGTGAGGTCACCAGAAAAGAAGGAGATGCTGCGTTGGCAGCGGGGGTGGCGGCGCGCAAGTGATATATTATGTTGCGAGCGTTAATACGGTTACGGTAACCGCTTCACATCAGGCGGGCCGTATGCTTGTCTGCCACCCGACGTAGTATAAGAAAAAAAAATACAAACAGAACAAGGACTGACTGATAAGAAAATTAAAATTGAACATCAACGATGTTGGATTGGCTCAATGATGTATATTGACTAATTCTACATAGTACTATTACTTATACTGTATCTATAATCAGATATAAGCCCCTATACAAAAAAAAAGTGTTATCAAAATGTAGTTAGCAGGGTTTCTGGACTCTGGACTAGCTAAACTAAACAAACGTACCATAAATCTAAGCTGGAGTTTGAACTTTGCAGTCAAAAAATCCAATGAAAATCGGCTTCAGCTTAGCTGGTACAGCCCCTGGTTACATAGGAGCCCTCGTCTCGATTATTAAATAATAAGCTTCTAATAGATGTTTTTAAAACTTCAGAACCCACTATATCAAATTACAAAATAAAAATATGTAGACAGATGAGAAGATAATTCTTACAGAAAGAAATATGAAACAAGATGTTTTATAAAAACGCTAGAAGCGGTCCACGTCGCTGTTATAGCGCAAGTTGAGTGCAATTAATCAGAAACTTATCTCCTCAGGAAAGTTGCCAAATTATTAGTTCTGCTTGCCGCTTGCCGTGTACTTGGACAATTTTTACCCGACGACGGCGAAACTAAAAGGGAAATGCTTTTAGCAGTCTATGTATGTACGTAAAGAGACTCTGCATAAACTAAAAGTAGCACAACGAGCTCTAGAAAGAAAAATAGTTGGAGTAACTTTAAGTGATAGAAAAACCAACAAATGGCAAAAGGCAACAAGGCAAAGTGACAGATGTGGCCGAGAGGATAGCGACACTGCAGTGGGAATTGCCTGGTCACGTAGCGAGAAAGGAAGATTCCTGGTGCAAGAAAGTCCTTACATGGAGACCGTACGAGCACGTAAGACCAAGGGGGAGATCGCAAATGAGATGGAAGGACGACATAAAAGCGATAGAGAGCCATAACTGGATCCTAACTGCCCAAAACAGGGATAATTTGACGAGCTTGGTAGTCGAATGGTTAGCAATGGCCACTTTGACTTCGAGTTCGCGGGTTCGATTCCCGCACAAGACAAACATTTGTATGCATGAACATGTCTGTTTGTCTTGGTCTGGGTGTTTTCTATGTATTATACGTATGTATATACAAAAAAATGTATTTAAGTACATTTATCAGTTGTCTAGTACCCATAACACAAGCTTTACGCTTAATTTGGGACTAGATGGCGCTGTGTAAATTGTCCAGAAATATTCATTATTTATTTATTATAATTGAAGGGGCTTACAGGAGGCCTACACCAAGCAAGCTACACAGATAGTGGTTAAAGAAGAAGAAGAAGAAGAATTATGTACGTCAATATGTCGTCGGTCGTCAAACCTTATTCACCCACTGCTGGGATACGAGTCTCTCGTCAATCGAAGGGGTTTGGAGCATACTACACCACACTGCTCAATTGCGGGTTGGTGAATATACGTAATTATGTATTTACACATTCCTCCGTAGCGTCACAGTATAAGTAATAGTACTACGTACAGTATGGCCTCTCCCTGCCGCTCCCTGCAGCTCCCTCGTATTGATCTGATCTCTTCTCTCAGACAAATCTGGAATTCTAGATAGACCGATGACGTCAAGGGAGGGGCCGGAAGCGGTTAGATGCGAAAAGCGGAAGATCGCATATGGTGGCAGGCATTAGGGAAGGCGTATATCCAGCAGTGTATAGATACAGCTTGATGAATTAATATTGGATAATGATGATCAATTACTATTGACGTTTAATTATTTTATGGTATTATGGTAGTGGAGAGAGGTAGGGTACAGCGTATTTGTAAGCTGCCCGACTGTGCAAGTACCTCCACCTCACAGAACACGGATGCTCTTGGTTACTAGGTTGTTGTATTCCTGAGTAAGGTCACCAGAAAGGAAGGAGTTGTGGGGGTAGTGATGCGAAAGTGATATTTCAAATTGCGAGTGTTAATATGGCTACGGTAACCGCACATCAGGCGGGCCGTATGCTTGTCTGCCACCCGACGTAGTAATAAAAAAAGGTTAGGTTTAGGCCTCATTTCTATATACAATATAAATAGCTCGAAGCACATTCCTTTTCAATGGACGGGACGAGTTCCATTAGTCTCATTAGCTTACCCTTTATATTAAAAGAAATTCCTAATTCAAGGGGTCGCCATCCCTTCGTTACAAATTCTAAAACCATAAAACAACTCTTCCCACAAAAGAAATCTTAATAAACTCGGCGTCAACCTTATTAGAAGTTATCAAAAGGCGCAATTTATAACTTTTGGCAAAAATTTGGGCAAAGGACCACCGGTTGCGGTATGCTGGTGGGGAAAAATTAGAAAACTTCATAGTCATTATGCAGTGAGTCTGGCTTTAGAGCTTGATATAAATATTAAATTTGCGAAATAGGGAATGTAGGGTAGGGAACCGTTTTTCATTAGATCCTACCCCTATTATGCAATAATCTACCGCTGCCTTTGAAATATGATAATTTGGTTTTTTTTTTTGACGTGATAACGTTTTATAAATATTGTCAGACAAATTACACAGCGCCATCTAGCTCCAAACTAAGCGAAGCTTGTGTTATGGGTACTAGACAACTGATAAACATACGTAAATACATTTTTTTTTTGTAAATACATACTTATGATATACATAGAAATCACCCAAACTAAGAGAAACAGACATGTTCATGCACTCAAATGTTTGTCCTATGTGGGAATCGAACCCACGAGCGTTGGTGTCGAAGACATTGTCATTGACCGCTACGCCACCGAGCTCGACAAATAGTCGATGAACGCCGGTTGCACACACGAAAAAGCATGACTCAGTGTGCAAGCGAGAGCGCGGAACAAGCGATAGAGAGGCACGACCGGCCTAAGCGTTCGGCTTGTGACGCATCTATCTCTCTTCCACTCCATCGGCCGATGTTTTCTTATGACGTTACCACGTAAAATTATCGTCCGTAAACCGACTTTACAGACAACAAATTTTTATTTTTATATTACGTCGAGTGGCATTCAAGCATACAGCCCGCGTGATGGGAAGCGGTTTCCGTAGCCATATTAATGCTCGCAAATTGCAATATGAAATATTGCTAACAATGCTCGCGGGCCGCTACTCCCGTTGCTAACATAGCAATCCCCTCCTTCCCGATGACTTTATTCACTCGCAGGAACACAACAGCCCTCAAGGGAATTGTTATTTGACTGCGGTCTTCTGTGAAGTGGAGGTACTTCCCAGGTCCGACAGCTTACAATTACTCTCAATTACACTTTGATAGGATTGTACATTTTTCTATTTAACTGTTTTTAGGGTTCCGAACCTCAAAAAAAAAAACGGAACCCTTATAAGATCACTTTGTTGTCCGTCTGTCTGTCTGTCTGTCTGTCTGTCTGTCTGTCTGTCAAGAATTTCTATGTCGAGAATGCGTGGAGGTATCAAGCTGAAATTTGAACTGTATACTCAGATCTACGGTCCCATGAAGTTAAAAAAAAATCAAACTGCTAAGTTTACGTAGAAAAAAGTTACGGCCGTTTCTTCAGCAAAAAACGCATATTTCGACACACTCAAGGGAATCAAAACCTATAGGGTACTTCCCGTTGACCTAGAACTATGAAATTTGGCATGTAACATCGTTATAGACTACAAGTACAGGAATAAATCTCAAAACTATACATTTGTAAATAGATCTTAAAAAATAGGGGGTCTATATTTTTTATAGGGTGTCGAAATTTCAAATTGAAACTACTAGTTCAAATGGGATATCATATGAAAGGGCTTGATGTACACATTGCAAAATATATTTTATTTATTTTTTTCGACGCATTATTTCTTATTTATAATGAAAAATATCAAATTTAATAATGATACTACGTACCTACGGAACCCTCGGTGGGCGAGTCCGACTCGCACTTGTCCGGTTTTTTTTTATTTTGGAGCGTAAGTAATGAATGTAGCATTTCGCATGCATGTGTCAAATTATGGCTGGTATATGTATATAGGGGTGGTCTTTAAATTATATAATAAAACCATGAAAGTATATTGTAGGTTTGTATAATAACACTATTTCAGTAACATTGAAGTTAATAATAAATCCTTATAACCAATATTTACTTTTATTTTACATCTTGTACATAATTCAGTGTAGTAATGATGTTAAATTATCATTCTGCTTCTATATAAAATTATATACATACACCATATATATGTATATATAACATCATACACCTATAGGACCTTATATACATCCAGTCAGTTTATATACCTATGAGTATATAATTTATGTATCCATTTATAACAATATATACCCACACTGTATATGTAACATTATATACTTCTAGACACTTTATATACTTATGAACATAATTGATAAATGGTTTAGAAATTATGTTACTAGTTATAGAAATTATACTTAGCTTGTTTATCTTTCATAAACAATAGCAGCACGTGGCCTACTGGCGAACTTGTCTACAAGACTACGAGCAGAGCTTCCGCTCTCTCTTTATACTTTCATAAACAATAGTAGCACGTGGTCTCACCAACCCGCCCACCAGACTACGGGCAGAGCTTCCGCTCTCTCCGACGATCAGACGGCAAGTGTCGTGTCCGACCGAGCTCCGGCCATTTTATAGCATAGCATAAACAAGATGGCGAGGACACGTGATTCACCAACACTATCAAATTCAATACTATTTTATCAATGAATTTACAGTAATTTGATTAGTTTTACAAAATAAAATATTAAAAATGTATCCAATACGTATAATATTAATTACAACAAATTATGTTGTAATTAATATTGATATAATCGTATTAATTACTGTTTTCATATTTCTTAAATTACAAATCACTAAATTTATTATCAATTGAGGCATTTTTAAATAGTAAAAATGCTTATCGATTCATTTCATATATTTTGACACACTGTAATATTTAAATAAATCTATCACGGCCATACTGACATTGTACTTTGTTCTCAAAGTACATAGTTTTGTTTTAATCAATATTTTGTTTTAATCAAATACACTGGCCATGACAATGTTATTTCTATCACCTGCTGCACGTGCATTCGAAAATAACATCTGGGCAGTGCAGACCAGCAGAAAAACAATAGCATCTGGCCTTCAACCATATTAGACCTATCACTTGCTGCTAGTGCATTCAGTCTAATATAAGGGCAGTGCTGACCAGCAATTTTTTTTTTAATAATATCTCTGTCCTTGGCATATCAGTCATTCATACGCTGCCAATGAATCTACAGACCGACATCGGGACAGAGATAGACCAGCGTGTTTTTTTTTATAGTATCCCTGTCCTTGGCATATCAGTCATTCATACGCTGCCAATGAATCTACAGACTGACATCAGGACAGTGATAGACCAGCGTTTTTTTTTTTTTTTTTTTTTAAAGTATCCCTGTCCTTGGCATATCAGTCATTCATACGCTGCCAATGAATCTACAGACTGACATCAGGACAGCGATAGACCAGCGTTTTTTTTTTTTTTTTTTGTTTTTGTTTTTGTAGATATTGGCCACCTTAAATTAAAATGTCAAAAAGCCAATTGTGTCAAAATATATTCACAAAACTGTGGACTAAACATCATGTACACTTATGTTTTTTTTTTTTTTTTTGTTTTTGTTTTTGTAGATATTGGCCACCTTAAATTAAAATGTCAAAAAGCCAATTGTGTCAAAATATATTCACAAAACTGTGGACTAAACATCATGTACACTTATCGTTTATTTTGCATTTTTCATAATTTTCATAATAGTACTAGAACTAATATTATAATATTACTTATTATTCTTAATAACATTTTTATATCTATCACGGTACATCAACCTTAAATTTACAGGGCTATTCTTCAAAAGAAAATTGTTTTTTATAGACTGTATGTTTCCATCTCTACCTATCAACAATCTAATGGGGCTAAATCCTGTTGTTTTATTGGACAGCTGCACCTTCCAAAGTAAGCTCGGCCGTTCTGATACATTTTGGATCGTTGTTGTTAACATATAACGGTAGCGACATATCTTTTAACTTGCCCGTTGCTTCGCTAAATTTGATTTCTAATCAAATCTCATCAAACCTGACTGGCACCAATACTTAGCAAAATATGAAGCTTCCCATTGCCTATACCTTCAAGTATTATAGAACATGGAAACCGTTTTACAGCCGGTTTATCTGGCGACGAATACTTCATTACACTACAGCTGGCACTAGTATCAATGAGAACTAAGATCCGACGCGATATTGCAATGGAGCTGCGCCAGGATGCAGCACCATTATCGTTCTTGTCTGGATCAAACGATGGCAGCGCCACATCGTCAGTTCGCTGGTTCCATCTCGAATGGCTTTCAACAAGCCTTTCACGACGGACGGATCCATGAGAACACAGTATCTGAAAATATATAGATGTATATGTATATGTATTAAAATACCACTTAGTTCTGATCCCACTTCTGATGTCAAATTATGGCTGGTATATATATAAATATAAGTATATAGGGGTGGTCTTTAAATTATATAATAAAACCATGAAAGTATATTGTAGGTTTGTATAATAACACTATTTCAGTAACATTGAAGTTAATAATAAATCCTTATAACCAATATTTACTTTTATTTTACATCTTGTACATAATTCAGTGTAGTAATGATGTTAAATTATCATTCTGCTTCTATATAAAATTATATACATACACCATATATATGTATATATAACATCATACACCTATAGGACCTTATATACATCCAGTCAGTTTATATACCTATGAGTATATAATTTATGTATCCATTTATAACAATATATACCCACACTGTATATGTAACATTATATACTTCTAGACACTTTATATACTTATGAACATAATTGATAAATGGTTTAGAAATTATGTTACTAGTTATAGAAATTATACTTAGCTTGTTTATCTTTCATAAACAATAGCAGCACGTGGCCTACTGGCGAACTTGTCTACAAGACTACGAGCAGAGCTTCCGCTCTCTCTTTATACTTTCATAAACAATAGTAGCACGTGGTCTCACCAACCCGCCCACCAGACTACGGGCAGAGCTTCCGCTCTCTCCGACGATCAGACGGCAAGTGTCGTGTCCGACCGAGCTCCGGCCATTTTATAGCATAGCATAAACAAGATGGCGAGGACACGTGATTCACCAACACTATCAAATTCAATACTATTTTATCAATGAATTTACAGTAATTTGATTAGTTTTACAAAATAAAATATTAAAAATGTATCCAATACGTATAATATTAATTACAACAAATTATGTTGTAATTAATATTGATATAATCGTATTAATTACTGTTTTCATATTTCTTAAATTACAAATCACTAAATTTATTATCAATTGAGGCATTTTTAAATAGTAAAAATGCTTATCGATTCATTTCATATATTTTGACACACTGTAATATTTAAATAAATCTATCACATGCATAATTAAAAAAAAAAAATTGTGAGCGTCGAACTACTGGCTGCGTATAAGCCATTGTATGGCGTCTGTAGTCTTTAAGACATTTGAAACTCTGCGATAAAATAGTTTAGAAACTTTAATAATAAAAAAAAAATGAAAAAAAAAAGTATCTCACGACGATCTTTACAGCCAAAGCCAAACCCTTTTTCTTTTGTTGGATTTTCCTAACTAGTATGAAAGAGACTTCTATCTTGTGAAAGAGAGGTAGGACATAGCACATTTGTAAGCTGCCTGATTGTGGGAGGTACTCGTACCTTCACCTCACAGAATACCGAAGCCACATAACGGCTCCCTTGAGGGTTGTTGTGTTCCTGCGAATGAGTGAGGTCACAAGTAAGGAAGGATGGGAGAATGGAAGCAACGTTAATATGGCTGAGGTAACCGCTTCGCATCAGGCGGGTCGTATGATTGTCTGTCATCTGGAGTAGTATAAAAAAGTTAACAATTACCTAATATTATAACGAGGTAAAGCTTGTGAGTTTTTGAAGTTTTTGGGGGTTAATCTCTGGATACACTCAACCGACTTTGAAACTTTCTTTTTTTTGAAAATTTTCTTTCACCGATACAAAGCCACGTTATTTATGAGTGTCATAGGCTATATACTAACCCGAAAAATGAAAAGAATTTATAGTAAACGCGGGCGAAGCCGCGTGCGGAAGATAGTTCTACTAATAAGCCGCGAGCGTTTAGAGCCCAAAAGCGATGTATCAGAGCGATATGTAAACTAAAGAAAACCGACTCATGTATACCTTACTTTCGAAAGCTAGAAATACTTACGCTACCCTGTTTATATATCTACGAGTGCGCCATTTTCGTAAAAAAATATTTTCATAAATTCGAACCACTTAATCGCGCCCGCCACTCGGACAAGTTGCGTTCAGTAGCATGTAGAACGACTCTAATGAGACAAAGCATATTCGGCAAGGCTCCTGAAATTTTTAATAAACTGCCACAGGAACTTCGCCGTATCACGGAACTGAGCCACTTTAAGAAGCAACTCTATAAACTGCTTGTGACGAAGTGCTTCTATTCAATACAGGACTACCTGAATGATAACAATCTAACAATATTATAAAGTACTATTAATTAACCAATTCTATTAGCCTATTAACATAATAATGTATTTATTTATCTTTAGTTATATAATTTTATTATTGTAAGCCCTAGAGGCAGGACATAGTGAGACTTATTATGTATGTGTTCATTCTTGTAACTACCTATGTTTCCACAATAAACAAATAAACATAGTATTATAATAAAAAAGTTCAAAAGAAAATGGTAGCTGCAACCTTTTCTTTTAAATTGATCTTGTGTTACTTACCATTGTTGAGAAGTTGATATAATAAAAGTTGAAGGAAAACGTTTCAAATAATTCTCGAACAAAATTTGTATAGGATAGGCTGTTATCTCAAAATAAATTATAAAGATAATAATCATTAATTATTTACGTCTACGTGTATTCACAAGTACAAAATTGAACATACAATTTGTGAATTACACGTGCGTAAACAACTCTGTATTTTATATAATCACAATGTCTGCATCAAATAATTTCAAACGACTGTTACATCAAAGAAAATTAATTTATATATCAAAATTTTATTACCTTCAGCGAGTTTTTTACACTCTTTTAATAAAAGCAGTGTAAAAGCTAATAAGCTTGACTTCTAATAACTTGCAATTCACGTATAATGAGCTGAACGATGCCTGATGCATAGGTCCGCTTAGAAATGAACCTATATATGAGTCCAATGTTGGTGGTAAGTATACAACTTTTATGCAATTCTGTGTCTATGGTTCCTTTCTGTTTGAAGGAAAAGTTTCGAATTCGAAATGACCTGGAATAAAAAGTAAAGTCATTTTTAATTCATTCGTGTGGAAGTTTTTCTAAATAATGAAGCTATTTTCTTGGTTTTATATTGTGTTGGTTTTGTGAAGAAAGGGAAGTGAAGATGTGTTAACTAAAATGTATTAAGAGGGTTTTGATATAACTTATTGAGTGACTGAATAATATAGTATGTGAGTATCAAAGTGGCTTATTATTTTATAACAATAACATCCAACACTGAGTTGTTTGCCTGTTTGTATCACTGCAACACACGCCGAACAACGGAGCGGGGATGGGCTTCGGTTAATTTGTGAGCTCTATTATTAGATGATGGCTCGCGGTTGGACTGGAGTTGTGTTCCAAGTTCTGTTTTATTATTAGAATTATTTTAAGTTTCTGTATTTTGTGTGTTTCAGTGTGCAAATAAAAATATTATCTATCTATTCATCTATCTTTCAAAAATTAAAATGCGACAATAAAGTTAGTATGATGTTGGGTTTGCCTCGCCACTTCGCGGAAGCTAGCATAGCGTTTACGAAAAAAAAACAATTCCTGGCATTCTAATTCGCATATATATAAAAGACACGGTTTAAATTGTTAATTGTATTTTTTTCTATAAATGTTAAGATTATAATGTTATAATAAAGCACTTGTACTGTTTCACGTAATTACTTTTGGTGGAACATTATTCATCATCATCATCAGATCCATTTTAGTCTCCACTACAGGAGCACGACCCTCTCTCGTCCGTCCTAGACGGAAGGAGGATTTGGCCTACACTCCCCACGCTGGCCAGACGGGTTGGGGAGGCCTGATCGATATTTGATAAACATTATTATCATAATGTTATTATGATAATAATGTTCCACCAAGTGCCAACAATCAACAGTATCAACTTTAGGTTATGATTATTTATTTGTATAAATACCCCCATGCTTGAATACCAAAGTGTTCAATCAATGCGTCCTCCCCGCTATGACCTACGGCGCAGAGACATGGACGCTGGGCGTTGGGCTGGTTCACAGACTAAAAGTCGCACAGCGAGCGATGGAGACAGAAATGCTTGGAGTTTCTCTAAGGGATACAATCCGGAACGAAGACATTCGACGGAGAACCAAAGTGGTTGACATAGCTCTCAAAGTCATCGAGTTGAAGTGGTGGTGGGCTGGCCGCATCTGCCGAGTCAGCGATAGCATATGGGGGAGGAAAGACCTAGAGTAGAGGCCACGTATGAGGCGACGAAGCGTAGGGCGCCCCCTCTCTAGATTCTAGATGGACCGACGATCTCAAAAAGGTGACTGGTAGCGGTTGGATGCGGAAAGCGGTGGATCGCATATGGTGGAAAGCATTGGGAAAGGCCTATATCCAACAGTGGGTTGATGCGGGCTGATGATGATGATGATGATTTGTATAAATTTTAAATTATTAATTTGATAATTCCTTTCATTGTTATGGACATATACGAGTATATTAACTAAACACTGACATTTGTATTTAATTTCTAAATATTTAAAGAAGTTCTAATGTATTTATTTTCAAATATGTTAATCAATGGATCATGTAGTAGTTATATCAAATAAATGAATTTTATTTGTCAATTAGAATATACCTTTAACTTTACGGATTCGAGAAATGTAGCGATATCTGCAGACAATAGAGAAGTAAATTTGTATTCAAGCAGTACAAGACCGAGAAAAGGGAAACTGAAATTGGCGTTGGTTGACTAAATGACTAGTAGAAAACGTAAAAAAAAAATACATACCTATTCTACCGCATATTACATATCTACTAAATAATCATTTAACATGAAATCACTTACTAAAATATTCATATCTCTCATCTCTCTACATGTCAGCGTAAGTAAACATCACAGATCAAAGAGCTTTCCATGAAATACGAATAGTATGAAAGGTCGATTTTCACATACAGCTATTCACAGGGTCTGAGGAACAAGTTAAAACTTGAGCTGTCTATGTTATTTACATTTGGAAAATAATAACCTGAACCACAACATTTTGGGGTGTAAGCGGTTCCTCAACATCTTTGAACCTAAGCCAACTTCACCTGTACGTGGTACACCCTGCTGACTGACAAACGAAGCTCTGACGAAAACAGAGGCAAGGAGCGGAATTGTCTTACTCGTTACTGACATTTTCAAAATTAATTAATTGAGATCAGTGTAATGAATCTTCATTGAAAAAGAGAGAGAGAGAGAGAAAAACGAGACAGCTAAAAAAGGATTCGCTGTACGATATAAAAATCAGTACTTTAATCATAATAATTATATTAATAAATTTTAAACAAATTCGATAAAGCAGCTCTTTATTTCTACAAAAATGAAATATCGCGTCTCAGATTCAAAACGATCAAAAGAAAAGTCGAACACTCGAAAAATCAAACACACGAAAATAAAACCTACTTTCCTGAGTAGCTGACTGAAATCTCTGTATACATTCTATTATATGAAATGTCATACCTTTTTTGTTATCTCGTGAAAATAGCCTTGTAGAAGTCAGTTTTGGTCGTTGAACTCGAGTTTATGTCCTGGAAGATTACATATATACTATATATTGGCGACATATATCTGTCTTTACTATACTGGCGCGTATTTACGGCAAACGGTAATATTCTTGGGTTCGTAAACCAATATAACGTACTTAGTACAAAAGATACTTGTCCATAGCCATGAAGGCCAATTCTCGTAACTATTTTACGATTCCCTATCAGTTCATCTTTGGGAATGCAGGAATTCACGTACGCGGTGTTAAGAAATGAACTATTAGAAATTACATAAATTAGTGTAGTAATGTATATAAATAAAAATTAATGTTGCTAAGCACGAAACTCGAGAACGGCTCGATCAATTCTGCAAATTTTTGTTTTAATATTTACGTTAAGGTATAAGGAAGGTTCTTATGGAGAGAAAAGTTGACATATATGTTTATTGAAATTTTCGAAAAAAAAAAAAAAATATCATAGGTGACTTAAATATTAACATGCTTGACGAAATAAATCTATATACAAAAAAATTATGTGACATTATAAAGAAATATAATTTTATATTACATATAAATAAGCCAACTAGGGGGAAAACTTGTATAGATCTAATAATAAGTAACATTTCCAATGCGGTGGGCTATGTTCTATCCTTGTGGTTATCTGATCATGACACGGCACAGGTCTTAAAATTTAAATTAGGCATTAAAAAGGAAACCCATAAATCAGTATTTATCCATAAAAGGTGTTACTCGAGGGAAAACATAGATAAATTCAAAGGACACCATAGTAATCTATCTTTTTCTGAGGTTTATAAGCTTAACGATTTAAATGCAGCTTTCAGGGAATTTTATTTTTTGTTTATCCTTCTTTATAATCTCTGTTTCCCTATAGTAAGAGTGAAACGTAGTACATCTACTAAGGTTAGATGGATCTCCTAGGGTTTAATTAAAAGCTGCATAACAAAAAGAAAACTACGCTATAAATATTATTCCAATAGAACTGATGCCAATCGTATAAAGTACATAAGATACAATAAACTACTAAAAAAATGTACAGATTGTTCTAAAAAAATAGCAAACCAGAAATATGTAATAAATAGTAAAAACATTTGTAAAGCAACCTGGAATATTATAAAAAGTGAAACTGGTAATACACAAACCCGGAATTACATTAATAAAATTACGCGTAGTGGTACTGAAATCACAGATCCAAATAATATTGCTTCCACATTTAACAACTACTTCATAGACATAACAAATGCATTAAATAACAATATTGAAAATACAGTTAAGACCAGTTTGCAGAACAGTATTTTCCTTGCTCCGGTCGATGCTCTGCAAATCAGACAAATAATAATGTCACTTAATAGTACACAATCCGAAGGCTATGATTCCATATGTACTAAGGTTGCGAAGGCATGTGCAGACCAAATATGTCATGTGTTAGCCTATCTGGTAAACCTCTCACTTTACTTGGGAGAGTTTCCGGAAAAGCTTAGAGTCTCAATAGTGAAACCATCGCATAAAAATGGTGACAAAACGGACATAAATAATTATCGACCCATTACTCTTATTCCTATTTTTTCGAAAATCTTTGAAAAGGTTATGTTTAAACAACTCGAATCATTTTTTAAGAGATTTCAAATACTAAAGCAAAATCAATATGGATTCCAGATAAGTAAATCTACAACACATGCAACATTTGACTTAATTAATGAAGTACTACAAAATGTAAATAAAATGAATCACACGACGGTATTATTTCTCGATATGTCGAAAGCATTCGACACCGTTGCCCATGATCAATTATTAATTAAACTAGAACATAATGGTATAAGAGGTCCAGCACTGACGTGGTTAAAATCCTATCTAGAAAACAGATTACAATTTCTGGAGATAATGCAAGTGAACTCAAAGCGTACTGTTCAAATGTTTAGGTCAGAGCTTAAACATAATTAAAAATAAAAATTTGAAAAAGAAAACTTAAAAATAATAAATTTGGTGTACCACAGGGCAGTGTCTTAGGTCCACTGCTGTTTCTATCATATATAAATGATCTACCAGAAACAATACAATATAAAACAATTTTATTTGCTGACGACATATCGGTTATAGTTACATCCGATAAAACAACTACTATAACTCAGCATAAAAATGACATCACGCAAACATTGACAAGTGTAATGAATTGGCTAATAAAAAATAATCTTAAAATCAATCTCAGCAAGACTAAAATAATAAATTTTAATAATTTGAGAACACAATCCATAGACCTTAAGTTTTCTGGACAAGCTCTTAGTAGCGCAGCAAGTACGACATTTTTAGGACTAATAATAGACAATAGGTTAAGTTGGAAAAATCACATAGATAAATTGAACAACAAAATAAACGGGTTTTCTTTCGCTTTATATAGATTGACTAGAGTAGCTAACCAAAGTACAGCTATCACAGCTTATTTCGCGTACGTGAAATCAGTGCTGAGATACGGCTTGGTTGTCTGGGGCAATGGAACAGAAATAAATAAACTATTTATTGCTCAAAAAAGATGCATACGAGCTCTTGCCCACATTGCACCTGATGTATCTTGTTTGCCGTATTTCCGATCACTGAGCATATTACCATTACCCTGCCTTTATATATATGAGGTAGGTAAATTTGTAAGGCAAAACACTCATCTATTTATAACAGCCAGGGAAATGACAAACAGAAATAGACGCAACCCGAACAAACTGGTATTAAACACAGTCCCTAAGACACAACGTTTCATGAATAATAGTTATAATATGTGCAAGACAATTTATAATAAAATACCAAATTATTTTAAGGAACTCCCACTGAATGAATTCAAACCGTCATTGCGGAAGTGGCTTTTGCAGAAACTATTTTATTCCATTAAAGAGTTCTTAGAATATAAGGAATAGACATTCGTAATTGATGCATGGATTAAATTTCTTATGAATTATTGTTTGATATATAATGAAATGATATACCTAATTGTTATAAATTAATTGACATAGTAATTTATAGAATGAATATATTTGCCATTATTAATTTATAGTATTAAATATATTGGACATAGTAATTTATATTAATAACATTAGTAATATAAAAAGATAATATTATACTCAATTACCTACTCTCGTTAGATTTGCATGCTATTGAAAATGGCTAAATAGGTCTAAGCAACTTTGTTATACTATCTGACATCCTCATTTACTGTTACCCTATTTAATGCAAATAAAGATTATGATTATGATTATGATTATGAAAAGACGTAAAAATTGAGAGGAAAATATAACACCACTTTCTTTCAAATTATATATATCATTTTATAGTATAATTTACATGTTTATAGTTTACATGATCATTGTTACATATATATAACAATGATCAGGTATCAGGCGAGCCCTAAATGTAAAAAAAAAACACTCTTCATGTTTAGATAGATAAATAGGATAGATAAAGAAAAATTAAATATGGATATGAGAAAAGATAATTTTGATCTATTCAGCGAGCAAAAACAATGAATTTAAAAGAACTGAATTAATATAACTGAAAGTAAAATATCATGAACATTGCTCAACTGACATTGAACCATTTATTTGGCAACTGTTCAAGAGATCCTAGAGATTTCAGTTGTGAATTTCAAAATAAATCACGGTATTGCCATGCCTTGTAATATCTTAAATTCGGCTTTCTAAAATAAATATTCTAAGAACATATAAATTTAAATTTAGTTTCAGCTATTATTTAGTGAGAAATAAAAATGCGGCTGAATTAAAAAAAAATGATATACCTATTCTAAAATAATATTATAAAGAGGTAAGATTTGTTTGTTTGTAACGAATAGGCTCCGAAACTACTGGACCGATTTTAAAAATTCTTTCACCAATAGAAAGCTACATTATCAGGGAGTAAACATAGACTATATTTTAATTTCGAAAAAATTTGGGATCCGTAAGAAAATAGCAATATTTTGTCCACCCATGCGAAGCCGGGACGGACCGCTAGTCATAAATAAATTAAAGTTTATTTTTAGTGTTTTTAGTGTAAGCTTTCTTATGTAGGTACTTATGCTGTATTTAGAAAATTAGTATATAATATTGGGTAAATTACATACTGGCAATTTCATCTACACTACTTTGCGTGCTTCCGCTACCGATTAGTACTGCCACTACTGCCGGCCGACACCCACCCACTACCGTTAGTAGATGCATGCGACTGCCGTGGCTGCTTTGATCGTCTTTGATCCAGCTGCTGCGGTCGTCTCGGCGAATCTCCAAATCTAAAACGTGCAGTCGCACGTTTCATCTGTTTCAGATAAGCAGTCGCTTAAATTGCCGTCCGCAAATAAATTTGACTTCCGCAAAACAACACCAGAATCAATAAATTATCAAAATTACATACTAAATTTCTAAGTACTGTGTATATTTTATTTCTAAATAAAATATATTTCGTCGGAAATAAATTTTCTTCTGAAAAAAATAAATTTCTTCAGAATAAAAAATTGCGCAAATGTTTCAAATATAAATGTAAATTTTAGTTGTATATTAATAAATTTTATTTTTCGCTAATATAATCCTCCTTCAGCAACATACTTTGAATTATAGTATTCCTTTATATACTACTTATTAGGCAGTACCCACATCCTCAACATCATTGAGGAATGCATGGAAAAGCCGCCGCTCCTGTAAACATTAGCTACTGAAGATATTTTATCCCCATTCATGTTACTACAAGTAGGTAGGGTCTCTATTTAAAGTGTGTTTACACCACTACGCTGCTCAACAGCGGGTGGGCAAAAGCTACTGTTTTCAAGCAACGCAAAAGCCTTGGCTTTACGTTATCCAAAGACAACAGCCAGGACAGCTGCCGTCTGAAACAAAATAATTAAATCCATCAAACGTCAAATAGACTGAAACACAAACAAAGGATTATTCCTTTATTTGTATAACGCAATCGACGCAAATACAAACAATTAATTTGTCAGCCCGAGGGCTTTCGGTTCATTGTGCACGAATTACAGTAGGTTTAGCTTTTAACAATTTCTAAACGGAAACCCTTTATTGGTTTCCCTTTATATCGACTATTAAGAAGGTCAGAGGTTAGGGTGTAATAATAAATATTAAAGAGTGTTTTATGGATGTGGGGTGTGTATGTCGCAGTTTGATTGTATATTCAGCGAAATTTATTGAGCTTATAAAATCGTCCGGTCGTTCTGTCTGTCCGTCCGTTGCCATGAAACTCAAAATTTCGAAATTCTGACTTCGGATTCGTGTAGAGCATCAAAAAGTAGTATTGTATGTGTAAAGTGACCTTGGTGTTCCGATATCAATTCGGGAAAGTGGCCAAAATAAATAAATAAAATAAATAAAATTCGCTATGGTGGCGCATGCTGTGCGTCCGATGTTTTATAATACTATTGATTTAGAAAATAGATACATAAAAGAAGAAGAAAAATAAATAATAAATATTCTTGGACGGATTACACAAGTAGTGGTAAATTGGGGTTTCTATATACACTCCGAGTGTATTGTACACTCGGAGTGTATATAGAAACCCCAATTTACCTTAGTTTTCGATCTATTCAAATCAGTTTTCAGACCGATCAAACCAATTTTTAATCAATTAAAATCAGTGTCAATGTATCACTCTAATTTTCTATTTATTCGAATCAGTATTCAATCTGTTATCGATCTATTTAAATCAGTTTTTTTTCATCATCAGCGAAAAAATAATTGCAATGATTTCGAACTTTATCGACACTCATAAAATTATATAAATTTCATGGGATACCGATAAATAGCACACTTTATTTTATTTCCTCACCTCAACACCTCCTCGAGTACTGCAGAACAAGCGTCTATATAATGTCGGTAAGTAAAAATATATGTTATTGTTTTATCTTTTACTTAATTTAGTATGTATCATTCGTTTTTCATATATGATTTGATGTCTTATATAATAAAATAAACATTTTTGTTTTCAGGATTCTCAAGACTATTTTAGTTTCCCACCGCGGGGGCTAAACAATGGCGCGCCAAGTTCCATGGGATACTCACACACAGATGGTGATAATTTATCGAATTATACATTTATGAAGCGAAATTCAAAAGGATCTAAAATAATTCGAATAGAAATATATGACTCAAAAGACTTCACGGATCTGCAGGATAGCATTTGCAAGTGTCGTGCAGAATAGGCTATTTGACTAACATTTTTTTCTGTTTGATATGTAGGGACGTCTCCATAATATAACCATAGGTGAAAGAATTACTTCGATAGCATAAAAATCTCTCGAGATATGGTAATTTGAAAATCACAATTTTTAGACTGCCCCAAAACGCTCCATACAAAATACTACCGAATTATGACGTCACAGGTTTGTATTTTGTATGCATCAAACCAGAAATTTGTACCACAGCTATCTTAAATATTACGTTTATGTGATTAGTATCATAATAAAAGTTATAGCATTTTTTATTGTTTCTCCAATGGAAATATTATTTTTTAATAATTTCATACTTTTAAAATGGACTTTCCCGCCAAACTTTGATCGACGCTAAAAAAAGTCTGACTGAAGATATTAGAATGAAAGTTTGCAGATCTTTATAGTTTTGTGTATTTTACGATATTGTTAAATAATTTATATAATTTTTAAACATTGGAAAATAGCCTATTATGTATGCAGCATGTCGTCAAAAACATTTTGATGGATGAGATATATAATAAAACTAAAGACATCATTTCAAAAATTCAAGATAACTTGCAAAATGCTCTTTAGTTCTTATTATTTCACTTCGAAATGTTATTATAAGAAAAGAATAAGCTTTTAATATAAATCAGTAATGTACCTATGCATATTGTTATAAGTATCATAAATGAAAAAATAAAATGAATACATAATTTAATTATGTGTATGTATTGTGCTTACCATAAATAAAGTTAAAATATCAATATGTTGTTTTATTTTGTTCCTGTAATTACGACTAAATATAATTTATGATTGCATCGTTAGATCATTGATTTACTTATCTCCAAACTGCGCTTGTTATCTATTGGAATGTGTGCGCTATCCATAAATGGAGCGCTTCATTATATGCAAGCATCAGTCAGACATCGCAAGAGCGTACATATTTTTACTAAATAAGAAGAACTTTTATTTATTATTCGCTCCTTATAAATAATCTAGATCTAATAAATTGATTTAGATAGTTGAACCAATTGATTATATAAAACTGATTTGATTTGATTGAAAACTCATTTGGATTGATTGAAAACTGATTTGAATAGATCGAAAACTAAGGTAAATTGGGGTTTCTATATAGAAACCCCAATTTACCACTACTTACACACTGCCATTTAGTCCCAAATTAAGCAAAGGTAAACTAATAATGTAAAAATGGATACCAGATAACTGATATTATACTTAAATACGTTTTTTTTTTGTAAATACATACATTTAGTACATAGAAAACAAGATACCACACCAAGATAGAGAGACATGTTCATGCTGTTCATGCACACAAATATTAGTTTTGTACGGGGATCGAACTCGCGACCCCGGCGTCTAAGTGGATATGGTTAGCCATTCGATCACCGGGGTCGTCAAAAAACATTATTGTCATAATGTTATAATAAATAACGATTCCCTTGAGGGTTGTTGTGTTCCTGCGAGTGAGTGAGTTCAACGGAGGAGGAGTTGCTGCGTTGGCAGCGGGGGTGACAGCGCGCGAGCGATATTTCATGTTGCGAGCGTAAATATAGCTACGATAACCGCTTCACATCAGGCGGGTCATGGGCAGGGTGCTTGTCTGCCACCCGACGTAGTATAAAAAAATAAAGCACTTGTACTGTTCCACGTAATTATTTATATTTAATTTTACCTACCGGTTTCGCCGCAAGGCATCAAGGTCCTTGCAAGGACCTTGATAGTGCCTAGCGGCCTTGCAATGACCTTGATAATGGCTAGCGGCGAAACCGTGTAATTACGTGGAACAGTACAAGTGCTTTATTAAAACATTATCAATTCTTTTATCAAAGTCATTAGTAACAAATCCTTTCTATCCAAACATCAAAGCGTATTGTTCCAATTTATTGATTAAGTATATCGGTACGAAACAGAGGCTTAAGTCGTTTTATGTGGTAATTTATCGCGATGCCAATTCATTTGTATTCAGTAGGCTTTCGCCATCGATCAGAAACGTCCCGTGGTTCCTTGTTACTGAATTCCGTGGCCCTGTACTAGATATGTGGACTCGTATTTGATGAATATTAGATATATGTTTGTTTTAAGCGGTGGGTTACGTGTATAAAACGGTCGTTTTCCGCAAATTTCGTTACAACTACAGGTTTTATTGTTTCGTCAATTTTCTAAATAAAAAAAAACCTATGAGGCTAAATATGTGCAACACCTTGTTTTGATTCGTTATATATTTAGCTGTATATATTTAGAATCGTTTTTTTTTACTCGAGTGGCGCTAGTGTACTGCATGGACCCCCATAAGGGGAAGCCGACTATCAATACACGAAAGCTTGTAGTAAAAAATAGTTTATTATTTATTCTTGTTTTATATATATTTCGATATATAATACTGATGTGTCTGTGTCGATTTCGTCGATTTCTATATACACTACGGATATTGTATATAGAAATCGACGAAATCAAATCAAATGGACAAGTAGTCAAGTATCCAACAATTGTTCACTTCTCAACTTAGAAGCTTCCCAACTCCAAAGTTTCGAATTGTTCAGTCATAGATTGTGGTTTTCAGCGCAACTTGGTCAGATATAATATTAACTTGCAAGTTATGAGAAGTTAATATTGATCAATTAATTGCGAACTTAACCATATAGTTACGTTGTTGTGGGAAAGTTAGTAGTTGTAAATAATTATAGACTATTGTCCGTGGTTTTGATAGTTACAAATTGTAAGGCTTTAAATTAATTTTATGTTATTTTGCTGCCTTTGTAAGTTCCCAATTATTTATTTTTGAAGTAAAACTTCTTTACGCACTCTGCTTTACTTGCTTGACGTACGGAAGTTGAAAGAGATATAAGTTAGTAGAGCTAAATAAGTTTTACTTCAGTCTATAAAGCACACGCTTTAAACCACACGACTTTATTTGTTTTTTTTTTGTCTAATGTGTCCGTATCTTTTGTTATAACTTGATAAATAGGACTTGTACTAAACATGAAATTACATTCAGATAATATTTTTATTCGTTTAGTGGGTACAATAAGCCATTCCCACGAATCAAGAGCTCGAGAATTTTTCCCCAAGATTACTCAGTGTATTGAAAACTAATTCCCGGTAAACATGCCAATAATGTAAATTTACTCCCCTGCCTTTTTATTAAATTCATGATACAGTAAACTGAATGAACATAAGTCGGTTTTTTTTATAAAATATGACTAATTTTATTGAAACTAAATGTCACCATTTATTTTTTACTAATAGAATTACAATCTGAAACTGTTTTAAATTTAAAAGAAATCTGTTAATATTCCTAAATGAAGTATTTTGTTTAGTTTGATTGTTTCCTTTTAAGCGACACTCATCTAGTTATCGATGTTTAATATCGACATGTTCCCATCTCTTTTCCCTTTGGCTGCAAGGTTATCCTCGCTTACGTTGCATTGCATTGTCGTTTACAGTATAATTCTTTTTGAAATTTGTAAACATTGCAAGTCTTGCAGGTTAGGTGGTCTGTGCTACAACTGTACTACGGAAATATATTTTTTCCAGTAGACCGGTTGACTACATAACTGAATCGTGCCACGGAAATGAGAGAGAATTCATCACCTACCGTGCAATTAAATTTATCAATGAATGGTCCTCCATTTTTATACGTCCATGTACAGAGCAAAAAAATATAATCTGTTTTTCCGTAAACGGAGCCAGTTATAACGTATCTGGAAACATTGGCCACCCTCCAAGTTCCTATTCTGGACAATTCCCGTTCATAAATTACATTTTCTGCGAATGCATTTCCCGGGAACTCTGCCATATCACATGGAATAAAAGGCTATAAATATATAGAATAAAAGTAATGTCGTTTTTGCTTTCTGTTCCGGTGGGTATGAGCGAAAATTTGGCATTTTTTATGGATGTCTCGTGGTCTATTAATAATTTCCTTTCGAATGATAATGTGTCGTTCATTGCAAAAGTGGTGTAACATCATATTTTTATGGGAGTTTTGTGATAAGTTTGATATAATAAAAAATATTTTATATCAAAATAAATCGTCATGTTGATTTATTATAGTTCAAATAAATTTAAATAAAATAATATTCCAATAGTAGGCCGTATGGTTTCCGGCAGACTAGAATAGAATCACTCCGTTTCTTCCCGTGGATGTCGTACAAGGCGACTAAGGGAAATACATTATCAAATATCGATCAGACCTCCCCAACCCGTTTGGCCAGCATAGGGAGTGTAGGCCAAATCCTCCTTCCGTCTAGGATGGACGAGAGAGGGCCTTGCGCCTGTAGTGGAGACTAAAATGGACCTGATGATGAATATCCCAGTAAAAATTACACATCCATCTAGACTCAAACTAAGCAAAGCTTGGGTGCTAAATAACTGATGAAATACTTAAATATGTCATCATTACTTAAATTTCGGAGATTTCGGCCAACTTGGCAGACATGTATTTAAAAAAATCGAAAGTCACATGTATTTTTATTGTTTCTCAATGGTTTTTTTTTCTTTTCGCGTGCCGCGATCCCATGGCGGGTACAGTGTTTGGTACAAAAACGACAGGTGGCAGCATGCGCTTAAAATAATTTCATCCTTTTAAAATTGACTTTCTTACCTCCATCCATTTCACACGTTAGGCCAAATAGCCGAATAGAAAAAAATAGCCGAGTTAGTCGAGCCGTTCTCTACCGAGTTTTGCCTTTAGCAACATTCATTTTTATTTATATAGACAATTTTAGAACATTGTCAAATAACCTTTTCTTATAAAAAGATATCTCTCATTAGTATTCTCCTATCCATCCGCTCCTGTCGCTTAAAATCCTCTTATCCTTACCGCAATATTTTCAAATGTAACTAAATTTATCCGGAGAAAAATGGTTATTAATTTGCGCCAAAGCCTTTGTGGGCGTCGAATACTAATACCACAGTATAACTAATAGTACTACGTACTAATACCATTAATAAAAATTACAAAAGTATCAGTAATCTCGAGCATGCTATTGTTGCTTTATTGTTGATAATAACACGCTATTTTGCTGTAAAATGTGGTTATTAGGTTAATTGTCCACTTATAGATACTCGTATATCTATACTAATATTATAAAGCTGAAGAGTTTGTTTGTTTGTTTGTTTGTTTGAACGCGCTAATCTCAGGAAATACTGGTTCGAATTGAAAAAATATTTTTGTGTTAGGTAGCCTATACTTCAAGGAAGGCTATAGGCTATATAACATCACGCTACGACTCATAGGAGCGGAGCACCAGTGAAAAATAGGAAAAAAATATTCCTTTTGAGGGCTTACGTCGCGTGCGCTGCGTAAACGGTTGAAGTTACGCAAAAATCATGTATGAAGGAATTGTTCCTCTTGAAAAGTTCTAAAAAAAAGTCCGCGACAGCATATGTCTATCTTTTAAGATCAACTCTCTATAACCTTTTTTTACCTACTTTCTCCTATTGATTACCATGAAAAAACGTTATAGTGTGTCAATCTTAAAAGATAGACATATACTGTCGCGGACTTTTTTTTAGAACTTTTAAAGAGGAACAATTCCGTCATACTTGATTTATGCGTAACTTCAACCGTTTACGCAGCGCACGCGACATAAGCCCTCAAAAGGAATATTTTTTTCCTATTTTTCACCGGTGCTCCGCTCCTATTGGTCGTAGCGTGATGTTATATAGCCTATAGCCTTCCTTGAAATATAGGCTAAGTATCTAACACTAAAATATTTTTTCAAGAGTAGTTCCTGAGATTAGCGTGTTCAACCAAACACACTCTTCAGCTTTATAATATTAGTATAGAATTAGATAGTATAGATTAATTTTATATATAAAATTTGCTGTTACCCGCGGCTTCGCCCGCGTGGTCGAAGTAAAAAAAAAATACAACAAAAGAAAAATAGGTACAAAATTTAATGATGATCGGCTATATAGAGCGTTAAGAAATAACAAACAAACGAATTTACATACTTTAACACTTATAGTATTAGTATGGATCAAGACAAAAAAAATGTTCACCACGTAAATGATTGCCCTCTGCGGGGATGGATTTTTTTTTCCGTGGGAATAAAATGTTTTTTCCTGGATAAAAAGTAGCCTATGTTACTATCCAGACCGGAAACTATCCCCTGTTAAAAAAATCATGTCGGTACTTACGTTCCTTTCGACATGATAGAATGCCAAATGATTACAAAGTTTATTTTTTCCCATGGGATTAAGATGTTTTTGCGGGATAAAAGGTAGCCTATGTCACTTTCCAAACAGTAAACTATCCCCATTTTAAAAAGTCATGTCCGTACTCTACTACGTAACTATCCCGTTAAAAAAAATCATGTCGGTACTTAGGTTCCTTTCGACTTAAAAGAAGGGCAAATGATTACAAAGTATGTATTTTCCCGTAGAAATAAGATGTTTTTCCTGGATAAAAAGTAGCCTATGCCACTCTCCATACCGTAAACGTACGTTATTAAAAAATAAAGTTCATTTGTCCTTCTTTCACGTCAAAAGAAACCTAAGTACATACATGAATTTGTAATAGGGTAATCTAGAGTGACATAAGCTACTTTTTATCCCGGAAAAACAATTTAATCCCATGGGAAAAAATTAACTTTGTAATCATTTGTCCTTATATCACGTCGAAAGGAACGTAAGTACTGACGTGATGTTTTAACAGGGGATAGTTTCCGGTCTGGAGAGTGACATAGGTTACTTTTTATCCAGGAAAAATATTTTATTCGAAGGAAAAATAAAGAGGGCAAACATTCATGTGGTGAACAATTATTTTCTCTTGAGTGTGGGCGTTCCATCCATAGAAATATTATAAGTGTTAAAGTAAATTCGTTTATTTGTTACTAGCTGTTACCCGCGGCTTCGCCCGCGTGGTCCAGGGAAGCCTGCTGCCATTGATTTGTGTACATTTTTCTTTTGTTGTATTTTTTTTTACTTCGTGGGATAAAAAGTAGTACCAGAATGTACAAATTTTAATGATGATTGGCTGCATAGTTAAGGCATGAAGAAATAACAAATAAACGAATTTACTTTAACACTTATAATATTTGTATGGATGGAACGCCCACACTCAAGAGAAAATAATTGTTCACCACATAAATGTTTGCCCTCTTTATTTTTCCTTCGAATAAAATATTTTTCCTAGATAAAAAGTAACCTATGTCACTCTCCAGACCGGAAACTATCCCCTGTTAAAACATCACGTCAGTACTTACGTTCCTTTCGACGTGATATAAGGACAAATGATTACAAAGTTAATTTTTTCCCATGGGATTAAATTGTTTTTCCGGGATAAAAAGTAGCTTATGTCACTCTCTAGATTACCCTATTACAAATTCATGTATGTACTTAGGTTTCTTTTGACGTGAAAGAAGGACAAATGAACTTTATTTTTTAATAACGTACGTTTACGGTATGGAGAGTGGCATAGGCTACTTTTTATCCAGGAAAAACATCTTATTTCTACGGGAAAATACATACTTTGTAATCATTTGCCCTTCTTTTAAGTCGAAAGGAACCTAAGTACTGACATGATTTTTTTTAACGGGATAGTTACGTAGTAGAGTACGGACATGACTTTTTAAAATGGGGATAGTTTACTGTTTGGAAAGTGACATAGGCTACCTTTTATCCCGCAAAACATCTTAATCCCATGGGAGAAAATAAACTTTGTAATCATTTGGCATTCTATCATGTCGAAAGGAACGTAAGTACCGACATGATTTTTTTAACAGGGGATAGTTTCCGGTCTGGATAGTAACATAGGCTACTTTTTATCCAGGAAAAAACATTTTATTCCCACGGAAAAATAAATCCATCCCCGCAGAGGGCAATCATTTACGTGGTGAACATTTTTTTTGTCTTGATCCATACTAATACTATAAGTGTTAAAGTATGTAAATTCGTTTGTTTGTTATTTCTTAACGCTCTATGTAGCCGATCATCATTAAATTTTGTACCTATTTTTCTTTTGTTGTATTTTTTTTTACTTCGACCACGCGGGCGAAGCCGCGGGTAACAGCTAGTGACTTATAAAGTTTTTAAGATTGAGTTGGGTTCTTGAGTATTAAGCATAGAGGAGCTAGTAGGGTTGCCAGATGGTCGGGAATCGTCTGGATTCTCCCGACATTTCATGTGATGTTCAGACTTCCGACAAATAACAAAATCTCCAGACAAATATACGTATCTTATCATCATATTCTACCACAATAATAATTTGAAAATGGCACACGCAGTGCTCGGACCTCGGTCGGCTCGTAGCGCGAATTTTTGACTCACAAATTTTAATTTCTCCAGCAACAACCCCAAAATCCCGAAATTTTTAAACGTTATCGAGATATTTAGATTTTTCGATCTGGCAGCCCTAGGAGCTCGATGGCGTCATTGCGCGTGTGAGTTTAATCAAACACGCAGGCTAAGCGACGTTGAACGTAGCTCGTCCATAGATGGGTTATAACGCCATAAATGGGTTTTTGTATTTTTGGGGTTTACCTTGATACCACGTTTACTACGATTTTTAGAGTCAAAGCTAACCTTACCTGCACGTGGTGAAAAATTTACGAAATGTGCTTTGATATATACATATTATATATATATATATATATAGACTTTCGTGACGAACATTTGTGTGCATAATCATGTCCGTTTGTATTGGTTTGCGTATTTTCTACGTATTATTTGTATATACCTAAATGTGGTCAAGTACTTATGTATATTTATCAGGTATCTAGTACATATACCCATAATACAAGCTTTGATTAGTTTGGAACTAGATGGCAGTGTGTAATTTGTCCAGGAATATTTATTTTTATTAATTATATACGACTAGCGACAATAGGCTCTGGCAAATGAGAGGTCATTTCAGCTCAATCGGTAGAAGATATCTGCTTCAAAATTGAGTTGTAAGATTCCACCCGAACAAACGTAGTTACATACATACATTGCAAGTTAAATAAAATAAATATAAAAACATATTATTTATTTTATATATAATATACAATATTCATAAATAATATAATGCAGACAATAAAAACTAAACTAAACTGTGTAAACCTATCTTAACAAAAACTATCTAAAGTAGGTCCGTGAGGCAGCGTGCCTAAAACGCTAGCAGCGTTACCCCTTTGGATGGCGATGCTTAGCCTCTGACCCAAGTAAGCGCCGGCTCTTGGGTCCCCGGTGGCTTGAAAAAGTCTCTTTGAAATGTCTTCAAAAAGACTCAAGGCACAGGGCCCCAAGGACCGAAGGTTTCGACTCCGAAAGGGCTGAATAGGTATTGGGAGCCGATACCTCGGTATTTTAATATTTTGTTCTATAATATAAATAAATAAATATTGTCAGACAAATTACACACAGCGCCATCTAGCCCCAAAGTAAGCGAAGCTTGTGTTATGGGTACTAGACAACTAATAAAAATACGTAAATACATTTTTTTTTGTAAATACATACTTATGATACATAGAAAATACCTAGACTAAGACAAACAGACATGTTCATGCACACAAATGTTTGTCCTATGTGGTCATCGAACCCACGAGCGTTGGTGTCGAAGCCGCGTCATTGACCGCTACGCCACCGAGCTCGTCAGCTCGGTGGCGTAGCTCGTCAGCATAAAAGCTTGTAAAAAGGTCAAATTTGGTCACATTGAGAATTGTGTTTAAATATTTTAAAATTAAATATTTTTAATATTCCTGGATAAATTACACACTGCCATCTAGTCCCAAACTAAGCAAAGCTTGTGCTATGGGTACTAAATAATTGTATGTATGTATGTAGTATTAGGTAAACTTAAATACATTATTTTTTGTAATTAGATACATATAATACATAGAAGACCAAGACAAACAGACCTGCACACAAATATTTGCCTTATGCGGGGATCGAACCCGCAACCTCGGAGTCAAAGTGGCCATTGCTAACCATTCGACCACCGAGCTCGTCCCAATCATTCTTGATATTTCGATAGTTTACATAGGCGAAATTGCGGGCGGAACCTGGTACTGTTTGTTTATTTTTAAAACTTCCGTCATCTTAGGAGTTCATTTCCGACCCTTGCTTAACAGGGTTGATAAATCACAAATGACATCTAAAAACCCTTTCAAAAAATAGGTCGAATTTTCCTATGTTTGGTGGTACACGAAGATTTACTTGTAATGGCTAAATGCTATGCGAAAATCATACTTTCCAGTAGTTGACTGAAACTACTAACTTAAGATGAAAATACAAATGAAAAACGTAAAAAAGACGCCAAGTTTTGGAGTGTAAGTGACTCACCATAAAGTCAATGCTAATGCCAAACGCGTTGTGCACCATATTGATCAAAAACTTTTATGGATGTAAGAGGCTTACCATGATCTTTACACTTCAGACCCACCGTACCACTGACCGTACCTCTGGTGATACGGTGGGTATTTTAAATATAAACTATACCACTAGTTAATAGTGTTGTAAGCGTCTCTAATTTAAGCCATTTCAAATAATTAAAGATTAATTCTTTAGAGCCACAGCCAATCTCACTTGCACGCAGTTTACTCTCCTGACTATCAAAACAGGCTCTGGCAAAAGGGGATATAGCGTATTTGTAAACTGGCCGACTGGGGAAGTACCTCCACCTCACAGAAGACCGCAGCGAAATAACAATTTCCTTAAGGGTTGTCGTTTCCTGTGCGCGTGAGCGAGATCACCAGAAAGAAAGGAGTTGGCAGCGGGTATCGATATTTAATATTGCGAGCGTTAATATGGCTACGGTAACCGCTTCACATCAGGCGTGCCGTATGTTTATCCGTCATCCGACGAAGTATAAAAAATAGAACAATTCGTGTAATGGAAACTATCAAAATGAAGCTCAGCCCCCTTACCACCAACTCTTATTGCGATTCAATAACTGAATAGAATGCTTATTCATACCAATGAATAATCGACTCTATTTCAAGAAATAGAGTCGCTTAATCATTGGTATTGGTAAGTCATTGGTATGAATAGGCATCATCTTAAATATACTTACGGGGGTTTCCATTTAGTTTTTGTATTTACTGGCAAATTAATGTGTACTCATGGATTATCAAAGTAACTGGATAGTTTAAATTAACTGTCTTTAATGCACAAATTGCGTGGTTTTTGAAGGCATCAAAACCATGTTAAGATGTACATCTTTCTCTTTTAACGCATTCATAGTATATGTACGCACAGTTAGTACTAGTGTTAGTACACACAGAGGGATTCCGTCAAATACATAATTATACTCTATATTGTACACTGCTTATTTTTATACTACGCCAGTTACACGGACAAAATCGCAGTATGGAACTTAAAGTCATCATAATCAGGTCATTTTAGTCTCCACTACAGGAGCACGACCCTCTCTCGTCCGTCCCAGACAGAAGGAGGATTTGGCCTACACTCCCCACGCTGGCCAAACGGGTTGGGGAGGGAACTTAAAGTACCTACATCTAAATATTGTATTTTACAAGTCTCAAGATTCTATGTAAAATCGGCTTAAAGTTTTAAACCGTTATATTATTATATGAGGGACTGTGAACATGTGAAAATAAAAAAAAAACGAGCCGCTTATGAAGACAATTTGCGTAGAAATTCTTTATTGCCTGTACAAAATATATCTTCACAGTTTTCTTTCTTCGACCACATTAATACAAAGTATATGTCCACTACAATCCTCTTACCGGCTTATCTCGCAGTGTGTTTTTTACTTCCACTTCTGTAATGCAATCAAGGAAGACCAACAAAAGAATAATTTAACGCCTTGTTTCTACAAAGAATTAAGCCCGCACCGTCCAATGAGGTTTTATATTGAACGTAAAAAAACACCTCACGTAGAGAGAATAACATTTTTTTTACCTCAGAGGCTTGTGCTACGTGAGCTCTTGGAGGAGATTTGGGGATAAAGTCAAGATTTTGTCGGTTACGGGATTATTGATGATTTTACACGGCTTCTTATCCGTATTGTTAGTTTACGAGTTTTAGGTCGAGTGGTAGAGAATTTGGCTGGATACAATGTTCAGCGACAAGAATATATATATTTTTATATGATAGAGGGACAAACGACTACTTGGGCACCTGACTGATACCTGACGAAAGGCAATCCCCACCGCACATGGAGATCAGCAACACCAAGATCGCCGATCCGTTGCCAGCATATACTCCTTCCTTTCTTTCTGGTGAACTCACTTACAGGTACATAACAACCCTCAAGTATTTCCCCAGTCGGGCAGCTTACAAATACGCTGTATTTGTTAACTGCCAGCGTATTTGTAAGTCGGGCAGCTTACAAATACGCTGTATTTGTTAACTGCCAGCGTATTTGTAAGTCGGGCAGCTTACAAATACGCTGTATTTGTTAACTGCCAGCGTATTTGTAAGTCGGGCAGCTTACAAATACGCTGTATTTGTAAGCTGCCCGTCTGCTGTAATCATCTCTTAATAAATTAATAAAGCGGTTAGGACGGATAAGGACGAGCCCGGTGGTCAAATGGTTAGCAATGGCTACTTTGACTCCGGAGTCGCGGGTTTGATCCCCGCACAAGATAAACATTTGTATGCATTAACATATCTGTTTGTGTTGGTCTGGGTGTTTTCTATGTACACATAAGTATGATATGAAAGAAAAAATGTATTTAAGTACATTTTATATAGATATATATTACGTCGGGTGGCAGACAAACATACAGCCCACCTGATGTGAAACGGCTATCGTAGCCATATTAACGCTAGCAACATGAATAATCGCTCGAGCGCCGCCACTCCCGCTGCCAACGCAGCATCTCCTTCCTTTTTGGTGACCGTTATTACTCGCAGGAACACAACAACTCTCAAGGAAATTGTTATTTGGCTGCGGTATTCTGTGAGGTGGAGGTACATTCCCCAGTGGGGTAGCTTACAATTACGCTCCCTACCTCTCTTTTCGCCAGAGCTTTGTTTGTCAGTCAGCAGGGTGCACCGCATGCAGGTGTATTTGGCTTTGGTTCAAAGATGTTGATGACCCACCTACAGCCCAAAATTTATCTCTACATTTCGCTAGCATATATAAATTCAATACGTTAACATTGAAATCTACTATTACTCTAACGACAGAAAGCTACACGTCTCCAGAGACGAGCCTGTCATATGAAGCATACTTATCGCACAAGTTTGTTGAAAAGACGCTACTTGTTTTGAACAAGTTAAATCTCGCCACTATGATTTCCCAATGCCGTTATGAAGTTTTGTACTTGGCTTCTTCGATAACTGTTTACTATTTGTACTTTTTGGAGACTGTAGACAACTTTAGGTTATTAAACCTGTAATAATAATAATAGCTGTTGTAAGTAAGAAAAATAAATAAATATTTCAGCCTTGTATAGTAAAAATGTTCAATGAAAAAGATAGCATTGCATTGTTTATTATACATAACCAATGAGGGCAGAAGTTTCCCCGCGCGAAATTACAAAAGTTCCTTCCTCATTTTAGGTTGAACCCGCCGCTCATTTTTAGACAAAACTCGCTGCTTACTAACAAGTATTTAAATATTAAGTTTGTTTATTAAGATGTCGGCCTTGTTTTTGAAATTAAAATATGGTCATTTTGGCTAAGATATTTGTACCCGTAGATGCGTTCTAACTATCTCCCTTGTGGCAAGAAGAATTCACTCTTCTTTCGCCCGGCATTCACTCCCACGCCATTTACCGTCACGCAGCGCTAATCAAAAACAATTATCCAAATGTTGCGGATAAAATGTCTTCCTATGCTTTTTTTTAAATGAGAGGGGGGCAAACAAGCAAGTGGGCAAACAAAAAACCTGGAAGAAAGCAATCACCACCACCCATGGAGACCAGCAACACCAAGGGGTCGCCGATCCGTTGCCAGACTTTTAAGGGAATTAAAGACTCTATTCTTGAAGGCTCCCATGTCGTAATTGTTCAGAAATACCGCTGACGGAAGTTAATTCCACAATTTCATTGTGGTATAAAATTTCATATGAAACGTACGCCAATTATCAAGATGATACGGTTGGATGGAATTTAAATTTATGGCGAGTTGTATGATAGTGGAATTCAGCGGCAGGTATCAAATCAAACTGACAAATGAAAAAAGAAGTTCCTTCCTTTTCTTTGCGTACTGCATATACGAGTATATATGACAGTTAATACTTTAAATCTAGGCGCTCCTAGGTTTGACTAGTTAAACCTAAGGTACCTCGCTTGCCTCTTCAGAAGCAAGTCGAGATTTGGATAGGTTAAGGAATTGTTTAACAAATGCCGGGCGAGCGAGGCGAGCGAGGCTCGACTTGCTCACGTGCTACCGTGCTCACGCGTGATAGAGCCGCGAGTAGATGGTAGTTTATAATATTAATATATAGCTATGTTAATATATATTAATAATTAACGGTTCTGATAATAATGTATTTATAAATTAAAATCTCAAGAAGAATTTCTTTTGGGGTCTACGTGGTTCATCATCATCTTTGAACCAAAGCCAACTTCGCCTGCACCCGGTGCACCCTGCTGATTGACAAACGAAGCTCTGGCGTAAAGAGAGGTAGGGAGCGTAATTGTAAGCTACCCGACTGGGGAATGTACCTCCACCTCATAGAATACCGCAGCCAAATAACAATTCCCTTGAGGGTTGTTGTGTTCCTGCCAGTGAGTGAGGTCACCAGAAAGGAAGGAGATGCTGTGTTGGCAGCGGGGGTGCCGGCGCGCGAGCGATATTTTGTTATTTATTTATTGAAAACATTTATAACAACATTACAGCTTACACCAATGTGTTGCTATAAGAAATGTTGCGAGCGTTAATATGGCTACGGAAACCACTTCGCATCAAGCGGGCCGTATGCTTGTCTGCCACCCGCCGAAGTACCTATAAAAAAAAGAAATAATAAACATTTCTTGATACCTAAATTACACACTGTGGTGTGGTTACACCTAGTCATCATCATGTCATTTTAGTCTCCACTACAGGAGCACGACCCTCTCACATCCGTCCCAGACAGAAGGAAAATTTGGCCTACATTCCCCACGCTGGCCAGACGGGTTGGGGAGGCCTGATCGATGTTTTATAATGTAATTGGCCGTGTGGTTTCCGGCAGACTAGAATAGAATCACTCCGTCTCTTCCCGTGGATGTCGTACAAGGCGACTAAGGGAAATACATTATAAAGCATCGGTTACACCTAGTGGCAGTGTGTAATGTTTTCGGATCTTTTTTTTTTACATAGTCCAATGGCCCCAATACAGAGGTCATTGGACTATTTAGAAGAGGACGGTTAATGTTAGATTATAACGCGACCTCCATTCAAGGACTTTCCTTCCTCTACCATCATTAACTTCATCATCAGGTCATTTTTAGTTTCCACTACAGGAGCACGACCCTCTCTCGTCCGTCCCAGACAGAAGGAGGATTTGGCCTACACTCCCCACGCTGGCCATACGGGTTGGGGAGGCCTGATCGATGTTTTATAATGTATTTCCCTTAGTCGCCTTGTACGACATCCACGGGAAGAGATGGAGTGATTCTATTCTAGTCTGCCGGAAACCACACCGCCAGACAAACATATTTATCTAACTAATTTGTCCAGGACTATATATATATATATATATTCCTGGACAAATTACGTACTGCCATCTAGTCCCAAACTAAGCAAATCTTGTACTATGGGTATAACTGATGTTATACTAAATTAATAAAGAATAAATAGGATCCTAATTCTTTTATATTATATATATATACCATGATCTTCTTTTTCTCTCATATAAGCTTCGCGCTCTCAAACAAAAATCCAAAACCATTCTCCAACGAGATTTTAAGGGCATGGATCTGGAACGTCTGAGAGAGGATATCGGTCGCGTAGATTGGTCACAAGTTTGGTCCGCGAACAACATTGATGTGAAAGTTGATACGTTCACACATACACTCACAAACTTATTTGACATTCATGCCCCCACCAGACCGGTGCGAGTAAGACATCTTCCGGCACCTTGGCTTACACCTACCATCAAATGTATGATGAGAAAGAGAGACAGGGCTAAGGCAAGATACAAGAAAGAGCCTACTGATGAAAATCTTGTCGCTTATAAAAAACTCCGTAACGTTTGCAACAGGCAGTGTAGGGATGAAAAACGCCGCTATATTCACTCATCCCTTCAAAACAGGACATCCCTACAAACATGGAAATTTCTTAGGTCTCTTGGCGTGGGCAAATCTTCTACTTCTATTAATGCACCTCTTGATTTAAACACTTTAAATCGTCACTTTTCAGAACCACCTGTTATTCTCGAGGATACCTCCAAACGATCATCACTTCTAACTTTGTCCAATACGCAACGACCAAACTGTATCCCTTTCTCTTTTTGTGAAGTTTCGGAGGGAGACGTTAAGAAAAGTATTTTGGCTATCTCAACAAAAGCTGTGGGCAGCGATGACATGAGCCTTAATATGATTATCCCAGTCTTAGAGGACATATTGCCAGTTATCACCCACATTATTAATTTTTCTCTGACAACAAATGTCTTTCCGACAGCATGGAAAAAGGCTCATGTTATTCCCCTTCCTAAAGTTGCTAACCCATCTTCTCTATCACAATATCGCCCTATTTCCATTCTTCCAATCTTATCTAAAGTACTAGAAGATGCTGTCCACAAGCAATTTTATTCTTATTTATCAACTAACAATCTTCTTGATCCATACCAATCTGGATTTCGTCCTTCACACAGCACCGTCAGTGCATTGCTTCATGTCACCGAAGATATTCGATTTGCGATGGACAACCAACAACTTACTGTTGTTGCATTATTGGACTTCAGTAGTGCCTTCAATTCTGTAGACTTTGACGTTTTACTTGGTACTCTCGGTGCACTTAACGTCTCCCCGCCCGCCATTGCATGGTTTGATTCCTATCTTAGAGATCGACAGCAGTGTGTTAAAGTAGAAAACACCTTTTCAGACTGGACTGCTTTAACTGCTGGTGTCCCACAAGGTGGCGTGCTATCCCCACTACTCTTCTCGGTATTTATAAGCCAAATCACGAAAGTAATTTCTTCATCCTACCATCTGTATGCGGACGATTTGCAAATATATCGACATTTTGTGGTATCTGATATTCATTCGGCTATACAGTTGTTCAATACCGACCTGGAAGCAATTGCAAATTGGGCTAAGTCATTCGGGCTACTAGTTAATCCCTCAAAATCACAAGCTATGATTATTGGTAGTAACAGGTTAATTGCGAAATGTAACTCTTTTCCAAATATTTTTTACAATGGCATCAGTATACCCTATTCTACTAAATCTAAAAACTTGGGTCTAATCTTAGACAGTAACTTATCCTGGACTGCTCACATAAATGAAGTGAGTAAGCGCATTCACTTCTCATTCCACTCTCTCAGACGTCTCCAGAACTTTCTTCCTCTCGCTACTAAAGTTATGCTTAGTAACACTCTGCTTCTTCCTATTCTCGATTATGCCGACGTATGCTGTATCGACGCGAATGAGGAAATCTTAAATAAAATTGAACGACTCCAAAATCTAGCCATTAGGTTTATCTTTGGCCTAAAAAAATTTGACCATGTTACTGAGTATCGCAACCAACTCAAATGGCTCCCTATTCGCTTTCGACGTAATGTTCATATTCTTTCGTTCCTCTACAAGATCCTTAAAGATCCAACTTCCCCTGCTTATCTTCGTTCCCGCTTCCAAGTCCTTCCCGCTAGACCTCGTCCTCTTCGCCAGTGCATTACCAAAACGCTAGTTCTTCCTACTGCGCGTACTATTTTCTTCTATAATTCTTTTTCTTATCGTGCTGCACAATTATGGAACCAACTACCCTCTCATATCCGTGAGAGTCCGTCTGTCACTTCATTTAAAAAAAGATTAAAAGGCCACTATTTATCGATCATCACGTAGCTATCTATGTATGTTTATGAGTATGAATAAGTACATTTGTGTGTATGTATGTATGTGTAGCTATTTGTATGTGTGTAGGTATAAATATATGTGGATATATGTATGTGTGTATGTATATATGTGTGTGTGTGTATGTATGTGTATATATGTATATAGATATAATGTATTATATTTTGTATATATTTATAGATTTGTGGATTGTGTATGATGTGTAGACTATGCAGCAGTCTATATGGTAGTAATGTTCTTCATATAATATGTATACTTTGCTATCCGATATTTTACAAACCATTCCACAGCACAGGTTAGCTGGAAGAGATCTCTTAAAGAGATAAGCTCGCCTTTGCATAACTATATTATGTATACTGCCTGTACTGTGTAATTTATATGCAATAAAGAATAAAGATATTCCATTAAAATTGTACGAAATGAAAAGCTACTTACCTATTTACTCATCAGTTATTTATTTTTAATAAGGAAAAAACACAGTGATAGAAGGAAAACAGCAAAACTAACTATTCCCGGAAAAATGATGAGATCCCACGAGTAAAAGCCGTATGGTAAAGTTTATACTACATCTGCAATGTTAAATAAAATACGACTCAGCTGTGCATTAAATAAAATACTTTTTAGGTTAATTACTTTGATTAACTTGAGGACATAAAATTATTTTAAAATATATTCATTTGGGGGATATTCCCCCAAATCTGAATTACTTAACTTTATGGGGTGTAAGTAAATCCATCTTTGAGCCTAAGTCTACCAGCATGGGGTGCACCCTGCTCATTCACAGACAATTCCCTTAAGGGTTGTTGTGTTCTTGCGAGTGAGCGAGGTCACCAGAAAGGAAGAAGTTGCTGCATTGGCATCGAGAGTGGCGGAACGCAAGCGATATTTCATGTAACGACCGCTAATAGGGCTACGGTAACTCTATAAATATCACGCGATATACAGAGTGCATCTATACCTATCAACTATGATCGGCCGAACACCATATTAACTACACCTTGCATATTTCGTACGTCCAGCACTAGTTATTTATGCATACAAAGCTTTTATCGCATATCAATCTCGGCTATAAATAAGTTTGAATAACAATGATAGCCAAGAATATTACGGAACAGCGTCATTATGGATATTAGCGTAATATGCAGAAACCTGAGGCCGATAGTAAGATTTACGATAAGTTTAAGGGGCTCCCTGCTCTAACATTAGCGCCTCGTTGAATATTTTATACATACTTACGCCCGTGACTTCATACGCGCGTATCCTGGTATCCCGTATGAATTTTAAAAAAATCTTTGTATACATCTGGATCTTATGAAGATCCTACGTGCTAAATTTGGAATCTCTTCGTGACGTTTATTTATAGATTAGATTTTTTTTAATAGATTTAATGACAGCAAAAGTAAGCATTTTTTTTTATTATATCTGGTTTAAAACAAGCCAACAGTCCGCTTGATATGAGGAGGTTACCGTAGTTTATAAACGTTCGCAACATCAAATATCGCTTCCGTAACGTCTTCTTGCCAATACAGTAACGTATTTCTGCCTGATAATCTCACTCACACACAGGAACACAACAATTTTCAAGGAAATTGTTGTTCCTGTGGTATTCTGTAAGGTGGAGGTACTTCCCAAGACCAGTAAAAGATATTCTGTGGCTGGTCTGCCTTGGGAAGCACTTACTCATAAAATACCACACAGAATACGTTGTGCTCTGGACCAGACCCTCGTTTGACAACCGACAAAGTGAATCACGAAAAAATAACTGTTGTATAATGTGGCAATTGGTAAGTAATTAGTTTTAAATGTTTCTCAAGTGTTTATTAATAATCAAAAACTACTTAACCAATTATAAAAATTATTTCGCCGATAGAAAGCTGTAAGTAATTAAAGTCGTGGCAGATCACTAGTAACCTATTTTGACAGTACAATGAAAGTAGTAGTATTTTGACAGTACAGTAAATGGACTATAACCTTTAGATATATAGTAATATGTAGGTACTTTCCAAAGGGTCTATGTATCATAAGTATGTATTTACAAAAAAAAATGTGTTTAATTTACGTATGTTTATCAGTTGTCTAGTACTCATAACACAAGCTTCGCTTACTTTGGGGCTAGATGGAGCTTTGTATTTGTCTGACAATATTTATTTATTTATTTAAAGGGTAGTAATAAACAGAGCATCTAAAATTGTGAAACTGGGCGACTATTATACTGACTTGGCGACTAAAGTTGATATAAAACATACTAAACCTAATCTAACCTAGTATTTCTGTGGCTAATTTAGCTCTTTTGTGGCTCATATTATTATTTTTCCTTTCCAAATAAAGAAGGTCAATTTATGCTCCTAATTTTTTTTATTTATTTATTTGTCTTGCCAATAATTGTTTACACTATTAAATGTCTAACAATTACTTACAGGCTAGCTAACTATTTGCACTTGCTATATATATACCAGAATGCGGAAGTTGTCTAAAATACAAAATTTTAATAAAACAGATTAGTTTAATACATCAATAATATTCGTAAATAGGTTCACTACATAACCCAACCTGTGAAAAATGAACAAGAACAGATCTATAAAAATAATAGAATATCACTCTTAATAATATTTACGTTTGATAGGATATTTTGATTAAACTGTTAAACCACTTTCCTAGCCAACGGTACCTATTGACTTATACAGTCAATATCTAATATGGGATATGAATAACTTATGAATAAACAGCCTGATATAACTCGGTAGTCCGTACCACATAAACTTGGACACGACTAGTTTGAATATCCAATATGGGAACATGGGCCGATCCGCATTCCGAATATTAATAAGATGGATGGACGCTACGAGTTGGAAAAAGATTTTTTGTGCATTATAGAATAATAAACTACGTAGATTTTGTGTTTATAACATTATTATTTTTTAAATAGTTGTTAAGTTAAATATTGTAGGCCAGCATGGCAGCGACTGACAAGACATCAAGGTTTCTTGTCCGTTGCCGATGCGATTGGGTCTTCTCTTTTCGCTTACCATCAGGCGAGACGGAGCCAATATGCTGAGCTAATATAAAAAAAAATGTTGATAATATTTATAATATTCTAGCGAGTTGGCCAACTCGCTAGAATATTATAAATATTTTAAAAATGGAAAACGTCACCTCACTTGGTGGGGTTCGAAACTACGATCTTTCGATAACCGGTCTAGTGTTATTCCCAAGAGAGCTACCAATAACGTTCAGCCCCCTCCTTCTCCTTCCCTAGATCCGACGAATTGGAGATACCGACGCAATCATCGGTCAATAAAATATAATAGCTAAGCTTTATCATTCTTTTCTCAAGAGCCTTGTTTGTCAGTGAGCAGGGTGCATCACGTACGGGAAATAGATATTTTCCCATGACACTACCAGTAGAGTCACGGGAAAGAAAAATTTCCCATGACACTACTGATAGTGCCAAGCAGTAGTGCCAAGGGCAATAAAGGGACGTGAAGTTGGCTTTAATTCAAAGATGTAGCGGAACCGAATCTTTAGAGCCAAAGCCAACCTCACCTGCTCGTGGCACACCCTGCCGACTAGTGAAAGAGCTCTGGCAAAAGCGAGGTAGGTTACAGCGTATTTGTAAGCTGACCGAATGGCAACTGCCTACTACTTCACAGAATACCGCAGCCAAATAACAATTCCCGTGAAGGTTGCTTTGTTTCTGCGAGTGAGTGAGATCACCAGAAAGGAAGGAGTTATTGCCTTGGCAGCGGGGGTGATAGCGTAGGAGTGTATTTCATGTTGCGAGTATTAATATGGCTACGGTAACCGCTTCAAATCAGGCGTGCCCTATGTTTGTTTACCACCCGAAATGGTAAAAAAAATATTTGAGTTATCTGTCAAAGTTCAGACTCCCTAAAAACTCTTTTACATCTAAACATAGTCCAGCGTGTGATAACACTTATCTTTCCATCTCTTTAGCTTCTAAAAAAGTGAAAAAGCTAGTTTACATGCTGAAAAAGATACTTTATCAGCAATTAACCGAAAAGCTCGAAATGCTCTGAGCGTTATTAAAACGGAGCCCAAAGGCGGGACACTGAAATATTACAACAAAATTATATTTCATTAATAATTTGCTAGATTGAAATAGAACACTGAACATTAGTCTTTGTAAACTAACTTTTCGGTGAAAACAGATAGCTATCTCTCTAACTTAAAACATAACATAAGGCTCAATTTACACCATCGCGAAATGGAATAGAAGAGACTTTTTGCGACGAAATTGTTCAAAGCATAATTATTTTTATGTCAATTGCATAACTTATAAACCTAAATATGAGCTAAAAAGGTCAAGCGTTTTCCGTATCATGGCGCATTCTCGAGAATTTCCCTGGCTACGGATCGTATTTAAGTTTACAACATGTTATACAATTTATTTTTTATTTTTTTTATTATCTTTTATTTTTTTTTAAAGGGGCTTATATCTGTTCTAGATATGCCAGCCCCATTGTACCCTAATCCAAGAGACTCAGTGATGAGATGCGGTAATTAAGTCAAAAAACATTCTTGCCCTCACTGATGTAGGATTAGTCAATATACATTGAGCCAATCCTACATCGTTGATGTTCAATTTTAATTTTCTCATCAGTGAATCTCTGTTTTGTTTGTACTTGACACACTCTTCACAATTAGGCGAGTCAGTTTTTTTCATGAGAAATCCAAATTTTCTTGATGGATAGTGTCCCGAACGTAGCCTCATTGCCAGTTTTATAGTGGTTCTTCCCATTCTTATATTATCGAACCACGGTAGACGAAGAGGTTGGTCTTGTATGGTCTTATACCAAATTCCTTCTTCTAACGATCGTTGGTCAAAATATTCTTTCCAATTACAGTAAACTATTTTTTTGAATTTTGTAAATATTTCTAAATAGTGCGGCGCAATATCTAATTCTAATCCTGTTAAAATGGCTAATTTTGCTAAACGGTCAACCTCTTCGTTACCTCTTAAACCTATATGTCCAGGAACCCATTGCAATCTCAGAACAGTATCACTTTGATTAAGTTCGTCCAATATTGCCAAAATATTATAGGCTATCGATACGCCTCTGTTTCCAGAGGCGCACTGAGCCAAGTGGTGAAGCGCACTTCTACTATCTGTAAATATTACACATTTTTTTATTCCTTGATATTTTACATATAATACCGCTTCTAAAATTGCAACTAGTTCAATGGACATCACTGATAAGTATGAATCGACTTTAAATCCCTTCGATACACCTCTAGTACAATCAAAATATGCAGCACCCGCTCCACTAGTACTCTTTGACCCATCAGTATATATCATGTGCCAACTAAGATAATGTTCATGAACTTCCTCGACTACTTCGAACATAAGAATATTAGGGTCATACGATACTTTGGCTCTTTTAACTGAATTTAGATGCAAATGAATGCAATGAGTTTAAATGCAAGTATTTAAACGAAACATGTCCAGACACGGCGATGAATAAATATTGTTTGTTTTCGTATCTTCATAGCATATTGTAACTAGTGGTTTTTTCTTTTTTCCCCAATACCTGATGTGACAGAGAGCACTAAGTTCATCAATTAAGGCCACGCTTACATTGTCCGACCAAGATTGACATCTTAAACAAAACTTGTACGCTAAATACAATCTTCTTATATAAAGAGGAGGTATACTGAGCTCACTTTCCATGACGTGGATAGGTGAGCTTCTTATAAATCCGCCTATAACCCTCAAAGACTGATTTTGAATTTTGTCCAGCTTATAAAGATGTGTTTTCGCACTATTGTCGTATAGAAAACAACCATAATCTAGTCTGCTTCTCACCAAGGCAATATATAATTTACGAATGTGTGTTTGATGTACACCCCAGGATGATCCTGCTAATACTTTTAATAAATTCAATTATACAATTGGCATAAAGTTCATTAGGTACGCTATATACAATTTCGTTGCAAAAAGTCGCTTCCATTTCATTCTGCGGCGGTGTAAATTCAGCCTAAGCATTTTAATTACTTATCTGTATGTTTTAATGGTTGTACTTTTTCAGATATTGGAGAGACGGAGCGACGACCGCAGCTGGAGTAGAGACGGACAAAGTAGCCACGGCAGTCGCGTGCATTTAGTAACGGTAGTGGGTGGGTGCCGGCCGGCCGTGGTTTGCATGAACTAATTAGTGGCGGAAGTACGCAAAGTAGTGTAGATAAAATTGCTTGTTTTAATAAATAAATAAATATTTCTGGACAAATTAGACCCAAACTAAGCAAAGCTTGTACTATGGGTACTAGATAACAATACTGATATTATACTTAAATACATTTTTTAGGGTTCCGTACATGAAAAGGAAAAACGGAACCCTTATAAGATCACTTTGTTGTCCGTCTGTCTGTCTGTCTGTCTGTCTGTCAAGAATTTCTATGTCGAGAATGCGTGGAGGTATCAAGCTGAAATTTGAACTGTATACTCAGGTCTACGTTCCCATGAAGTTGTAAAAAAATCAAACTGCTAAGTTTACGTAAAAAAAGTTACGGCCGTTTATTCAGCAAAAAACGCATATTTCGACACATTCTCAAGGGAATCAAAACCTATAAGGTACTTCCCGTTGACCTAGAACTATGAAATTTGGCAAGCAACATCGTTATAGACTACAGGTACAGGAATAAATCTCAAAACTATACATTTGTAAATAGATCTTAAAAAATAGGGGGTCTATATTTTTTATAGGGTGTCGAAATTTCAAATTGAAACTACTAGTTCAAATGGGGTATCATATGAAAGGGCTTGATGTACACATTGCAAAATATATTTTATTTATTTTTTTCGACGCATTATTTCTTATTTATAATGAAAAATATCAAATTTAATAATGATACTACGTACGGAACCCTCGGTGGGCGAGTCCGACTCGCACTTGTCCGGTTTTTTTTATAACTACATACATGTAATACATAGAAAACACCCATTAATGTTTTTTTATACTACGTCGGGTGGCCAACAACTATACTGTAGCCATATATAACGCTCTCAATATGAATCATAGATCGCGTGCCGCCTCCACTGCCAACGCAGCAACTCCTTTCCTGGTAACCTAATTCACACTAACGCAACAACTCTCAAGGAAACTGTTATTTGATTGCGGTATTCTGTGACGTGGAGGTACTTCTCCAATTCGCACAGTTCGTGACCATCTTGGCTCCAATTTGTGAGGAAGAATTTCCCATTTAAACTTCATCACGCTGCTATGGGTTGTCAGAGGCCAGTGTTTTCAAGCCACCAAAGGCCACTGACTTGGCTTAACGATTTCATATCATGACAACAGCCGGGGCTCGTTAATGTCCTTCGAAGCATGGAAGAGAGAAGAGAGTTAAGTAAACCCACCCATTATGGCATGTCAGTACATGCCATTAACGTTGTTTAACTTGCGTGATACGTTGTTTACGTGATGTTGCGTTGACACGCGCAACATCACTATCAAGCTCCTTGCTCCTTATCAAGGACATTGTAAAAATATATTAACATTTTTTTAGTTTCGCTTATGCTATAAGATCATCATCATCATCGCAGCATTTAGATTATCCTCTTCAGGATATATGCCTTCTCCAAATCATTCCATCTTTGTCTCTCCCTTGCCACTTTCATCCAGTCGCGGCCTGCGTGATCCTTGATATCATCCACTCAACGAAGAGCGGTGCGGCCTCTGCCCCGGGTATTTGCCCATGGTCGCCACTCCATGACTCTGCTGGTCCACCGATCCTGATCCATTCTGGCTACGTGTCCTGCCCACTTCCACTTTTGCTTTCTTATAGTATGTACGACATCCCTGACCCTGGTCCGTCTCCGAATGCACTCGTTCGGAATTCGATCGAGCAGCGTTATTCCTAACACCGCTCTCTCCGTCGCTCTTTGTGCTGCTCGGAGGTTCTCTATTTAAGTTCAATATTTATTTGCCACCCGATGTGGTGTAAGAAATGCTAAAGTATAACCAAATATCGGACACACATACGAACTCAGAGGCAGGGCCATCTTAAATCGATTGAAAGCCCTGGGCAGTTTAGAATGGAGCCCCTGTGGCATGTCATAACCAAGAAGTTTTATGGAAGTAGATAAAAGGATTCGAAACAAAAACTTTAACTAGGCAAATAAGATTTTAATGTCTTATTTGCCATATGCCTGACTCTCTTATTGCCAAGAGGGAAAGTCAAATACCAAAAGCTTTCTACTTCTACTAATTTCTTTTGATTGAATTCGTTGTGAGTTCCAAGGTAACCGTAGTTTTACCCCTGGGACTGTAGTGGACATCATTGTTCATTGCCTTTTTTGGTCAATTTGGTCGCTGCCGTTAATCCTGGCTGACACAGGAGGCAAAATATGTGCCAAATTCAAGATACAATAAGCATCGAGCCAAACAATGCCGTGGAGCCCCATCGCTCCAGAGAACATATGTGTATATTACATTATACCATCCGTTGAAAGCTAGAAAATATAAAAAAGACATTTTTTGCTCCAACTTCTAACATTATGGCACGTATTTAGAAAAAACACTGTTAAAATGCTTCCTAGGGTGTCATTATAAAGTTTATTTTAGGTAAATACAGGGTAAACACGAGGAAATAGCGGACTTTAATGGTATTAAGCGACATGAAAACATATTTAAACGCACAAATGATTACATGGTATTGGACAATGTTTTCACGATGTAGTAATTTGTATCTATATTTGTATTTTTATTAATAAACTAGCTGACCCGGCGAACTTCGTACTGCCTAACAGCCAATGAATGTCGTGTTACTTACTACCTGAACTAAATTTATGATTTTATTGAAGTAATACAATGAATATAAAATAAATACATATACAAAAAAATATATATATAAAAATTGACATTGTCTGACATATGTCGAGGTGAGGCCTTTTAACCCATATGTGTTGTATAATTATTAGAATAAGAACTTTAATTATCAGTGATCGGAATAGGTAGAGTGATTTGTTGTACTTGCGTCATGCTGTCATAATATGGGCATGCCTTTTTAATGAACTGTTATCGAAAAATTTCGGCATTTCGGGATTTCATTAAGTATTATTTAGGTCGTGATTTAGTAGTCATTGTATTTGAAATTAGAGGTTACCATTTTTAAGTAGTACTTTAACGCAACGCACTTTTAAGGAGTACTTTATTAAATTTCACATACATATGGCAAATATGTATGTGAAATTAAAAAAAAAACTGATTGATTAACTGAATCCTATGTTTACACTTAGCATAAAGCAACCGCAACCCCAAAGAATTAAAGCCTCAATAGTTTTGAAATCCCGAAATCCCGGAGGTATGTCCATATTAATATCAGCGTTTGAGATTATTGACCCTAAATCACTCTACCTATTCCGATCACTGTTAATTATTGTTACTGTTAATATATTTTTTGTTTCTTTATTGTGTATATATATTTATTTCTGGGTTAATAACTGCTTCTTCTTCTTTTTCGATTCGACCTCACGAGCCTCTGAGATGAATGTCTGACCGGATATTGAATGTGACGTAAGACAAAATGTCCTGTCTACATTATATAAAGTATGTACTTCCTGTCCAGGTGGCATCGCCGTATAACGCCCTATATAAGGAGATTTGCAAACTTTATCTGTTTGTAATAAAGGCGTTAACAAAGATTATTCTTTGTGAAGTCGCAGTATTATGATTGTCCAATAAAGGCCAAGTGCAGTCTTGATACTAAGTTCTTGAATATGCACCGGCTGTTACGGAATTGCATCTACAATATTCCATCCAAGCATGATCCTCCAATATCACTTTTCAATAGCGAAAATTGGGCTATCGATTCTTTCAATTCGAGTGTGAGTCAAGTGAGTTAGTGCACGTGGTGCACTGACTCACTAACGAGGCACTGGCATAAGAGAGGTATGGCTAGCGTAATGGTAAGCTGCTTGACTGGGGAAGTGACTCCATCTCAGAGAAGATCACCAAATAACAATTCCTTTGAGGGGTGTTGTTAAATGAGTTGCTGCGTTGGCAGCGTGGGTGGCGGTGGCGTAAGCGATATTTTGCTATGTTTCATGTTTTGATTTGCGAGCGTTTATATGGATCTGGTAACAGCTTCACATCAGGCGGGCCGTACACTTGTCTGCTACTCGAAGTAGTATAGTAGTTTCACAGGAGACTACAGCACGGGTGTCTTCAAAAAGGGCGTGAAGAGGTTTTTAAAGGCTCGGCAATATCTGTGTTTTGCTCCTGGTGTTACAACATTCATAAGCTGCGGTAAATGTTTTCCATCAGGCGGGCCGTGTGCTTGTTTACCACTTTAGTGGTATAAAAAACAACAAAAAAATACCAGCCAAGTGCCAGTCGGTTTCTCGCGTACGAAAGGTTCCGTACCATTATCTACAAAAACGGCAAAAAAATCACGTTTGTTGTATGGGAGCATCCTTAAATATTTGTCTTATTTTTATTAAATATTTGTCTTATTATTATTAATTATTTATTTTTAAAGTGAATATAAAACTAAATATTATGTGAGTATTTTAAGCGTCTACCTATTGCCGTTATAAATTGCGACCAAAAACGAGCAAAAAAAAAATCACGTTTGTTGTATGGAAGCCCCCTTAAATATTTATTTTATTCTGTTTTTTAGTATTTGTTGTTATAGCGGCAACAGAAATACATCATCTGTGAAAATTTCAACTGTCTAACTATTACGGTTCATGAGATACAGCCTGGTGACAGACGGACGGACGGACGGACGGACGGACAGCGGAGCCTTAGTAATAGGGTTCCTTTTTACACTTTGGGTACGGAACCCTAAAAATCACGTTTGTTGTATGGGAGCCCCCTTAAATATTACTTTAATTCTGTTTTTTAGTATTTGTTGTAATAGCGGCAACAGAAATACATCATCGGTCAAAATTACAACTGTCTAACTATCACGGTTGATGAGATACAGCAAGGTGACAGACGGACGGACAGCGGAGCCTTAGTAATAGGATTCCTTTTTACCCTTTGGCTACGGAACCTTAAAAAGTAGTAGAAGTACTCAGCACGCCTATAGATCAATATTTCGAACTCGTTATCTCTGTCGCCGATATAATCTCAATGGAACGAATAATACTGAAAGTTTTCGTAGAAATAGTTGATATCGATAACTAATGAGCTTCATTTTAGACCCCGAGAGATATAACTTGAGATATTTTATTTCTAGTAGACTCTGGAGATAATTAAATTGTATATTACTATTATTCTAATTAATATGTATTAAATTTACAGAACTGGGGGCACGGCAGTGCTGGCGGGGGCACTGCCGCGATGCCGTGCCCGTATATATTTAATACATAAAAGATTTTTAATATTGATATGGTCGCTATAAGATTTTGTTAGGTTAGCTAATTACGTAATAACTGAAGGCAGACGGTCCCATAAGTAGGGACTGAATAAATTAACCGACTTGGTTACATGATTCTCATAACTTTTACGGTCGAAGATCTGAGTTGCGAGACTTGGTTTTTATACAAGTTATGATTTTGATGGCATATTGTATTACAATATAATAAGAAGCTACAATAAATCATTTATAATTTTCCAACATTTGTTTGCATAAATCGCTGTTTAAATCTCTAGCTTCAACATGACGTAAAATCTATTAAACTTCTCATCATCACCCTGTGTCTATCCACTGCTGGATATAGGCCTTCCCCAATATATTCCACCAAATACGATCCTCCGCCTTCTGCGTCCAGCCATCAGACTATCTAGGAAGAGGCCGTCCAACGGGCGAGGTAGGGTAGCGTAATTGTAAGCTACCCGACTGGGGAAATACCTCCACCTCATAGAAGTCTGCAGCCAAATAACAATTACTTTGAGGGTTGTTAGTTACTAAGAGTGAGTGATGTCACCAGAAAAGAAGGAGTTGCTGCATTGGCAGCGGGGGTGCGATATTTCATGTAGCGAGCGATATTTCACGTCGCGAGCGTTAAAATGGCTACGGTAACCGCTTCACAACAGGTGAGATGCATGCTTGTCCCGACGTAGTATTAAAAAAAAACCGGCCATGTGTTAGTCGGACTCGCGCACGAAGGGTTCCGTACCATTATTTATAAAAACTCTGCCTTATCTCTGCGTCGTAAGGTTCAATAGCGAACGGCGTGTTTCGGTACAAGCGACATCTAGCCTCTGGTAATGTACTACACAATTCTATTCGTCTTCAACAAATCAAGCGTCTCTGAGCTAGGCCGCGGACGGACAGACGGACACGGCGAAACTATAAGGGTTCCTTGTTTACTACGGAACCCTAAAAATGGACCTAAAACTGTGAAAATAATTGTCTGCCTCCCGACGTAGAAGAAAAAAAAAGCTGTTTACAGCATTCCTAGTCAGAATCGCAGACAAGAAAAGATAAAATCACCAATCAGAAAGAAATATTAAACCAGATTAACACGTAGTCTGCTAGCGCATTTCAAACAGAGTAAAAGAATATCTTAACACAAAAATAAAACAAATAGTTAAACTCGATAAAGTCGAGACAAATTTATTGTGGAAACGATAAAATAGGGATGAAATTGCTGGTTGGCGACGGGAAGATGGGGTGAAAGTGCAACGGTGTTTGAAGAGTTCACAATCCATGATATATCGCTCATTTGGTGCAACAATGCCACAATTAAATTTAAGTACATGTATTTTCAATTCAGGCAGTCGAAAAAAGTATTTTTCAAAGGCAGTCAACATGGTAGGAATGTTTATTACTGCATAGTAACGGGACGGGGGCACATCTCACATATCTACTACGTTTCCTGTATATGCCAGGAGGGCGATCACCAAAAAGGCAATAAACAATGAAATCCACAAAAGATTGCCCCTTCTGTGGATGTGGATGTTCCGTGTGTGTTCTTCATGCGTATGCCCGGCTGACTTGACCATTGAAGTTGGTCACATTTTTTTTTTTCAAAAAATAACTTATTACATAAAGAAATCGAGTTGCTAAACAAGTCATCATAAACTTAATTAAAACTTTAAGAAACTGACAAAAGGAAGTTTCCCAATTAATGTCTGAGCTAATTGAATTTCGTTCTTTTTTTTTTCAGGTAGTTGTTACGTTGATAGTTCTTTTTTTTTTTTTTTTTTTTTTATACCACCAGTGTGGCAAACAAGCATACGGCCCGCCTGATGGAAAGCAGTTACCGTAGCCTATGAACGCCTGTAACACCAGAGGCATCACACGCGCGTTGCCGACCCTGTAAAAACCTCTTCACGCCCTTTTTGAAGAACCCCATGCTGTAGTCCCCTGAGAAAACCTCGACAGGCAGTTCATTCCACAGCTTGACAGTACGCGGGAGAAAACTTCTCTGGAACCGCACAGTACGTGACCACTTAGGCTCCAATGTGTGAGGATGAATTCCCTGTCGATGGCGAGCGGTGCGACTGTAGAAGGAGGCCGTTGGCATCATATCAAACAACTCCTCTGAACACACCCCATTGTACAGACGGTAGAACACACAAAGGGACGCAAAATCTCTTCTCAGACTTAACGGTTCTAAACCGTCTGTTAGTTTGGGATCATCGACAATCCTCACAGCGCGCCTTTGAATCGAGTCACAAGGTGCAAGCTGGTATCTAGGCGCTCCCGCCCATAGATGGCAACAGTACCCCATATGCGGCCGTACTTGAGCTTTGTAAAGCATAAGTCTCTGCCGCGGATTGAAGTACTGCTTCGCCCTGTTGAGCACACCTAGTTTCTTCGACGCCAGCTTGACCTTCCCCTCCAGGTGACAATGAAACTGGACATCGCTGGAGATTTCAACTCCAAGAATCCCAATGTTTTTGGCGATGGTAAGGGGTGTGTTTAGGAATTGAGGAGCCACAGCAAAAGGGGTTTTCTTAGCGGTGAACGCGCAGACTTGTGTCTTAGTGGGATTGAAATGAACCAGGTTCGTTCGCCCCCAATCGGACACACTATTCAGTGTGCTCTCGATCTTCGACACAAGCTGTTCGCGGCTCTCCTCCACCAGAGAGCGGGGAATATTAGCGCGGCCCGTATAATAAGCATCCCCGGTGCTGTCGTCAGCATAGCAATGAATGCTGTCAATGGACAACATATCATTGATATGCAGCAAAAACAGCGTCGGGGACAATACCGAGCCTTGCGGGACGCCAGCATTAATGTCCATGCTATCGGAGCAACTGCCATCTACAACGGCTCTAATGCTTCTGCAGGACAAGAAGCTAGCGACCCATTCGCATAAACCCTCTGGTAAACCGTATGCAGGCAACTTCGAAAGAAGACCACGGTGCCAGACCCGATCGAACGCCTTCGCCATATCAAGACTGACAGCTAATGCCTCACCTTGACTCTCCACGGCTGAAGCCCAGCGATGTGTAAGATACACTAGAAGATCACCAGTCGAGCGTCCATGGCGAAAGCCGTATTGATGGTCGCTGATTAAGTCGTGCTCTTCTAGGTATTTCAGGAGCCGGTTGTTAATAACGCGCTCCATTACCTTGGAGAGAAGGGAGGTAACAGCGATAGGCCTGTAATTCGATGGGTCTGATCTGTCACCCTTTTTGGGCACAGGGTGCACGTTCGCAGTCTTCCACGACGACGGTACCTGCCCGGTGGAATAAGAGAGCGCGAAAAGGCGCGTAAGAACAGGACACAACTCAGGTGCACACAGCTTTAACACCACTGCCGGAATGCCATCTGGCCCACTCGACTTATGAACGTCAAGGGATAGCAATGCCCGCCGAACATCTCGTTGAGTAAATGAGATTTCCGGCATGGAATTACCACACCGCGGGATGGAAGGCGGTGCGGCGTCCCCGTCGTTCAAAGTCGAGTTTGAGGCAAAGAGATTCCGCAATAGATCGGCTTTCTCCTTTGCACTGTGGGCCAGACTACCATCCGGTTTTCGGAGTGGTGGAAAGGACGACTGACAAAAGTTGCCCTCGGCAGCCTTAGCAAGCGACCAAAAAGCACGGCTCCCAGATGGGTGCTTAGCTAGGCGCTCACCAATCCTGCCGATGAACTCAAACTTTGCCCTGGCAATTACTCTCTTACTGAACCTCGAGGCAGCATTGAACTCCCGTTTCAAGTCGGAAACACCAGGATCTCCATTAATACGAGCCGTGGTCCAAGCCTCATATGCAGCTTGCTTGCGAAATTTAGCTTCTCTGCAAGACCGATTAAACCACGGCCGCTTCTTAGCACCTGAAGTAGCCACCCGCCGGTTTGGAATAAATAATTCCATCCCAGCCAAAATCGTCTCCGCTACATCAGATGCACAGGTGTCTATATTTTCCGACCCGAAACAAAGCCGCCTCCACGGGTACGATGCGTAAAATTCACGCAGTCCATCCCAGTCTGCTGACTTATAGTGCCACATACGACGCCATCCGGTATACCGGGGTGGGTCAGGGCTTGCACATGGCACTTGGGTCCGGATGAGGCAGTGGTCCGACGAGCCAAGAGGCGCATCCACCGAGACTGTATACCCATCCGGATGTGTGGTCAGCAGAAGGTCCAGTAGAGAGCTAGTATGGTCCTCTATATCTGGTATTCTCGTTGGAGAATGCACCAGCTGTGAGAGACCATAGGCCAGAGCAAAATCATGAACAGACCTCCCCGCGAAGTCAGTGGACCGAGAGCTGAGCCACTCGGCATGGTGGGCATTGAAGTCTCCCAAAATCACTAACTCCGCGGAGGGGTACTTCTCAATGACTTTGTCAGTCGCCAATTGCAGGTGCTCGATCAACCGAGTTGTGTCTGCATCACCGCTATGAGACCTGTAAAGGCACGCGTAGATACGGGTGCGGCCGCCCTGATCCACGCGTACCCACAACACTGACAGGTCCCTGTCTTCAAGGCCGTGAAGACGTCGACAGCAAATATCGTCCCGGACGTACATACATACCTCGGCTCGACGTACAAAAGAATGTTCAAGTTTGTACCCGGGGTATAATAAGTAAGAAGTATCGGCCGGGCAAGATATTTGCGTCTCCGTTAAAAAAAGGAGGGTCGGCTTTGCAGTTTCGAGGTGCTGGTGAACTGCATTTATGTTTGTGTGAAGTCCTCTGACGTTACAAAAGTCCACGTCGAATGTGGATGAGGACGCCGCTGAAAAAACCTTCTTTTTTTTGTTCCTGGCCATTAAAAGGGGGTAAGAGGATTTTGAGAGAAGTTATTTCACTGACGGCGCGAGGGACAAGAAAAGCGCGGTGTCTACCCCCGCAGCACAGTGCAGGTAGTGCGGTTTGCTAGCGCGGCGGGCGGAAGGGCCCCCGGTCCCCCCCTGCTGCAGCAGCCGGGTCCACTCCGGTCTCCTCCTCCGGCACGACTACTACAACAGGGACTTTTCACAAGTTGGCGGTTCAGCCTCCCGGGGCGGAGATTAGGTGATCCCCGGGTTCGGGAACCCTACTAACCTGCGGGCGGCCAGCGGACAGCCGTTTCACCGGGTCTCCCTGACCGCCGCGCCAACACGCCGCGCCTACACCGCTAGCGGCGGTTCGACAGCCGCTGGTCCCTCTGCCGTCAGCATAACAACTCCTCTAAAACAGCCCTGGTGACCTAGTTAACTCGCAGGAACACGGCATAGCCATTATGGCTGCGGTTTTTTGCCAGGTGGAGGTACTTCCCCAGTCGGATGCTGGCCAAGCCTGGAGCGAAAGGCCACACTATGCCCCTCCCCCATCTGACAAGTAAAAGATAAGCACAGTGTGATCCTTCACTGCGTCCTACCTCTCTTTCGCCATCGCCTCGTTAGCTGGTCGGCAGGGTGCACCACGTGCAGGTGAGGTTGGCTTTAGCTCGAAAGATGTTGATGAGCTACTTACACACACTCATAGTTCACACGCAGCATATGAAATGTCGCTCATGCGTGACTATTTCCGCTGCCGACACAGCATTTCTATTCCACAGTCCTTCGTCACTCACTTCCTTGCGTGAACACTGGGTTTTTTTTTTTTTTTTTTTATACTACTTCGGGTGGCAGACAAGCATACGGCCCGCCTGATGTGAAGCGGTTACCGTAGCCATATTAACGTTTGCAACATAAAATATTGCTCGAGCGCCGCCACCCCCGCTGCCATGCTGCGTTGGCAGCATGGCAGTGGATTGGCAGTTAGGATGGCTCCTTCCTTTCTTTCTGGTGACCTCACTCACTCACAGGAACACAACAACCCTCAAGGGAATTGTTATTTGGCTGCGGTATTCTATGAGGTGGAGGTACATTCCCCAGTCGGGTAGCTTACAATTACGCTCCCTACCTCTCTTTTCGCCAGAGCTTCGTTTGTCAGTCAGCAGGGTGCACCACGTGCAGGTGAAGTTGGCTTTGGTTCAAAGATCGTGATGAACCACTTACACCCCACTTACACCCATTTCTACTTTCATCGCCACTACACCTCTAGAAGTGAAGTGTTTTTGGGTGAGCCATACTTCTTGTAAGTACGAGTATAGTCTCTGAAAACCGCTTCACAAAAGGCGGGCGTACTTGCCAGTATAGATAAATTAAAAATAAATAGGAGCGTGTCTGTGTTATGGACATGGTATCTTACATGAATACGTGTAACGGGTGGTATCTTACATGAATACGTGTAACGGGTTATATCACGCAGCGAAACATTCTCAAAATGGCGGCGGTTCAGCTCTGCTGCGCACTTTCGTTGTACTCGTCGCTCAATGTAACCAATTCTTTGATACGTTAGCGTGTTGGCGTGAAAAATTTTAGACGTAGATGACAGGTCTTTTGCGTTGCAACTATGTAGGTAACAGGTGTGCCTAAAATATATTTGGTAAGCTGTTGTTCTAACCATCGACATCTATAGATCGCCTGATGATGCCTCGCGTAGACGCGAAACACGTGTCGCAGAGACGACCACGGCAGTCGGGGCGGCGGGACCGCGGCGGCACCGCGGCGGCACGGTTTTTCTGTTTCCGATGTTGGAGTTCTACAGAGATAGCAAGGTTATCCCCGGAGAATCATTAACAACCCAACACCGCCTTTTAGTCACAGTATACAAACTCCCGAAACCTCTTAAATATAGTCGAAACGTGATGCCAAAAATTAAGTGGAAACGACTACAAGAACCATGCGGTGAGTCATTAATAGCAGATTTAACAGTAAAGCTTAACTCTATGGAAGTAAAGTGCCTGACCGCAGAGGAGATGTGGACAGATTTTGAACAATTTTGTAGAACTCGCGCTGTGCATTACCTTGGGAGAATGAAACCCAAGCAAGGGCCATTTAACGAGACCAACTGGTGGCAAGACACCGTTAAAAACGCGGTATCAAGAAAGAAAGAATGCTTTAAAGTATGGCAGTCTACAAAAGAAGAAAGTCACGGGGACAGTTATAGAACAGCCAAAAAGGAAGCAAAAAAGGAGGTAGCGATCGCAAAAACCGCAGCTGATAGTGATCTGTATAAAAGATTAGAGTCAGCAAAGACAGACGTAGAAATACATAGAATAGCTAGAAGAAGAAACCAAAATACGAAAGATTTCAGCAAAGTAAAATATATAAAGGATAGTAATGGTACACTGCTAACTGATGACATAGACATAAATAAACGTTGGGTGGAATACTACCGACAACTACTTAATGTCACCCACCCGAGGAAAACGGATTTGGAAAAGCCGAAGCCTGTTCATGGACCACTACCGGCTATAACACCTCAGGAACTGAAAAGGGCGATAAAGCAGATGAAAAACCACAGAGCCACAGGACCAGATGAAATTCCAGCTGAAGTCTGGAAACAGCTTAAAGAAACAGGGATTACCTGGCTGCACAAACTGTTTAACAAACTCTTGCAAGGTGCTCGTATTCCTGATTCGTGGCGAAATAGCTTCCTGATGCCGTTTTACAAAGGGAAGGGAGACATCCGCGACTGTAATAACTATAGAGCAATAAAATTGATGTCGCACACTTTCAAACTTTGGGAGAGAATAATCAATAATAGACTAGTTGAAATTATTAAATTAACTCCGAATCAGTGTGGGTTTGTTGCGGAGAAAAGCACTTCAGATGCCATCCAAGCTGTCCGAATACTGCTGGAAAAGGCAAGAGCAAACAACGCCAATCTTCATATGGTCTTCATAGACCTAGAAAAGGCTTTCGATCATGTGCCGCGAGACCTTATTTGGGATGCACTAAGAGCACAAAATGTACCTGAACAATATATAACTTTTATACAGGACATGTACACTGGTGTTACAACTCAAGTCGTCAGCCCAGCAGGTATATGTGACAAGTTTAGAATCACAGTTGGCGTCCACCAAGGCTCGGCGCTTAGTCCGCTTTTATTTAATGTCACAATGGACTACATCACAAAACACTGCCAAAGACCAGTGCTCTGGAATATACTGTACGCAGATGATGTCGCTCTTATATCAGACTCGGTAAAAGACCTACAGAAGGATCTAAACGTTTGGTCGGAATCACTCGAAAATAACGGTCTAAAAATCAGTCGCAAAAAGACGGAGCAGATGTCGTGTATATTCGATGGACGCACAGATGCAGATCCACAGACGCAACTCTTCATCGATGGCACACCATTACCAATTGTCAATCATTTCAAATACTTAGGGTCTATCATTAGCAATGACGGCAAGATCGAACAGGATGTAACTCACAGAACAACCACAGGATGGATGAAATGGAGACAACTCACAGGCGTGATGTGCGATAAAAGAATGCCCATTAAACTAAAAGGAAAACTGTACAAAACAGCAATCAGACCTGCTATACTGTATGGTACGGAATGTTGGGCACCAACAAAACAACATCTATCAAAACTTCATACGACAGAGATGCGCATGTTGCGCTGGTCAGCGGGTGTCACGCTCCTGGACAAAGTACGAAATGCATACATCAGAGGAAGTTACAAAGTCGCTCCCATCATTGACAAGGTGAAGGAACGCCGCTTGCAATGGTATGGCCATATACTACGCCGTCCTACAGACCATATGGTAAACGTAGCCCTAAACTTACCAACGACAACGCGTCGCCGCGGCAGACCTCCCGCCACCTGGTTGACGACGGTCCAGAAAGACCTGAGGGACGAACAAATTGACGCAGCAACAGCGCAGGACAGAACTAGATGGAAGAGACAGACAAGGAGAGCTGACCCCAGATGATGGGAAAAAGCTGAGGAGAAGAAGAAGAAGACTAAAAAAGCACATCAAGAGGAAAACGTAATAAAAATATTACAATAGCTCAGTAGCAGGGTTAACTTGAAGCGCAAGTAAAGTTGTCTAAATCCAACTCTAGATATTTCCAAGAGTCTTGAACACAGTTACCTAATAATTGAGATAGACATCAAATGAAATTCAAGTGGAGGGGTGAAACTGCTGAGTGCAATAGTGAACCGCTCGATGTTCTCAAACTAAAACCCTAGAGACAATTCCCAAGGGAGCAACTATGACGATAAATTATTGTTATTGTACTATATTAAGTGCGGTGACTGCACTGGAATTTTTCATTTGTAAATGATCTTATCTTTTGGGTATTTGTATATTCTTTTGTCTTAAACTTTTGCTGCTTTGGCGTCTTGCTTCCATGAATTTTCTTTGACAAATCATAAATTTACATCAACAAAGAGTCAACAGTAACATCATGTCCTATATGTCTTGTTGTACTGTTACGGTCTATGTGTATACTGTCTTTTTAGGGTTCTGTACCTTAAAAGGAAAAACGGAACCCTTATAAGATCACTTTGTTGTCCGTCTGTCTGTCTGTCAAGACCCTCTAATTCGAGATTGCGTGGAGGTATCAAGCTGAAATTTGAATTGTATACTCAGGTCTGCGGTCCCATGAAGTTGTAAAAAAATCAAACTGTTAAATTTACGTAAAAAAAGATACGGCCGTTTATTCAGCCAAAAACGCATATTTCGACATTCTCTAGGGAATCAAAACTCATTGGGTACTTCCCGTTGACCTAGTACAAGAACAAGAATAAATCTCAAAACTATACATTTGTAATTAAATCTTAAAAAATAAGGGCAAGTAAATTCCTGAACTATTTATAATGATCCTACGTACGGAACCCTCGGTGGGCGAGTCCGACTCGCACTTATCCGGTTTTTGTTTTTTTTATACTATGGCAGACAAGCATACAGCCCGTTTTTTGTGAAGCGGTTATAGCAGCGAAATCAACTTTCGCATTTCTTGTTATCAATGATATTATATTTTAACTATTGCAATTTCTGTCAACGGTTTTATGTTTGTAACTAAAGCATCATTATCTATACTCTTTCAAAGTTTAACTTTTCTTATTTGAAAGAAGTATACTCTTTCAAATAAGAAAAGTTTTTTTTCAAATCGGTTTATAAATCACGGAGTATGTCAGTAACAAACATAAAAAAAAACAGCCGAATTGAGAACCTCCTCCTTTTTGGAGTCAGGTAAAAAATACAAAACGACGTGCTGACAACGAACATGTGAATGGTTGAGATCGAGACGAAACAAACGTGCTCTTCACGCAGCTTGGCGCCAGCCTTGACTGTATTGCCTTTTACGAGGAGGCGTCTGGCGGCGACATCCGCCTTGTTATAATTGGCTCTACGACTTAAATATATTTGTACAAGTATGTATTGTAGATATATTTGACGAGCTCGGTGGTCGAATGGTTAGCAATGGCCACTTTGACTCCGAGGTCGCGGGTTCGATCCCCGCACATGACAAACATTTGTGTGCATGAACATGTCTGTTTGTCTTGGTCTGGGTGTTTTCTTTGTATTATAAGTATGTATTTACAAAAAAAAACAATGTATGAGTACATTTATCAGTTGTCTAGTACCCATACCACAAGCTTTGCGCTTAATTTAGGACTAGATGGCCGAAGGCAGTGTATAATTTGTTCAGAAAGTTTTAATTATTTATTTATTATTTTCATAAAGATATACCGGCCGTACTTCCCTGATATGAAGTTCCCTGGTATGAATAAAACAAAGGGTACTTTTTGTATGTACCAGAGATGTAGGTAATAAGTACCCATTTGTTTTTTATATATAAAATATATAAATATTTGGGGGTGTAAGTGGTTCATCAACATCTTTGAACCAAAGCCAACTTCACCTGCACGCGGTGCACCCTGCTGACTGACAAACGAAGCTCTGGCGAAAAGAGAGGTAGGGAGCGTAAAGCTACCCGACTGGGGAATGTACCTTCACCTCACAGAATACCGCAGCCAAATAACATTTTCCTTGAGGGTTCTTGTGTTCCTGCGAGTGAGGGAGTCAGCGGAAAGGAAGGAGATGCTGCGTTGGCAGCGGGGGTGGCAGCGCGCGAGCGATATTTAATGTTGCGAGCGTTAATTTGGCTACGGTAGCCGCTTCACATCAGGCGGGCCGTATGCTGGTCTGCAACCCAACGTAGTATAAAAAACCAATATATATAAAGTATATTAAAATTGAAACCGGTTTCTTTTATAAATATTTACAAATAATGTTGCTAAAAACAACATACAAAATCCACATGCTTGTTTGGCCTCCTCCAATATAAAAAACATAATATAGATCGTACTTGGGCAAAGTTTAAATATAAAATCTACTGTGAGAGATCAACGAATTGTTATTTGATGAAAGCTGCAAAGATCTTCCAATTAGATTTGGACAAATTGACATCTAATACCCTATGTTCCCAGTTCATTTTTCTTTTTTAAATAACTTTTAGTCTAAAAATATATTTTCTTTGTTAAATAAAGTTATTTTTTTGTGATGTCAAATATTTTGTCCTAAGTTGTTAAGTGAAAGTTTTGCTACGTAGATTTGCTGATACTTATTTTTCAGTTTTAGTTTATTTTATACTAGCTTTAAGAGCACGATGTGGGATGACTAATTTTAGATAAAATATATCGCATTTCAGAGATAGGGATCCTTCATGTACGAGTCTATCTTGTTCTTAATCAGTTTTTTATCAATTCGAGCGGTCCGCATAATTGGAGACGAAGAGGTCACCAAGAATCTTGAACTTCTTCAGCTCCGCAGGGATATTGATTCACTAAGCGTATTTTACCGCCTATACCATGGTGAGTGCTCTGAGGAACTGTTTTCCCTTATCCCTGCCTCCCCTTTCCGTCACAGAACTTCACGTGCAGGCTCGCGATATCACAAGTTTACCGTTGGGATCATTCCTTCGCGTACTAAAAAGTTTGGCAACTCCTATCTATGTTGCACCATTAAAGAAGTGGAAAGAAGCATCTTGTAGGCCAGCATGGCAGCGTCAACTGACAAGACATCAAGGTCTCTTGTCCGTTGCCGATGCGATTGGGGCTCCTCTTTTCTCTTACCATCAGGCGAAGCGGAGCCAATATGCTGAGCTAATATAAAAAAAATAAATAAAATCCCACGAATCTTTTCACAAGTTCCTTCCTTACATAGTCCTTGTACTTTTATCGAAAATATTACATTTATCCAACATCAGCAATGTCTGACCATTTGCATTCAAATGTCCGTATCTCCGTAACTAAAATATTCGCAATAGATATAACCTCGGAAACGTCTGGATGAGAAGCAAGACTTAATGTATTCTGTCATAAACAATTCACTCATGAATATTTTTGTTTTGTTCTCGCTTGTAACTGTACTTGAGTTATAGTATTGTCATATTTGAAATAACAGATAGTGAGTCCTTTCTGCTGATTTTACATCGACATGCCATGCAGATTGTCAAACTTCATAGGTCTAGATCAACGGGAAGTACTTTTAAGTATTTCCCGTTGATCTTACCGTTAGGTTGTAAGTGGTTCATCAACATATTTGAACCAAAGACAACTTCACCTGCACGCGGTGCACCCTGCTGACTGACAAACGAAGCTCTGGTGAAAAGAGAGGTAGGGAGCGTAATTGTAAGCTATCCGACTGGGGAATGTACCTCCACCTCACAGAATTCCGTAGCCAAATAACAATTCCCTTGAGAAAATGATCCTGTAAGGGATTATTTTTAAAGTTTTGAGGTACGAAACCCAACTTCCTTCTTGGCAATGTACATGGCAAGAAATTAATCAGTCCATGTAAGCATAAAAAGACATTATAAACCCGACTGAAACTTCTAACATTTTTTTAGACTTCTTAGTATTGTTTCACAGTCTGATATGATTTTTATATATATATTTATAATGTCCTTTTTATGTCCTTCATTTTGTTACCCATCTCGATAGGTTTAGTTAGTTAAAAATCCGCCATCTTGATAATAACAACACGTACCTATCTAAAACACTTGGGTTTTTGAGACGAATCGAATGATACCTTGACGTCGCAAAGCATTTTGGAAGATACAAGGTAATAAAGAAATTAACAAACATACATATAACATACAATAAGATACGCGCGATAAGCAGAACCTAACCTTAACAGTCGGGTAAAAATAGCTTATATGAAGATCTACTTTTGAACACAACAGTGTGCATCTCATATAGTATTGAAGTCATAACTGTGAATAACTTGCATATTAATTCCAATAACACAAAGTTCAGAATCGCGTAAACGCTTAGCGATTCTCTATTACTACCAAATCGGAGTAGGAGATTATACGCCGTGATAATCCAGGCATTTTCGTATGCTAATCTTTTGAACCTGCCGTACTAATTTCGACATTACCCCGCACTGCTCAATTACAATAACTCACGTATATCCTACACACCGGGTGAGGTTTTGTGCCAACCTTTGATTTATTAAAGGCAAATTGCGGACCGCAATAATAGCCGGAAGCGCCGTCGCTTACCTCAACCCGTGGCACCATTAATATATGAATCGTTTGATGATAGATGAGGTAATTTTATCATCTAATGATTCGATTGACATTCTGTTCTTTTTTTTTATTCTACGTCGGGTGGCATACAAGCATATGGCTCGCCGATGTGAAGCGGTTACCGTAGCCATATTAACGCTCGCAACATCAAAATATAGCTCGCGCGCCGCCACCCCCCGCTGCTAACGCAGCATCTCCTTCCTTTCTGGTGACCTCACTCACTCGCAGGAACACAACAATCCTCAAGGGAATTGTTATTTGGCTGCGGTATTCTGTAGGTGGTGGTACATTCCCCAGTCGGGTAGCTTACAATTACGCTCTCTACCTCTCTTTTCGCCAGAGCTTCGTTTGTCAGTCAGCAGGGTGCACCGCGTGCAGGTAAAGTTGGCATTGGTTCAAAGATGTTGATGAACCACTTACACCCTAAATAGATCAACGGGAAGTACCTAAACGGATACGTTAAGTTAGTAGAGCTAAAGAAGTTGTACTTCAGCCGTGTGGTGTAAAGCACACTGGGTGTTTTTATGTATTGTTGTTATGTCTTAATTAATGTTGTACATTGTTGGTTCTTCGTCGAATTTCTTCGTACAGGATTCGTCGTCGTTCGTCCCCTAGAGAAATACTGAGCATTGCTCTCTCCGTCGCTTTTCATCTCCATGACATTCAATTTATGGACCAGGTCCAAATGGTAGAAGTCCAAGTTTAAATAATCATACTGACATAATTTTATCCACTCCTTGCATAATACCTCATCCAATTTTATCATACTTCCGTGTCCGATGCTTCCGGCATTGTAGTATCGCTAACCACGTTGGAATACTGTTTACAGTCAGAACAGGATACCTCCAATTTGGAGTAATGACACAAAATATTACTGAAACAAGCCTTATTCATTAGATGCGTTTAATTTAACAGCCATTTTAATTTATAATGTGGTCATAGAGGATCCATGAGGATGTCATAGAAAATGGACGCTACATCTCTATGTAAATGTTGTTACTGATCGAGTATCTTTAGGGTGAGGCCAAATGAGCATAATTGTGTGTTGTGAGTCGCGTAATTAAATCCGGTTTCATATAAATGTACAGTGACGACGTAAAATGAATTCGCCATTTGTATGAAACCGACGCAAAATACGCGACTCACAACGCACAATTTTTTTTTTTTTTTATATCAGCTCTGCATATTGGCTCCGCTTCGCCTGATGGTAATCGAAAAGAGGAGCCCCAATCGCATCGGCAACGGACAAGAATGTCTTGTCAGTTGACGCTGCCATGCTGGCCTACAAGATGCTTCTTCACGCTTCTCTTGAAGGATCCCATATTGTATGAATGAGGAAATACGTATGCCGGCAACGCGTTCGACTTTTTAATGGTGCGACATAGATAGGAGTTGCCAAACTTTTTAGTACGCGAAGGAATGATCCCAACGGTAAACTTGTGATATTGCGAGCCTGCATGTGATGTTCAGTTCTTCAGAGCACTCACCATGATATAGGCGGTAAAATACGCTCGTTTGGCCTCACCCTTAATGTACAAAAGTAGCAGAACACAGTAGAAATAAAATTATGACGCAAATTTGTCTCTTCCAGACAATCTTTAAGCATCTGAGATGACATAGCTGTTAACAAATAGGCAGGTGGAGTATATAATATATTATTATGTTGGCTGTTGTAATTATTGGCACATATTGACGAGCTCGGTGGTCGAATGGTTAGCAATGGCCAATTAGACTCCGAGGTCGCGGGTTCGATTCCCGCACAAGTCAAACATTTGTGTGCATGAACATATCTGTTTGTCTTGGTCTGGGTTTCTATGTAATATAAGTATATATTTACAAAAAAAAAATAATTAAGTACATTTATCAGTTGTCTAGTACCCATAACACAAGCTTTGCGCTAAATTTGGGACTAGATGGCGCTGTATAAATTGTCCAGAAATATTTATTTATTTATATACGCACAGGTAACATGACGTACGTCGGCCGTCTACATTTGTAGAAGTAGTTAATAACATATACAACACATATACACTCGTACAAGTAAGATATTAGTGTATATATTCGTATGTGCATTGTGTGTGAGGAGCTCATTGGCGTCATTGCGCATGTCAGTCTAAACGAACACGCAAGTTAAGCAACCTCGGCCGTAGTCTGTCTATGGATCGGTTTGTTTATATTGAGCTTCTCCGTGCATCGGAGGGCACGTTAAGCCATCAGTTCACTTCATCAGTTAATTGCGTTCAAATATGCGCGATTCGCCGCAAACTGAGCACTTGCTATTATTTTTTCAAATGTCTCAAAAACTACTTAATCGATTACAATTTTTCAATCAAGACATGAATCGAATCGTCGTTATATGACCTACTTACCTACCAAGTCTTACCAAAATCGGATCACGGCCCCTACCGCCTATGCTGAAGCCGATTACGCTTGGATGTTTTTATTGCGTAAGTCTAACTTCACTTTAATTTAGCGTTAATAGTAATACGCTTAGCCGGTAGGGACGGAGACGCTCTACCGATTTAACTGAAGATATTTATCGCAAACATTAAGAGAAGTTAGATTCGCAATCAAAAACCAGATGGGAATCGGCTCCAGCTTTGGCGGTACGCCATGCTGTATTACTGCTGAAGCGATTTCTGGATTACTTGTTAAAGAGTTATCACTTTTTAACAATATAAACATTCCAGAAATGCACAAAGAAAGAAAAAAAAAATATTAACATTTTTAAGAATTCCATACAACATTTAATATTTGTTCATATTCTTTTTTTTTATACTACGTTGGGTGGCAGACAAGCATACGGCCCGCCTGATGTGAAGCGGTTACCGTAGCCATATTAACGCTCGCAACATAAAATATCGCTCGCGCGCCGCCACCCCCGCTGCCATCGCAGCATCTTCTTCCTTTCTGGTGACCTCACTCACTCGCAGGAACACTACAGTCCTCAAGGGAATTGTCAGTCAGCAGGGTGCACCGCGTGCAGGTGAAGTTGGCTTTGGTTCAAAGATGTTGATCAACCTCTTACATCCCAAATATTCAATAATGTATGCCTCTGAGATCCTTGCGAAGCTTTTAATGACGATTAATACAATAATCCCAAATGACATACGATACTCAATAAAACTCAATGTAAATATCATTTAATCACCTCTGCAATCGATTCGCGGTATCATGATAATTAATTCATACATTCATCCATCAATGTATCGATCAATCATCTATTTAACAACTCAAACGAACGAATGTCATTAATCGATATGGTCAAATCGTTACCCTGAATAATTCTTTTGTATACTGTATTTTTTGCTGACTTCACTGTCTTTTCAAATATTGCGACAAGTATTATACTCGTAAGTGACATCTACAGCTAATGATGGCAGATGGGAAAGTCCTTGAATGGAGGCCGCCTTTTAATGGAACATTAGCCGTCCACTTCTAAATAATCGAATGACCTCAATTGAACCTCAGAAAAGCATGTGCTAGCTACTCGGTAAGACTTCTGAAAATATCCACGGCAAACCGGGATTCCGGCAAAAAAAGTCACGGACGCAATCTAGTTTAAATATAAATTCTACAATAAACATTTTGAAACACTCCACTAAAATGAAATAAATAAAATTTTAAAAATATATTTATTTGGCTCTATACATGTGCTGACCATGAAATTGAATTATTTGATTTCTTTTTTATAATGTTACCCAACATTATAAAAATCAATAAAGCATAAAATAAACTAGTTGACGAGCTCGGTGGTCGAATGGTTAGCAATGTCCACTTTGACTCCGAGGGTTCGATTCCCGCATAAAACAAATATTTGTGTGCATGACGGCCGGGTATTTTCTATGTTTATGTATTTACAAAATAATATATATTTAAGTATAATATCAGTTATCTAGTAACTATAGTACAAACTTTGCTTAGTTTGGGACGAGATGGCAGTGTGTAATTTGTTCAGGAAAATATAAATATACTTAATGACTGTAGATGGGGAAGGAAAATCCTTGAATGGAGGTCGGGTTATAATGTAACATTAACCGACCTCTTCTAAATAGTCCAATTGGATTAATAGAGAGCCCAGAAAAGCGTGTGCAATGTGCTAAGCAACCGGCATCCCGATCAATGTCACCTTGTTACTTACTATCTGTGTAGACATTGGAATAGTGGGTTAGGGTAAGTTACCCTTAACTGAGGCTTGAGACTCCTAACGGGAGGCCGCTCGACCTCCACATGTGATCTTTAAAATATTTACTATAAACCAAAATATTGTGCGAAGCTGTTAATTTACGTAATCTCCTTACGTTACAATTTACCATATATGCTGGATTTACGGCGCTGTAGTACTTACCAGGGCCCCTATTCCCGACGCTGAAGCCGATTACCGTCGAATATTTGGATTCGAAAAAAAAGGTGTTACGTTTTAGTTATCGACAAACATTTTCAGCTTAGTCCGTAGAGCTCTAGAGTTTCTACCAAGTAAGACAAACACAGTTACCACTAATCTAAGGCCAAGTTTGACTTTACTATCAAAAATGCGATGAGAATCTTCAGGTTCGATGGTAGGTCCCCAGGATAGAGATTTAGAGATTGAAGTGGTTGACTGGCAGGAGATATTTTTTCTATTACCCTTTTAAAGTCTCGACATTAGCTGAGATTAGTAAGCATATCTAACCATTGCATTGTTATATTTGACAGTTGACAGGACTGACTCAAGTACGCTGTAAATCTCTTCAATTGAGACCCTAAAAAGTCATAGGGGGAGACCAGTATTCTAATAGTAGGATGGTTATGTGATGATGCTTTTTCTAGCGGACTTTAATAATAAAATGTTACTTTAAACTTCCAGGAAATCAGTTCTTAAAGAAAATTATGTTTGTATGTACTCGCTCAATAGAAAAATTCTAAGAAAAGCAGCTATCGGTCGTTGTGGATTTATGTGGCATTGGGCCAGGAAATCCAACTACTTATGAAAGGAAACATTTATTTTGGATGACCAAAGTGAACGGGAATTAATAAAAGGTAAGATAGAAACTTGGCCGTGTGCTTTCCGGCAGACTAGAATAGAATTACTCCGTTTCTTCCCGTGAATGTCGTACAAGGCGATTTAGGGAAATACATTATCAAATATCGATCAGGCCTCCCCAACCCGTTTGGCCAGCATGGGGAGTGTAGGCCAAATCCTCCTTCCGTCTAGGACGGACGAGAGAGGGTCGTGCTCCTGTAGTGGAGACTAAAATGGACCTGATGATGAAGATAGAAACTAAAACAGTCGTGGATTTAATATAAATCAGTTAGACTCACATCATTATCATAGAACAATATACGAAGTAGAAACGATAAGTAATGCGGGGATCGAACCCGCGACCTCGAAGTCAAAATGGCCATTGCTAACCATTCCACTACCGGGCTCGTCAAAAAAATGCAGGCACATTCCAGTCGGGCTAGTCATGCTCTACCTCTTTCGTCGGAGTCTCGTTCGCTAATGGGCAGGATACAGCAGACATTGCCTTTACTTTTAAACGTTGGTGATCTTAAAGTACTTCATTGCGTTGGTGCTGGTAGTTGCTGGGATTTGGTTGTATCAACTTTACCGCTGTTACTTATATTAAGTGAAACATTTTTTTTTGTTCTATTTTTATCATGCGATCAGTCTTATTGACTATAAGCAGTTGTATTGAATGTTTGTGACATGGAGGATGCTACTCCCAATGGAGTCATTCTGTGTGACTGTTGTCTTCATCAAATATGTCACGTCGCTTCTTTAGACCACGTATGGTTTCTGAAAGTGAAACATAATAAATATATAATAACAACTCTCTATTGAGATTTTGCCGAAAAACTACAGGTTTTTCAAAACGGGCGCGAAGAGGTTTTCACAGGGTCGAGAAAGCGCGTGTGATGGCCCTAGTGTTGAATGAGCTACGGTAACTGCTTTCCATTAGGCGGATCTTATTTTTGTTTACCATTTCAATAGTATCAACAATACACTTTATTAAATATACTTTGTAAGGAGTTACACAAAGCGCAGTTTATTGTTATTATCTTTGTTCACGACTTATGTTTTATTGTCAAGCCAATGTGCTCTTATATGGTTTTATTCCCCTTTTCAGTTTCTCCCATTAGAATAAACCAAAAGACTTGGCTGATGGCACGCTAAATCCTTAATTAGCGCGCAGATAATCCGCGCCAGCTGTCGAGATATTGCAGCACTGTGTTTGTTAGATAAAGTCTCTACTTTAACGCTTGTTAGGATGCTTACACATACCCATCCAGTTACAACTGTTTGTTTGTTATAACTTTATTCTACAGAATAAAGTTATAACAAACAAACAAATATAACAAACAAACAAATATTTGTTTGTTATAACTTTATTCTACAACAAAAATAAAACATCTAATAAAATTCAAAACAAATCAGTGATACTTTTGGTATAGCGAACGTCCATAGGCTACGATGACTGCTTTTGTAATAAATAATAACAATAATAAAATGCCATCAGCATCATAGGACATATGCTTTTAAGCACTATTTCCGATTCCTAAAGGTATTGAAAAGAAAGAAATATTTCTCACTGTTATGTCGTTGTATTCTGTTACCATGACGTCATACACCATTCAGTTCCGTAATAATAAAATTCTCAATCACAATAACAACTTAGTCTCTGAATTTAAATAAACTCGCCCGCAAAAACAAACCCGCAAAAGATGTTAGCTGATTGTGCGGCTGGGAACTTTCCGTCCGTGCACGTTGCAAAAATGCTTACGTAGCAACACGTGTGCGCTTATATGCTTGTTTGCCACCTTAGTTGTATAAAAAAGGTAAGTACAAAAAACAAAAAATAATTTTACTGTGTGTTTATTATACTAGTCGTTCGTCGCGAATGGAGTCTTCGCCATTATTTCGATATCTCAACAACTACTAAACCGACTACAATGCCCTACTTTGTATATTTAATTATAATGTATGTCGCATCCAATTCGTAACTTCCGCCGCATTTCATTAAGGCTAGCTGTTTTAAAATCTGTTTGGGTCATTAATTACAACAGCCTTTATCACTCGAGTGAATTGTCACCTGATGGAGTATTTAGCCTCACTCCGCGATCTTTCTATGTAAGATTTTCCATAAAGCAAACCTAACTAACTTAACGTAATATAATTTAAAGACAATCCGCTTAAAGTTAGCCGTTATGTAATGCGGCGGTTCTACAATATGGCTGTTACCTACTTATCTAAATAACATCTAAACATCTAAATTAAAACTATATCATTATAAATAAACTAAAAACAGAACTATTCTAATAAACCGCTGCCCGTAGGCAAATTTCCCAATATGCTGGCCAGGTTGCTACGTTGGATACTGACACTAATTTTTTGGTCAAAGTAGACGCTAACATTTTGATCACGTGATGTTTCAACCAGATGCGACTAAAGTTCTTTATCTTGTAATTTTGAATAAAATCAGATAAACGAGTAATAGCGTCGATTTATTTTAGATTTTATTGTGAATGCCTCAACTGAACACAGTTCATTGACGTTTTGTAGATTTGTATTTGTACATTGATTTATCGCCCCGGTAAATCTCAATTGTCATAACAAACATGTTTATATGTGATTATGTTCTATATACAGAAAATATTTTTTATTTTATAATTTATAATAATATACAAATAACTTATAAATAAAATACCTACTTAAATATAACTTAGAAATAAATAACTATAAATAATGAAGCCCCGCCAAATCGTTACCCACTTGAAAAATGCCCAAAAGGCTGGCAGCATTGCCACGTTGAATGGCAATGCTAATCCTCTGGCCGAGATATTGGCCAGCCCTTTGGTCATGTGATACTTCGATCAATCTTTTTGATAACTGTTGAAACAGTTTATGTGCTGATGGTCCCCACGGACCTAGCGTCTCTACCCCAAACGGCTCAAATATGTAGCTCTGATCCAAGCAACTATATTTTCGCCGTTGGAGGTTTTCAGCAAACGCTGCAGCCGCACCAGCCCTAACTTCAGTGACCCGAAGATGAGACGGCGCAAGGGTGTCGACGCAGGTAGCGTCCCACACCAAAGGTCGCCCCAACCTCCAGGCCACAAGTGTCATTCCTATTAACTATTTTTGGTTATATGTTATATTCAATACCTGAATCAAATTTGAATTCAGCCTTCTGTCCCGTAAAGTGTTAAGTTTAGCTAGTCAAATCTAAGAGCGCTTAGATTTCGGGTATTGACTATAAAGTATCTGCACAACTTCCTTATTTAATAATATAGGTTATATTAATATCTACTTTAATAATAAAAATAACCTGTGTGCTATAGTCAAACGTTCAACACAACCTTTACACGTCCAACTGCAATTAATGCTACAGCACTATAAAACCCAAATGTCCAATAACAGAAATGCAAATAACATTTCTTGTAGAGATATTAAATTTAATATTGCTGAAGTTTCTACGTCAAACTTGTAACGAGACAACCACTAAGGGGTAGTATGCTTAATAACGAAGGATGACAGCTAGATTATAAATATTTGGCTTAGATTTTCTTAGCTGGGCACAACAAACAATGTACATAAAGCGAAGTTACGGAAGCATCTTGTGATTTTGTCGTGTGCTCTCCGAGAATGTGATTTGGTGCAAGGACAAAACATAAAGCGTTGTATTACTAAGTATTTACTTTTTTTGTACCACTCCCGCCGCCGTGCCAGCCGCCTGATGGGAGCGTCTACTGGAGTCTTACTCGTTCCGTTCCGTTTCGTTCCGTTGGTCCGTTTTTTATATCAGGGTACACAATATATAACTGAGCTTAGGATCTCAGGATTCACATATGAATCACTTGAACTTTAACAGTATAGTTATTATACAAATAAACTAGCTGACCCGGCAAACGTTGTTTTGCTGTTAAATTAGATAACAACCTCAGATCTACTGAATATGTATTTAAAATTTCATAAAAATCGGTCAAGCCGTTTCGAAGGAGTAAGGTAACTAACATTGTGACACAAGAATTTTATTTATATATCAGGATTATAATTTTTAAGTTTCCATACATCTGAATAAAAAATCGAACTTTTGAATGGTCAATTATTTGACGTTATTACTGTTGATTGTTGGCACTCTGTTTCGCGCTATCGATTATCACAATTATCAAGGTAAACCTGTCATTGACAGCCAATTTGCTTGGATTCTTCTGGACCGTATAATTAGAAAATCATCTGTCTCGTATTACGTGATTACGTGAAACAAACATCATCATCATCATCATCATCATCAGCCTGTATCTATCCACTGCTGGATATAAGCCTTCCCCAATGCTTTCCACCAAATACGATCCTCCGCCTTCCGCATCCAGCCGCTTCCAGCCGTTTTCTTAAGGTCATCGGACCATCTAGAAGGAGGGCGTCCAACGCTTCGTCGTCCTACGCGAAAATGAAACAAACATGGAATAAACGAATTTCAAGTCAGATTAAGAAATTAAGATAAAATGGACGGCGGCTAAATTGAATTAAATCCACTATGTCTTAAAACCCCTCATTCATACCGCTCTCTTTCCCTCCTTCGAAACATTAAATTTCACCACAAGTTGTTGTTGATCGTACTCGCCTAACACCGCTACCTCTCCTGTTTTGTACCAACAGACCCATCGCGGAAGTATCTCGCGGCTTTATTTCCGACACGCCATAAAAAAGGCAGCGGCTCCAAAAGCCAAGTATTTGTTCGCAGCGTATTTATGTGGAGCCGGCCTGTTTGGTGGGATACGTTTGACGATGCCACGAATCACAGATTATGCGGATGTGCCGGATGCAGATTTGATGTTTTGTTACCAAATGTTTTGATTCCCCCATGAAAAATGTAAACGGTAATGTGACATTTACCACGGGCTTACAATTTGAACCTCGGTGGGATATCATGTAAATGAATTTGCGTTGTCGTTATCCCTACAAAAGATTGTCTACTGTTGTATAAAACTGTTAAATTACATTTGCGATTACTGTGCGATTGATGCGACACACAAAACACGAATGACAAGTGAAAACGATATCAGACCTGGGAGGTAGAAACAATTTTTTTTTATACTACGTCGGATGTCAGACAAGCAAACGGCCCGTTTGATGTGAAGCGGTTACCGTAGCCATATTAACGCTCGCCACATAGAATATCACTCGGACGCCGCCACCTCAGCCGCCAACGCAGCATCTCGTTCTTTTCTTATGACCTCACTCACTCGCAGGAACACAATCACCCTCAAGGGAATTGTTATTTGGCTGCGGTATTCTGTGAGGTGAAGGTACATTCCCCATTCGGGTAGCTTACAATTACGCTCCATACCTCTCTTTTCGCTTGTCAGTCAGCAGGGTGCACCGCGTGCATGTGAAGGTGGTTTTTGGTTGTCAAAGATGTTGATGAACCACTTACACTCCAAAACCTCATCATATAGAAATAAATAAATATGTAAAGATAAGAATCAGTGAAACTTTTTAGTTTTTTAACGTTGTCTTCCGTAACCGGGATTAAAAGTAAAACTTTCACTACAGAGTGGAGGCAAGTCAGAGATCGATGCTACTTAACAATAATAAGAGACATAAAGTTACACTATAAAAGTGTTAGGTTTGATAATATCATTAATGAAACCAGGAGCCGAAGCCGAAACCGATTACCAACGGATTTTGAAAAAATCCGTTGGTTGGTAATGCCATCATTCTTATTTGTATCTCAAAAACGATTGTACAAAGATAATAATAAAAATAATCCGCCCCTCTTCTATAATAGCCCAATGTTAAGTCCACCAAAATCATCCTCATAACCCATTTTCTCTTGAAAACAATTTGCAACAGTTGCAATGCCTGCCGAGACCTGCTCATGAGTATTTTGTTCCATGGATATATCCTGGAGCGGGTCACGCCGGGTGTACAACATTACACTAAACTTCTCAAAAGGTACCTACGCGTTGGATCCATATTCCCGCTCACGACTAACAAATGACTGGGCTTGACCCGTGATCATTCAAGTTTCCAAATATTGGATAATGCAGAATTTTCTAGATTACAATGAAGTATTGGCGCTTAACATTCTTACAGATATTCATGTTGTGGAAATCAGCAGGAAGATGAGCTTTCTGAAATATTTAAACCAATTAAAAAAAATTGTGCTTATTAAAACCTTTTCTAACTGAAAATCAGTGCCGAGTCTGTTGCAGATTTCGGTTTTATGCTGAGTTGGGACCATTTTGCGACATTGCACAGTACTTTAATTTCCTTTTTTTTTAAATATATTAGCTGTTTGTTGATTTGTTTATACTGTGCTGTGTAATGAGCAAATAAATGTTTTTCTTTTATTTTCTGTTTTGTTTTTCTTTCTATATATTGCTGTAAATAATAACGTTTAAACTTTCGAGTTGGATGATTAAAATTATAATAATCACGGGAATTAACGCGATCATGCGTGTAAGGTAGTTTACATACCTTTATTATTGCCTGACGTGTCGACCAGAGGGCCTAGACAAGTGGCTTTCTAATAACGTGAACGTTAATAGAATCTAATGATAAATGTATGGGAATGACGTTTTCCAACGAAAAACCACGTGATTCAGCGAAACGAACATAAAAATTGGTAGCCAAGTGGCATTCTTTTTTTAATCGTTCGAAAGGAACATAGATTCGTTCGACAAATCTCATACAAAGCTTAGCCAAGTGGCACCTTTGACATGCGAGTGCGTTCCGATAACAATTAAAGTGTACGACTGTGAAGCGCACGCTAACCCCTTGTAGAATACGAAACAAAATGGCGATTTCTTTCTTAATCAGCTGGAGAAGCTGAAGTTTAAAGAAGAAGGATAGTTTGATCTTTTCAAGTACGCGTTGTACTTGAAAAGAACAAACTAGGTACATTTCATCTGAAAATATTTTGATAACCTAAAGGAAATACGATTCCATACAATTCTGGGCCAGAGTGTAATAAGATGAAAGTGGTGTTATTTAATAGCCTTAATATTATGACATCGTTAGTAAAAGTTCTGCCAATTTTAGCAATCTGGGAGCAGAGTTATTAGAGATTTAGTAAAAGTGAGGTTATGTGTCAACCTGTATGTAGGTACCAACAGGTTTTTGAAGAGTTAATATTTCTTTTTTTCAACAGAACGTTATATTTTTAGTTTCGGGTGTAAGTGGTTCATTAAGATCTTTGAACCAAAGCAAACTTCACCTGCACGCGGTGCACCCTGCTGACTGACAAACAAAGCTTTGGCGAAAATATGAAAAGGCGGAAACGTGTACCTCTATCCACCACGCAGAATACCGCAGCCAAATAACAATTCCTTGAGGGTTGTTGTGTTCCTGCGAGTGAGTGAGGTCACCAGAAAGAAAGAAAGTAGATGCTGCGCTGGCAGCGTCTTAATATGGCTACACTAACCACTTCACATCAGGCGGGCCATATGCTTGTCTGCCTGACGTGGTATAAAAATATGTAAATACATATATTTGTAGTTAACATTTGTACAACAAAAGAATATTAGGCATACACAAATCATAGATTTAAAAGGTCATAGGTGTGGGTGAGGTATTACAAAATAAAATCACTTCTTTTTAAACAATTTTTTATTCATCTTCAATTATGATTTAAATATCGTCTAAGAACTGCGCAGTGGGTACTATATTATCTTGGTACATGGCCCAACTAAGGTACCATAATATAGACATGACATGGGCGCAGTAGTCTACCGTCTGTTTGCCAACAATGCAGGTGCAATAATATTTAAGGATAGTGTGAACTGTAGATTAAAGTATAAATAATAAAATATGTTTTGCAACTTCGTATGTCTTGACTGTGTTTGCCCTCTGTAAGTAGGCTGCCTCTGACTTCACTGCACACTTCTATCATAAAACCATCATTTCCTCTTACATGTTCAACATTACAACCTCTCAGTTCATGAGGAGACCCAGTGTGCAGTAGACAACTGACTTGTGATACAAGAGAACGGCCACAGCGGAGACAAACACTATGGTTCTTTGTTCATTATTTAGCGGTCTTTGAGCCAAGTCCCAGCAATCTTGTCAAATGGAGTCACAGCTGTTTATCTGAAAGACGGGAAAAATGTTAAATGCAAATAAATCACAATTTGCTATTGGCATAGTTTGCATCAAACTCTCTTAAAGTCTAGGGATGTCTGTGTTGTAGTTATGGTTAGTTTATGTATTAAGTTAAACTTTATTTTTTGTGTACAAGACAGGTTATATGGTTCAGTTGTACCAATGTTCAACAATGGCATATTAAGTACAGAGAGTTACAACATTCAATCTCTGCAACATTTGTGTGCATAAACATGTTCCTCTTGGATAGGGAGGTTTTATGTATTATAATGCATTTACAACAAAAGTTATTAAGTATGTTTCTCAGCTATTTGGTACCCAAAGATTTCCTTAGATATGGACTACATGACAATGTGTAATTAGTTCCATGATATTTATTTATATTTATTATGGTAGTCAGAGTCGCCTTATAAATGTAAACATATAAGTATTGACGAGCTCGGTTGATTAGTTAGCAATGGGCACTTTGACTCCGAGTTTGCAGGTTCGATTCCCACACTATACAAACATTTGTTATGAACATGTCTGTTTGTCTTGGTCTGGGTGTTTCCTATGTATTATAAGTATGTATTTAACAAAAAAAAATGTATTTAAGTACATTTATCAGTTGTCTAGTACCCATAAAACAAGCTTTGTGCTTAATTTGGGACTAGATGGTGTTGTGTAAATTGTCCAGAAATATTTATCTAGTATTATTATTCCATGAACACATTAGAGAATTTTCATGATTGGTTATACTTTATTTTATTAGTATTATGGTGAAGAAAAACAGAGAAGCGCTTATCCTTGTAAATATATCGCTGATAAGATTGTATTAATTAACAAACAGGAGGTGAATACTTACAGACCGTGGTGTAAGCCATTGACGAATCACGGGAAGTATCGTTCATCGTATAAGGTTCATCGGCGTAATGTATTACAGCGACTTGTCGCTATTCCACAATTTACACAGCAATCCATATTGAATTTTATTGTTCCAATAAGCCGGTAGTAACATCCAAATTGTAGCCAAAATTCTCCGTATTCAATTGTATAGCCAAGTTGGTAAAGAACGCAGTGATCGCCGAGTGCGTGCAGACGATAATCTTCGTGTCCAGTAGGTCCCAGGATCGTACAAGATAAATAAGATCTAGGTACATGTCGGGAATGAAAGCCATGTTTGTCCAGGAAATTGGAGTGGATTTGAATAATTTGAAATGAAATCCAAATATTACACAGGAACTTTAAACACATTAAAACTTTCGCGGAATATGTAACAAACTTATTTATTTATTTGCAACTATTAAAAAACTAATGTATAGTGTTGCCACCTTCTGATTTTGATTTTTTCCTGAATTTTTTTCCTGTATTAATCAAATCAAAAAATGAAATTAAAGCTGTTTATTGTAGACAATTACTCAATTGCTAATTCCAATTCTTTACACTAGAAGAAGTCATTAATCATTCAATAAATCAGAATCTTGCATGGATATTTTTTTAATTAATACATAATTTAATTCGTCAAAGTCATTCAAAATGCAGCTGATAATCAAAATACCGACCAAATAATCTTTTTTTTTATACTACGTCAGGCGACAGACAAGCATACGGCCCGCCTGATGTGAAGCGGTTACCGTAGCCATATTAGCCATTTTCCGCCGCCACTTCCGCTGCCTACGCAGCATCTCCTTCCTTTTTGGTGACCTCACTCACTCGCAGGAACACAACAACCCTCAAGGGAATTGTTCTTTGGCTGCGGTAATCTGTGAGGGCGGAGGTACATTCCCCAGTCTGGCAGCTAACAATTACGCTCTCTACCTCTTCACCAGAGCTTCGTATGTCAGCCAGCAGGGAGGACCGCGTGCAGGTGAAGTTGGCTTTGGTTCAAAGATGTTTATGAACTACTTACACCCCAAAAATATCTTGAAAAACGTCCTAAATAATTTCATACCCTAAACGTGAAAAATGTACTAAATTTGGAGGAAATATCTTACGATGGCAGCACTGCGAGCGAATGTAATTTTGCACTTGACGTTTGTAAGTCGAAGCATAGACAATATTATTGTTTCTATCGAAGGTTCAAATCGACTATGCGCTTGCGAAGTTGTTGTACACTTGGCTACCAATCTAATGTCGATAACGATACGGCATTAACGCTCGTCGATATGGATACGTTTCGGAGCGCATGCCACTTGTCTAGGCCCTCAGGGGTCCTATCGCCGAAGCTGAAGCCGATTACCATCAGAATTTTTGAATGCGAGAATGGAACTACTGCTTAGATTGTTTGTATAAGTAACATTTATCTTTGCCTTTGTTTATTTATGCCAATAATTTAGTTCGCCTTGTTGTCGCTAGATGGCCCTGTTAGAATTGTGTATCGCGCTATGGTTACGTTCTTTACTTGTGGACATATGGAAAAATATTTATTGTCTCAATATACTATACCAAACCATTACCAACCCAGTTGAGTAGTATCATTTATCAATCCTAGAGGGCGCTCCAGTTGATCTAGTGATTCCTACATTGTTGATAATTATATTTAGCTCATCTGGTAGAAACTCTAGAGCTCTATCGACTAAGCTGAAGATGTTTGTCAGTAATTTTTACTTAAGACCAATTTTTGGAATCAGAAATAACGATGGTAATCGACTTCAGGGCTCCAGGTTGCACCGGCCTAAGTCACATGTGTCACGTGGTCATTCAACAACACGGGGGTAGATGAAGATTCATCGAACAAGACAACGGAGACAGAGTGACAACGCTGAGACTGTCAGCCTGTGTGACTTTACAGAAGTAGTTAAATAGAAAACGTTTTAATAAGGTAAATAGAAAAGGAAAAAAGCTTCACCATCACAAACCTGGTAAATCGGTTGGAAAGAGCACTCGACCGGTTATCGAGAGGTCGTGAGTTCAAGTCCCACCGAGGCGGTGGAGGTGAAATTCTTATATAATAAAAATTTCGGCAAATTGACCGAATAAATAATTGCAATGATAATGTTATATTGCTCAAAGGGGTCCCTTATACACGATATATTTTATTTATGAATAAAATTCGACGGAGAAAATAAATGGAAGGGTCAATGTCAGGGCTGCCGGCTGCCGGTTTCCTTGACGAGTTACGACCGGGAGACAAATGACTGCGGAGCATTTCTAAGGATTCCCCAGATGAGAAAACTAAAGCCAGCTTTCCATTACACCACGAAATCTCGAATTTATTTTGGTGAGCACTAAGCCGAGGCATGGCGGGACTCATGATGAGGATATTTTTTTGGGGTGTAAGTTGTTCATCAACATCTTTGAACCAAAGCAATTTTTGTTTCTATTTTTGAACTATATATTTTATATATATATGAAAGGGGCACACGAGCATATGGGTCAACTGCTGGAAAGCAATCACCACTGCCCATTGAGATCAGCAATAGCAAGAGGTCGCCGATCTGTTACGGGGTGTAAGTGGTTCATCAACATCTTTGAACCAAAGCCTACCTCGTCTGCACGTGGTTCACCCTGCTGACTGACAAATGAGGCTCTGGCGAAAAGAGACAGGGCACAGCGTATTTTTTAAGCTGCCCGAGTGGGGAAATACCTCCACCTCACAGAATACCGCAGCCAAATAACAATTCCCTTGGGGTTTTTTCTCTTTCGCTAGTCAGCAGAATGAACCACCTGCAGTTGAGATTGGCTTTGGCTCTAAATACCGCGGTGATCTACTTAAAGCCCCTAAAGATTTTGATGTGCCAGTTGCACCCTATAACTATCCTAAATGTCTTAATTAGATCTCGCTTTTTGAATATTTACACACATACACAGATACGGAACGCCTGAAGATACCTCGCGTAGAGGCGAAATACGTGTCGCAGAGACGACCACGGTAGTCGGGGCGGCAGCAGTTGCACGTTTCTTTTGTTTCAGATGTTAGAGATTCGCCGAGACGACTACAGCAGCTGGAGCAGAGACGACCAAAGCAGCCACGGCAGTCGCATGCATCTACTAACACTAGTGGATGGGTGTCGCCGGTGTCGGTCGGCAGTATTTTGCATGAACTAATTAGTGGCGAAAGCTCGCAAAGTAATGTAGATCAAATGCCTGTAAATATGACTTCCGCAAAATAACACCTGAATCAAATAACTATCTTTTTGAATATGCCACACAGTTCACATAGAACTTAACCAACTAACTTCTCAATCTTTAACTGGCACATATATGCAAGTTTAATGTATATTGCCACTCTCGCTAACGACCTCTGTCTTAGCTTAATGACTTATTTCAGCTACAAACAGGTGTGGCCGATCACACAGCCCGGCATAATTGCTACTAATGGAGCCGAGGCTGAGTGCAGAATCGTTGGAACAAATTTAGGGATGTAATTGGCTTTTTATTTCTGAAAGTAACATATATTAGAAAAGTCCCCAATAGTAAAATAAATAAATATTTCTGGACAATTTACACAGCGCCATCTAGTCCCAAATTAAGCGCAAAGCTTGTGTTATGGGTACTAGAGAACTGATAAATGTACTTAAATACATTTTTTTTTTTGTAAATACATACTTATAAAGACATGTTCATGCACAAAATGTTTGTCTTGTGCGGGAATCGAACCCGCGACCACGGAGTCAAAGTGGCCATTGCTAACCATTCGACCACAGAGCTCGTTATATATATAATAGTGTCAGATACTTAAAATCCGTGCTGCATGGCAGCTGAGCTTCACTTGATTAGCCATCTCTGTAGGCTTTAATGCCTTATTTGTCATATGGCTATCTCTGACATTGCTAAGAGGGGAAGTCAAATTCTAAAGGCTTCTTACTCTGATTAAATTTGTTGTTCCATGGCAGATGTAGTTTTACTCCCGGGACTGCAATGGACTTCACTGTTCATTGCATTTATTGGCGGTCGCCGCTGTTAATCCTGGCTACACAGCAAACACAGTGGTGGGAATGTGTTGTGGGCCCCTGTCCCGATACATAAAATATTACGATATATTATGATTTTTATATATATAATTATAATGGAGGACGAGTGCCAAAATAATTTTTAAAGAAATTTCGTCGCGTCTGGTCGAAATATCTCGTGACCGAAAAGCTGGCCTCTACTTTGCACAAAGAATTAGTGTTGCGATCCAACGAGTCAACGGAGCCAGCATATTGGGAACTTTGCCTACGGGCAGCGGTTTATTTGATTAGTTTTGCTTTTAATTTATTTATGATGTATAGCATTGGGGTATATATATGTAATTCATGGTCAAAATAAGTTTAAATAAATATATAAATATTTATAAATCGTGGATGAGAAAAAAGATTACGCAGTTCGATAAACTTGTTGGTTCTCTATCGAACTGTACGTGTAACCTAATTCAAGTTAAAATGACGTGTTAATTGTTTTATTTTCTGTCGTCGGTATCATCGGCACCATTTCAGCTTATTGTTGGCAGGGTGTATTACGTGCAAGTGAGGTTGTATTTGACCATAAAGGTTTTAGCGAGTTACATAAGCACCAATAAATACAAATGACACGTCGATTAATTCGCAGAATAGGGATAATAAACAACACGGGGTCGATGAAGACCAATCAAAATTTTGAGGTGTATGCGCTTCATCAACATCTTTGAACCAAAGCTAACCTCACCTGCAGGTGGTGCTGCATGCTGACTGACAAACGACGCTCAGGCAAAAAGAAGTGTCGCATAGCGGATTTTGTAAGCTGTCTGTCTGGCGAAGTACCTCCACCTCACAGAATCATCATCAGGTCATTTTAGTCTCCACTACAGGAGCATAACCCTCTCTCGTCCGTCAAAGACAGGAGGAGGAAATATAATTACGTGGAACAGTACAAGTGTTTCATTATAACATTATGCTAAAATTTATATTTCCTTGGCGAACCAAATTCTGTACATAATAGATAAGCCGCTCAGTCAATACAAATAGGTATCTTAATATTCAGATACAGACCCTTCGAGGACTTCGGCAGTATTCCACGGAAAATAGCCGGATTTGCTATATCTTATAATAACAAGATAAGCCAAATCTAATAGACGGATTAGGGTCCGTAGGAGACAAAGTTGTATTAAGCTAACAAATGCTTAAGGTTTTATTCGTATTCCGTTTTTTTCCGTATGGCCTACTGCGTAGAGTGCCACGCAGTAGGATATTATAGGAGGCACTATCAGTAGTGCCATAGGAGTAAAAATCTCCTATGACAATACTGATAGGTAGTGATCAGTAGTGCCATAGGAGATTTTTCTTTCGACTCTATGTCACATGTTTACTCCTCTGTGACTCTACAATTCTCTGGCTAATTATAGTCATATATCAAAATTCCCCATGGATTACCTCTTTGCCGATGACACTATCATAGTTTTAAAAAATATTATTTAAATATGATAATAATTAAGATACATAAATAAGTAAATATATATTTCTGGACAATTTACACAGCGCCAGCTAGTCCCGGCTGTTGCCATTAGATGACAGGTTGTTAAGCCAAGTGAGAAGCTTTAGGTGGCTTGAATACACTGGCCTCTGCCAACCCGCTGTTGAGCAGCGTGGTGGAGTATGCTCTAGACCCCTTCAATTGAGGGGAGACCCGTCTCGCAGCAGTGGGATGAGAAGGGTTGACGACGACTACCGCAAAAGAAAAATCTCTAATGATACTAATCATTTGAGATTTTTCTTTTCCGAGCGATATTGCCATGTAGTATTGTCTAGGGAGACAAAGGTTCCTTCCTTTTGGTAGTCCATTGATAGTTTTCGTCGGCTGGACATGATCTTCATGTAACTGAAAATGGAAATTCGATTAAAAATTCCTAAGAGCTATAAGAGCTTATTCCAATACATTTCCTAGAAGGATTTTTAACGTTCAATATTGAAATAAACCGCAGTAAGCGTATTCACTATTTAAATTTCAATAATTCGGAAATACACTAAAGGAATGTGCTGCGTAGGCGGATCAAAGCAAATATGGATGCAAAGCGATTGCGATGCGGCCATGACATTCCATTGCGAAGCGATGCGACGTGGCTTTGTTATATGTGCGCGCAAATTTGCACCACCGCTGTAAACAACAAGAGAACACCAACTAATACGCGCGAAAACTATCCAGCCAACAATAGACCAATAATTCTCGTAAATATGTTACGATCGCAGAGTTGACCGAATCGAGATCTAATTATAAATTGACAAAAATGATATACTAGATTTCATTCATAACAATTATTATTGTTGGCGAAATAACATTCTTACTTTGTTAGTAATCCGATATAATTCCACTTAAATTTGACTTTGAAGTTTCATATTGCGATATGAGAATACCAAATTAATGACAATTGTGAGATCGAGACTGGATTGGAACTGAATTTTGACTACATTTTAATTACGAGAATTGCCCCTCTAATCGCTTTCGCTTCGCTACATGAAACAGCGTGCATAACCTGTGTACTACGTGTATTTAGTCACTGTAGGATTCAGCTCCATATGAGTCGTCGAATGTCCGTTCACATCGCGCCACGCTAAGTTCGAAGCTCGTGTTTTTGTTAATTTTGAATGTTTATAGCACTTGGGATATCGATATAGCTCGAGTTATTGAATGGTACAAAGTTTGTATAGAGAGCAATTTTTGTTTCTATTTTTGAACTATATATTTATATATATATATATATGAAAGGGACACACGAGCATATGGGTCACCTGCTGGAAAGCAATCACCACTGCCCATGGAGATCAGCAACAGCAAGAGGTCGCCGATCTGTTGCCAGCCTTTTAAGGGAAATAAAGACTCTGTTCTTGAAGGCTCTCATGTCGCAATTGTCCGGAAATACCACTGAGAGAAGTTGATTTCACAGTTTCACCGTTCATGGTGATCGGTTAATCGAATCGACTAATTCGTTTACCGTTAATAGGTGAAATATTTAAAAAAAAAATTGTCTGTAAAGTCGGTTTACGGACGATAATTTTATGTGATAACGTCATAAGAAAACATCGGCCAATGGAGTGGAACAGAGATGGGTCACAAGCCTAACGCATAGGATGATTGTGTCTCGCTTGTTTCGAGCTCTCGCTTGCGCGCTCGACTCAGGCAGAACGTGACAATGAGTCATGTTTTTTGGTGCGTGCACTCGGTGTTCATCGATTTATAAGACATTGTCACATCAAAACTAAAGCTTGTATTGCTTGGTAAGTTATTGTTATCTTTTTGCAATTTTATATCTCTCGATCTCGGTCAATTTTTTGATGGTATAGAACATTTGCCGTGGTACCTTCACAAATTTCACACCGTTATCATTATCGCTATATCGAGCCATTCGATTATCGTAGACGTAATAGTTCGTCAAATGATGTAGGAAAGTTTTTACAGCGGCCGGAATTTCGTGATATCGTAAAAACGTGGTCTGACCACCCGTCATCTCGGAGGCTTTGAACATAACCCTTTCTTTATCTGCTCGAAGATTTATTGGCACTTGGCTGGCTTCGGCTCGCTTTATTGAGATGTTTCGGTATGAAATTCAGCGTAAGGCTTGACTGTATAAGTAATACCTGAGATTTTTGCTGATATTGACCGGTGGAAAAATAGGTTTGTGGGTTATTTTGATTGGATTTTCATGTTATGTTTGTAAAGCCAAATATGTACTAAGTTTTTAGTCCTACTTTTACAAACGACAAGCTTGTTTGTTTGTCGTTTGTAAAAGTAGGACTAAAAAGTTTACTTACTGTATTTCGTTCATCAAGATTTCCATCAGGTGACCCGTTCCACGTTTACCCCTTTCTCATAAGAGCTTTAAAAATCGCCTCCGATAAGAGCTTTAAAAATAAAGAAAACCTTCATCACTGCTCTAAAAGCCCATCTGATAAATAATCAAAAATCTTTATAATAGGAAATAAGAGAGAGCCACATGAAATGGACAGCATCAACAAAAGTAGAGATTGCAGATTCAGACAGTAACACTTGATTCTATATATCACACCAACAACACACAGCTTATTATTATAAATAAAAATTACATATATTACATAATGCATAATTTGTAATCCATTTTTGTTGTTAAGTGCATATGAGTTATAAAATTATTAAGTTTCAAACTAATATTTGAATAGACACATACCTATTTATGCATATTTCAAAATTCAACAAGGCAATGACTCTGTGCTTGTTTGAGCTAACCTCCACAAATCCATTACTGAGGCATAGGTACAAGTAATGTCAGTATGTATAAATTTGTTTGCAATCTGTAGTACTGTACTCACTGGTTTGTTGACGATATACAAAGTAGATGATTACTCGTTACTTACCCTACATGTTCCAAGTTTCATTCACTAATGTGAAGCCGCCATTTATCCTTTTTGGATTTTAGAGCGCTTCATGGTTGCGGGCCTGAGATTGACACGAAGTTTATAGATTTGCTTTGGAAATTTTAAATCTCTTGAGCTGCACGCGGCACAGTATTGGTAAATAAGCTAATCACGCTTTTACTACTCTTTGATACTATTATTTGTAAACATATTTATTTTTATAAAGCAAAATTTTGTTGTTTTGTTTGTTTACTCGAAATGATTGAATGGAATGATTGGTTGAATGAAATGAATGAGTGATGGAACGGAATGTGAGGATCAGTGATGGACGTAAGTCGATTATCGATTGAGTGATAGATTGGAGTTTCTGATTGTGTATGAATGATTATTGTTTTGTTTTTTAATTAGTATTTTTATGGTAATGGGAACCTATTAAAATGTTATGTTTTTTTATTATTATTATTGTTTCTTTTTTTGTGTATAAAATCGTTTATTTGTTTCTTGTTTGTTTCTAAGCTTGTATGTCCGTGATGTCGCAACTGGTCCTAACTGAAAATCAGTGCCGAGTCTACTGCAGATTTCGGTTTTCATACTGAGTTGGGACCATTTTGCGACATTGCACAGTGCTGTAATTTTTCTTATGTTTTAATCTTATTGTGTGTATTGAACTTGTTTGTATAGTACTGTGTAATGTGTGCAAATAAATGTTTTTTCTTCTTCTTTTCTTCTTCATAAAAAAAAACCGGCCAAGTGCGAGTCGGACTCGCCCACCGAGGGTTCCGTACGTAGGATCATAATAAATTTGATTTTTTTCATTATAAATAAGAAATAATCCATCGGAAAAAATAAATAAAACATATTTTGCAATGTGCAAATGAAGCCCTTTCATACGAAACCCCATTTGAACTAGTAGCTTCAATTTGAAATTTCGACCTCCTATAAAAATATAGACACCCTATTTTTTAAGATTTAATTACAAATGTATAGTTTTGAGATTTATTCCTGTACTTGTAGTCTATAACGATGTTACATGCCAAATTTCATAGTTCTAGGTCAACGGGAAGTACCCTATAGGTTTTGATTCCCTTGAGAATGTTGAAATATACGTTTTTTGCTGAATAAACGGCCGTTACTTTTTTTTACAACTTAATGGGACTGTAGACCTGTGTACATAATTCAAATTTCAGCCTGATACCTCCACGCATTCTCGACATAGAGGGTCTTGACAGACAGGCAGACAGACAGACAGACGGACAACAAAGTGATGTTATAAGGGTTCCGTTTTTCCTTTTGAGGTACGGAACCCTAAAAAGCGCGCGCGCAAGCGATATTTCATATTACGAGCGCTAATATAGCTACGGTAACCGTTTCAGGCGGTTCATATGCTTGCTTCCTACCCAATGCTACACATTGCAAAATATATTTTATTTAATTTTTTCGACGCAATATTTCTTATATAAAATGAAAAATATCAAATTTAATAATGATACTACGTACCTACGGAACCCTCGGTGGGCGAGTCCGACTCGCACTTGTCCGGTTTTTTTTTTAATTATTAAGGGTTATTGTCAGGAGACTACAGTATGGGGTTCTTCAAAAAGGGCGTGAAGATATTTTTACAGGTCGGCAACGCGCGTGTAACGCCCCCGGTGTTACAGGCGTTCATAGCTTCAGTAACTGCTTTCCATCAGGTAGGCCGTATACTTGTTTGTCACTTTAGTGGTATAAAATTTATGTAGGTATATAAAAAAATATTGATTTTGGGGTGTAAGGGGTTCATCAACATCTTTGAACCAAGTCCAACTTCATTTCAGTCAGCAGGATCAACTGCACGCGGTGGATCCTGCTGACTGACAAACGAAGCTCTGGCGAAAAGAGAGGTAGGGAGCGTAATTGTAAGCTAACCGATTGGGAAATGTACCTCCACCTCACAGAATACCGCACCCAAATAACAATTTCCTTGAGAGTTGTTGTGTTCCTGCGAGTGAGTGAGGTCACCAGAAAGGAGATGCTGCGTCTGCAGCGGGGGTAGCTATAGCTACGGTAACTGCTTCACATCAGGCGGGCCGTATGCTTGTCTGCAACCCGACGTAGTATAAAAAATGTAGTATATGTAGGTATGTTAGTATACATATGTCTATAAATATATTTATCAATGTAGTACCTAGAAGAAAATTTATTTTGTCATTTGTTTTGTCATGTGCTCAGTTTTATTTATGTTATACTAGCGGCCCGGTACGTGCTTCGCTACGTATAAAGTGAAATAATAATAAAAAATAATTGGAACACTTGTACTGTCAAAACTGAAAAAAGTTTCAATTTGACAGCAAAATCCCCATTAACAAAATGATTCGCCATTTATTGAATTCATTTGTTCCAAAAAATGTGATAAATGTAGAACCGCTCTACCGATTTTGTGCAAACTTCACATAAACCATCTACTAAATAGTCTGAAGAAAGCCTAAAAATTTAGTTTGGATAGGTGAGCCCGTTCTTGAGTTATAAAATTACAACGAAAAGTGGCATTGATTTTTATATATATAGATTTGACGTTTTTACGTGGTCTACCCTTCTAACAATGTATTGTCTCGAGTACAACCATTGAGGTTGGCTGAAAGAGATCTCTCGTAGAGATAAGCTTATCTTTATATTTACCTGTATAACATAAAATTGTTTTGTATTAGTTATGCAATAAAGAATTTATCGCTCATTTGCAGCAATATGGTCACAGCGTACATTTATGTCATTGTTGCACGTAGATAATTTTTATGATTATCCAACCAAATAACACTTATTAATTGCAACAATAATAAGATAAGAAAATAATTAGGCACTTCTAAAATGATATAAACTTATTAAGAAGAATCAGAAAGTAGAAACAGTATATCAAAATAAATACCAAAATGACGTTCGGAAAATGCATGTTGACTTTAAATATGAGGTTGTTGAAGCCAATGAGCGATACATAAAAAAAAGGGATTTGTATGAAATCGGCTATCGAACGGTCGGTAGCCTACAAAAATAGAAATTTTTAAAACATGAGTACAATCGCACTATTAACACGTCACTTCACTAACTGCCCGATGCAGGCAACACGGAAACTGTATGCATTTCAGCCGTGGATGAAACCATAGCGTGATTCTGTTACAGGACAACGCCATCTTTACGCAGGTATCTGGGAATTATAATATTTAATATTTACATATACGATTTATTTGCACGAAGGTAAAACTGTCTGCGAGATTATTGTGGCATATACTTCTATAAATCATCATCATAATCGACCTATATCTATCCTCTGCTGGATATAGCCGTACTCGGACCTCACTATAATAGTACAAATTACTGTCCTCCAAGGTGCTCCAAGGCTCAATTGACGAACTCGGTGGTCGAAAGGTTAGCAATGGCCACTTTGACTCGGTCGCGGGTTCGGTCCCCGCACAAGAGAAATATTTTTTTTTGCAGGAAGAAGTCCGTTTGTTTTGGACTTTCTTAGGTTTTCTATGTATTTTCGCGAATTTGCTATGACAATTCGCAAGGTCTGCCCGGTAATTATTTCATTATTTTTTTCCAGACATTCAGAGGATTCGCGAACAAATCCTACATAATCAACATTTGGATCAAAAATTTCAGCTGAGGTGCTAAGGCTTAAGTTGTCTATGTTTTCCTTGCTTGCTGACCGCTGTAGTCGCTTTTCATCTGGTGATAAGTGGCTTGGTGATATATCGCCTAATGTTCGCTTGGCATTAGGTGATCGCGGCGTCAAATTACTTCGACTAAAAAATTGGTGTCGTGCCACCAAGATCATCGGTATTACTTGACATTTTGTTCATGTAACGAGTGAGCAGGAATAAAACTATTACCTATCAAAATAAAATTTTCCCCGATTCAGGGGTAAATTTATAAATTGACAACACTGAGATATTAACGTATTCCCTTTGTTGTACTAATATTAACACTAATTAATAGAAAAACAAAACATGAAATTATTACGTACCTTTTACGGGCCAAACCTTGTTTTACAACGATTGATGCAGCCGTAGTCAAGAAGCAGCACTAAAAAATTTTGTTGTTGTACCCACTAGTTTGCGAATAATAATCACTGTATCTACTTATTTACAAATAAAATCTAAATAAGATCGAAATTTAACGGGGTAATGATAAGTTCAGATCAGATGAACAAAATTCACCGAAATGCCCACACACTTTACGAAACAAATTATGAGAATTATTTAATTTGCAATATTAAATCAGCACAAACAGATTAGTTCGGAAATCTTTGATGTTCCTGATCTCCATGGGCGGTGGTGATTGCTTTCCACCAGGTGACCCACATGCTCGTTTGCCACCCTCTCATACAAAAAAAAATCTGTCCAATGGTGTGATTGAATTTTGTATGGAGATGATAGATTTGTTGTTAAGTGCATATGAGTTATAAAATTATTAAGTTTCAAACTAATATTTGAATAGACACATACCTATTTATGCATATTTCAAAATTCAACAAGGCAATGACTCTGTGCTTGTTTGAGCTAACCTCCACAAATCCATTACTGAGGCATAGGTACAAGTAATGTCAGTATGTATAAATTTGTTTGCAATCTGTAGTACTGTACTCACTGGTTTGTTGACGATATACAAAGTAGATGATTACTCGTTACTTACCCTACATGTTCCAAGTTTCATTCACTAATGTGAAGCCGCCATTTATCCTTTTTGGATTTTAGAGCGCTTCATGGTTGCGGGCCTGAGATTGACACGAAGTTTATAGATTTGCTTTGGAAATTTTAAATCTCTTGAGCTGCACGCGGCACAGTATTGGTAAATAAGCTAATCACGCTTTTACTACTCTTTGATACTATTATTTGTAAACATATTTATTTTTATAAAGCAAAATTTTGTTGTTTTGTTTGTTTACTCGAAATGATTGAATGGAATGATTGGTTGAATGAAATGAATGAGTGATGGAACGGAATGTGAGGATCAGTGATGGACGTAAGTCGATTATCGATTGAGTGATAGATTGGAGTTTCTGATTGTGTATGAATGATTATTGTTTTGTTTTTTAATTAGTATTTTTATGGTAATGGGAACCTATTAAAATGTTATGTTTTTTTATTATTATTATTGTTTCTTTTTTTGTGTGAAGAAGTCCGTTTGTTTTGGACTTTCTTAGGTTTTCTATGTATTTTCGCGAATTTGCTATGACAATTCGCAAGGTCTGCCCGGTAATTATTTCATTATTTTTTTCCAGACATTCAGAGGATTCGCGAACAAATCCTACATAATCAACATTTGGATCAAAAATTTCAGCTGAGGTGCTAAGGCTTAAGTTGTCTATGTTTTCCGTGCTTGCTGACCGCTGTAGTCGCTTTTCATCTGGTGATAAGTGGCTTGGTGATATATCGCCTAATGTTCGCTTGGCATTAGGTGATCGCGGCGTCAAATTACTTCGACTAAAAAATTGGTGTCGTGCCACCAAGATCATCGGTATTACTTGACATTTTGTTCATGTAACGAGTGAGCAGGAATAAAACTATTACCTATCAAAATAAAATTTTCCCCGATTCAGGGGTAAATTTATAAATTGACAACACTGAGATATTAACGTATTCCCTTTGTTGTACTAATATTAACACTAATTAATAGAAAAACAAAACATGAAATTATTACGTACCTTTTACGGGCCAAACCTTGTTTTACAACGATTGATGCAGCCGTAGTCAAGAAGCAGCACTAAAAAATTTTGTTGTTGTACCCACTAGTTTGCGAATAATAATCACTGTATCTACTTATTTACAAATAAAATCTAAATAAGATCGAAATTTAACGGGGTAATGATAAGTTCAGATCAGATGAACAAAATTCACCGAAATGCCCACACACTTTACGAAACAAATTATGAGAATTATTTAATTTGCAATATTAAATCAGCACAAACAGCACAAAATTAGTTCGGAAATCTTTGATGTTCCTGATCTCCATGGGCGGTGGTGATTGCTTTCCACCAGGTGACCCACATGCTCGTTTGCCACCCTCTCATACAAAAAAAAATCTGTCCAATGGTGTGATTGAATTTTGTATGGAGATGATAGATTTGTAGCTGCAACACCCAACTGTATCCCCCGATTTTGTTATCATTCGTTTATGTGTGTATGGAAGACATATTCACGTCAAAAGTAAACAAAGAAGTACCAACATAACGTTTTAAACAATAATAACACCTATCATGCTTTATAAGTGTAAGATTTTGTAGAGTAATAAAATTAGGCGAGGTTCCAACACTACAAAGTTTGCACTAGTAGTGCCAAAAACGGGAGCATGCCTTATCTCTTTTTGGCTGCGCGTTTCACCCACTTGCATTTCTAATATCGTCATGTCATCTGTGATATATTGTTCCACGTAATAGTACTGACAGTTGACATACCACAAAAGGAAATGTTCTTTTATATACGTGCCCAAATATCTTATGTTCGAGAGACATTGGACTTACGTATAACAGAATTTATTGACACTGGCAACATACAAATTGACAGCAAACAACTTCCCTGTAGTTTACTTGAGTGTCTTTTAATCTTAATAGAGGCATTCTAACGAGTGATTCATTTCATTTTTGACTTGAATACGTATTTTAAATTGCTTGAATAGAGATGCAATTTAAAAAAAACGAATGATAACAAAATCGATGGATAAAGTTTGGTATTGCAGTTACATATCTATCATCTCTATCCAAAATTCAATCACACTACTGGATATGTGAAAGATCAAAGAATTTATAACGCTAAGTAATAATAATAATCTTTATTTATTAAATAAGCATGCATTACAAAATCAAGAATACATTGTGTGTGCACCTAACTGTTGAAATATTTGACAACTACCTAAATAACAATATTATTCTTAGTTCTTAAGTAGAACTCTTAGAGCGGCACAATAAGCATATAAATATGGACGCTGCCATAACTAGGTTGGTACCTAAGTAAGGACTATGGAGCATCGTGTGCTGGGGAAGGGGAAGCGCTGCCATTTTAAAATAATTTTAGTGCATATAACGTATTGACGTACAACACACGGAAGTATCCATGGCAGTCACACCCCATTTTTATATGGATTTTTTGACAGAGGATACATGACTTGTGATGATAACCTGTTATGATATTTTTATTCAATATAATTTGATATCTGATCAAGCCTGGCACAGCATCTAGAAATTATTGAGCACTATTAGAAAAAAAACAAAAAATATCATTCCTAGAATATTTTTCGAGTACTTTTAGCACTATACCGTGCATATAATCGTCCTCATCATTATCATTAGCCTGTATCTACCCATATAAGCCTTCCCCAATGCTTTCCACAATACGATCCTCCCCTTCCACATCCAGCCGCTCCAGCCGCTTTCTTGAGGTTATCGGACCATATGGAAGGATGGCGTTCAACACTTCATCGTCCTTCGCGTAACCTTCCTCCCCCATCTGCCATCACTGACTCGGCAAAGACCCATTGCCACTTCAGCTTGCAAACTCTGAAGGCTATGTCGACAACTTCGGTTCTCAGTCGAATTTCTTCGTTCCGGATTTGATCCCTCAGAGACACCTCGAGCATAGCTTATTTAATCATCCTACGTCAAACGGTTAGCAATGGCTACTTGGTCTTCAATAAGCAAGACAAACTTTTGTTTGCATAAACGATTGAACATGTCTGTTTGTCTTGGTATGGGTGTTTTCTATGTAGTATATTGTTACAAAAATGTGTATTTATTAGTTATCTTTTACCCATAATGCAAACTTTGCTTACTTTGTGCTGGGTAAATTTAAAAAGAATATTTTATTTTATTTATTAATTTATCAAAAATATGAAAGGAATTATTAGATATACGCAATTAAATGGTCCACATTAAGCATGCACTAAAGAAAATACTTCAGTAGTAAAAATGGTAGTGGTAGAAAATGTCTCTCAAATTTGAAAGAACAATCTTTCAATTAGTTAATGAACAGAATAATGGTTATTTTATTTTATAATAATGATGCCATCAAAAACATAACTTGTAAAAAAACCAAGTCTCGCAAGTCAGTTCTTCTACCGTAAAAAGTAGTGAGATCCATGTAATACCAAGTCGGTTAATTCATTCAGTCCCTACTTAAGGGACCTTCCGTCTTTAGTGCGACTACGTGTTTGGAGGTTTTCTGCAGCAGTCGTTATGCTACTAATTGTATGAAAGCGTAAAACAGTCAACCAAGGCCGATCGGCATCTTGCTACAAAATCACCTAAACATCTTATACTGACCATATCAATTTTAAAAATCTTTTATGTTTTAAATAAACAGATTGACTTGGCCAGTGAGTGACAAAAAAACTTTGGTGCTAGGTATAATTCTAAAACTACTAGTTCAAATTGAATTAAATTTTAAAATATATCGTGTTTATATAATGCTTGCTTGGTTACAAAAAAATCAGGCTCCTAGTTTTATCCACAACGAAGTTATAGGGGGTCGAAAAAGGCCTGAAGTGCTTTGAGAAAAGAATGGTACGGCCGTGCCGCTTTTTGCTCGACTTGGTGGGGGCACTGCCGTGCCCCAGATTTTACTTTTGAAAACATAAAATCCTAAAATGCCTATTATAATTATAAACATTATTTGTTCTATTGTCTAGCAAAACTTTGTATTAGTAAATATTTCATAAACCAACGTAGAGTTTTAGTTGAAATGATTAAAATTTCTATAAATTTCATTGCCAGTTTTATAATCAAGCACAAAATTACTTAAGTTTGTGAATTGTTTCGCCATAAAATTTTCAAGCAAAGCCTACGTGCCTTTGTCGACTACGTAAATAAACGGTCGACCTACAGGTACGAGTTCGCAACTTCAGCTTGATTTAATTAGAAATTTCAGAACCGCTAAATGCTTGAATTCATTAAAAGTAAATTTGTTAAGGCGGAAGTACAGACTGCTCTTATTTTGGCGATCTCTTTGCTTCTGACAATGTATTGTTGACATCGTTTGTTTGAAAATTTAATCGAAGTTTCCGAAAATACCTGAAAGATTTCCTTCAGGGTTTTTGTAAAGCTATCTTCTAATAGCTATAAAAAGAATAACTAAAAATAATTTTTTACTATGAAACTAAAAAGTTTACTTATTATGCTTTGATAAGCAAAGCAACATAACAAAAGCCCGGTAATCGTTCAATAATACGAGAACCAAATTTCTGCTATTCTTGGAAAACACTACATTTCTCTAATGATCTCCAATAACTCTAACATCACAGCGATTATTGTACTTTGTACACACCTTTAATTTTAATCCTTTTGATACTTTGACCGGAACAGATCCCTCTAGGGGATAAGTCCGCCTTTGTACTGCTTTGTTTTACATTTTATTTGTTAATTTTGTTTTTGATGTACAATGAAGTTATAACAAACAAACAAATAAACTCTATAAGCTTGGTGTACAATTCTAACAAATTAACCCAACCACCACGGTCTCACAGACCGGCATCGCGAACAAAGTTATTGTCACCTTACTTACTACTTAGCTATTGGCCGTGTGGTTTCCGGCAGACTAGAATAGAATCACTCCGTCTCTTCCCGTGGATGTCGTACTAAGGGAATTACATTACCAAACATCGATCAGACCTCCCCAACCCGTTTGGGCAGCGTGGGGAGTGTAGGCCAAATCCTCCTTCTGTCTGAGACGGACGAGAGAGGATTGTGCTCCTGTAGTGGAGACTAAAATGACCTGATGATGATGATAACTTAGCTACTAGCACTAGTGGGTTAACGATTGAGTATACAGAATAAGAAAAATAAATATGAGGCTGAAATGCCGTTTTAAATAGAGCCTCTACATGAATGTTTCATATGAGATCACGATCCATGAATTAGACCCAAGCTTATTTGTAAAACCATCACTTTCCTTCCATAAGTAGATTTCATATTTTAAAATAATCTAGGCCTAAGCAAATAACACACATTTTCGTGTTTTAGATAAACACATTACGTTCCATACACGTGACGGATTTGAGGGAATTTAATTTACTCAAGAGTTGACAATGACTTTTAAAAAAACAGACACGTTATAATGAATCAACAATAAAATTTTGTTTTCTATCTCTAAGTAAATAATTTATTTGTAAATATAACGTTTTAATAGGTTTTTTACGAGGATTTGTTTGCATAATAGATAGAGGGTAAAATCCTAGGGCTATGGAACAAGATGTATCCGTTTTGGCTAAGGTATTTTGAGAGGCATTTTGATCACGATAAATACTGTATTCAATAATAACGTATATAACAATTGACATAATAAACATACAATAAAATGATGAATATAAAAATATATATGTGGTTACGCGGGCGGTTTATGTTTTTTTTAAATAGATTTTTTTGTATTATATAATATTGTAACTTTCAGTAGTTTCATAAATCTTGATTACTGTTTTTGGTATTTTAAGCAAAAATACTTAGAAGCAGTAAATACTCCTCAATAGTTTTAATGATCATGAAAATGCGATAATTAGTTCTCTTGCATCGTAATGAATAATTTTCGTTCAACAAATCAGTTAATTGACCAAAAAATAATAGCCAACACAAAAATAAAAACTATTAAATATGACTCAATGAATATCCAGTATTCATGACTGAAGATGAGTATGATATGCACATGCATATGTTGGCGCATTCTACGCTGCAGATTTGCTCTAGTTCACTAGTTAATTCAATTAAACAAGGAAAATTGGAATACATTTCCGTGGGAACAATTTATACTTATTCGTCTTTACATTCGGTAGCATTAGCAGTGTAACATATAGATAAATATTTTTTATGCAATATGTTTAGTGACCTATCTGTTTCGAATATCAACAGGTCCGGTTCTGTGAACAGAGTGGATAATCGCGCAATGTGTTACAATGCAAATCATGCTTATAAAAACATCGCACCGTATCTACACTGGAGGCGCCCGGAAATAAAATATTAACCTAAGCTATTGTTTTAAAGCTAAAAAACGTACGTATTTGGAAATTTAATACGTAGGTATTTGTTAGAGTTAACAACGATGAGTTTATCAGGATAATAATAAAGTTCTAAAATTGGCGGTTAAATAAATATGTTGCTGTTTGTAGCCTGCGGTTGTCCGTGGCGGCTGCGGTATTTGGTTTAGGTGTATACCTAAACCAAATACTGCTAAACAAAAGAGGCTTTTCAATTCATGTATCGTGTATATCTGTAATGTATCGTGTTTTATTGGAACAAATTTTTTGTATGCAAACTGATTTGGAATATTCTTTTTTTTAGAGACTATTTTATGAGGTAGGTTTTTTTATATATTTTTTGTAAAATAATACATACTTTTGTAATCCCTACTAGTATTATAAATGTGACTGTGAACCGCTATCACGCCGAAACTACTCAACCGATCATCATAAAACTTTGTACACTTATTTACAAAGTTATTAGGAAGGACATAGTATACTTTTTATTAAAAAAAAGTAAACGCGGGTGAAGCCGCGGGTGGAAACTAGTGATATTATAAATGAGAAAGTGTTTGTTGTTTGTCCTTCTTTCACGTCACAAGGAATCAATTGATTGACATGATTTTTTTCGGGAACAGTTTAAGCCCTAGAGAGTAACATATGGCTATTTTTATCTACCAAAAAAATATTTTATTCCCACGGCAAATGAAAAGTATTGAAAAAAAAATACCACACGAGCGAAGCCACAAATAGTTGGTTGCGTGTCCTTTTTTCACGTCGAAAGAAACCACTGGATTGACTTATTTTTTTTTTTACGGTGATTATTTAAAGTCTGGTGAGTTACATTGGCTACTTTTTATCCTGAAAAAATATCTTATTCACACTGGAAAAATGTTAAATTAAAAACATCGGACGCGCAGCATGCGCGTTCGATGTTCTTACACTTACACTTTTTATTTTGATAACTTTCCCTAATTGATATCAGAAAACCAAGGTTTTTTTTTTTTTATACTACGAAGGGTGGCAGACAAGCATACGGCCCGCCTGATGTGAAGCGGTACCGTAGCCATATTAATGCTCGCAACATAAAATATCGCTCGCGCGCTGCCACCCCCGCTGCCAATGCAGCATCTCCTTCCTTTCTGGTGACCTCACTCACTCGCAGGAACACAACAACCCTCAAGGGAATTGTTATTTGGCTGCGGTATTCTGTGAGGTGGAGGTACATTCCCCAGTCGGGTAGCTTACAATTACGCTCCCTACCTCTCTTTTCGCCAGAGCTTCGTTTGTCAGTCAGCAGGGTGCACCGCGTGCAGGTGAAGTTGGCTTTGGTTCAAAGATGTTGATGAACCACTTACACCCCTTACTTACTTACACCCCAAGGTCACTTTACAGTACTACTTTTTGATGCTCTACGCGAATCCGAAGTCAGAATTTCGAAATTTTGAGTTACATGGCAACGGACGGACATACAGAATGACAAGACGATTTTATAAGCTCAATAAATTTGATAGCTGAAGCTGATATATGAAGATATATGAGATATATGAAGATATATATATATATGAAGCTGATAATAACCACGTGGACGAAGCCGCGGTAACAGCTAGTTTATAGTGAGTTTATAGCATATAGTGTGTTTATAGCATATAGTGAGTTTGCATGAAGTATTGTATTGTTAAGATCTTGTCTTTAAAAAGAGAAAGTTTTTAAAATATACGTATACCTAGTATCGAATGAATTCAGTATTTAACATGTTTAAGTACACGAACCTATAAATAAATATACGTCAAATGAATTCAGTATTTAACATGTTTAAGTACACGAACCTATAAATAAATATACGTGTACCTAGTATCAAATGAATTCAGTATTTAACATGTTTAAGTACACGAACCTATAAATAAATATTCCTGGACAAATTACACATTGCCATCTAAGTCCCAAACTAAGCTAAGAATGTGGTACTAGATAGAACTATGGATACTAGATAACTGATGTAATACTTATTTACATTTTTTTTCTAAATCATCATCATCAGGTCATTTTAGTCTCCACTACAAGAGCACGACCCTCTCTCGTCCGTCCTAGACAGAAGGAGGATTTGGCCTACACTCCCCATGCTGGCCAGACGGGTTAGGGAGGCCTGATCGATGTTTTATAATGTATTTCTCTTAGTCGCCTTGTACGACATCCACGGGAAGAGACGGAGTGATTCTATTCTAGTCTGCCGGAAACCACACGGCCTTTTTTGTAAATAAATACATAGAAAACAACCAGATCAAGAGACAAACAGACATGTTCATGCACACAAATATATGTCTTGTGCAGGAATCGATCCCGCGACCACGGAGTCAAAGTGGCCATTGCTAGGCCATTCGACCGCCTAGCTCGTCTATTTATAAGCAGAGTATAAGTAAAAGTACTACGTACAGTATGGCCACTCCCTGTCGCTCTCTCGTGTCGACCTCACCTCCCCTCTGAGACAAATCGGGAACAGTTTGTATGGCGCCGCACGCTTACACGCTCATTCGCGCTCTGCACAGACGTCATTGTTTATGTAGTAGTAAACGACGCGACATTTGTATGGAGCGGTCGGGGTATGGTATAAGTGAATGGAAAACGACTGCTTATTAACATGAAATATCTAATCTGACAGGTCAAACCGGCTGTTGGCATAACGACGAGTTGCCACGCAGTTGTAATTTGGCGACTTTCACCACACTCGGCTGGACATTAAATTTCATGCGTTCTATCTATACAGATAATAAAAATTGGAGTGTCTGTTTGTAATATTAAATAACCGCTTAATACTAAATGCATATGGATGTATACACGGTACATATAGCAAAATAAATTTTATTACAATTTTTGTCTGTCTGTCTGTTTGTTCCGACTTTGCTACTTATATTTTAGAAATTTTATTTATTTTTATTAATATAAATAAATAATAAAAAAAATAACTATTCCGCGCGGATGAAGTCGCGGGCACAGCTAGTGCAGAATAGATTCGATATTTCATATCTACTAGGTGATTTTTTTGCTAGCTGACAGCTGATTTTTTTGTTCTTGGCTGTTAATGGATTGGGCTTTCGTGTTAATAAAGGTTGCTTCTGAATCCTCGCCCACGCAGTTCACGATATATCTATGACCTTGAACCTACCTACTCACATAAAATGTTCCCAAGTCATAAACATAGTACGTCTGAATCACACGTAAAACTTTGAACAAGGGCCGTCCAGTTGTTTTTATAGGTCAGGCAGGCCTCTGCAATTTACCTACGTTGCTTATTATGCATGAAATGTGACATATAGATGAACGAAATGGACGGACAGAAGGATTGCTGTACGATTTTTATTTATTTGGAAAAAGGAACGTAGGCGTTAGTTTTTGTGTCAGTCTTAAAAGTTTTTCTTAGAGAGTATTATGACAGTTCTCAGTGTAAATGTATGCATGCCAAAAAGGGAGGTTAATTGTATTTTTATTTTTATTTCAGCTTGGTTATGTTAGCCTATATATGGCCTCTAAGAAGGAAATCTAATATATTTAGTGCCCGATAAACGATACAGCTGCGCCCGTAGACAGCTCTCGCCCAATAGGCGCGCGACCACGGCTGCGACCAAGTCGCAGCGACTAACAATGTATATGACTGGTCCTGCGGCCAGCTGGTCGCGTAGTGTGCGGTGTTGAAAATGACATAATGTAAATAGCTGGGTCGGTCGCGGTCGCTTCATGATCAAGTGCTATCTGCATTAACTCTTAATCATTCCATTGCTAGTAAAATAGGTCTCCCCTCAATCGAAGGAGTTTAGAGCGTACTCTACCACGCGGCTCAACTCGTAGGCGTAGGATCAAGTAATAGCGTCAACTAAAGTTACTTTCATTATTGTATACTGTCTTTACGAATAATAGTTTAAAAAACTATTTGCGGAAAGTGTGTGGGATGCCGCTCTTCGCAATGTATTTTGTATGTAATTCCTAAAAGTATTGTACATATCTGCTTGGGATTAGTTTACTTTAGGATAACAATCTGGAATTATAGTTGTCATAGCTAAAAGGCCCGATGTTCTAAGTGGCAGTTTTAAAGGGTAGATTAAGGTTATTAAAATAAATCTACATTATGGCAAAGCTTTTGGAATGTAGATATAAAAGAAATACTAACAAGTTGTACAGAATAAGAGACATTTTTGGCCTGCGAAATGTGACACAAACTCTATGAACTGTCATAATAGACTAAAATGATTCCGCGAAACAACAAACCTTACGGGAATTATTATTTCCTTGCGGTATTCTGTAAAATGGAGGTACTTCCCCAGACGGGCAGCTTTATATACGCTGAACAATACTTTTGTCTTCCGAGAGCCTCCTTAGTGAAATTGCAGAATGCACCACGTGAAAATAAAGTTGAGGATGTTCACCCCATTAAAGATGATGGTGAACCACCCACCACTTACACTCATACACCACTTACACTCCAAAATTTGACATCTACTGCTTCCTAGATCCAGAATATGACATCTAAGGAGCATCTCTTTCTTTACTCCCAAAAAAATTAAAGCCTTGCTTATGGCTAAGCTTTGAACTGAAGCCAGCTTTTGAATAAAATTTACAATTGAGGTCTTGTCATAGCGGAATTAATAGGTCGTAATGCAATACATTTGGCGTTTAACAATGGTTCGGTTTTATTTGACAACATGTTTCATTAGAAATCTTGTTTTAAGTGCCAACAGTTATTTGGCAAAGGCTTCGAATTAACAAAAGCGTTAATGTACAAAGCACAGTTATTCCTATAATTCTAGTAATTATAGGTCAGAGGTATTATAGCGTGATTTAACTGACGAGCTCGGTGATCGAATGGCTAGGAATGGTTAAGTCGTCGGCATATCCTATATATAGTTTGATTACAAAAGACGTCGTCAATTAATAAAGATGGGCAAGGATCGTGCCTTATGGAGAAATCATGCTTGAGACGTCCTAACCATACTTGGGACTTCAAAGTGACCTTGTCGCCTGGTTGAACGTCCTAGGTATCGTTGGAACAGTGACGTGCTGATGGACCTGCAATCTCCTTCAGCTAATGACTAGCTAAAGCAGGTAAAAAACAGAAAAGCGTGGCGGCATCTGGTGTCGGAGGTCGAGACTCGCTTTGGATGCGCTAATGTAGTATTAAGTTTTGGCTGCATATACAATTTACCATATTATATAGCCTTAACGCTAACGACACAAAATTGGTTCAGCCGTTCACAAGGTATAATACAAATACATCATTATATTTATATACAGTTCAAATACATAACTCTTTTTAGACATAATCGCTATAATAAAATATTGTATTATCATCCGTAATAGTCTCGTAGCCTGCTACGCCGTAGATGATCACGACGGTTACGCCGTAGATGTCACTTACGACGTAGCAGGTTACGAAATGAGCTATGACTCTTGTAAAATATTAATTATATAATTGTTATAAATTTCATTTGTAATTAATTTCAAATAATAAATAATCCACTTTAATTTGCTTTTTATTATTAAATGCAAACATCTATAAACTACGGTAGGTGATTTACATCATGGGAGCCTTATGATTGTCTGCACCCGACGTAGTTTATAAAAAGTAAACATGTACTATTGACGTTACTAGTTGTAGACTTTTTTACAGCAGAATGAAACTCACAATTTTTTAAAAATCAATTCCGTTAGCTCATATACTACTTAATCGCATACTTAGATCGCGAAATATGTGTTTACTATCAAATTTACCACCAAGTTTTATAACAATACGAGAGTCTAGTAATATTTTTATATTACAGTAGACAAGTATACAGCTCGCCTGATCTGAAGTGTTGACATTAGCTTATACGCGCTTGCAACTGCCATTGCAACTCCTTCCTTTCAGGTAACCTCACTCACTCGTAGAAATACAATAACTCTCTAACTAGCAAACCGTTATTAATAATCTTAAGAAAAGATTGTTCAAAGTAAACTATATAAATCTGTTATAAGTCATTGTATTGACTATTACTATTTAAAATTTTACATAACCAAAACCAAAACAATTAAACAAAAAATCTAATGAATTGTCATTATAATTCAATCAATTGATTTTTTTTTTCACATATACAATTTTAGTGATTCCCTTAAAATGTACATGCGCGCAAAAAGTATCAATTCTAAACGCAAAACTTTATATTAACCGCAACCGTCATTCCAATTCGCACAAAATGTTACAGCAAAGTTTCCTCCTATTTCCAAGATTAACTTTGTGTGAGCCTGCGCGAACCGAATCGTCCGTAGTCCAGTCGAACGCTGACTGTGGCTTGAACGGAACGCGGCAGGCGCGACTATCTCCAACCCTGCAACTGGGTAACCGAACTTTCGATCACTCAACTGAGACTCGTGTGTGAAATAGTGTACTATAGTGAAATAGTGATGTGCTAAGTGTGGTTACAAATAATGCTCCAAATTCAAATTAGCTGTGACAAGCTACGATGATCACCCAATTTTGCAGGTTAGTGCCTTTTTTTAATTAATGCCGGTTTTAATTAATGTTAAGTGGTTTCCCGATATTAATATATTTTTTTGTATTTGTAATCATGATACTGTCGTTTTAGGGTTAAACGTTATATTTTAGGATAATGGTTTGTAATAATAATGGTAAGCTAGAGGCCTCAGTGACGGCTCATTGTAAGGCAGGTTCAAACAGTTGTTTGGCACATTATTATTTAAAAAAGCAGATTTGAAAATTGAATACCAAAATTAAAGGAATATACCTTAGTGATTGTAAATATATTTTTCGAATAATTTTAATTTTTTTTTTGCACTATTTTTTTTCAATATGCATTAAATTTAAAAATTCTTAGTTTTTACAAACATTACGTTTTAGTGTTCCCATAAGGATAATTTTATTCATGAAGAATTTTGTTGTGGAAAGCTTCGTGTTAAAATATGTAAATCTATGGACCTAAATGGGACCCCATTAAGAAAATTTTCTGCGCTTTTTGATAAAATAAATTACTGCTTTGAATAATTTGGTAAAACCCATGTTATGTTAATTATACATTCCATATAAATTATGAATTTGAAATATTTTTTATGAGGGTGTAAACGTATTCTATAGTTTATCTATCACGTGTGGAGGTTGAACTTGATATCTTCACACGTTTCGGAGAAAGTAGATTTTGACAGGATAAGCAGACAGACAGGCAGACGGACAATGAAGCGATCTTATAAGGGTCCTTTTTCTCCATTCGGGGTACAGAACTCTAAAAAATGATATCAATTAAATTTATTGTCACTGATATAATAATATATTGCGGTGTCTTATGCTCCGGCTTAGTTTAGGCTCCAGATCTCATAAATTGCATATCACTCTGTACCAAAACCTAATTATGTATTGTTGTATAATTTGTGACGATGAATAAACATTATTTTAAATATAAATACGGACTAATACTATTATACGGAATAATTTAATAATATATCATGTAATATGTTGTATATTAGATTATATTATTATTACTATTTATTTTACTATACATGTTTCATATTAGGTTATTATTATGTTAGTACTAACATTTATTATAAGTTTTGTCATGTCAATAAATCATATTTTCTTTCTTCTTTCAATGTAGGTAGTTTATTTTATTTGGTTAAGTTATTAGTAAAATAATTTTACTTCAAGTAACTTACTTCAAGTAAAATATCGTTACATACTAATGTACATTATAAACGCACTGCTAAACTATAGATTTAATATAATTATTTATTTTATAAATAAATATATAATATTATAAGATCTACTGGAAAAAATAAACTAATTAAAACTAAAGTCAAATTTTAAAAATAAAACTAGCTATTAACTCTGAAGGGCCTAACGGGATAAGTCATTGTACTATAAAGTCTCATGTTTTTTAATTTTTGTAATTGTTTATTTATGTTTCTTTATTGTACAATAAAATTTTTACTATACTATACTAAGGGTCCTTGTGGCATTGTACCGAAGATGCTGGCAGCGATTCCTGTTAAAAGTAAACGTGATATTATGTCAGATGAATATTATGATCATAATTTTAGGGTTCCTTAGTGTAATTCATGATTTAAAACAAACTTATGAATTTTATGTAATAAATAATCATAAAAGATACGAGTATATATTATGTACCCAACGCTATGAAAATCACGAGATGATAACCCTGAACCTTATTTTATTATAATGATTGAGAAAAAAAATATGAATTTATTTTCAAACTTCAACATAAATACCATTGCCTTTTAATATGCTGCGTACATTTTATGAAGACATAACCAGGGACCTACAGAAGTGACACTCCGGGATAAGAAAACCAACAAGCGGCTCCGGATAAGATGTCTGGTCTTTGATATCGCACGCCGCGTAGCAAAGCTCAAAATGGCAATGGGCTGGGCATATAGCCAGAAAGTCGGACTCGTGGTGCAGAACGGTTCTGGAATGGAGACCCTGGGACAGAAAAAGACCTGTCGGGCGGCCACAGATGCGATGGAAGGACGACATCGTGAAGTTGGTCGGCACGAACTGGATAAATGTGGCCCAAGACAGATCAGAGTGGAGAAGACTGAGAAGGCATATACCAACACGGTTGAAGAAAGGCTTAGATGAACCAGGGACCCTACCGCCGGTGATGAAGCCGATTACCATCGAATATATTGATTCAAAAAATACCTTCTACGTTTTAGTTATTGACAAACACCTACAGCTTAGTCGATAGACCTTCAGGATTTTTACCAGCTAAGCTAAGCACGAGTACCATAAATCTAAGCTAAAGGTTGATTTTCATAAAAAAAAATCCGGTGGCAGTCGGCTTCAGCTTAACCGGTAGGTCCTCTGACATGATGGATTTTCTTAAGTAGGACAAAGTATGTAGTAGTACTTTGAAATGACATAATGCATGAGAATGATTATAATTCTCATACATTAGAAGCAAAATGAAGCTTCTATGTTAAGCTCTCAGTTGTAGAATGAACCCCGGCCGAAGTATTCCCCCAAGAGACTACAGTACGGGGTTCAAGAAAGCCGTGAAGAGGTTTTTACCGCCTCGGCAACGTATCTGATGTTCCAAGCGTACACAAGCTTGTTATTAATATGAAAAAAATGTTTTTTTTTTAATCTCTGATTGATTATCCATAGTATAGACTTTGACTTCTCTAAAAATAATTTGTCGTTTTCAAACCATTTAAAGGAGAATATATATCCTCACATATCCTAAAATCATATCATTATTGTGAGTATATGATTTATATATAACTAGCTCCCACTCGCGGGCTCGCTCGCGTTTACTTTTTACGTAAAAGTATCCTATGTCCTTCCTAATACTTTTGAGAATATGTGTACAAAGTTTCATGTTGATCGGTTGAGTAGTTTCGGCGTGAAACCGTAACAAAGAATCTCACATTCATATTTATAATATTAAGTAGGGATTAGCGTCACCCGTAACTTCGCCCACGTGGACTTTTATACATACATACTTGTTACGCTATTTTAACTCCTTAGAAGATGAACTAGTTAACAAACAAAAAGAAGTATTTTTCAAACAAACTTTTATTAGTTGTTAGTGATGAAAATAACTCAAAGTTTAGTTACTGTGTTTCACTTATTAAACCCTTTCATTTGATATTCAGATCATAGGGTTCAATATGGAAAATAAAAATCAGCATTTTGTGGCGACCACCATTTGCATTAATAATGGCGGCATTTAGATGTTAATCGCGTATCGTCACGGAAACTAAACGAGAATGCCAAATTTTAGCTATAGAAATATTTACCACAGTGCTGGTATTCCGTGGTAGTATGATATAGCATATATCACAAGTCAAACGTGAGCTTGAATACACTGACTTTCGACTGATGAGAGGATTTGCTTCTCTTTGTGGGTTCTTCCGATTGTATACCAGGCTGTGTTTGAGGTTGTTTGTATAGATACCAACAATCTTTTACAATTTCACCGCTTTCCATCGACAGGGAATGTATCTTCATACTTCGGAATCGAAGAGGTAAGCAGTGTGATTTTGGAGAAGATGCCTCCCGCATACTATTTAGTTGTATAATGAACTCACTGACGAAGTTTTTCCGGCAGACTATAACATGGGGTCCTTGAAAAAGATCGTGAAGAGGGTCTCGCAGAGTCAGCAATGCAGAAGTAAGGTCCTTGGTATTGCTTTCCATCATGCAGACCGGGCAAAAAGTCATATCGGTTATTAAATACATTTCTAAATAGGTAAATAGACAAGCAATTAACTACTCAGACAAAGTTACTTAGTCCAAATGTCTGTTCCAAAAGATATTTAGACGTAATTTAATTTAGGCATACTACAAAGCTTAAATTACCTAGTGAAACAATAAGCTGGTAAATTAATATCATGTTTATTTACAAGTGGAACTTTTGGCAAAATGTCTGCTTTCTCATAATGTTTGTAACATTAAGAGATAGTAGATATTTTGCGAAAAACTATTTTGTGAAACTTACTTTGTACGTTAGGGATTTCTTAATCAGTATGCGTTTTATCTTACGTAAATATAAACTGAAAGCAGTAAAGTCAGATGTAAATAAAATGCTTTTGTTAAAATTTATTTTTCATAAGGAAAATCGTGAAATTATAGATAAGTAAGCAAAAGTTTTGTAAATATTCCTTATAAAACACCCCTGACAAAGCATAAAAGGTTGCTTCAATCGGAAATGTAAATCTTAATTCCATTGTGCTCTAGAATATCTTAAAATGCATTGTCACGTTTTTCGCAAAATGTCCAAGATGGTTTATCACCTTTTCCCTGTATTATATTCACGTGAACTAAGTTGTAGGCTTTTACTAGTGTTCATAATCATCTAGAAAAAGCAGTGCCTCTCGGCTGTGTGCCACCACAAGATACTTCAATACTTCGTTCATATAGTGCGCCGGGGTACAGATAACCTGGAGAAGCTTATAATAACTGGCAATGTGGATATCGACGGAGAGGACGAAGCCCTAAAAGATGGTCGGACCAGGGACCCTACCGCCGAAGCTGAAGCCGACCATTTTTTGATCGCGAAAATAGATCTTAAGTTTAAGTTAATGACAAACATCTTCAACTTAGTCGGTATAAACATCTTCAACTTAGTCGGTTACCGCCTATCTAAGCTAAAGTTTGATTTTAGCAATCAAAAAATCAGAAGGCTTCAACATCGGTGGTAGGGCCCCGGGTGTTGGAGTTGCAAATGCTAGTGTCTCACCCTCCATCAGGCAGAAGACCGTAGTAATTGGAGGAAATTGCTGCAACGCTTTCATCGTAGTCACGATCCTCATCAGTGAGGGTCCGACTTAAGGAGGAGGAAATATATTCGTATTGGCTTAAGATGTATTATAATAATATGTACATAAATAAAAATGAATCGTCGACATGTGTGTACGCGCATAATTTTCGAACGACTGTACCAAATTAAATCAATCTTTTTTCGTCTTCCTTTTTATGAGGACTAAATTTGTATAAAAGAACATATAAAAGAAGATATATTTTTTTTAAATTTCAAATTATGAAAAGTGATTGAGTTAATGCGACAGAAGACTGTGAGAGACCTTCAGTAAACAATAGAGGGATTTAGTTGAAGTAGTATTAAACAATAGGAGGATTTAGGTTAAGAAGTATTATTATTATTAGCATAATAGCGACGTCCAATGAATAAATTGTTAGAAAATTGTGAGATAAAAATATAAGATTGATAACAAAAGGTACGGATTCCAGCTTCTGTAGATTGTAATTATTATCAATAAAAAAAAAACTTTGACAGCCGTTGAGTTGTTTCAAAATGAAACAAAAATGTTGCGATATGAAGTTCGCAGGGTCAGCTAGTGTGTTATAATCACAGACCTAGAATTTTTCGCTACGATGAAGTTTATAAGTAAACAAATACAATTTGCTAATGTTTAATACATTGCTGGCTTGCAATGACCCAAAAAATGTCAAACCTAAACTAACCTACAATGGATATCAATTTATAGAAAATGAACGTTATGCCAAATGTAAATACTATATTATGTTACGCACCGATTGGCTTTTGATTGCGTGTTTACAGTATATGTAGTATGTTCACATTATAATTAATTGTATACTTTTATTGAACGTGGAACTGGGTGTATATTCTCCTTCTGTTCTGTTTGATAATATTTTTTTTCCACCTCTCACTAACCGAGCTAGAATTCAAGAGACGTGTGTGGACTGTTTGTTTGCTTATAATAATTACATGGAACACGGAACATCGCTGAACTTTTAAGAGAAACCTACATATATGATTTCTGATTAAGTGCTTTATAAAGTCCAAGGAATAAAGATTTTGATATATTTTGATTTTTTTGATTTCCATAAATGCTCCATTATATTGAAGTACGTTTATTAAAAAAGCAAATCAAAATACTTTTGCTATACAAAAAATTCAAGATGTGTCAGTATGGGGTGTAAGTGGTTTATCAACATCTTTGTACCAAATCCGACTTCACCTGCAAGCGGTGCACCCTGCTAACTGACAAACGAAGCTCTGGCGCGGGCGGGGCGCGGGCGCGGCGTCGGCCGGCGACGGCAGGAGCGTAATTGTAAGCTACCCGACTGGGGAATGTACCTCCACCTCACAGAATACCGCAGCCAAATAACAACTCCCTTGAGGGTTGTTGTGTTCCTGCGAGTGAGTGAGGTCACGCAACATAAAATATTGCAACATAATATATTTTATGTTGCGTGCGTTAATATGGCTACGGTAACCGCTTCAGATCAGGCGGGCCGTGTACTTGTCTGCAACCCGACGTAGTATAAAAAAAATAATTGCTTTTTCTCAAATGTCATCACATTAAATTAATATATTAGCTGTTGGTGCGTGACGACACCATGGGTACCGAATCTCCGGAGAGTCTCTCAGGGCATTCGTCTCCAGCGTGTCTTCGTCGGTCGGAATGTAAACACAAGAAGGCCCGTAGAACTATCAGTTCTGGCTTGCCTTTATTGGCCGTCCAGGGGCTTTCTTAGTTATCGACAAACATCTTCAGCTTAGTCGATAGAGCTCTAGAGTTCCTTCCAGTTGAGCATTATTACCAACAATCAGATTGAAACAACAGTGCCATTTTCGCATTCAAAAAATCCAATGGTAATCGGCCAGAGCGGAGTCGTTAGAGCTATATGCTCCAGGAGTGAAAGTGTTAAAGAGCATAGCTGCAGTCAGTCGCCAGTAATACATAAAAATAAATGAAAACAAACTTAATTTCAATGTATTCAGTACGAACAAATGTGGAATATATAGCCACAATCTGGTAATAAAAACTTGGTATTTATTTACGGAGAAAACGCAGTCGTTTTTCGTTTCATTCGTTCATTTCTGTATTAATCATTCATAAAACATGAATAAAACTGATACGATATCTGCGATATTTTTGTGAATTGAAATGATAAATAAAACCACAGATGCATGTTAAAACAGATGGTGAAAGTGATATTTTTTGTTAACAGATCATTTTGATATTATTTCATTTTGTTTGATGGTTTATTAAAATTAAACTGTGACGGTCTTTTCTACTTGGTTCAAATAAGCGTATATCTCGCACGGTTAGTAATTATTGCTAAGTTATTTTTACCTTTAAACGCTACCTATGTATATTATGGCAAGTAGAAAGCAAGGTAATTGCCGTTCATTCGCTAAGTCCCGCGCCATTTACTGTCATTACCGGTAATCAAAAACAATCATAGAAAAGTTGTAGATACATGCCTTGCTGTAATTAATATATTTTCCTTTCTTTGCCTACAAAACGCTTATTCAATACCTACGTATTTGTACATATGTGTAGATACTGAGTAAGCGCTTTATAGCGATTTTTTACTGAAGCGATATGTTTCCTACAATGTATGTTAATGTAATATTAATTTTCTATACACTTGTGAATTTAATATTGCAAGTAATTATAGGATTTTTATTTTCCTGCTACCTACTCTATTGTAGTGACAGTTTATAGTATGGTAATAGTAAGTGACTTACTCATCTCAGTGTGAACGATATCGAATGGGTCATCTACTTTCATTTTATTAGACGAACGACCTCATGTGTAATTGTTATTTCGAACAGTAAATCTCGCATAGCGTAGTCGAAACAAAAATTAGCAATTACGCATTCTCAGTTCTCATATGTTTCTATTTATATACCTACCACTAGAATGCCAAACAAACGTACACCCCGCGTAATGGAAAGCAGTCATCCCACGTTTGTACCACCAGAGGCATCCCTCATGCGTTGCGATCATGCAAAAACCTCTTAATGCCTTTCCTGAAAAATCCTATACTTCTGGGTTGTTGTGTTAATGTGAGCAAGATCACCAGGGAAAGAAGTAGTTACTGCATTAGCAGTAGGGGAGGTGGCGTGCGAACAATAATTTATGTCGCCAGCGTTTATATGGCTACGGTAACCGTTTCACATCAGACGGGGGGCGTATGCTTGTTTTCAGCCGATGTAATATAAAAAATGCCGCGGCCAATTTGATATCGAAGTATGTGAATCATACCGTCAAACCCTACGAATTGTCAATATCGGTTTGACGATATCGGTATCGGACGCTCATAGCCCATGTATGAAAATAACATAATACCACGTGTCATATGATATCAGCTATCTTCGTCCGATATCAAATCGGATAATGTAGGAATGTCTCACATTCACAGCGATATTCAACTGAGTCTCGCTTGGGCTGTTGAGTGGCTGATATTAGGTGCCTACCCTTACCAACAAAGGTCTCGTATCAGATCTCCGCATAAAACAAATGATTGTCTGTTTGTACTAGATGCCATATTAGGTATACATTTACTATATTTTATCTATACTGTGGTATTGTGTAATGTATTGCACACGTTTGTATTTACTGTAGTTTTTTTTTGTGAAGTTTATGTAATAAGTAATAAATAAATATTGTCAGACAAATTACACAGCGCCATCTAGCCCCAAAGTAAGCGAAGCTTGTGTTATGGGTACTAGACAACTGATAAACATACGTAAATACATTTTTTTTTGTAAATACATACTTATGACATACATAGAAATCACCCAGACTAAGACAAACAGGCATGTTCATGCACACAAATGTTTGTCCTATGTGGGAATCGAACCCACGAGCGTTGGTGTCGAAGCCGCGTCATTGACCGCTACGCCACCGAGCTCGTCGTTATGTGGGTCGCCGTAATCCTTATTCATCTCACTGTTGAGATAAGTATCTCTCTTCAATGGAGGTTCAGAGCGTACTCCATCGTGCTTCTCAATTGCCGATTGGTAGAGGCCAGTGTTTTCAACCCGCTTAAAAGCTATTGGATTGTCTTAACGACCATCTAATGGCCGGGACCGATGGCTTAACGTGACCTACAAAGAACGAAGAAACTGGAGATAAAAATCTCACCTGCACGTGGTGTACACTTCTGACTGACAAACGAGACTCTGGCGAAAAGAGAGGTAGGGCATGACGTATTTTTAAGCTGCCTTGGTACTACTGGGGAAGTACCTCCACCTCATAGAATACCGCAGCCAAATAACAATTCCCTTGAGGCTTGTTGTGTTGCTACGAATGAGTAAGGTCACTAGAAAGAAAGGAAAGAGTATGGCAACGAATCGGCGACCTCTTGGCGTTGCTGATATCCATGGGCGGTGGTGATTGCTTGCCATCAAGCAACCCACATGCTCGTTTGTCTCCGTTTCATATCATCATCATCATCATCAGGTCAATTTAGTCTCCGCTACAGGAGCACGACCCTCTCTTGTCCGTCCCAGACAGGAGGATTTGGCCTACACTCCCCACGCTGGCCAGACGACGGGTTGGGGAGGCGTTTCATATAAAAACATTAAAATTAAAAAAAATATTTTAAAACCATATTCGAGACAGCACAAAGTTTGCGTTGTTTCGTGTTGGAGATAATGAGTTTGGGAGAATTTATTATTCGGAGATGCCAATCGGCTGACCACACACCGAAAAGTTTCAGTTTCTGATCCATTCTGAAGCGTGAATGTTTTATAAGTCCATTAATAAGGGTCTATATGCGTACGGCAACTAACTTATTATGCGAAAGTGGTGGCTCTTGTGTTTTAAACTGTTAAAGTCCGTTTTAAATATCTATAGAATACGGTCACTTTTTACTTTCGTCGTTGTAGCACACCACGGCCACTCCATACAAATGTCGCGTACTACTACTACATAAAAAATAAAATAAAAGAGCGTAAATGAACGTGTGTGCATGCGGCGACATAGGTACAAAGTTTTCCAGACTCGTCTCAGAGGGGAGGTGAGGTCGACGCGAGGGAGCGGCAGGGACTGACCAAACTGTACGTAGTACTTATAGATTTATATATTATATATGTAATTATAATGTGGTTGTAGTGTATAAGCTACCTGTCACATATAAATTCGATTTTAGTTTTTTACCAAAGAACATTTAATCTTATCTAAGTATGCATATACCTACTAATCTGTCACAGATAAATTCGATTTTAGTTTATAGATATGTTTGAATGTGTAGGCGTCGTGATCGATGGGACCATGCACGTCAAACGCCAAATTAGATTTCAGAAAACCGGCGATAAGTAACTTCTTTATATTCCCACCTACACGGCATTATTTCTGCAAAACGGTTTTGTTTATCTTTTTTTATATGACAGAGGGCAAATGAGCATGTCAATCACCTGATGGAAAGCAATCACCACCGCCCATGGGGATCAGCAACACCAAGAGGTTGCCGATCCGTTGTCAGCCTATACTCCTTCCTTTTTTTCTTTTTGGTGACCTAACTCACTGGTAGGTACATAATAACCCTCAAGGGAATTGCTATTTGGCTGCGGTATTCTGTGAGGTGGTACTTCCCTAGTCGGGCAGCTATAAAAAATATGGTATTCCCCTACCTCTCTTTTCGCCAGAGCCACGTTTATCCGTCAGCAGGGACCACGTGCAGGTGAAGTTAGTTTTTGTTCCGTTGTTGATGAACCCCTTACACCTGACAAATCTACTTTCCATCTCTAATCCTCATATTCTTTCACATTCAGCTATCAATCATAATAAAATTAATCAATATCTTCAAGTACTAAAGCGACATTAAGCTGGAAAGTTTACTTTATAGTTCTGCCAAATTTGAATTTTAATAGCCAACGTTTCAAATAAGCATTGGATTATTCAACCACTTTGCTATGATTTCAAACTTAGTGGCGTCTAGCAGTTGTGCAGTTTGATTTAAAGCAGATTTTCTGGCTGTTGGACTTTGTTAGGAAATTGTTAGGTGTATGGACTGATATTACTAAAGTTAGTTCATTTCAATGGCGAGAAATAAATGTCCTCTAATACTACTACTTCTGGTGCGAACTAGAATCTTGTGATTGGTTTTTGAATTAATTTCGATGAATGCCCTTCATTTGTAATTATATTATAGAACTACTTTGTTTCATTTTTCATTAAATTAAAATTAAATTTAAGTTCATTTATTTCGGATAACTACATGATCCATTGATAACATATTTGAAAATTAACTTATTAGAACTTTTTTTTTTTTTTTTTTTTATTATACTACGTCGGGTGGCAGACAAGCATACGGCCCGCCTGATGTGAAGCGGTTGCCGTAGCCATATAAACGCTCGCAACATAAAATATTGCTCGCGCGCTGCCACCTCCGCTGCCCACGCAGCATCTCCTTCCTCTCTGGTGGCCTCACTCACGCGCAGGAACACAACAACCTTCAAGGGAATTGTTATTTGGCTGCGGTATTCTGTGAGGTGGAGGTACATTCCCCAGTCGGGTAGCTTACAATTACGCTCCCTACCTCTCTTTTCGCCAGAGCTTCGTTTGTCAGTCAGCAGGGTGCACCGCGTGCAGGTGAAGTTGGCTTTGGTTCAAAGATGTTGATGAACCACTTACACCCCAATACATTCACTAAATTCTTTCAACAAATAGGCTGTTTCATTAAAATTGGATCAGCGTTTATCGTTCAAACCTCTAAAATTACTCAACCAACAAATTTCAAAATTGATTTATATTTCATATATATATTATATATGTAATAAATCTATTGAATTTTATCAAAATATGTACGTGTTTGAAATTTGTCGCAAGCGACACAAATTTACAAACAAACACAAAATTGTTATTCATCCCAGCTCGTCTTGAATTCCAAATGTTTAAATTTCATGTAACAAAGCAAAGGAGATAAACATGTATATAAAAGTTTTACTAAAACTTTATAATAGGGTTAACACACCTTGTCTGCCAGACACCCTGCCAAATAGCAGGGTTTTCGTGATGCTGGCAACATTTCAGCACTGAATTGCTAACAAAATCATTTGCATGTAAAAATCTAGACAGTACTTATGCTCGCGCGAGTTTACGAGTATATATTAAAACCACCAGTTATATTAAAACAATGTAAATCAAAAATTTTACCGAATGAATTCAATTCATTACAAGTGCCTCGAAAATTTCTTTAACTTTTTAGATAAATAAGACCTAAAACTACATTTTATTTAATAAATATCGTAGATATTGTTTAAACATTATAAATAACTTTGTTCTCGTCCCGAAAGGTTTCTGATTTTATATAATATAAAAAAAGAAAACAAAATAAAAGAAAAACAATCTCTTCTTGAGGACTTCGAAATAAAAGGCTTCATTGACGCAATTGACGCTCTTTCAAGCAACCTTTGAACGTTGATAACTTTCACATTGAGTATGAATCTTTAAATATATAATAATCTTGGACAGTAATGCTGCAATGCATTTTTTTTTAAATAAATGTGTCCTAAAATTTAGGAAAAACCATTTTAACGATTTCAAACGAATTATGAGTGAAGTGGATCATGAATCAATTGAGTCACTTGTTATTAATGCTTATACTATATATACTTATTATATTAACCCCATTACAAATATCACTTGCAATTTCAGCCATACTTATTAATGTATCTCTAGCCATATTGTTGTTTCTCACGATGCTAACGTGAGAAGTCAAATTCCAAAAGCTTCTTACTCCTATTATTTTTTTCTGATTAAATTCCAGTTCCAAGGTAGCTGAACTCTTCTCCCCGCGACTGCAATTGACTTTACCTGTTCATTGCCTTTTTTGGTGGTCGCCGCTGTTAATCCTGGCTACACAGGAGACACAGTGGTTGGAATATGTGGTGGGCCCCCGTCCGTATCCCATATGATGTTTTTAAAACTTTATCTCAGTGGTCACTCACGAGCTCCCTAAGGTTCACGAGTTCCTAGACCAGACAGTTTAAGTTACACATTGATAAATAAAGCAGTTAGTGTCTATTCCCATAACTATAATCTGTACATAAGTAGACACCTAAAACAACGCAAATACACACCATTATATAAGTTTCACTTCCATTTATCCAGTGAGTGTCGACAGAGTGCGGGTATTCGGCACACTCGCTTTTTGCCGAGTAATTACGGTTGCGGGTAATAGCTCGCGCGTTCTGAATATTTCATACAAATTGTCTCTATTTAGTGGAGCGTGTTTTGTACATTACCCAGTACGGTTACCTTACAGGGTGATATAATGTTACTCGTCTGCGGTATGCAGACTTATTATCTCAGGTTTCTCTCAAAATTACCCATCCTGTCTAAATTATCAAGTCTAACTTTTCCTTGTTTGAATTGTAATTTCCTGATTATGCAGCATTTTTATTTTTTTAGTAACCAGTAACAATTTTTTTTTAAGCACAAAAACATTTTTCTTATTGTTTTTTTTTCATGAAACTATTACATCAGCTCTTCATTTTTTTCAAATTAAAGTTTTTATTTTGTTTCAGTGCGGTGTCTATCAAATTTGTAATGTATGTGTAATGAAATTTTGCATGTTATATTTGATCTATTTACAGTGGCCGATTGAACTCAAATTAGCTTATTATATATACAAATATTTCGTTCTGGTGACATTGAAAGATTACCTAAATGTCGCGATTTTTAATAGAACATAGCGGCCGCCTCACGATGGTGAATTATATTTTATGTTTTACGATAAAGTATAAATCATAAAGAAACCGCATAAACTTTTAGTTCTATTTTATTAACGGCTAATAAAAATTGTTCTCAATTTTTTTTTCTTCCTTCTGTTCTTTTCTTGTTTTCATGAGGGCATTACAAGAAAACCGCATAAATAGCGCTTAATTTATTATTTACTTTTAATTCATTTCAGAATTCATATTTAATTCAATTCAATTTTTATTTACTCAGTAAGTATCACGTTGATAAATATATTAAATAAACAAAAAAGAGAGAACTGGAGGAGTTCGATAGCGTCGTTGCTTGTGTCAATCTAATCGATCACGCGAGTTAAGCAAAATCGATATTAGCTTGTCTATGGATGGAGTTATTTATCTCAAGCTCTTCCGCACTTCGGAGAGCACGTTAAGCCATCTGTCCCGTCCATTGTTATTACATAACGGTCGTTAAATCAATGACCTTTGGTGTGCTCGAAAACACTGGTCAATCGGCAGTTGAACAACGAAAGCGTTTAGTACGTGACGAGTATTAAACGGGTTCGATTGAGGGGAGATTCCAATCCCAGCAGTGGGATTAAATATGGCTTGAAACGGCAAACAAAAAAGGGAATATTCTTAATATCTTAACTTCATCACCAGTCCCGACACCACAACTGAATAATGAAAGGTAAAAGTTACATAATGGTTCCCATTCGGTTGGATTTAGGCCAGAAAAAGATTTATTATTAAGGTTGTTTCAGGGCTTTCTCTCATACAATCTTAATTCCTGAAAGAGCATGAAGCTGAATTATAAACAGTGAAAGTTAAATAAATTCTTGCAACTTATGTTATTTTTATTAAGGTTCAACTTAAGTTTTGAAATTTTGTCTTAAAGTTCTCCCGGACAGTAATAATAAAATATTTTTTTAACCTTTTTTTTCAGTTAAATTATGTCAAGCATTGTTCACTGCCATAGACCGAGAAATTTATAGACAAATTTGTCAAATCCAAGGTCAGCGATGCCGTGGCGGAGGTTTGCAAGATAATGTGTATGAGTCTGGTGACCTCACTCACTCGCAGGAACACAACAACCCTCAAGGGAATTGTTATTTGGCTGCGGTATTCTGTGAGGTGGAGGTACATTCCCTAGTCGGGTAACTTACAATTACGCTCCCTACCTCTCTTTTCACCAGAGCTTCGTTTATCAGTCAGACGGGGGAACCGCATGCAGGTGAAGTTGCCATTGGTTCAAAGTTGTTGATGAACCACTTACACCCCATGTTTTATAAATAGGTATACTGGTTTCCACCCGGGGCTTCTCCCGCGTGAATATCGGTTATCGCGTCAAACTTTTGGTCGTCCCTCGGGAATTGTTATTTTTTGGCATAAAAAGTATCATATTACTTATTCTGGAGTTCAAATATGACGTATACAAAATTTTGTTATATATGTTAAATGTTATATATTACATAGTTTTTAATAGTACAGAAGTAAGAAATGATCCTCCTCGTATGCATAATTTCTTCCCTTGAGGGTTGTTGTGTTCCTGCGAGTGAATGAGGTCACCAGAAAGGAAAAAGATGCTGCGTTGGCAGCGGGGGTGGCGGCTTGCGAGCGATACTTTTATGTTGCGAGCGTTAATATGGCTCCGGTAACCGCTTCACATCAGGCGGCCCGCCTGAAGTGAAGCGGGTGTACGCTTGTCTGCCACCCGACGTAGTATAAAAAAAGCAAAAAAAGTTGTCACTTTAATAATGGTATATAGTGACTTCGTGAATTCATTCTTCTTGGCAGCCGAAAATAACATGTTTTAACACGCTGATCAAAGGACAAAATAATAATCAATTACTGTTTTCTTTCGATCAATCATATCTCAATATTTCTAAGTAAATTTACCCTACCTCACTTTTTTCTGGTCGTTTCTACGGTATTAAATCATTGTCAGAGGTTGTAGGACAGATTTCCCTTGAGACCTAGCCCTGGCATATCACGTCAACATCACACTGTCACATATAGGCCGTGGTAAATAAAACTTAATTTTATCGTTGATATTATCTAGGATTCGGAATGGATAAAAGAAGAGAGGAAGATCAAAAAAAAGAGGTAATTGGATTGTGTGAGAGATGATAGATATGAGTATTTTTTTTTTGTTTATTTTGGCAACAAACAGTCATATCACAAGTTAACAGTTTTTTTTACTAATATTAACAAAAGACCTAACAGTGCTCAAAATAATACATAATATACTATAAAGTTAAATATTTTTACAAACAGTAATAATTACTGTTTGTAAAATATAGAAATACATAAGTCAATATAACTAATGTCCAAAATGATGTCTTATCACTATACAATCTCTTGCAGACAACCTTAAGGATAGAAGAGAATGTTAAAACCATTATAAAATAAAACCGGCCAAGTGCGAGTCGGACTCGCGCACGAAGGGTTCCGTACCATTATCTATAAAAACGGCAAAACAAATCACGTATGTTGTATAGGAGCCCCCTTTAAATATTTGTTTTATTTTTATTTAATTATTTATTTTTAAAGTGAATAACTAACTAAATATTACGTGAGTATATCAAACGTCTACCTATTGCCGTTATCAATTGCGAACAAAAACGAGCAAAAAATCACGTTTATTGTATGGGAGCCACCTTAAATATTTATTTTATTCTATTTTTTTGTATTTGTTGTTTTATCGGCAACAGAAATACATCATCTGTGAAAGTTTCAACTGTCTAACTATAACGGTTCATGAGATACAGCCTGGTGACAGACGGACGGACGGACGGACGGACAGCGGAGCCTTAGTAATAGGGTTCCTTTTTACCCTTTGGGTACGGAGCCCTAAAAACTGTCTGAAATTCAAAATCAGATTCAGACTTCCCTCGACCCCTACACGTCCACGTTGTCAAGCACACGTTGCGGTAAATAAAAGTTTAGTTTATTGTGACGAATGTCCGGAATCCCTTTGTTTTTATTGTTATGAAAAATGACCGATGCCGCCTAAAGCTGCTGAAACAAAAATCAACGCCACATGTTTTGTTACAGATTCACAACGTGATTCAGTTTGTGAAATGTTTGCGTAATTTTATTGTTACCTTTTTGTTTTTTCTAATGGAAATTGTGATATAATTATTTTTTGCTGTAAATTAAATGAACGTGAATAAATCAAGAATATTGGCATATATAATGGCATGGCAAAGAGCATTGACATATATTAGGAAACTAGCTGCTGCCCGCGACTTCGTTCGCGTGGACTTTATGATTCCGGCATATTAATACAAATACGAACTAAAGTAGATACATGAGAAAATATTTGGGGCAGTATTATACGTTAAAAGCCAACAAATTATTATTTTTATTTAAGATAGTCACCATAGTTTCAAAAAAATATATAAAATAAATGAAGGGAGTCTTTCCTTCGGGAGCTAATATGAAAAGACCTGAAGCGTTACTAATCCTCGATAAAGCCACATTGTTGGCCATTTCGCATTCATCTGAAACGATTAGACAGCAATCCTGAAACATTTTCGCTTTGTCACAGTTTCGTGTCACAAAGCATGTCGGTGTTTCCGTTCTGTATAAATCGAGTAGAATATTGAACATTGTATTTGCGTCCTTCCGCCTAGAGGTAATATTATGGCTGCAATACCTGGCGATGCTGCTGTATGATATTATTTTGGCGCCTGATTTCAGCGAGGATTGCTCTCGTCAGGTATGTTTTTCCAGTCCCTCCTGAAGCATCTAAGAAAAACATTTTCCCCTCGTTGTTTAAAAGACTTTGAGTCACAAAATCTTGCTACATAGCGTCCCGCAAATGCACGCATTCTTCTGGTTAGTGCGAATATATACCAATCGTTCCATTTCAATTTTAGCGTACACGTCTATATAAAACTGACTAAACAGACCACGTTAACTTTATATATAGTTTAGCTGAACCATTTTTATATAGTTTAGCTGAACCATTATGGTTCTGCATCAGGTGTTCTAAATCTTGGATTTTTAGACCTCAACAAAAAATGCTTATCAGGCTTAACAACTTTTGCTAAGGCGTCATTTTTATATTTCTTATAGTTTAGCTGAACCATTATGGATCTGCATCAGGTGTTCCAAATCTTGGATTTTTATACCGAGATGGAAATTTCGTGTCCACGTTTTCAAATCGATGCCATTTTCGTAATTGACATTTTAGAAAACCATAGAATCAACACCCATATTGATATTGTAACATTTCAACCCCATCGCACCCCCACAGGAGTGCTCTTGTGTTACGTCGATTATGTTAGATTATAAAATAGCTGTTGTTTTCGGAATCAGCGACCCGATAAACCATAAAAACAATACCCATGTCGATTTTCAGATGTTTGCACCTCATTCCACCCCTTTAGGGGTTGAATTATGAAAAATCCTGAAACACGTTTTTACTCATTTATCTACAGAAGATCTCGTGTACAGTTTCGTATAAAATAGTCCAACTAATCTTGGTTCCCCATACAAACTTTGGACCCCCATTTCACCCCCTTAGGAGTTGAATTTTCCAAATTCCCGTCTTAGTGAGCATCTACGTCCTGAAAGGAACCCCCATACAAAATTTGAGACGCCTAGCACTTGTTTCTTAGATTTTGTGATCAGTGATTTTCTATAAAGAAAAATTTTCTTTTAAATGACAATAACTTTTTAATCTGACATCAGATTTCGATGAAACAAAGCCTATATGTTGCTCAGGGATGACCTTAATCTTTTAGTGAAAACCGCGTAAAAATCTGTTCAGTAATTTTAAAGATTAGCGAGTACATACAGACAGACAAAAAAATCAAAAAAATCTTTTTTGTGTTCTGTTACTCTTTTTTTATCGCCCACACTCATTTTTTGTTAATTTTATCAAATGTACAGACACGCGGTTCCTACTGTTTTATTATATGTATTGATATTCATGTGAAAGAGTAATAAATAATCATGTCAGACATGATTTGCACTAACTCAGTTCACTGCGCTGGTGTGTTAAGTCACTTTTTCAAAACGTATTATCTCCAGTTGGCACACAGCGCAAGTGTCCCGATCTCTCTCACTTTCATGTATCATCTCGCTCAGTGAGTCGACGAGTCAATCCAAATCGTGTGTGGTGCTGCGCTAAAAGTGCTAAAAGGCAATGATATCTGAGCTGTGTGCAGCGCAGAGCACATGTGCTATGTAGAACATATTATGCTTCCCATTTTGTTGCGCTGTAGCGTAAATTATAATTATAATACAGTGAGCGCCAGAGATACTGAGTTGACACAAGGAATTTTGTCGAGTTATTCATGTCCATAATAAAATATATTGTAGTTGGAAGGCTTCGCCAAGCCGCAGTTAAGCAGCGTGGTGGAGTATGCTCTAAACCCATTCGATTGAGGGGAGACCGTAACTCAGCAGTGGAATAAGGATTGACGAAGAAAGTTAGAAGGCTTAACTAAGGAAGGAACAACTAAGATTCTGCTGCGGACTTTATGTATTTGAAGGCAATGGTTTCTGATAACTATATCTCTTACACTCTTGATACTCCTGATATTAATTTTAATGATATTTTACTCTATCTGTTCTTTTAAATTGTATCTATGCTGTTCTTTTAAAACAAGAATATTGAATTGAACGAAGCCTATCATGAAATCCGATAATTAAAAATAATGTATAATGCCTAATAAGCTATAATATAATGGATAAAGGCTGACTATCAGTAATATATATACGTACTAAGGCCGGTGCCGCAGCGGCTTCTGCAGAATGCCTCAAACGCCGCAAATATAGTAATTTAAGCAATAGTTACATATTTGAGCCGTTTGGGGTAGAGACCTTGGAGCCGTGGGGCCCGTCAGCCCACAAAGTTTTTAGAGATATTTCTCAAAAATTGGTCGACACGTCCTATAACCAGAAGGCTAGCCATTACCTTGCTCAGAGAATAAGTATAGCTATCCAGCGAGGTAATGCTGTCAGTGTTCTGGAGACACTGCCGAAAGACAACGATCTTGGGGATATTTTTTATTTGTAAGTAAATTTGTATTTATTTATATATTAATTTTTTATCCCATAACTTTTTCTTTGTTTTATTGATAAAGTAGATAGGCTTTTAGATTAGTTTTAGTTTAATATACATTTTAGAATATAAGACTATAGATATGGCATAAAAATAGAAATTATTAATTGAAATAAAAATTTATACGTAATATATATATTACTGATATGTTATATGGTCTGTGTGTATGTATGATAGATACAATACATAAACGTGGAACGGAACGGACGAAATGAATGAATGATTTGAAATATATATTTTCAACTCATTCATTCGTTCCGTATTTAACAATACGGACTTTGATGTTTAAAAATATAAATTCAACATCTGCCGCGATCTCAATATCTGTTTTGTTTCAATTATTCAAAGAGTATATAAATAGTAACTCATCGATAGCTCGGGCATATAATATGCAAACTTCATTCGTACCGAATCGATTTACGTCCATGTTTGAGAACTAAATCGCCTGAAGACATTTTGTAAGTGAAGGTATCGAATATATCGGGAGTTTGAATGTTTCCAAGTTTTAGATGTAATGGGAATTTTGCAGATCTTTTCCGCGTTCAGATAGATATTTGTTTTTGGAATGTTACGTTTAAAATCTGTCTTGTTCTATACACAGTAATATTCTTAATTTGTTTATAATATGTATAGTATAATATGAGGAGCTCGTTGCGTGTGTTAGTCTAATCGATCACGCAAGTCAAGCAACGTCGACTGTAGTCTGTCCATGGATGGGTGTATCTCAAGTTCCTTCGTGCTGCTGTCGTTACGCCAAGTAGGGCCTATAAGCGGCTTGATAACACTGACCTCCGCCATCTCGCAGTTGTGCAGCGTGGTGGCGTATGTTTTAAATCCTTTCGATTCGCTCTTGTTAATTATTGTATTTGTATTTAATGTAACGATATTGGCAATTAAAAGAGTCAGCCTTGAGTTTCTTGCTAGTTCTTCTCAAGAAACCCCGTCGCCGGAACTGGCACTTAAATTCGCTTTCACATTCAAGATAGTGTGATGAAAGTGAATCTAAGCTCTTCGGATTTAGAGTAGTAATGATTTATACATGTTCTTATATTTAATTTGTATGACGTTTCTAAGTGCTTTATAAAGTCCAAGAAATAAAGATATTTTGATTTTGATTGAAGGAAGACCCGTATCCCAGCATTGGGATGAATAAGGATTGAATACAACGACGTTGTATAATAATGATGTCAAAGTCAAAGTCAAAACTCTTTATTGCATAACTAAGTGTACATTATGATCTTAGATAAGGTGACGTGAGTCCAGGGCTTGGCCGTTTTCGAGGGGGTGAGGTGCGGGGCTTGAGAGGAGCCGGCGCGGGGTACTCGCTTACAAGCGCGCGATCGCTGCCGAGACGCCACAGTATAGCGAAGCGACTATCTACACCCGTGTAGTATTACACCTACACCCGTCAATACAATAGTTAAAAGTACTTACTGGAAATATAATTATATGAAAATAAATAAACCACATGTAAAAATACATTTTTTTTATTAATGAAATATATTTTAATCAACATGCAAACAAGTGATGTTTTGGTATATTATGAAAAAGTAAAGAATTCAAAATAAAAAGAAAACTATTCAATAATTCTTTTATATTCAATTATATTTATTATTGGTCAAACTAAAATAGGTACATACTTAAACTAACTAACTATCACGCGCCAGCATACACTATTCTTCATCCTTCTAGGAATCGATATGTGCCGTACAGCACGCGTCTGTCCCTAGCTACTATGCCCGAGCATACAGCGGTATTGATATTAACAGTATTTATATTTGACAACCCCGGTGGTCCAATGGCTAACCATGTCCAGTTTGATTCCGAGGTCGTGGGTTCGATCCCAGCACAAGATACGAGTAATATTTGTGTGCATGAACATGTCTGTTTATCTTGGTCTGGGTGTTTTCTATGTATTATCTATACTAATATTATAAAGCTGAAGAGTTTGTTTGTTTCTTTGTTCGAATTGAAAAAATATTTTAGTGTTAGCCTATATTTCAAGGAGGCTATATAACATCACGCTAACACCAATAGGAGCGGAGCACCGATAAAAAACGGGAAAAAAATATTCCTTTTGAGGGCTTACGTTGCGTGCGCTGCGTAAATTTGCGCATATGCCTATCTTTACATCAACATCTTTGAACCAAAGCCAATTTTACCTGCACGCCGTGCACCCTACTGACTGACAAACGAAGCGCTGGCAAAGGGAGGTAGGGAGCGTAATTGTAAGCTACCCGACTGGGGAATTTACCTCCACCTCACAGAATACCGCAGCCAAATAACAATTCCCTTGAGAGTTGTTGTGTTCCTGCGAGTGAGTGAGGTCACCAGAAAGGAAGGAGTTGCTGTGTTGGTAGCGGGAGTGGCGGTGCGCGAGCAATATTTTAAGTTGCGAGCGTTATTATAACTACGGTAACCATTTCACATCAGGCGGGCCGTATGTTTTTACGGCCCGACGAAGTATAAAAAATAAAAATTATGACGCCTAAACGGCCAAACCGATTTCGATGATCGCGTACCTACATGTACATGCGATAAACTCAATCGCTACTGAACGAATTTCAATGTGGGTTTACAGATATTCCAAGAATGATTTATAATAAAGTTTTCCAAAGAAACATCTAGCATGAGAAAAGAAAACCGGGTCTCAGTAAAAAAAATAAATGTATCATCATCATCGTTGTTTTGTTGTCTTACTGATATTCCTACACTGTGTTTATTTCAACGTGTTTATTGACAACGCGTTGAACGGACGCGCGGCACAGGTCCTACCTCGAACGCAGCTCCTAGAGCACTAACGTTGAGAGCGATCGAGAATCGGGGAGGGTTCGCGACCGCAAATCGTTATTCTTTTAATAATTTTATTTAAATTATTTTATTTTTAAAAGTAATAGCATAGTGCTCTCGTAATTAAAATTATGAAAATTTTGGTATAATTTCCTTATAAAAAAATTGTATTAAATAGTTATAATTTTTACTTAGTGCAAATTTAGAGAGTAAGTTCGCGATTTTTTTCTATCGAGCCAAAAATTATTAATTGTGTTTTCAATAGCTTTGTGCCCTGCAGAAAGGACTTAAGATTTCATAGTTAAATTTCTAGGAACCAAATTGAAATAGTTTAATAGAACTATTCTTTCAATAAGCGTGTTTCCTGGACTCACTTCACCTTACGCACTTACAACTTAGTCACCTTTGTCAGGTATCGCAAAAGACTGTAGGGGCGCGCACGACTACCTACTTAAATCCGTACGATAAGCATTTCGTCATATAATTATAAGAACTTATTTGTAAAGACAATATTTTCAGATACAAATTTTATTCGTTCATCGTTATTTTATTCAACTATCAATTTACCTTTCAATTTATCATAATTAATTTTAATAATTGTATTGGATTAATGTTATAACTTATTGTATTAATGTAATATTTTAATTTAAATGTACTAGTATTATATGTAATTGTATTGATTGTTTTAATAGAATAATTTGGTATAATTTGGTACAAACTTTCTTTACATTTTTTATTTCATTTCTAGGTACTCATTTACAGAATAGAAACATTTTACGATTAGATAGTCTTTAAGTTTTTTATCAAAGTCTCTATATTTAGTCTCTTCCTTTATATCTTTAGGCAATTTATTAAATAATTTTACGGCCATGTAGTATGGGCTACAACTTTGCATTTTGATACGAGACGGTGGTAGATATAACTTACTTTTATTACGCGTATTTATCTTGTGCATTTCGTGTTGCTTTTTGAACAAGTTTGGGTTTTTATGTACAAAGGAGCATATGTCGTGTATGTAGGTAGTATAATAAAAAATATGACATGTATTTTAGATGATTATTGAATGTAAATATGGATGATGTCTGTGCATGAAGATGCGTTCAGTTGAAGACGCTCAAGACAAAATGTATACTTAATTGTTTAAGACGTTGGGGTGTACGTGGTTCACCACCATCTTGAAGCTTGCACTTGCACGTGATCCACCCTGCTGATTTACCAACGAGGCTCTGGCTCAATGGTAAGCAGTTGTCGCAACATACAGATGCTAGTGACACTAGGAGCAACACTCACGCATTGACGACCCGTTTAAGAACTCCTTCACGCGTTTCTTGAAGAACCCCATACAGTAGTATAGAAAATATTTATTTATTTATTTAAAACTTCATTGACCACAAAATTACATAAGGGTACAAAAGGCGGACTTAACGCTAAAAGCATTCTCTACCAGTCAACCTTCGGGAATAGCAGAAATTCATAATATTCTTGAAGAATATTGTGGTCTTACAAGTGTGAGGTCACCACGAGGTTTTTGCAGGGTCGGCAACGCGCATGTGATGCCCCTGGTGTTACAAGCGTTCATAGGCTATGGTAACTGCTAGCCATCAGGCGGGCCGTAGGCTTGTTATCCACTTTAGTGGTATAAAAGCGATGTGTTAGTAGCAATAGCATGAACATTACTTCCTGTTTTTTATACCAGTAAGGTGGGAATGCAAATGAGAAGTATACGCCCTGTCTGATATACAGCAGTTACAGCAGCCTCTGCTCGCCTGAAACGCCAGCGTTACACGCGGGTTGCCGACCCTGTAAAAACCTCTTCGCACACTTTTTGCAGAACTACATGCTGTAGTCTGTAGGGATAAGCTCGACAGGGAGCTCATTCTGTCGAGCTCGGTGGTCGAAAGCAATGGCACAGCTTCGATCCCCGCACATGACAAACATTGTCTGCATGAACATGTTTGTTTGTCGGGATCTGGGTTTTCTATATATTATAATATATAGAAACCCAGACTAATTTGTATGTATTTACAAAATAATGCATTAACCTTTGCTTAGTTTTGGACTAAATGGCAGTATTTAATTTGTTCGGGAATATTTATTTATTTTACAGTTTGATAGTGCGTGGGAGAAAACCGACCTGAAACCGCACAGCCCCTTACCACCATCTCTTATTGCGATTCAATAACTGAGTAGAATACTTATTCATACCAATGAATAAGCTACTCTATTTCAAATGTAATAGAGTGGCTTATTCATTGGATAAGCAATCTATTCACAATAAGAGATGGTGGTGGTGATTACATTTGATATAGAGTAGCTTATCCATTGGTATGAATAAGCATTCTATTCAGTTATTGAATCGCAATAAGAGATGGTGGTAAGGGGGCTGTACGCGCTCACAGTGGGTTAAAAATATAATTATAACAGAGAAGTTATTATTACTAAGGGAAAAATAGGCCATGTCAAGCAACGAAGCCAATTTACTATTTTTAGACGATTTTTATTAGCTACGCCTGTAACTTTGTGATACTAACAGAAAGCGAGGGGCTTATAAATTTCAATCAATTAATGAATCGATCAAATCATTTATTTTGCGAATTTGGGTCATATACAGTTGGATAAGATTACTAATAATATTGAGTTGTACCGTTTTGCCTTTCGGTATGCAATTTTTTTTTATTCTACGGTAAGTGGTCCATGGACATCTTTGAACCAAACCAACCTAACCTGCACGTGGTGCCCTGCTGACTGACAAATGAGGCGCTGCTGGCGAAAAGAGAGGTAGGGCACAGTGTATTTTTTTAACTATCCGACTGGGGAAGTACCTCTACCTCACAGAATACCGCAGCCAAATAACTGTTCTTGCGATTGGGTGAGGTCGTATAAGCTGGCAACGGATCGGCGACCCCTTGGTGTTGCTGATCTCCGTGGGTGATAACTGCTTTCCATCAGGTGACCAATTGCAAAACAAAATATCGCTACAGTACAAGAAGAAAATTATGTCTTCTTGTTTTTTTTTTATACGACGTCGGAGGCAGACAAACATACAGTCCGACTGACGTGAAGCGGTTACGGTAGCCATATTAACGCTCGAGACGTAAAAAAATCTTCAATCAGTCGCACCGATCGCCATCGGAAAGAAATTCATCCTCACACATTGGAATTACCATCTTGGTCACGAACTGTGCGATACCAGAGAGGTTTTCTCCCACAGTTGGGTTTGGGGTGTAAGTGGTACATCAACATCTTTGAACCAAAGCCAACTTCAACTGCACTCTTCTGACTGACAAACGATGCTCTGGCCAAAAGAGAAGTAGGGAGCGTAATTGTAAGCTGCCCGACTGGGCAATTTACCTCCATCTCACAGAATACCGCAGCCAAATAACAATTCCCTTGAGGGTTGTTGTGTTGCTGCGAGTGAGTGAGGTCAGCAGAAAGGAAGGAGATGCTGCGTTGGCAGCGGGGGTGGCGGCGCGCGAGCGATATTTTATGTTGCGAGCGTTAATATGGCTACGGCAACCGCTTCACATCAGGCGGGCCGTATGCTTGTCTGCCACCCGACGTAGTATAAAAAAAAAAATGACTATCTTGGTCACGAACTGTGCGTTATCAGAGAGGTTTTCTCCCACAGTTGGGTTTGGGTGTAAGTGGTACATCAACATCTTTGAACAAAAGCCAATTTCAACTGCACGTGATGCACCCTGCCGACTGACAAACTCTGGCCAAAAGAGAGGTAGGGAGCGTAATTGTAAGCTGCCCAACTGGGCAATTTACCTCCATCTCACAGAATACCGCAGCCAAATAACAATTCCCTTGAGGGTTGTTGTGTTCCTGCGAGTGAGTGAGGTCAGCAGAAAGGAAGGAGATGCTGCGTTGGCAGTGGGGGTGGCGGCGCGCAAGCGCCGCCACCCCCACTGCCAACTTTTATGTTGCGAGCGTTAATATAGCTACGGTAACCGCTTCACATCAGGCGGGCCGTATGCTTGTCTGCCACCTGAAATAGTATAAAAAAAATTGTACAACTGTTTTTATACACGGGACATAACATAACTTTTTTTTTTCATTTTAACTTTATTCGACAAATTTTGTAATATTATCATAACATTATATTGACTATTATGAACATCAACACAATGTAACTATTGTTATGAACCAATGAACTGAACTGAATAAATATATTGTATTTACTGTATAACTAGCTGATGCCCGCGACTTCGTTCGCGTGGACTTTATGATTCCGGCATATTAATACAAATACGAACTAAAGTAGATACATAAGAAAATATTTGGGGCAGTATTATACGTTAAAAGTCAACAAATTATTATTTTTATTTAAGATAGTCACCATAGTTTCAAAAAAAAAAAAAAAATGAAGGGAGTCTTTCCTTCGGGAGCTAATATGAAAAAACCTCAAGCGTTACTAATCCTCGATAAAGCCACATTGTTGGCCATTTCGCATTCATCTGAAACGATTAGACAGCAATCCTGAAACATTTTCGCTTTGTCACAGTTTCGTGTCACAAAGCATGTCGGTGTTTCCGTTCTGTATAAATCGAGTAGAATATTGATCATTGTATTTGCGTCCTTCCGCCTAGAGGTAATATTATGGCTGCAATACCTGGCGATGCTGCTGTATGATATTATTTTGGCGCCTGATTTCAGCGAGGATTGCTCTCGTCAGGTATGTTTTTCCAGTCCCTCCTGAAGCATCTAAGAAAAACAGTTTCCCCTCGTTGTTTAAAAGACTTTGAGTCACAAAATCTTGCTACATAGCGTCCCGCAAATGCACGCATTCTTCTGGTTTGTGCGAATATATACCAATCGTTCCATTTAAATTTTAGCGTACACGTCTATATAAAACTGACTAAACAGACCACGTTACCTTTGAATATATAACGTTATATATATATATCTATATATATAAAAGAGAAAATCACTGACTCACTCATCACGAAATCTCAGAAACTATAACACCTACAAAACTTGAAATTTGGCAGGTAGGTTCCTTATAGGGTGTAGACATCCGCTAAGAACGGATTTTACGATACTCCACCCCTAAGGGGGTAGAATGGGGGTTGGAAGTTTGTATGAAAGTTCTAAGTTTTTAAAGTAAGAAACTTGAAATTTAAAATGTATGTACTAATAATGTATCTTTAGAAATCAACCCCTTTTTGGGGTTAAAACGGGGGTTGGAAGTTTGTATGAAAGTCCTATGTTTTTGTAGTAAGAGACTTGAAATTTAAAATTTATGCTCTATAGATGGTTTGGAGGTGTACTAATAATGTATCTTTAGAAATCAACCCCTTTTTGGAGTTAAAACGGGGGTTGGAAATTTGTATGGAAATCCAATGTTATTGAAGTTAAAGTGATTATGGCAGAAGGATTTTAAATGATATTTAAGTATAAAAAATATTGAAAACAACTACATACTATTATAAGGAGGAATGTTTTATTATAACAATAAAAAATACTTTAGGTTTTACAAAGAGGTTTTAAAAAATAATATCCGTCGATTTCATTGATTCTAAAAATTCGTCTAGATATTGATTGTTATTAACTTTTTTTATTTTTTTCCTTTCATTAGGTACCTATTTAGCTTTTTCGAATGTAATTAAAAATTCTTTGCAAATAAATAACTCCACGCGTACGAAGTCGCGGGCGGCCGCTAGTATATATATATATATATACACACACATATATATATATATATATATATATACATATACATATATATATACATATATATGTATATATATATGTTATATGTAGCACTGCGCGGTTATTTTTTTACAATACAATCAACATTTTGTTAAACTATTTATGCTCATTAGGCTGAACAACTTTTGCTAAGGCGTCATTATTATATTCCTTATAATTTAGCTGAACCATTATGGTTCTGCATCAGGTGTTCTAAATCTTGGATTTTTATACCTCAACAAAAAATGCTTATCAGGCTTAACAACTTTTGCTAAAGCGTCATATTTATATTTCTTATAGTTTAGCTGAACTATTATGGTTCTGCATCAGGTGTTCCAAATCTTGGATTTTTATACCGAGATGGAAATTTCGTGTCCACGTTTTCAAATCGATGCCATTTTCGTAATTGACATTTCAGAAAATCATAGAATCAACACCCATATTGATATTATGACATTTCACCCCCACAGGAGTGCTCTTGTGTCACGTCGATTATGTTAGATTATAAAATAGCTGTTGTTTTCGGAATCAGCGACCCGATAAACCATAAAAACAATACCCATGTCGATTTTCAGACGTTTGCACCTCATTTCACCCCTTTAGGGGTTGAATTTTGAAAAATCCTGAAACACGTGTTTACTCATTTATCTACAGTAGTTCTCGTGTAAAGTTTCGTATAGAATAGTCCAACTAATCTTGGTTCCCCATACAAACTTTGGACCCCCGTTTCACCCCCTTAGGGGTTGAATTTTCCAAATTCCCGTCTTAGTGAGCATCTACGTCCTGAAAGGAACCCCCATACAAAATTTGAGACTCCTAGCACTTGTAGTTTCTGAGATTTCGTGATGAGTGATTTTCTATAAAGAAAAATTTTCTTTAAACTTTAAATGACGATAACTTTTTAATCTGACATTAGATTTCGATGAAACAAAGCCTATATGTTGCTCAGGGATGAGCTTAATCTTTTAGTGAAAACCGCGTAAAAATCTGTTCATTAGTTTTAAAGATTAGCGAGTACATACAGACAGACAGACAGACAGACAAAAAAATCAAAAAAATCTTTTTTGTGTTCTGTTACTCTTTTTTTATCGCCCACACCCATTTTTTGTTAATTTTATCAAATGTACAGTATATGATTACTATAAAGTTGGTTACTGCCAATGATACTTATTTACATCCAAATTTGCGTTAAAATGTATTGTGAAATTATGGAATTTTCGAGGCTTACAATTTCGAAACTGATTGCAGCAATAAGCCTAGATTCGGTATAAATTATAAATAAATATTTTTGGACAAATTGTCCAAAAATATTTACACGGCGCCATCTAGTCCTAAATTAAGCGCAAAGCTTGTGTTATGGGTACTAGACAATTGATAAATGTACTTTAATACATTTTTTTTTGTAAATACATACTTATAATATATAGAAAACACCGAGACCAAGACAAACAGACATGTTCATGTACACAAATGTTTATCTGCGCGGAAATCGAACCGGCGACCTTGTAGTCAAAATGGCCATTGCTAACTATTCGACCACCGAGCTCGTTTAATCATGATTAACTTTATATGTAAAGCATCAAAAGGCAAAGTAATCATTGTTTAACGTTTGTATGAAACTATCATTCAATATAGTCTTTCCGTCTAGCGAAAGGGATCGGGTAAAAGAGAGGTAGGGTGCAGCGTATTTGTAAGCTGCCCGACTGTGGAAGTACCTCCACCTCCAAAAAACAACGCGGCCAAATAACAATTCCATTGAGGCTTGTTGTGTTCCTGCAAGTGAGTGAGATCACCAGAAAGAAGTTGATGCGTTGCGAGCATTAATAATGGTAATCACTTTACATCAGACAATCTTCCACCCGACGAAGAACCTGAATTAAAAGAGCGGAAGTCAAATTCCAAAAGCTTCTTACTCCTACTAATTTCTTCTTATTAAATTCGTTGTGAGTTCCAAGGCAGCCGTAGTTTTACCCCCGGTACTGCAATAGACTTCACTGTTCATCGCCTTTTCGGTGGTCGCCGCTGTTAATCTTGACTACACAGGAGACACAGTGGCAGGAATGTGTGGTGGCCTCCGTCCCGTTCCACCCGACGTAGTATATAAAAAAATCATTTCACTTACAATATGATGTAACATGAAGTGACAGTGGGCAGGGCACATATCACGGAGGACGGATAACCGATGGGGTCGAAAGGTTCTCGAGTGGAGACCACGTACCGGCAAGCGCAGCGTAGGACGTCCACCTACAAGGTGGACAGATGACCTCATTAAGACCGTAGGATCGCGCTGGATGCAAGCCTCTTCCAACCGATCTTATTGGAGATCTAGAGGGGAGGCCTATGTCTTTCAATGGAGATGATGATGATGATGATGATATAACATCACCATTGAATATGGCTATCCAACATATAAGATTTTTACATACAAAAATTCCTCATCATCATCATCATCAGGTCCATTTTAGTCTCCACTACAGGAGCACGACCCTCTCTCGTCCGTCCTAGACGGAAGGAGGATTTGGCCTACACTCCCCACGCTGGCCAGACGGGTTGGGGAGGCCTGATCGATATTTGATAATGTATTTCTCTTAGTCGCCTTGTACGACACCCATGGGCAGAGACGGAGTGATTCTATTCTAGTCTGCCGGAAACCACACGGCCAAAAAAATTCCTAAACTACAGAAATTCTATCATCAAAAATTACTATTTACTATACCCTGACCGCCCACCAATTTAGAAGCAATATCACCTGACCTTTATCCTCAAAACCTAATCTTCTATAATAAAACCCACGGCTATTATATTCATATTGAACAACACCTGAGGAATATTAACCGTAAGTCGTGCCCTTACCGATTGGCTAACGATCCGTATCGGGTCGATTGATACAGAATTGCCGTGTTATGGCAAGCCTGGAAATAAAAACCGGTATAATAACATTTCCACGCACGTAACGCGCTAGCAATTTGTATAGCGGAAAGGTATTATGCATTCTAGGGTTATGTGTGTAGGTAAAATGGATTGTACTGTAGTAGATAACTTTTGGATGCCATTTCTTATATTTTTAACATGCTTTTATTATCTTCACCTGTATGTTTGCTTGTTTGTCAGTTTGTAATCGACTTCTTTGAACTTGATTTTGACCCACTTTGAACGGTGAGATTTAATTTCGTCAAGGCGCGATGACAATACAATAATTTGATAAGTTTATTTAATTGTCCTGGTATGGATCGCTAGGATTAATTAATTTCTTTTTTAGTTCGATTGATCGTTACAGCGTGTTTTTTGTTTTTTTTAAAACTATATCTGTTTTTTTTTACTATAAATTACTGTTTTAAGGCGAGTTGAGAAATAAAAACTTGTGAAATAACATTTGTAATAACGAAATTTGTATTATGGGTACTAGACAACTGATAAACATACATAAATACATTTTTTTTGTAAATACATACTTATAATACATAGAAGACACCCAGACCAAGACAAACAGACATGTTCATGCACACAAATTTGTCCTGTGTGGAAATCGAACCCAGGAGCATTGGTGTCGAAGCCGCGTCATTGACCGCTACGCCACCGAGCTCGTCATATATACAGCTCGTCAGGTATAGGAGATAAAAAAATTGCAGATTTAATAAATAATTAACTTACATTAGGGACTCTCTCTAGTCCTCACCTTCTCTCTAACCTCACCTTCTCCATTCGAGTCGAATTTGAAACAGATCGCCCAAAGTTGTACAGAAGCCTTTAAGTTTTGCACGAATGCGACAATAGTACGCTATTAATGTTTGAATGCGGTGGTCGGAGTGTTTATTTAAATATTTATTTAAAACCGAATTGACCGGAATATATTCGTACAATATGCGGACATAATGCTCTACCAGTCAACTGTTGGGGGTGGTGAAAATTGCGAATGCGGTTAAATAATGGGTAAATGCAATAAGTTCATATCTGAATATTATTTTTGTATATTCTTAATTTACTGTTTTTGTTTTCCACAACAAAATTGTCACGTAATGGGGAGGTTGGGAATAAAATTTTACATATGTATATGTTAAAGTTATATGTAAGATACTGATTATTTGTATGGTAGTATGTTTCTTCTTAGTTGTTCGCTCTTGCCAGAGCGGTCGTGGTTGTGGATTGGGTGTCATGACTGGCAGCAGCTGTCGTGATTGTTTTCTACTTTTCTCTGTTTGCAACCCCGCGAGAAAATTTAACAATCGCGTAGCCAGTTGTGGACTTGGTGATATCCGTCCATCTTGTTGCGGATCCACACACATCATAGGGGATCAGCACCAGTATTCATTCTTGGGTTATTACCCATGAATGAACGCAACATGTACTCTAGAAATTAATTAAAGGAAATTTTAATTTCATAAAAAACGCTTCTTTTATTAATGTTAAAGGTAAGGTTATGTAAATGTATAGTATAAGGTCATAAGTGCAGTATCACCCGATACTGCACTTATGACCTTATACTATACATTTAACGTTAACAAATTATTCCGGTGCTTCTACAACTGATTCTATATTATTGGCTGAATAATTTGCATTACATTGCGGTAAATTGTCGCACAATAACACAGTTGCATCGCATCGTTAGCTGGTACCGACATTAATGCATTTCTGACGAGCGAACATGGAGATTTTGCATCTAGTTTGTACGTAATGGCACGATATGAGCGCCTACGATTACATGCTAAGTTTCTAAGCTTGGAAAATATTTTGGAACACAATAGCAAGTTATTTTTGTTAAGCGTAATAAGAGTTACCATACTGAAATTTAGAGATTAAAAAACTAAACACAGAATTTTAATGAAGTCATTTACGCACAAGCAATCATAATAAATTTAAAAAGTTACTTTTACTTCTCGATACAGCTCTAAAAATAACTTTTTTTCATTTCGATTCAGCTTCAGCCCTGGGTTCAGCTATATTAAGCAGGTTGCAATACAAATGCATTGCAATTTTGCAAAAAAATTCTACATAATCTGTGAAGGCGGCACCGCGGGGCGAGTCGCTCATGCGCACCACGCATGCTCGATCTACAAATGGATTTATAAGTAAGAAATAAAGCTGTTAAATTAACTTCATGGTTTTATTTAAATATTATTATCATCAATTTCATGAGATTAGATAAAGTAGTGGACGAAACTGCACATAATTAGGTCTTAAAATACTCGTGTGACGCTATTATCAAATTCGCCTTCGTCTCATGTGATAAACTCACACTCGTATTTTAAAAACCCTTATTATGCAACAGTTTCATAAACTACTATTTTAGAACCATGTCCAAACCCATATGATATGAATTATTGGTGTTTCTAACATTGGCTATCAACTTTTTTGAAACAATAGAATATAATTGGCTATTCTATTAAATTACAAGATATTGATTCATAATAATGAATCATTATACTATATTAAATTATTCTAAACAGAAGCACAACCGCGTTCACCAAGTTCATGCCAAAAGGCTGTTTTACGAGTGAGTGATATCGTTATACCTGAGGATACGTTGAGTTAGCACTGTTTCAATCAGCGCGTGTGTTAGATCATGATCTACCTATCTCAAATTATAAAAAATGGCCGTACCTATGGGAGCTGTTAGAACTGAATTACTTATCTTTTTCCTCCTCTTGCGCCATTCATCAACCCATTCCTATTTCGTAATTACATCCCATTCTATTCTCATTTCTTTCTTGAGTTATTTCAGCGAGACAGCTTTTTCCTTAATAAAAATGTACATATTTTGAACCAGAATAGATTACTAGCTACTTAGAGAGTATTAGGGACAGTTTCCAAATTACACCTTTGCTGTGCTACAAATTCACATTTGCTGTGTTGCAGTCAAAGTCCTGCATACTATTATAGTCAAAATTGCCCTGGCAATGTTGACAAAGACACGAAGACACGGGAGATCATCGACCGTCTGGTTGTCAATGGTGTAAAAAGCCTGAAAAAATGTTGTGTGAAAAGCTTTTTTTATGACTTAGCCAGCATTTCAGAAGAACACTCACTGCTTTTATATATTCTATTGCTCTCAAAGCTAGGCTTCCACAGCGATTGTTTTTGTCTTATTTGCATTCATCAATTTCCTACGAAAATCACGTCGTTAGTCCGTCTACCCCGGCCTATGATGCGCTTTCTTGTTCACGGTTGAGATAGTACCTTTTTGCCATCGTTTGGGTGCTGTATGCTGCCTACTGCTAATTCTTACAGCTATGTCGGTAACTCTAGTTTTATTACAGTCGTGCTAATCCCAGACTTTATTGCGTATACTGCAAGTTTGCATTTTCTTCTGATTTAGATCTGATGCTTTTTAATTAATTAGTCGATATTAATCGATAAATAGAGGGGTAGAAAGCGTAATTATAAGCTGCACGACTGGGGAAGTACGTATACGTCACAGTATACCGCAGCTAAATAAAAATTAGCATGAGGATTGTTGTGTTCCTGCGAGTTAGTAAGGTCACCGGAAACAAGATTGGTATGTTGGCAGTGGGGGTGGCGGGGTGCGAGCAATATTTAATGTTGCGAGCGTTAATATGGCTACGGTAACCGCTTCACATCCGCCGGGCCGTACGCTTGTCTGCCATCTGACGTAGTATAAAAAAAATCGTTTGCCTGTTCATTTTGGAACTATGTTTTTTATTTAAATAGCAGCGGTCGCCATATGAGGTATAGAATTTGTCAATAATAAGATGTGTTCATTGCAACGAATTTATTAGTACTCTTTTTAATACATTGGAGTTTTTACTTATATACTAATCATATGTTTTATAAAGGTGTTCACACACCACAGTAGTGGTGATAGTTGAAAACTTTAATCGTCCTAAGAGAACAGCTTACCTCTGTATTATAAATTTTAAGTAAATCACTTAGATTTTATAAACCTACTATATGCATATTCATATTAACTAAAACACGCAGTATAGTGTGTTAAAACATCACTACCCAAGTTTTCGGAGAAAGTTTCACATTATGTGAAGTGCTTAAAAAGTTAATGGATTCTCATAAAGTTTCTTCTACAAAATTGCATTTGACAGCTAAAACAACATTTTAGAAAGTTACGAAATTAAAATTTTATGACTGAAATAAACATCAAAATTATAAGTATTTTTTAATAGTTGTTTGTAAAATATTTAAACAATTATGACATTGTTTAAAATAATGATGGTTTTTTTTTTTTTTTTTTTTTTTCTTTATTTTATTTAGGGACTTTGGTCTTAAAAAGACATGTCAGTCCCATCGTACCTTATCCTATTTTACACTTTAGATTTCATACACATATTTACATTACACGCATACATAAAAACACACATATACATATAGACGTATGCATATAGGCATAAGCATCCATACATACATCGTAATTCATAACCGACGTGCTACCATATCGTATACAGCTTTAGCCCCAGAAGATGTTGGGTGGGCTAGAATGCCGTGAAAAGCTCCTACATCCCAGACATTTATCCCAAAATCGGACACCAGAGCATTTCTTTCACAATCATTCTTCACACACTCCATCAAGACATGATGTACATCGTCAATAACACCGCACTCAATACAGTTAGCAGAGTCAACTTTTTTCATGAGATGTCCAAATTTTCCCGATGGAATGTGGCCTGAACGAATTCTGTGAGCTAAAACTGTATAACGCCTGCTTAAGTCGGCAGTTGCAAACCATGGGAGTTGAGAAAGCTGATTTTTTATACTTTTGTACCAAATTCCTTTTGTTTGTGATATGTTATTAAAGTATTCCACCCACAGATTAAATATTGATGTTTTGAATGTGTTTAAAATTTCCGAAAAGTAAGGTTTAATTAATATTTCCGTACCCATAGTGGTGGCCATTTTTGCTAATTGATCAGCTTTCTCATTTCCGCTTATCCCAATATGGGATGGTATCCACTGCAGTCTTAAAGTAACACCTTTATTCTGAAGTAAAAGAATCTGTCTGAGAATAGCATAGGCTATCGATACACCTCTGACTCCAGAGGCGCATCGAGCCAAATGCTGTAGAGCACTCTTGCTGTCAGAAATTATAACAACATTTTGTCGCTCACAACCTATGACATATTCTAAAGCTTTCGATATTGCCAATAGTTCTAAAGACATAACAGAAATATCCACATCTATTTGAAACATACTACTATGCGCCTGAGAAGAATCATAAAAGGCCGCTCCCCTTGCATTGCCAGTTTTTGAACCATCTGTATAGATCTTTTTCCAATTATTATATTTAATGTATATTTCTCTCAATATATTATATTTCAAGATGTTCAAGTTCATATTTCTTTTAGCATCTGTAACACTATTTAAGTTTAAATCTATTATCTTTTTAATCTCAATATATGATAGCCAAATATCTAATGTAAACATTTCTAATGGATAGGCCGAATGAATATTATATAATTTTGTCTCTTGATATGTCACGACTAGCAGTGGTTTCTTCTTTTTACGCCAATATATACTATTGCAATGGCCTTCTAAGTTGGTCAAAAGTTCTATAATATGGTTATTTGACCATGACTGGGCTTTTAGACAGAACTTATATGCAAGGTACTTTCTTCTCAGATGTAATGGTGGGATGCACAATTCACTTTCCATGACATGGATTGGTGAGCTTTTAATAAACCCTCCTATTATTCTTAGCGCTTGATTTTGAATTTTATCTAATTTTGTTGTATGAGTTTTTGCTGCAGAGTCATATAAAAAGCTAGCGTAGTCCATTCTACTTCTAATTAAGGAGATATATAGTGTGCGCAAATGTTTCGGATGAACTCCCCAACCAGGTCCAGTGAGCATTTTTAACATATTCAAAAATTTTGCAGTTTTGGCCACCGTTTCATTTATATGTTTTCGCCATAAAAGAGATCTATCCATCCAAAGACCTAGGTATTTTATACAGTCAGTTGAATTTAGGCCGCAATGATTTATCTGAAGTTCTACTAGTTGTTTTCTGAAACCTCTACTGAAAAGGCAATATTTAGATTTACTCGGGGATAGATCTAGACCCAGCTCATTCAAAATTGATATCATGGAGTTTAAAGCGGATTGCATATTACGTTCGCAGTAGGACAAATCTTTATTACTTACAAATAGCGCATAATCATCAGCATACTGGCATATCTGAACGTTACTGATTTGATTGCATATGCTGTATGTTGCAATATTGAATAATAAGGGAGATATAGGATCTCCTTGAGCTAGACCTTTGTTAGTCCATCTCGATATAGTGTTATTTCCTTTTTTTTATTTTAAGCTCTCTGTCATTCAAGAAGGACCATAGGTAACTGCAAATCTTTTTACCTACTTTAAGATCATCCATTATCACCATTAATTTCGAGATAGCAATGTTGTTATAGGCATTTTCTATATCCAAAAAACAGCTAAGTGTTGGTATATTTTTAGAGAAGCCTATTTGGATACTTGATGTAAGTCTAGTTAAACAATCCAAACATGATTGAGCTCCCCGAAAGCCGGAAGTATAAGAGGATAAAAATTCATTCTTTTCAATATACCACTCTAATCGCTTTGCAATCATGGAATGAAAAATTTTGCATAAACATGACATCAGTGATATCGGTCTAAGCTTGACATCATGATTTGATTCATTAGAAGTTTTAGGAATAGGAACAATCAATGTACTGTGCCACTGAGATGGAATATAACCAGTTTGAAAGATAAGATTGTACAAAGTTAGTAAGTATAATTTTCCTATGTCTGGCAGATTGTGTATCATAGAGTATGTAATACCGTCACAACCAGGGGCAGTGTCTTTACATTTTATACTATTATCTAACTCACTCAATGTAAAAGCTTTTTCTAGCAAGTCATTAGATGAGTTAAAAAGCGGTGGCAAATTACGAACTGTGTCAGGAGTTAGAGAACTTAATAAATCGTCTATCTTATCATCAGGTGGGTTAAACTTAGGTTTCTGAATACCTTTAATCCAACGCATGTGTAACCACATATCTGAAACTGAAGAAGATTCATCGAGTCTACTACAGAATTTACGCCAATTTTCAGATTTAGCTTGGTTAATTACATTTTTTGCTTCCTTAGTTTTTCTTTCTAGATTTTGTAGATTTTCTGGGGTGGGGTTTCTTCTAAATTTACTTAAAGCTAATCTTCGTTTCGCAACTGCTTCAGACAATGTCGAGTTCCAGTACTGTTTTGGTTTGAATTTAGACTCGGGGTTGGTACCTACATATTTTAACTAAAGGAATGTTTTTGTTTACTGCTACTTTAATTTGTTCCAGAAAAAGGTCATACTGGTTTTGAATATTTTTATTATTCGTCAAGCTATTAATATTCTCAAAAGATTTTTCGAGACTTTTACGATAGGCGAGCCAATCTGCTTTTTTGAAATTTAGTTTTTCTGTAAAGTATAATTTGGAATTATATCTCATATTAATGTCAATAATAAGGTGGTCGCTTCCTAGGTTTTCATTAAATACTTTCCACTCAAAATATATGGCTATATCGGAAGATACAAACGTAATATCAGGAGAAGTCTGCTGTACTACACCTTCAACTAACTTTACTCTAGTGTGATGACCAGTGTTAAGATGACAGAAACCATTACTCAATGAAACATCGAATAATTGAGTTCCCCTGCTATCAGTTTTGTATGACCAATTTGTGTGGTGGCCATTGAAGTCCCCTGCCATTAACGATTTTTTAGGACATAATGAAAAAACAGTCTCCCAGTCCGCATCAGTAGTAGTAACAGAAGATGGGCAGTAGATAGATACAATGTTTTCTAAATACTTACAGTTTAGCAGTCTGATGTGGACAAGTTCAATCCCTGGATTTATAGAAGCATTAACTGTACATACTTGAGTTTTTATTGATTTATGGACCAAAATTGCAACACCACCACTCTATTTTGTTGTATCCCTCACTCTCATTAAATTCCATAGCGCTTAACGTAGACTCTTCGTCATCATCTTCTATAAACGGCTGTTCTTCGTGAATATACTTTTTTTTTACTTGCTTTTTGCGCTTTTTCTCCTTTTCACTCGCAGCCTGTAGCCGATTTACCGATGACTCTGGTTGAATTTCTCTCTCACTGTTTGCTGGGGTATCGTGAACTATTGCTTGTGTAGTTAGCACACTATAATATGATCTATCAGCAAACGTTTGTCTTTTCGGCACAATGGGTGTGTCATTAGAAAGGGGAGGAAAAGAAAAATCATGCACAACTTTCTTTTCTTCTAGATATACCTCAAGAGCAATGCGGTAAGGTATATTGTCTCTACTCATAATGTGACGAATTTTTTTTTTCCTTAATAAACATTGGACAACTCTTGTCTATTGTCATATGTTTACCTTTGCAGTTTACGCAACGGTACTCTTTCGTCTCGCAGTTTGCGTGATTTTCCCCGCATTTTGGGCAATAGCACTTATTAGAGGGACAAAATTTTTTGTGGTGTCCAAATTTCCAGCATACGGAGCACTGTGTCACTGGAAATACATATGATTCCACTTTTAGTCTACATCCATAAACATAGACAAAGTCGGGTATGACGTTACTTTTGAAGCCAACTCGAACTGACTCACTGTCTGTCCATTTTCCGTCTATATCTAAACGTTTTAATCTCTTTGTAGATGAAATGGGAGTGGTTGTTTCTAAAATAGACAAAATATCCTCATCTTTTAAATCCAAGTCGATTCCTTTGATAACACCGTAGGTTATATTTAACTCTGAGGTTAGTTGACTTCTGTATCCTAAGTCTATTATTCTTTGACATTTTACAAGTTTTTCGGCGGAACTTTTGTCAGTAAATTCAATAATCACTTTGTATGGGCTCTTATATTTAATCTTAGAAATGTTGTCGATCCTTTCTGCATTCATTAATTTAGCTAAAGCGATCTGTTTGGGTAATACCTCCAAGGAGGTTATGCATACTTCGTTATTATCTTTCACATTCAAAATATTGTTATAGTCCAACGAGTCGCTTCTGATTAGGCGTTTAGGTTTTCTCCTTGTAACCACTGTATAACCACTCTCGTCATCACTTTGTTCACGCACTCTTTTCTCCACATTTTTATCATATTCCAAGTTCTGGCTCTTAGAATTAATGTCTTGAAGTTCCCGTTCGCATTCCTTAATAATATCATCTATCTCCGAATCACTCTTATTGCAAGTATTTATCAAATCTTCGTCCTCCATAATGTAAACAAACCGCGCCGGCTACCTGCGGCGGCGGCCGCGCGGTGTTATAACCGGTTTTGCAGGTAATAACTAACTATCGCTCAATAAACCTATAAGACACTGTGACACGACCACTACGCGCCGCTGTCAAAATGATAATGATGGTTAAATTTTAGAAAATTACAGAATTATTTTTTTTTTACTTGAAAGTAATTACCAAAGCAATTAAATAAACTTTTGTTTGATAATTTTTTATATCATTATTATCAGACGAGCTCGAAGGTCGAATGTTTAGGAATGGCCACTTTGACCCCGAGGTCACGGGTTCGATTCCTGCACAAGACAAACATTTGTGTGCATGAACATGTCTGTTTGTCTTGGTCTGGGTATTTTCTATGTATATAAGTATGTATTTACAAAAAAAAATGTATTTAAGTACATTTATCAGTTGTCTAGTACCCATAACACAAGCTCTGCGCTTAATTTGGGACTAGATGGCGCTGTGTAAATTGCCCAGAATTATTTATAGATTTTCTAGACGTCGTTATCGTCGTCAACTTTTATTCTTCATGCTGCTGGGATACGGATCTACACTCAATCAAAGGGGTTTAGAGCATACTCCACCACGAAGTTCAAATGCGGGTCGGCGGAGAGATTTTCTGAACAAGAAAACATTATTGTGTTGCAGTTATAAATAAGAATATAATAATTGCTTTGCCCCGAATAAAACGCAAAACTTGAATGTCAATCAAGCTATCTTTTTGATAATTGAACCCACAAACCGCAAATATGAAATTTACAGGATTTATTTTATCTGCTTTAATCTAAAATTCATTTTATGAGTTATTTTAGTGCTATATGTATTTGTAAAAAATATGAGTTTACGTCTTAATGAACTTATCAAACTATTTTGATTATTGAATTTTTTGTTTTATCATTTCAAAATTATAATAGCTGTTGAATGCCTGGAGCCTGGATGGCGGCCTGACTGAGCTCTGAGTCCGTTTGTTACCCGACTGCGGCGAAGCCGCAAAGCGAAAAGGAGGGTTATGTTTTTGACCTGTATTTATGTATGTATGTATGCTTCTATGTCCGGCCGTAGCTCCTCAACGGCTCAACCGATTTTGATAAACATTCATTTGCGGAACCGGAGTGGGTTCCGCAAATGAAAATTAAATTTATTTCTCCGCCTGCATTTAAATGTTATTTAATTTAAAACTGACACTACATAATAATTTAAAAGAACTTTAAAAAATGACGTATTATACATACATACTTTTGTTTAGTCTTAAGGCTTGTTTTGTGCTTTTTAGTTGTTGCTGTAACGTATTCCGCAGTCGGGTTTTTTTTTTATTTTAATAACCATTTCTACTCAAAGGCATTTAGATTAGTCTCTATGAAAAGTTAATGCAAAATATTTTCAGTTTCAGAGAAGTATATAGCCCGATGTGTAGTAGTGATATAAATTAAAAATGAAATATCACTCGCGCGCTACCAACCTCGCTACCATCGCAGCAAGTCCTTTCTTTCTGATAACCTCACTTATTCACAGGACCATAACAACCCTCTAGTCGTCATCAATCCTTATTTATCCCACTGCTGGGATACGAATCTCCCCTCAAATGAAGTAGTTTAGAGCATACTCCACCACGCTGCTTAATTGCGACTCAACGCACTAGGTTTCTAAGTAATTGTTATTTAGACGTGTTAGTTAGAAGGCTTGTCCTGGCCTGGATTTGGCTGTCCTTTAACGGAAATGATGATGACATGTATCTATAACTCTATTATTATTGTTACTGATAGATCTATTAATGCATAGCTAAAGCCACTGGTCAAATCGGGCTGAAATAATTTGGTGTACAGGTCGCTATTATGAGTTTAACGTTCCCTTCGAAGCCCGGAGGAGATCGAGGTAAATAAACCAATCCACGGATAGGCTACGGTCGCCGTTACTTAACTTGCCTTTTCTACTAGACTGACACTCGCTATTAAACTATATATATTATAGTATTTAATAGTAATGAAGATTTATTAATTTATTATACGCACAATAAACTATTTTTCGTAAGAACTTGACCTTCTTTAGATTGAGGGATCGATTGCTCGCGCGCCGGCCGGCATCTTTCATTTCGATTCACAGCACGCCTCGACTCGATTACTTGCACCGAAGTAAACATTATTATTTAGAAGTAAGTTATTTTCGACGAAATGCTGAAGCTATATATCTTCGGCAGGGCATACGTCTAATATACTTATATAATATAAATACTTATGTTATATCATTCATCACTCATCAAACAAAATGACCACTTGGTTTTGTTAATATAATGGCTAGCAATTGCCTACTTTGATTCTGAGGTTGCTGGTTGGTCCCCGCACAAGACAAATATTTGTGTGTCTCATATATGTGTGTCATGTCTGTTTTTAGGGTTCCGTACCTCAAAAGGAAAAACGGAACCCTTAAAAGATCACTTTGTTGTCCGTCTGTCTGTGTGTCAAGAATTTCTATGTCGAGAATGCGTGGAGGTATCAAGCTGAAATTTGAACTGTATACTCAGGTCTACGGTCCCATGAAGTTGTAAAAAAATCAAACTGCTAAGTTTACGTAGAAAAAAGTTACGGCCGTTTATTAAGCAAAAAACGCATATTTCGACACATTCTCAAGGGAATCAAAACCTATAGGGTACTTCCCATTGACCTAGAACTATGAAATTTGGCAAGTAACATCGTTATAGACTACAAGTACAGGAATAAATCTCAAAACTATATATTTGTAAATAGATCTTAAAAAATAGGGGGTCTATATTTTTACAGGGTGTCGAAATTTCAAATTGAAACTACTAGTTCAAATGGGGTATCATATGAAAGGGCTTGATGTACACATTGCAAAATATATTTTATTTATTTTTTTCGACGCATTATTTCTTATTTATAATGAAAAATATCAAATTTAATAATGATACTACGTACGGAACCCTCGGTGGGCGAGTCCGACTCGCACTTGTCCTTTTTTTTTGGTCTAGGTGTTTTATAAATATTATATGTATGTATTTTAAAAAAAGTACATTGAGATAAGAAATATTAGTTCATACTAACTTATAAGAATGTATATTCGACATTTTAGATTGGACATATTTCTACTTCTCTGTCGAAATCACAGGGGCAATTCTCGTAATTAAAATATAGTCAAAATTCAGTTTCGATCCAGTTACGATCTCACAAATGTCACATTTGGTATTCTCGTAACACAATATGTAACTTCAAAATTCGTGAAAATTAAACAAGATAAGAATGTTACTTTGCCAACAACAAGAATTGATAATAATTAATTAATTAAATCAAGTATATAATTTTAGTCAATTCACAATTAAATCTCGATTCGGTCAACTTTCAATCTGCGTTCGTAGAAAAATTACGAGAATTGGCCTTCTGGTGAAATTACGTGCACTCATCACATATGACAGTTCAGAGCTACTCCGTTGTTGATAAATTCTTTCACTCACGTATCTCTCACACTGCGCTGAACTTTTGATAAACAAAATTTAGGCACTGCCGAGTATATTTATCACACAGTCAACAACTTACGCCGTCCCATTAAATATTCAACACATAAAATATTTACGAAGCCATCTACGCAGCAGAAGTTATGAAAATTAATAATTTAAAACGATTTTTTAACTTCACGATACCTGTACCAGTTTCATGAGCACTTAAGGAAACCCACGACTTGTATACACTCCATCTTTTATTTTCGTACTTTACACCTAAAGAGTGGATTCCAGGAAAAGCTATACTATATAAAATTATCGTGATCGAGTTTCACCGATGTCAAAAATATATTCTGCCTATGTTTGTGGCTGACTCACTTTTGACTTTAGTACTCCTCACTTAAGGTGAGCCTGCCGATTTACAAAAAAAGCTCTAATGAAATGAAATTCAAGACCAAAAAGATTGCAATCAAATAATAATGCCCTTAAAGACTAATTTCATTACAGATATTCATTCAGAGGTCTCCTGCAAATAAAATAGGTTATGTCTAATAACCTATTTTACTGTGGAGAAGTTTCTCCTTGTATTGAAAATATCGGGAAGTCATTATATCGTTTGAAACCCGACGTATTGTAGAATAAAACCTGCCAATTAGCAGGCAGATAAGTTTAAGGGATATTTTTCTCTCGATTCAGAATAATCTGATTGAGGCAGTACCAGAATATATATACCATTATGTATATAATACTAATAGGCTATTTAACTAGTATTTTTTTCGTTTTGAAAAATGGACTTTCCCGTCAAACTTTGATCGACCCTAAAATAAGTCGGACAGAAGATATTAGAATGAAAGTTTGCAGATCTTTATAGTTTTGTGTATTTTACGATATTGTTAAATACAATTTTTGAACATTGTCAAATAGCCTATTCTGAGGAGATGCTAAGTTGGCAGTGAAATTATTACGGCGCAACTGGTAAATTACTGCCTTATATCTAGTGCAATTATATGCAAATAAAAAACAAATTAATAAACGAAAACAAAATGTCGCTTAATAAAAAAAAAAACATGCAATTTAAAACAAGAAGTTTCCATTTCTTTTTTCCAAAATCAATCCTTATCCTTACTTCCTTACTTATATACTTATATACTTATAATATTATAAATGCGAAAGTAACTCTGTCTGTCTGTCTGTCTGTCTGTCCTGCTTTCACGGCAAAACTACTGAACCGATTTAAATGAAATTTGGTACACAGATAGTTTAGAGCCTGAGGAAGGACATAGGCTACTTTTTAATGCAAAAAAAGGGTTGTAAGGGGTTAAAAGGGGGGGTGAAAGGTTGTATGGAAGTATCGTTATTTTTAGAGCTAGAAGCATGAAACTTATTTTTTAGGCTGTTGATTCGATATAAATAAATATGACATTCAAAGTTTGTAAAAGTTTTACCCACACGGGGGTAAAATAACAATAGGGAATAGGGGATGAAAGTTTGTATGGAAATATGTAAGGTATAAGTGAATGTTTTATAAGTTTGCGACAGCTATCCTGATCTAGATAACATTTACGCAGTCATTACAAAATGAGAAACTGAAATTAACGCGAGTAAAAAACTTGCCAAGCATCGCGCCGTACTAGAGATGGGCAAAATGCCGGGCATTTACAATAAATGCCCAAAAAATAGTTATAAATTCCCTATTTATGCCCAAAACTAGGCATTTATTGGGCATTTACAGGTACTTACTGGGCACTTATTGTAAATGCCAGGCATTTTGCCTATCTCAACGCAGTACACCACCCGTACACATTGAAAGCTGCCGCGCGGCGGTCAGGGAGCGGGCCGGGGGTCGTTACGCGGCGTGGTACCACATGAGTAAAAAACGGTGGTACGGCACAGAAAAAATATGCCCAAGTGGGCTTGCCCAAACGTGCAGACACGTGACAATTATTATTTTTTCCGCTACAAATGCATTATTTTTCCCTGCACATTGTTTACAATTCGATTTGCTTACTTTAGTAGATAAGTTATTAAATATTTTTTTCTTTAGTTGGGTCATTGTTTTATTTATTTCATTCGTTAAAAGTAGATTACTTTCGAGTTTAATTAGATGTTATTACGTCATTTTTTTTTGTTGCACATTTGTATGCTAGGCAGGTACCTAAGAACGGTAAGTTAATTACCCTCATCAAATAAACAGTACTTTCTTGAGCATTGTACAAACAAAGCATTTGACCATCTGTGAATGTAAACAAAAGATAAGAAAGCTTAATAGTTTTATGAATGAGTCTTTATGCCCTTGCATGCCGACTCAGTCAGAAGTCGCAATATCCGAAAGGGATTTCTAGGAATCGGTTACAAATCTATATATATAAAAGAAAGTCGTGTTTGTTACAACACTTATAACTCGAGAACGGCTGGACCGATTGCCATGGTTTTTGATTTGTTGGATTTGTCTCCGTCCAGAATAGCAGAATAACTATTAAAAACATTGGAAAATTTACGAAAAAAATAAAATAAAACAAAAATCATTTTTCCATACAAAATGTTCGTGGATGTCGGACCTGTCAAACGTGACGTTAACGTGCGTACGTCAAATGTATGCGTGCGTTCAGAAATGTGGGTATAGGATAATAAGTATTAAAACATTGACAAAATTGTCGAAAAATTAAATTTGAAAACGGATTGGGATAATTATTGATTTTCAATTAAATGTCAAATCGATTGGTCTAACTTTTACGTCGCGAAAGTTGTCCGTTGTTGTTTTGAAAATTGTTTATGAATGAATGCTTGAAAATGAATATTAATTGGTTGTCAATTGTCATGGTACTTTATTTTGTGACATAGTAAAATACTGAACTTAATATTTACCCACTGCTGGGTAATATTTACCCACTGCTGGGTAATATTAAATACGGGTCTTCCTTCAACTGAATATGTTTCGAGCATACTCCACCACGCTGTTCAACTGCGAGTTGGCGGACGCCAGTAATTTCAAGCCGCCTAAAGGCCACTTGGCTTAACGACTGCCATCTAATGATAACAACCAGGACCGACGGCTTAACGTGCCTTCCGAAGCACGGAGGAGCTCGAGATAATCTAATGATAACAACCGGGACCGACGGCTTACGTGCCTTCCGAAGCACAGAGGAGCTCGAGATAATCTAATGATAACAACCGGGACCGACGTCTTACGTGCCTTCCGAAGCACGGAGGAGCTCTAGATAATCTAATGATAACAACCGGGACCGACGGATTAACGTGCCCTCAGAAGCACGGAGGACCTCGAGTTAATCTAATGATTACAACCGGGACCGACGGATTAACGTACCTTCCGAATCACGGAGGAGCTCGAGATAATATAAACTCATCCATGGACAGGCTACGGTTGACGTTGCTTAACTTGCGTGTACAATTAGACTGACACGCGCAATGACGCCATCGTGCTTCTCTATTATTTTCTATTATTCATTATATTAATTTCAAGACATCATAAATTTTGTTCAACTAATATGTATACCACGACATTCATTGACAATTAGGCGGTACGAAGTTCGCCGAGCCAGCTAGTGGTTCATAAAAACAAGTTCTTAAGTACAAGTGTAAAAAGTTATACTTAGTATAGAGATTTTGTTTATTTGGGTTAATAAAATTAGTTAAATTTAATTCATTTGGGTTTATAATATTTTTTTAAATAGGTTTTTATACAATTAAATAAAATACTTAAATAAGTTATTTTCATAATAAGAAGTTTTGTTTTCTGTGTTTACGGTTAAAAGCAAAATAAAGTGTAAATAGTTATAGGGGTATAGCGCACTCGGTTCTAAAACTACCATTTTTTTTTTTTTTTTTTTTTTTTTTATACTACGCCGGGTGGCAGACAAGCATACGGCCCGCCTGATGTGAAGCGGTTACCATAGCCATATTAACGCTCGCAACATAAAATATCGCTCGCGCGCCGCCACCCGCGCTGCCATCGCAGCATCTCCTTTCTTTCTGGTGACCTCACTCACTCGCAGGAACACAACAGCCCTCAAGGGAACCGTTATTTGGCTGCGGTATTCTGTGAGGTGGAGGTACATTCCCCAGTCGGATAGCTTACAATAACGCTCTCTACCTCTCTTTTCGCCAGAGCTTCGTTTGTCAGTCAGCAGGGTGCACCGCGTGCAGGTGAAGTTGGCTTTGGTTCAAAGATGTTGATGAACCCCTTACACCCCTAAATTTGAACCACCATTGAACTTAGCTGATGAGGACATGCCGGTATGTAACATTAACAAAAGCAGTGAGCGCGGAAGAAAGTTGCAGCAGTGTAAGCTGTTGGTTGGGATGAATAATGTTCCACAAAAGAGCTATATAAGCGATAGATGGCACACTGCAACTCATATAAGTATTAATACGTATGTGTCTTATTTGTAAAATAATTAGCCGAAATATTTAAAAATGCTGCCCAAAGACACTATTCCACGCGGACGAAGTCGCGGGCACAGCTAGTAGTTTATAAGTGGAAATCGCACAGTGTACTAACTTTTATTACAACTGAATGCTATCCTTTTGACTTATTCCATTTTATCGCTTTTCTTACAACCAACACCTAACTGGAAAATTTATCGCAAAATTGGTGGTCGGGAAGTTTGTCCCCTTAATTTTATTATACTGTTTGCGATTTCAGAAGTCCCTCTAGACTTGTAATTCTATTTCATTCCACAGAAACCTTTACGACTTCTAGTTAAGTTTGCACATATTAAGTACACATGTGTTGCTCTGTAGAGTTTTATAGAAAATCTATAGTACGTGGGATGCGTGGATATGTGGGAGGGTTAAAGTGAGGGCAGTACCTACAGCAAGGAGCGCGTGTAATTATTATACACGAGTGACTTTATTAAAAATACCAACCAACATGGCTGTGGGTTGCGGGCTGGTCACCTCTGCTGAGTTAGTGAAGGCAGATGAGGGAGGAACCTAATTTATAATCGAATATAACTTTTTAATTACACAACAACAAATAGTGATTTTAGTGAGTGATTTCAGTGTTGGTTTACCTGTTACCTGTTATATGGTGATTGGCATAGTATATTGCTCATACATGTTTGGAAGGATACTTCATTAAAAAAATCATTTTTGGTTTAAAAACAAATGAATTTATTTCATACTGTTGCTGAAAAATAACAATAATAAATTTATTTTAAAAAAATTATAATATGACAACATGTCTGTGGGCTATGGGTTGGTGGTATCTACTGAGTTAGTGAGGCAAATGAAGGAGTAAAGTCCTAGATTGGAGGTGAGGAATGCTTATGGAGTGACGAGGCGTTGAATCCTGCCCTGAAAATGGAGCGATGAACTCAAAAAAAGAACTGTATCAAGCAAGGGTTTCAGTTTTCAATGAGGTTATGCAGGTTGATGTTGATGATGATATGCACAGTATTTCAGTATTCGAGTACGCAATTTAGCCTTTAAAAAAACAAACAAACAATTATGGGACTACACCATAGCCATAGATCATAATAAAAGATGATCCTGGAGAAGACTGGAGGATAGACAGATTATCTTATACTGGAAGACAGGAGCAGATCTCTGCCCCATTCGTAGCACTACGAGGGCACCACTCATATTAAAAGACGTGTTCTATTAGGTAGAATGTGAGTAAGGAATGACTGACTGCCATAACTACCGACGTCCATCACCGCTATTGTTAATTCATCAACTACGAGCCGCCACGGCAACAATGTGACCCATGTGCTAGCTGTATTAAAACCCATAATCTTGACGATCTATTTGGTCATAGCTAGGCGATGATCGCTTTCAGTGCGCTCTCGTTCTTACGGTTTACAAGAAATTTAGTGTAAAAAATTTAGATGTTTTCATCATCATCAGCCTGTATCTACCCACTGCTGGATATAAGCCTTCCCCAATGCTTTCCACTAAATACGAGCTTCCTCCTCCTTCCGCATCCAGCCGCTTTCGTAAGGTCATCGGACCATCTAGAAGGAGGGCGCACAACGCTTCGTCGTCCTATTCGTGGCCTCCACTCTAATAACCTTCCACCCCCATCTGCCATCACTTACTCGGCAGATGTGATCCGCCCATTGCCACTTCAGCTTGCAAACTCTGAAGGCTATGAATGATTGAATATATAAATGATGATATAGAATGATTGAACCATTATTTTCATAGCATACAATAAACAGTTACTGAGTCATTGTAAAATTTGTGAGTTGTCTTTAATAGTCGTAAATAGTGCACGCAAAATAATCAACCCAAATCACATATGCCTTATTATAACTATATTCTTCATATTATGTAAGCATTTCTCACACTGGCGCCTGTTAGTTTACTTATCTCCAACTTTGCCCAAACTTCGACACTTGGTAAATTTGGTAAATACCCATAATTATGACTTTAGTTCGTAACAGTATTATAACTATGTTGCTAATGTTTATTGTTTTGTACGTTGATGGTGATACTTCACTTATATAATTAGCTACTTTTGTATTTTTCCGCTTTTGCTTTTGTTTTGTTTTTGGTAGATATACCTATATAGTTTTTTCACTTAACCTTCCGTATACGAGGTGGGGTATGACATACCCCAGTGGTAAAAAAAAATTGATACAATTTTTAAACGAAAAAGCCGCGCAAGTTGGTTTTTCCAGTAGCTGCAAATGCGACGTTGCTGCTCCGATTCGTGCGAAACATTTAGTCCGGCATCTGCCACAAAACGTGTGACACATGCGTAAAGTGCGCTTGGGTATCACACACCCCACCTTGTATGGCGCGTGGTCCAAAAGATAAGTGTAACTACTGTTGTTTTTTATTTATTTATATGTTTATTTCGGTGTTTAAAGTGATGAAATATTGTTTGCAGGTAATAGTTTAATTAAAACATGATCTCTCAATTGTCGGAAGAAGATAAAACTAGTAGAAGAGAAAAATAAAACTAACTTGAGAGGAAAATTCATTCGGGAATTAGGTTTGTCGTAGCAAGACCCCATCTCGAAACAAGAGGGCAGAACCAAAGATTTCCTAGGAAACTGCGCCAAAGAATTGGAAAGTATTTTCAAAAACCCCTTGAAAACTTACAAGAACCGCCGGCAATGTATAGAACATGCACATTTTTATTGTCAAGACTGCAGAAACTTAAGTGATTAAGATCTGATTTATTATTGTTTGTTTTTACTTTAAATTATTAATAGTTTGAAACTAGATATACTGTAGTCGTATAAATTGAGGAGACTGTAATTTTAATCTGTGCCATTTGATTTTAGTACTTAAGAAAAAACCTTAATAGTTTTATAGTTTGAAGAAAAATTAAGTTTTTTTACTTTAATTAATAAAAGTCTATTCAAATGTAAAAATAGGATTTGTTTTACTTAAACCAATTCATTATAAGATGTAAAAATATATTTCTTATTATTTAACAATCATAAAGAACAAATTTCCGGATTTTACTACCTTTTATAATTGGGGTATAGCAAACCCCACCTAGTATAGCATGATGAGATTAGTCACCTAGTATACGGAGGGGTAATTTGATGTATGAAATTGCCATTTTGTACTTCTTTACGCACTCTTGACTTTTTTTTTCTATAGAATTCACCCTCATTGTCTATACTTCTGGGGACCAGGGGCCCTACCGCCGAAGCTCAGAACTCGTATTCAAATATTCTCAATTTTCAATATATCATCTTTGCCCTCACTTCTTCTCCACTTTTGTCTCCCGGTGTCAAAATTTTTGTTCAGTAATTTGTGTTCATATTTACACATTAAATTATAAACAAAATATTGGATATTTTTTTGAAAGCTTTCTGTTTTGGAGCGGAAAATATCCGACTGAGGTTCAATCGTTGTGGCTTGTGCCGTGTTGTGGCTTTTTAATGCCACGACCACAATACGTCACAGTTAAATAAAGTGACAGTTTTATATTCCAGGACAAATTCGATTTACGGTCTTTTTAATTTTGTCACAATAAAGTAATTTCATGCCGTATTTATTAAACTAAATGAGATCACGAAATACTTGTTATGTCAGTGTGACGCCTGGCAAGCCAATGGAAATCATAGGCTAGCTAGATGCTGCACCTGGAGTCCCACCACCGAAGCTGAAGTCGATTACCATCGGATTTCTGAGGGCCAATTCTCGTAATTTTTCTACGATCGCAGATTGACAGTTGACCGAATTGAGATTGAATTGTGAATTGACTAAAATACTTGATTTCATTTATTAATTATTATCAGTTCTTATAGTTGGCAAAGTAACATCCTTACTTTGTTTAATTCTCAGTCATATTCCGATATAATCCAACTTAAATTAAACTTTGAAGTTACATAATGTGATACGAGAATACCAAATTTGACATTTGTGAGATCGAGACTGGATCGGAACTGAATTTTGACTACATTTTAATTACGAGAATTGCCCCTCTGATTGCGAAAATCAAACTTCAACGTAAATTTATGTTACGGGTGTAGTTTAGTGTGGTTTAGCTTAGCTGGTAAAAACGATGGAGCTCTGCCGACTAAGCTGAAAATGTTTTGAAATAACTTAAACGTAATACCTATTTTTCGAATCAAAATATTCCGTGGATAAAATAGGCTTCAGCTTTAGCAGAAGATCCTCTGAACTTAGAGGGCTACATGCTCTTCCTAATAGTCGGCGTACATAAATATGAAATGTCTCTTGACTGTCAGAGGAGAGTCAATAACGAATCAGGGAGTGCACAAAAGATTCAGCAGAGTCGACGTGCTACCGGTGTTGAAGCACTGGACTCATTCTAATATAAGAATATATTGAAATATAATAGATTCTTCGTTCAATCTTTTAAAGAGAATGCACTGATTGGACACTTTAGTCTTCAAGCATTGAGGTATATCTGCGGTGAGGATGTGCTGAAACTTCCCAAAAGCTGCCCAGCCCATTCGAAGGCGTCTATCGATCTCTAACGAATTAGGAACAAGATTAGTCGATGTAACTGGTGACCCAAGATCTGGCACATTCCTCGCTCTAAAGATCAGTTTAGCCATTCAGCGAGGTAATGCAGCTAACATCTTGGTAAAGATGCCACATGGACCAAACTTTTAACATTTGCTTTAGTTTTAGGTTAGTTTTATTTTAGTGTTATTTAGTTTTAGGTTCTTTAGTTGTATATTATGTATTGTTTTATATAATAAATAATACACCAACTTTATATTTTTCTGTAGTCTTCAAATCGAGGTTAGAGCGAAAAAGTATTTTTCCTATGTTATACAGTTGTAAGCATGTTAGTACTTCAATAACTCTCGAATCGATGCTTCGATATTAATAAAATTTGATTCAAGACGTAAACACGGTTATTGAACATCAAAATCGGTTTACTAGTTTTCGAGATATTGGCGCTAACATGAAAATATATATTGGGTTGTTATTGTCAAACCATAGATCCAATTGTTATAAGATTTCCAGTAGAGAATGTATACAATTCACTGATTTACTGTGAGTAATCGGTCAAGTAGCTTTTGAGATATCGAAATTTATTTGGGGAATAATCTGGAAATGTTTATTTTTGTAGTACTAGTGATTCTTTCTGCTTGTTGTCGTAACATCTTTTTTTTAAATTACTGACGAATTAGTAATAATTAATTATCGTCATGATCATCCATGACCTATGGTGCAGGGACTTGGACACTGACGGACTGGTTCACAGGCTAAGGGTCTCGCAGATAGCGATGGAGAGGGCTACGTTCGAGGTTTTTTCAGAGGGATCGATTCCGGAACGAAGAAATTCGACGGAGACTCAAAGTTGTCGACATAACCTTCAGAGTTTGCAAGCTGAAGTGGCAATGGGCCGGTCAAATCCGCCGACTAAGTGATGGCATGGGAGAGAAAGGTATTAGAGTGGAGGCCGTGTTGGCTGGAAACGAAGCGGCTGGAAACGGCTGGATGCGGAAGGCGGAGAATCGTATTTGGTGGAAAGCATTGTGGAAGATGATGCTGATGATGATGGTGATGAATTATCATCATAGATTACTCTCCGTACTTCGAAGAATACCATAAACTATTGGACTTGGCTGTTGTCATTAGAAGACCGTCTTTAAGGCAAGTCAGAATACGGCTTGGAAATATTAGCGGCCGCTACCCCGCAGTAGAGTGTGGTGGAGTACGTTCTAAACGTTCTATTGAAGGGATACCAGCTCGATGAGCATGAATCACAGAGCACCTATCCATTTCACAGCGCAAAATTCAAGACGCATTGTACATCTATTCTGAAATACATGTCACGCAATTACAGCGTGGGCATAATGCCAAAAACAACACTGACTGGTTGGCGCCGCACTAACAAGGAATTATTAAACATCAATGAGAATTGCAACTTTTATTGCCTAACGGATGTTTTTTTTTTTTTTATTTATTACACCAGTTTACAAAAGACATTAAACATAACAATATTGACGCATTTCATAAACCACTGAGGTTTGACACAAATGCAACAAGATCCACATCCAGCATCTACTATTACAATCATAACAATATAAAAAACAAAACCGTAATAATTACACAAAATAGTAGGTAAGTGCGCATTTAACTACAACCATGATTGATAGGTAACCGGGCAAGTACGCTCGAATTACTTATTTTAGATTTGAAGTAATTTTTGGAAATTACCCTTACTATATTCCTGGAGAAATTACATACTGCCATCTAATCGCAAACTAAGCAAAGCTCGTACAATGGGTACTAGATAACAGATGATATAATACTTAAATACATTTTTTAAATACATACATATAATATATAGAAAACACCCAGACCAAGACGAACAGACACGTTTATGCTCACAAACATTTTGTCTTGTACGAGAATCGAACCCGCGACCTCGGAGTCAAAGTAGCCATTCGACTACCGGGTTCATCATGAACTATGAAAGATTGACCTGAAGTAGAAGCAACTTCCCGCGTCATTTAATTGCGCAACTTAATTATAAATAAATATATCTGGACAATTTACACAGCGCCATCTAGTAGTAGTAATAAATTACTTTGTGCTCGATGCAATAATCTACTATTATAAATATAAATATTTCTGGACAATTTACACAGCGCCATCTAGTCCCAAATTAAGCGCAAAGCTTGTGTTATGGGTACTAGACAACTGATAAATGTACTAAAATACATTTTTTTTTAAAATACATACTTACAATACATAGAAAACACCCAGACCAAGACAAACAGACATGTTCATGGACACAAATGTTTGTCTTGTGCGGCAATCGAACCCGCGACCTCGGAGTTTAAAGTGGCCATTGCTAACCATTCGTCCACCGGGCTCAATTACTAATTTCACATTACGACTAACAACAATAAATAAAGCTTATTTTTTATTTGCTCTTTGTGGGTAGGTCCATCCTGTGTGTGCTATTGTGCACACCAGCCTTTATAAGGCACTCACATCCGCAGTAGCTTTTCCGGCGGCCATTATTTTAGGGACAATAATAACGTTGAAATAATGAAAACTACGGCACTTTACTTTGCTCTTTTATTTCAAGTATCATTATATTCTTTTATTATTTTGCACTAATGTATGTTAGTTATAAACAAAATTAAACCTAAACATTCCTTACAAATGCCGCGTCGATAACTATAACATAGACAAATGCGTCTGTGCAAAGCGACAATACGCGTGTGTGCATGCAATGCCGGATAAACTGTTCTAAATTTGACTCATAGGGGCGGTGAGGTCGGTTTGAGAGTGGCAGGGTGTGTCCATAGGTAAGTAAACACTATTACTTATACTGTGTCTCCTCCAACCCGCAGTTGAGCAGCGTGGGGGAATACGCTCTAAACCCCTTCAATTGAGGGGAGACCCGTATCCCAACAGTGGGATGAGTATGGGTTGATGCCGATACTGTGTCTCAAGGTTATGTTATAATAAAAATACCCAAGCTAAGACAATTATATGTTTATTGTATATGTAGTTATGTATATGAGATGTCAAGCCGGTAAAATAAATATTTGTTTTGTAAGGGAATCGAAACCACGGATATTGATACTATGTAAAATAGCTATTACTAGCCATTTGACCATCGGTCTTCAAAAAATCTCGTCTATTAATAATTAAACACTCCAAACGCAAAAATCGCAATACATCTCTCATTCACAAGCTGAAATGCTAGGAGCGCATCAGCTAAGAGCCTAGGAGTGATTCACTTTGCCCTATCGTAGTTACGAATATGATAGACCAGATAGGTTCTGTACGACCACGGTAACGCAGCGTGGACCGGCTCTCCATTAGATGGATGGAAGATCTGATAAAGATCTTATGAAGAAGATTTTTGGAGTGTAAGTGGTTCATCAACATCTTTGAATCAAAGCCAACTTCACCTGCACGCAATGTACCCTACTGACTGACAAACGGAGCTCTGGCGAAAAGAGAGGTAGGGAACGTAATTGTAAGCTACCGACTGGGGAATCTACCTCCACCTCACAGAATACCGCAGCCAAATAACAATTCCCTTGAGGGTTGTTGTGTTCCTGCGAGTGAGTGAGGTCACCAGAAAGGAAGCAAATGCTGCATTGGCAGCGGGGGTGGCGGCGCGCGAACGATATTTTATGTTGCGAGCGTTAATATGGCTACGGTAAGCGCTTCACATCAGGCGGGCTGCATGCTTGTCTGCCACCCGCCGTAGTATAAAAAAAAAGATTGTAGAGAGTCGATAGATGCAAACGGCACAAAACCTATCATCGTGGAAATATAAGTGGAACGCATATATTCAGCAGTGGACCTCCTGTGGCTGAAATAATAAAGAATCTATATTAGGGTGAAGTCCGCCATGTATTACTCTATACTTTTAAGAATTGTTATTACATTAAAGAATTTAGAAACATACAAAACAAACAAACAGATAAATAAAATTAGAGTGTTTTTAATATTAAAATAACCGCTTTTTACTAAATGCATATATATCCCTAATACGTACCGTATATACCAAAATAATATTTTTTACAATTTTTGTCTGTTTGTCTGACTGTTTGTTCCGTCCGCTCTCCGCGTTTGTTCCGCTAATCTCTGAAATGGCTCGACTGATTTTGACGGGACTTTCACTGGCAGATAGCTGATGTAATAAGGAGTAAATTAGGCTACGTTTATTTTATAAATTTTATTTATCTTCATTAATATAAATAAATAATCAAAAAAACGCGCGGACGAAGTCGCAGGCACAGCTGGTAGTAAATGAATTAAAAGAAAAGAATAGTTTGACAGACCAATACACAGACATCATGAACATAAGTAATTAATTCAAGAGTTTTATTTTTTCATTTGGACGTGTAACTATTCAATCCTCTTCACTTTATCTTATTTAATATATAAATAAATATTCCTGGACAAATTAGGTACATACGGCGATCTAGCTCCGAACTAAGCAAAGATTGTACTATAGGTACTAGATAACTGATATAATACTTAAATACATTTTTGACATGACAACGTCTTATAATTCGATGGAGCCGGCTGCATGCACCTAAAAACATGACTCATGCGTCGTTACCTCGCTCTGAGGCGTTCCATTAAAATTTTCTTTTGAAAAATGCAAACATTCCATCAGTATTTTCTTATGACGTTGTCACGTTCAACTATCGTCAGTAAATCGACTTTACAGACAACCGATTTTATTTTGTAAGTACATATAAAATACTCAGACCAAGACAATCAGACATGTTCATGCACACAAATATTTGTCTAGTGTAGGGATCGAACCCGCGACCTCGGAGTCAAAGTGGCCTTTGCTAACCATTCGGCCACCAAGCTCGTCCTCCTTACTTTATCTTACTCAATCCTCTTTACTTTACATTACATAATAGAATATGCATTTTTTTTTATTAATTAAATATTTTTGTTTCTCAGTAAATGGGCTTCTAACATCAAACTCGAACGACGTAAATTCTGCCTTGGATTATTACGCTCTTGTTTTCTTCAACAAACATGGAAACTTGGCTTGCTTCTGTGTTTCTAAGGAAAGTAAACATACTTCACAGTACCGCTTGCAAACAATTAATTATTTAAGAACACGGGTCTTTAGAACAAGAACCAATAGGAGTAGAGTTTGATGGTTAGAAATATAATTAGGACTGTTGTACCGAAAAACAATGGAGCCGTGTTCAGAATGTTAGAGGTTTGAAGCTTTGTAACGATCATTTTTGATGTAAATAGACATTTAAATTTGCTTTGATATTGGGAAAGAACCCTCTATTCTATGATGGGGGACAATTATGAAAACTTTTTATTTATTTAGTATCCTAGCAACGATTGCTTTGGCTCCTTTTTGTAATTTAATTTAACAATTTTCTTTCACAATTTTCAAACCACTTACTAACATATTTCTAAGTTTACTAACATTGATATGGATTCCAGTAGTATCTAATAAAGAAATTTTATATTCTTACTAGCTTTCGCCCGCGGCTTCGCTCGCGTGACATTCGGGGCAATACTCATTAATCAATAGAAGTACTCGTGTAAAATTTAGGATAAAATAGTCCAACTAATCCCGTTTTCCCATACAAACCAACTAATCTCGTTTTCCATACAAACTTTGGACCTCCGTTTCACCCTCTTAGAGGTAAAATTTGAAAAATCTTTTTAAGTAATTCATGTCCACTACGTTATATTTTCAAATCGATGCCATTGTCGTAATTAACGTCCCAGAAAACCATAGAATCAACTTGATATTATGACATTTCAACCCCATTGCACCCCTACAGAGTTGTCACGTCGGCTATGTTGAATTATTAAATAGTTGTTTTTTTCGTAATCAGCGACCCGATATACTATAAAAACAATACCTATGACGATTTTCAGACTTTTTCACCACATTTTATACATTTCAACCCTTCGCACCCCAATAGGGGATGATAGTCACGTTACAGCCCTACGGGTACAATAAATAACAATAATAGGTAATTGCTGAAATAAAAACTATCATAGGTATGTCCTTTCCCAGGACTCAAGCTATCTTTCAACCAAATTTCATCTAAATCGATCCAGCGATTGAAGCGTGAAGAGTAACAGACATTCTGTCGCATTTATAATATTAGTATGGATTGGCGTTCCGAAAACCCGTAAAAACGACACATGTAGTGAGTTATAGACATTTCAACCTCATCGCACCTCAAAAGAGGATGATGGTCACGTTAGCCACGTTGAATTTTAAAATCGTTGTTGTTTTCGTAATCAGCGACCCGATAAGCCATAAAAACAATACCCATGACGATTTTCAGACTTTTTGACCCATTTTACACTTTTCAGGGTTGATATTTTCAAATCGATGCCATTTTTGTAATTGACGTCCCAGAAAACCATAAAATCAACACCCATATTGATATTATGACATTTCAACCCCACCGCACCCCCACAAGCTATGTTGGATTATTAAATAGTTGTTTTTTTCGTAATCAGCGACCCGATAAACCATAAAAACAATACCCATGACGATTTTCAGACTTTTTCGCCCCATTTTACCCCTTTAGGGGATGAATTTTGAAAAATCCTGAAACTCGTGTTTACTCATTTATCTATAGAAGTACTCATGTAAAGTTTCGGATAAAATAGTCCAACTAATCTTCTTTCCCCATACAAACATTGGACCCCCGTTTCACCCCCTTAGGGGATGAATTTTGAAAAATCCTTTCTTAGTGCACCCTTAGACATCATATGGAATCTACATGCCAAATTTGGAATTTCTAGACCCAGCAGTTTGGGCTGTGCGTTGATATATATCAGTCAGACACTCAGGTTCCTCTTTTATATATTTCAATCCCATCGGACCCCCTCAGGGGTAATTTTATGACACGTCGGCTATGTTGGATTATAAAATAGTTGTTGTTTTCGTAATCAGCGACCAGAAAAACTATAAAAACCCTACCCATGTCGATTTTCAGACTTCTTCACCCCATTTTACCCCTTTAGGGGTTGAATATTGAAAAATCCTGAAACACGTGTTTACTCATTCATCTACAGTAGTACTCCTGTAAAGTTTCGGATAAAATAGTCCAACTAATCTCGTTTCCCCATACAAACTTTGGACCCCCGTTTCACCCCCTTAGGGGATGAATTTTGAAAAATCCTTTCTTAGTGTACCCCTAGACTTCATAAAGAACCTACGTGCCAAATTTGGAATCTCTAGACCCAGCGGTTTGGGCTGTGCGTTGATATATCAGTCAGTCAGTCAGTCAGTCAGTCAGTCAGGACTTTGAATTTTATATTTATAGATTTTATTTTTTTAAGTGAAAACTTCTTTAAAACGGCGTAGTGCATTTTTTGGGCTGGGTAGAAAATGTTAAACTCGCGTCAGGACACGTGACCTGATCGAAAATTCGTAAGACGGAAGGAGAGTAGACCGCCGGCGCGGCGTAGGAGAGGAAGTGATATCCCCCTCTCTACCGCGCGGCAAAAATATATGCCTGCTCCTGCTGTTTATTTTTAATGTAATATAAATTTTATTGTTATGTACACAAACATGATAGCGCAATAAATGAATATTGTATTTTATCACATAAATAGTACTAATATAGAGTACTTTTATACTGATAAATAAAGCAATTGGTGCAAAATTACTCTCTAACCATTCCAATATATTCAAAAATGCACAATGTTAATATTAAAATTTTCACTTCTGCGGGCACTCCCGGAGTGCAACCCATTTTTTTTTTTATTTAACAGTTATCTATTTTATGCGATCGCTAATTCGGCGGATATGGCTAGTCCACTGGCTCTTCAGCTCGCTAACTTTAAAGGTTATTTTGACAAATTTGGTTCTCCGTCTTTTTCGTTTGGAACTCCGTTGGATTCCATCCCTAATAGGTTTCTCTAAATGTGCTAAAAATCCTAGCATAGCCTTCACCATTCAAATTCACGAATACTATGCCCAATTGTCTGCCTATTACACCGAAAACTCCGTACAAATGACCGGGAAAATATAGACTCACCTACATACTCGTCTATCAATTGACTCTCGTAAGTATAAGTATCCCTCAGACACTAAATGGGGCTTCTCTGAACTTACCGAAACCGCTCTTGTTAACGTAATGCGTGGAGTGAGTCGGCAAATATTTATAAAGGTTGTGGACCATTGTTGGACTTACTGGTATAAAGCTTGACAAATAAAATCTATATTAACACTGTAAAGATTGGGTACAAATTTATTATTAGAGTTTATATCGACGAGGTCGGTGGCGTAGCGTCAATTACGCGGCTTCGACACCAACGCTCGTGGGTTCGATTCCCACATATGACAAACATTTGTGTGCATGAACATGTCTGTTTGTCTTAGTCTGGGTGTTTTCTATGTATCATAAGTATGTATTTACAATAAAAAATGTATTTACGTATGTTTATCAGTTGTCTAGTACCCATAACACAAGCTTCGCTTACTTTGGGGTTAGTTATTATTATTTAATAATTATTAACTTTAACAAAACAATATCATGCACTATACAGATTCGTGTCATTCTGATAATCACTAATGCTATATATGCATCTATCTTTTTAAAATCAGTAATTTCCATAATGCTACGTTTATTATTATTTCTTCGGGTATCCTGTTGTAAAAAGAGGCATATCAGAAAAGACGCTCTTACTTTAAAAAGCCGTTTTCGGTGGCTTGGAAAATATTTTATTTTTATATTATATAGTTCAATCCGGGAAAAGGGGCGAGCCACTAAAACCATAGATTAATGATCTACCAGAGATTAATTATTAGAAGAGTACTATAAATAAATGTAGTGTAAACTGCGGAACTCTGGTTGAACCAATGACCCTTAAAGGAACGACCGGAAGCGGCTGGATGCGGAAAGCGGAGGATCGCATATGGTGGAAGGCATTAGAGTAGGCCTATGTCCAGCAGTGGATAGATACAAGATGATGATTATGAAACCACGGAACATTGTATATGAAAAGTACTACCTCAAAGCATGGCTACGCGTAATCGTAGCATTGCTACGAGGAATATTTCGTAGCACATATTAATGTGATGCGGTGACTAGTCTCTCATCTATCCAATATACGGTGAACCATATCTGCCTACACCCACTGATCTTGGATGTACGAAATATCCCAAGTATGTGGGATTACTAATTAGCTTCAACTTCTGTAAAGCTTTTGAGCAATATTCGCCAGCAAATATAACGTAATATAGCTAAAACAATTGCCGTAGGTCAGTAAAATTGCTCAAGTTGGTTCCATTAATTGCTTTATGTTTATATTAAGTTCCTACGCACAGAAGTGGGTAGGCGTATTCGGCTCAGCATTACCTATTGAAAGATTAAGGCTACTCGAAGCAACCGTAGATTAAAGTTATTGACAAAGCTTAAGCCGGGTACTCATTAGCGAGCCGTAACCGTAACTTGCATGATACAGTAACGTTCTAGTGTGTACGCGTGTTACAGTTTAGGCTCATGACGTCGCTCAAACGCTTTCACCGAGCGTACTCATTTTACAAGCTGTAACTGTAACCAAACAAATACAGTAACTAGGTTCTAGTGTATACGAGAAGTCCACATCACCATAACCGTAATGACAAGGCGGATCTATCCGCAATTTTGGTTTGTAACTCCACTGCGTCGGACGAAGTGTCTCTCGCTTGTGCAGCATACGTACTTGTAGATGCATTATTTGATGATCATAAGCGGCCAAGAAAATGGTGGATTTATAGAATGTAGGGTTGAGCTGTAGGGGTTCTTCCAGCTAAGCTAAACATAATTAAATACGATGGTCATCGGCTTCAGCTTCGGCGATAAGGCCCCCAGGCTAGTCCGTCGTCCGAGGCTCATTTATTGAGTACTACAATCGAGTGTGCACATATTCTGGACTTATATTCTGGAGCGAGTCATAGCGGGTGGATAACATTACATCAAACTTCTCAAAGGGGTCTACCGCATTGGATTCATAACCCTGCGCACGCAGATCAAATGACCGGGCTTGACCCGTGAATAAAAAGAAAGATAATAATAAATACAATAACTTGTTTGCCCCATATTCTTAGTAATAGTGACTATCCAAATCCGGTCGCCATAAATCGGCAGTTGATGCTTACCCCAGTATATGTACGTCTAAAGTTTATTTTTATCTCAAAAAATCATCAATATTTGATTTTGCCGTGCCACCAGGCTGTGCCAATTATGCCGTCCCGCTGCACTTACAAGAGTGAACATATACACGTCCTTCTTTCCTGAATATTTATTTTCATATGTTCGATTGTACCGCCCGGACGTGCCGATGTTTTCTTGCTTACTTATGTGTATAGGAACCCTAATTTACAACTTCCATTATTTATTTATTTATTTATTGTGTTATAATACAAGGTTCTTACATAATTAAAATGGTCACAAACATGAACCCTGTTTATAGGGCACAGCAAGGTATAAACAATTTAATCTAAGATTTATGATTAAATTATATTACAATTTACATTAATTATATTAATTAAATTATAAACATAGGTAATTAATAGGCAAATATACAATGTCAGTTTTTATGTAATTTATTAACAATATTATTTATTTTATGTGATTATCATTAAAGAATTCGTCAATTGTATAATAACATTTAGAAATCAATATTTTTTTAAGTAATAATTTAAATTGTTCAGGTTTTTGTACGCATTTAATGTCACTTGGTATTTTATTATAAATTTTCGCACACATTGAATATGGACCAGTTTGAAATAAATTCAGTTTAGCAGTCGGTAAGGCAAGTCGATTTTTAGGCCTTAATGATTGGGGTCTAGAATAAATTGGAAATTTATTTATGTATCTTTTCACAAAGTTGCACGATTCTAGAATATACATTGACGTTAATGTTAATACATTATGTTTATTAAAATGTGATCGACAACTCTCTGTAATATCTATATTTGCAATGGTCCTTATGCATTTCTTTTGTAGACGGAAGAGTTGTGAAATATTCGTACTGTTTCCCCATAATATAATTCCATATAGGAGTGACGAATGTGCATATGCGTAATAAGCGTTCAGTGCATGGACTTCATTAGTCATTGCTTATTTACAGGAGACATAGTGGTGGGAATGTGTGGTGGACTCCCGTCCTGTTATCTCCATTATGCTGAGTCACTTATACCCTACAAACTCATGATAATTAATTCACTACAAGCCGCTGTTACTAGAAACTTCACGTCGATAATTAGCGATAAATAACTGAATTGCGGGTCTACAGTTTTAAAGTATAGCGTAGTGATACCGCTAATAACAGTTAATAACAGTTAAGGACTGTTATTATTTTCTGATAGCGTCGTTGCGGAGAAGCTCGATGGCGTTGTTTACAACGTGTATCAGTTGAACCGATCACGCAAGTTAAGCAACGTCAGCTGTAGCCTGTCTATGGATGGCTTTATTTATCTAGAACTCCTCCGTGCTTCAGACGAAACAGAAAGTGCTCATTAAGTTATCGGTTCCAGCTGTTATCATAATCGTTAAAGTACGTCAGTTGTCAGTGCGGTCTGGTTTCCCACAACCTGCAGTTGATCAGCGAGGTGTAGTATGCTCTGAATCCCGTCGATTGAGAGGATACCCGTATCCCAGCAGTAAGTCGAATAATCTTCTGAGGCTCTATGATACCAACGGATAAACACTCCACCGCTAATTCGAGTGCATCAATGAGAGCACTGGCGCGCATTGTTCGACACGTTAAAGAAAAGGCGGTTGCGTCTGAAATTTCGCGCTGGTGAAAGTCTCCATTTAAGAGCGGAACTAGTTGAATTTTCTGACAAAAATATGCGAGTTTATCTATTCAATTAGATTAATTAATTTATAAACGAATGTACGCTTACTTGAGAGACCCTTTCAATTTGATTAAGTAGTAAGTAGCCCGCTATTTTGTATCCGTGGTTAACAAATAGTTGGACTTTCACTTCACGAATATTTCACTGAATATCATTGCGTGGAGAGAACGAAGCGAGCCGCCGATATACACGCCGAAGTCACTTTTGGAAATGAATAGGCTTCAAAATCACTGTACCGATTTTAATGAAACTTGTCACAATTAAAGACCTCGAAATGCTTGAGGTTCGAGTTGAAAAAAAATAGATATATATTCCTGAACAATTTACATACTGCCGTCTAGTCCTAAACTAAGCAAAGCTTGTACTATGGGTACTTTTGCTTAGTTTAGGACTAGACGGCAGTATGTAAATTGTTCAGGAATATATATCAATTTTTTTTCATATATATATATATATATATATATATATATATATATATATATATATAATACATACATATAATACATAGGATGTACCCAGATGAAGACAAACAGACATGTTCATGCACACAAATATTGTCTTATGCGGGAATCGAACCACCGAGCTCGTCTTATGATCGATCATGTCCTTGAGGAATGATCAACAAATACATTTTCCATTGATATCAATGGAAAACATACGCTCAGCGAATCTACTCGCTCACTTCAACTTCGATTTCGGCCCCGTGGGCTAGAATCCGGTCTAGTTTAAAGTTATTGAATAGCTATTAGATTATTGTGAGTTCTTACCGCATCTTACAAGCCTAAAACCTCGCTCTACAACCATTAAGAGCTGAAAAGGTAGTTTAAACCGTGGATCACAGCTGCCCCCTTACCACCATCTCTTATTGCGATTCAATAATTGAGTAGATTGCTTATTCATACCAATGAATAAGCGACTCTATTCCATTTGAAATAGAGTCGCTTATTCATTGGTATGAATAAGCAATTTATTCAGTTATTGAGTCGCAATAAGAGATGGTGGTAAGGGGGCTGGTGTGTTCAAACATAAATAAAGATTCCTAAGATTATGAAAATTGACAGTATCTATAGCCTATTGCTTCAAGTTGAGAAACACTATCCGTTATATTTCATTGACGAGTAGTAACCTATATTATTCTGATAATTTCAACCATAATAGCCAAAGTTGATACTGTTGATTGTTGGCACTTGGTGGAACATTATTATCATAATGTTATAATAAAGCACTTGTACTATTCCACGTTATTATATTTAATATTACCGACCGGTTTCGCCGCTAAAGCATTATCAAGGTAAACAGATGGTGTTTGCACCATCACATTTGATGTGTTAAACACCATCTGATTACCTTGATAATGTCTTAGCGGCGAAACCGGTCGGTAATATTAAATATAATAACGTGGAATAGTACAAATGCTTTATTATAACATTATCATAATAGCCAATATTCATAGTCATTAGATGAACAGCCCGATCGTTGAATGGCTAACAATGGCTACTTTAACGGTTCGATCCTCACACAAGACAAACATTTGTGTGCATAAACATATATATTTGTCTTATTCTATGTATTTTCTATGTGTTATACGTTTAAAAAAAAATAGTAATTATGTGTCATATCTAGTACCTACCTATAGTAGAAGCTCTACTTAATTTGGATCTAGATAGCGCTGTGTGCTTTGTACAGAAAATATTTATTATTATTAATTTGTTATTCAAAAGATACATAAGAAATATAAATTCAACTTTATATAATGTTTCACGTGAATTTTTATAATATTAAGATCGTCAGTATTTATGGTTTCTATTTTTAAGTGATGTATTAGTGATAGTAGTGGTTACAAAGTGTTAGGGTATTTTTTTTCAATAATAAACATTGGAAATCTAACATACTCAAATCTTAAATAGTATTTGTTTGTTTGTTATAACTTTATTGTACATCAAAAATAAAAAAAACAACAAATAAAATGCAAAACAAATCAGTACAAAGGCGGACTTATCCCTTAGAGGGATCTCTTCCAGTCAACCTTAATTTAGTTTATTTTTATTTAGTTTTTAGTTTTATTATTTAGTATTATTAAGGAGTCATTTCCAACTTTTATTTAAATTTTTCCTCTTTTTTTTTTCTTTGTACCGATCATCTTATATATACCTAGATGTATATGTAGATTTGCCCAGTGTTGGACAATAGAAATGTTTTTCTTAATATGACTGACTTCGAAATGCTAGGCTTCAATATGCATGCATACCTACACAAAAGTGCCAAGTTCATGAAACTATATAACGTATATGTATACGAGTATAATTGGCTGTGTGGTTTCCGGCAGACTAGAATAGAATCACTCCGTCTCTTCCCGTGGATGTCGTACAAGGCGACTAAGGAAAATACATTATCAAACATCGATCAGGCCTCCCCAACCCGTCTGGCCAGCATTGGGAGTGTAGGCCAAATCCTCCTTCTGTCAGGGACGGAAGAGAGAGAGTCGTGCTCCTGTAGTAGAGACTAAAATTACCTGATGATGATGACAGCATATTGGCTGCCTTGCCTCATGAGGTCAGTCATATTTTTAGTAACTATTCATAGTAAGAAATTATTATTTAAATAGTTGATTTCGGCTACCTTGACAGAATATTATAATTATATAAAAAAAAAACCGGACAAGTGCGAGTCGGACTCGCCCACCGAGGGTTCCGTAGGTACGTAGTATCATTATTAAATTTGATATTTTTCATTATAAATAAGAAATAATGCGTCGAAAAAATAAATAAAATATATTTTGCAATGTGTACATCAAGCCCTTTCATATGATACCCCATTTGAACTAGTAGTTTCAATTTGAAATTTCGACACCCTATAAAAAATATAGACCCCCTATTTTTTAAGATCTATTTACAAATGTATAGTTTTGAGATTTATTCCTGTACTTGTAGTCTATAACGATGTTACTTGCCAAATTTCATAGTTCTAGGTCAACGGGAAGTACCCTATAGGTTTTGAGATGTTTTCATCATTTTTTGCTTCTGTATATGGGGACGAAGACAGGAATAGCGATGGTTATAGTTACAATAATTATTTACAAAATATGGAAAAATATAGTCATACTTTATTTACGCCAACTATAGATCCTAAAACACTTCTCAAAAAAATGAAGAGCTTAAATATAAATAAAGGTGCAGGACCGGACGGTATTCCTCCGATTTTCGTGGCTGAATGTGCAGAACAATTGGTTGAACCTCTTTTACTGATTTTTAACAAGTCGCAAATTACAGGCATTTTCCCATCGCTATGGAAGATAGCTAAGGTTGTACCGGTCCATAAAAGCAGCAACAAAGATCACATAAAGAATTATAGGCCAATTTCAATTTTGTCATGCTTTGCGAAAATTTTTGAATGTCTGGTATGTCCTAGTATGGCGCGTCATTTTAGTCAATACACAAGTTGCCATCAGCATGGATTTATACAATCAAGATCCACTGGTACTAACCTCGTAGACTTTACAGAAACACTGACTGAGGCACTAGATTCTAATGGACAAGTTGATGTCCTTTATACTGATTTCAGCCAGGCATTCGATCGGGTGTCTCATAGCATCCTGCTTCGTAAGTTATCTGCATATGGTTGTTCGGAATCAATAATAAACTGGATAAAGTCTTACTTGGAGGGGCGAAGTTTTTACGTAGTCGTTAATGGCTTCGAGTCAGGCCTGCAAAACGTGAAATCCGGAGTACCGCAAGGATCTCATCTAGGTCCGATTTTGTTTAATATATTTGTCAATGATATACCTAAGTATCTCAAATTTTCAAAAGTCTTTATGTATGCGGATGACTTAAAATTTTGTAGGCTTGTGAAAACAGTGGAGGATACGCATAAGCTTCAGATAGATCTAAATGCACTCATACAATGGTGTGACCTAAATAGAATGAAACTTAACCCGGAAAAATGCTTTTGTATGAGATTTGCAAGGAAAGTTAACTTAATATCGAACAAATACTTTATTGAAAATAATGTAATTCAAGAAAAGGAACAAATTAAAGATTTAGGCATACTTTTTGATCAAAAGCTTACGTTCGTGCCACATATAGAAAATATTGTAAATCGTGCCTCGAAAATGCTGGGATTTGTAATAAGGAACTCTAGAGGTTTCCGAAGTAGCCGAACTAAGGTATTGCTCTTTAATAGCTTGGTACGAAGTATTTTGGAATACTGCTCTGTAGTATGGCGTCCGCACTATTCTACTCATCAGCTACGTTTGGAGCGTATACAAAAAAGATTTCTTTCGCACCTGATCTACTCTAGTAATATTTCAAAAAAAAAAGCTACGTTCATATGAAAGCAGACTGAGTTTTTTCAAAATGAGTTCTTTGACGAACCGTAGAAAGCTTATCGATTTATTGTTTGTTTCAAAAATTTTCAAAAACCAAATTTGTTGTCCTCAATTGTTGAGCAAGTTCAAATTGCGCGCCCCGGCTAGATATCCTCGAAATAGAATAACACCTCTGAGCCAGCCTATTCGAAAAACGATTTTTGGAGCTAATTCACCAATAGCACGGATGTGCAAGATGGTAAATGAGTACAGTGACCTCATTGATATTCATCTGGATTCACCCGTGAAGCTACGAAGAATCCTTGCAATCGACAGAACATAATGAGACCAAAATGAAGCGCACTAGGGTGTGTATATTTAGGTGTGTATATATGTACACGCTTAGTTTTAGACGAGAATGGAGGTAAATTTATGCGGAAATTTAGTTGTTATGGATTTATTGTCGGTTCGTATGGTTAGTTCACAGAGTGCTAATTGTGACATTCGCATCAAATCTTTGTGATAATTGTGTAAAAATCATAAAACATATGAAATGTACTTATGTATGAAGTGAATAACTTTCTATATTTTTTGTAATATTACACGGCACATCAATTAAGTTTATATTTTTATTATTTGTATTGAACTTATATAATGACATATATTCCATTTACATGGCCAGCCTTCTGAGAGCGTAGTGAAGACTTCTAAGTCTATGGTCAATATATTATAAATTTTAGTATACGAGTATTTTAATATAATGGAATCTTTTAATATAATAATTATTAATTATAAATGTAATAAAATATGAATTGAAATTAAATATGAATCTGTTTTGTCAGAGTTAGTATAATTATTCATTAGCGGTTTTCATTTGTGCATGCTGTGTTTACCTGTAATTGTTTGTTACATTTAGCTTTAAGTTTATGCTTGTAAATTTATAAAAATAATGTATGAATGTAAACAAATGTTGGTAGACCATAAATAAATAAATAAATAAATAAATAGGTTTTGATTCCCTTGAGTGTGTCGAAATATGCGTTTTTTGCTGAATAAACGGCCGTAACTTTTTTCTATGTAAACTTAGCAGTTTGATTTTTTTTTAACTTCATGGGACCGTAGAGCTGTGTATACAGTTCAAATTTCAGCTTGATACCTCCACGCATTCTCGAAATAGAAATTCTTGACAGACAGACAGACAGACAGACAGACAGACGGACAACAAAGTGATCTTATAAGGGTTCCGTTTTTCCTTTTGAGGTTCGGAACCCTAAAAATGGTTGTCTGTGAAGTCGGTTTACGGACGATAATTTTACGTGACAACGTCGATTTAAAAAAAAATATAAACCGACTTCAGTTGGCGAGCGCAGCTTCATCATCAGGTCATTTTAGTCTCCACTACAGGAGCACGACCCTCTCTCGTCCGTCCCAGACAGAAGGAGGATTTGGCCTACACTCCCCACGCTGGCCAGACGGGTTGGGTTGGGGAGCGCAGCTTATTGGTGGAATACCCCGGGAGGCACTGCTGCCCGTCTTCCGGGTGAAAAGTTATTGCATCACACAAGATTCCTTAGTCGCCTTGTACGACATCCAGCGCAGAGCAATGGAGTGGCGCAATTTTATTTTGCCGGTAACAACACGCCAAATTGGTTCCCTTGATTTTTGTGGGATCCCATAATCTGACTTGGTGAATATGGGACCACCTCGCAATCATACCAATTCAAATAAAAAAACAGAATTTGACCACACCTGCTTATAAAATTTAAGGGTTTCCCTTGATTTCCCTGGGATCCTATCATCAGATCCTGACTTGATAAATATGGGACCACCTTGCAATCATACCCTTTCAAATAAAAAAAGAATTTTGAAAATCGGTTCACAATTCGCGAAGATGTACAATAACATACATACAAAAAAAAACAGTCGAATTAAAAACCTCCTCCTTTTTTGAAGTCGGTTAAAAACATCGGCCGATTCAGTGGAAGAAAGATAACTTGTTCCGCGCTCTCGCTTGCACTCTCAGCTCTGGCGGAATATGACAATGAGTCATGCTTTTTCGTGCGTGCAGCCGGCGTTCATAGGATACGACGTTATCACGTTAGAAATGGAAAAAATAACATCCCCTGCCTATCCCACCTAGGTGGGAGAGGTAAATTGTTATATTTTTAAAATATTCATAGTATATTCTAACATGTAAAATGCCTTTTCGAGCTCAGGGGTTATTTGAACATGCACAATCGCAGCACCGACCCAGGTCATTGTTTGTTTAAGTACCAACGTGCACCGTTTGTGTGAGACAACTTTCCTAAACTGGGTAACATGAATACAAGCGCTACATTTGCTACAGTCGGGTGGTAGTATTTCACCTTGTTCACCAGAAAACCGTAGTTGTGTGTAACTTTTATAATAAACGTAATAGTAATTATTCAGTGTATTTTTATATATTCTATCGATGAACGCCGGCTGCACGCACAGAAAAACATGACTCATTGTCACGTGCCGTTTGAGCCGAGCGTGTAAACGAGAGCGCGGAACAGCAATAGAGAGGCGCGATCGGCCTATATTTCTTATGACGTTATAACGTAAAGTTATTGTCAGTTAACCGACTTTACAGACCATTTTCTTGACGTGTATATAAAGCTACATTACGATTGCAACTCCACCTATAATCACCTCGTAAATCAATATAATACCTGAGCGTCTCGAACTGATTTTGCACTTGATTTTTTTTAGAAAAATCGAAGCTTCATGTTTTGACGTAATAAGAAACGAACTTCTTAGCTTCCATGGTGCCGGGTCCATCGTGTGGCAGAGAGAGAAACCCCAAGCAGATCCCGAGACTCGGTACTCCACGGGTGTAGGTTTAAGGGGCCCCTTTCCGACGTACGTGTTGACGTACGTCGGAAAGGGGTACTCACCTTCACTACTTGTGTTTATCTCATTGCCCATCCAAATCACCAAATTTATAAATCGATGAACGCCATACGTACGCATGAAAAATCATGACTCTTTGTCACGTTCCGCCTGAGCCGAGCGTAAGAGCGCGGAACAAGCGATAGAGAGGCACGATCGGCCTAAGCGTTCGGCTCGTGACGCATCTATCTCTCTTCCACTCCAACCGCCGATGTTTGCTTATGACGTTATCACGTAAAATTATTGTCCGTAAACCGAATTTACTTACAACTAATTTTTTTATACTACGTCGGGTGACAGACAAGCATACGGCCCGCCTGATGTGAAGCGGTTACCGTAGCCATATTAATGCTCGCAACATAAAACCCCCGCTGCTGGAGCAGCATTTCTTTCCTTTCTGGTGACCTCACTCCCTCGCAGGAACACAACAACCCTCAAGGGAATTGTTATTTGGCTGCGGTATTTTGTGAGGTGGAGGTACATTCCCCAGTCGGATAGCTTACAATTACGCTCTCTACCTCTCTTATTGCCAGAGCTTCGTTTGTCAGTCAGCAGGGTGCACCGCGTGCATTTGAAGTTGGCTTTGGTTCAAAGATGTTGATGAACCACTTACACCCCAAACTTACTGACATAGACCGATACATGCCAGGACGCCATTGAGCTCTACTATCTGTGAATTGAATAGCATAACAAAATCTCATAATTAATGAATTTCTTGGGCAAAATAAACATGAAACTAATTACTAAGGCTTAGCTTATGTAATACTTATTATGTCAGTTCAGATATTTAATCTCCAGTTATAATGTTACTCGTAATTAACCAACCGCCGACCGAAACTGTTATTGCTATACATCGGATTATGTTCGGTTTGATTATGTGTCATTAAGGAAATTAATTAAATAAATAATAATAAATATTATCAGACAAATTACACAGCGTCATCTAGCCCCAAAGTAAGCGAAGCTTGTGTTATGGATACTAGACAACTGATAAACATACGTAAATACATTTCTTTTTGTAAATACATACTTATGATACATAGAAAACACCCAGACTAAGACAAACAGACATGTTCATGCACACAAATGTTTGTCCTTTGTGGGAATCGAACCCACGAGCGTTGGTGTCGAAGCCGCGTCATTGACCTCTACGCCACCTTCCCTCTGGATTCTTATCGCAGTAACGATAACAAATATCAAACTTTAACTATTACGTCAACGTGTCCTCCGAAACATGGAGGAGCTTGAGATAAATAAACCCATCTATAGACAGGCTGCAGTCGACGTTGCTTACTTTGCGTGTTCGATTAGACTAACACGCAACGATGCCATCGAGCTCCTCGTACTCATAGAGAATTTAATGAGAAGAAGCCGTCGGTAAATATATATTTTTGTAAATATATACATATAAAACAAAGAAAACACCCAGTTCAAGACAAACAGATATGATCATGCAGATATAATATTTGTCTTGCGCGGGAATCGAACCTGCGACCACGGAGTCAAAGTGGACATTGCTAGCTATTGGACCATCGGGCTCGTTAATACATCTTGGGGATATACATCAATCACATTTTGTTTTTGCCTCAAACCGTAATCGTGCCTCTCTAACGCTTGTTCCGCGCTGTCGCTTGCACGCTCGCCTCAGGCGGAACGTGACAATGAGTCATACTTTTTCGTCCGTGCAGCCGGCGTTCATCGACGTTATCATGTCAAAAACATGTTTTGATGTCTCCTTTTACAATCGTTTTGGTTGAAAACTGAAGAAAACGTCTCTTGGAATCCAATTAGCTAATGTATGTAATGAATTTTAGAAAATCTTTGTGCCGCGAACACTCCGATGAAGAATAAGCTTTTCTCAAGATTTTCCCAAGAGATTCGATCGGCAGGAAGATAAATCACTTGTTTGTCACTAATGTGACATACAAGAAACAGAACAGCATAAATAAATTATCTATAGGCCGGCGCCACACGTTGGCCCCAACGTGTATTCCAACGCCACTCGTCCAAACTTTGGAAAGCGGTAAAGGTATAAGGGTATGGTACTGGTATAAAATTACGATATCGTTTTGATTTAAAGGTAGAGCCAAAACGGTTGAGAATTGTGGTTACGATACCGGTAAAACAAGAAGAATACCTTTATTTTTTTACGGTACCATTATACCTTTATATTACCTGTACCTTAACCAAAACCATTTCGGTACCGAAAAAATGATGCGGCAACGACGCGACGTAGGTAGCATTGGCGTGTAAACAAGTACTTACCTACCAATGCGGCCGACATTGTGGAAAGAAAACCTTTATTTTATAATTTAGATACCTAAAAAAATAACGATACCGGAATATTACAATACCGAAATTATTAAGATACCTTTACTTTAAGGTATCGAAATTTAAAACCTTTATTTTATAATTTAGATATCTAAAAAAATAACGATTACGGAATATTACAATACCGAAATTACTAAGATACCTTTACTTTAAGGTATCGAAATTTAAAGGTATGACGTCATACCTTTAACCGATATATCCAAATTTTTTTCGGTTATTCAATCCCTGGTCCAAAGATTGGCCCCAACGTTTAGGTCGGCGCGTGTCAGATTTCTTAAGGAAATCTCTAAAAAATCAAATTGTCTCACTCCGCCGTCACGTCAACGAGTTACTCAGTCCTTTTGTATCGATTTATTATTTAAAAATAATTCATCATCATCATCCTCAGGTCTATTTTAGTCTCCACTACAGGAGCACGACCCTCTCTCGTCCGTCCTAGACGGAAGGAGGATTTGGCCTACACTCCCCACGCTGGCCAGACGGATTGGGGAGGTCATCAGACCTCTCCAATCCGTCTGGCCAAGATGGACTATCGATCACGATATTTGATAATGTATTTCCCTTAGTCGCCTTGTACGACATCCACGGTAAGACACAGAGTAATTCTATTCTAGTCTGCCGGAAACCGCACGACCAAAAATAATTAAATACTTCTTAATATACTTTAATATGAGGAGATCGATGGTGTCAGTCTAATCCAACACGCCAGTTAAGCCATGGATCGGTTTATTTATCTAGAGCTCCTCCGTACTTCGGAGGGCACGTTAACCTGTCGGTCCCGGCTGTTGTCATTAGATGACAGTCGTTAAGCCAAGTCAGTAGTCTTTAGGCGGTTTGTAAACGCTGGCCTCCGCCAACCCGCAGTTGAGCAGCGTGGTGGAGTATGCTCTAAACCACTTCGATTGATGGAGACCCGTATCCCAGCAGTGGGATGAGTAAGAGTTGACGACGACGTAGGATACTTAAGAAGTAGAATTAAGTTGTAGAAGCATATAGCTTCTACAACTTAATTCTACTTCTATATATAATACTAGTTAGAATAGTTATGAAAATTGGCCGTCTGTTTGGAATGAAACTGGGAAACTTTTCCTGAAAGACTTGTATGCCATCAAAAACATAACTTGTAAAAAAAAAACAAGTCTCGCAACTCAGATCTTCTACCATAAAAAGTTGTGAGATCTATGTAATACCAAGTCGGTTAATATATTCAGCCCCTGCTTAAGGGACCTTCTCTCTTCAGTTATTACGTAATTAGCTAACCTAACAAAATCTTATAGCGACCATATCAATATAAAAAATCTTTTATGTTTTAAATAAACAGAATGACTTGGCCATCGCATGAGTACACAATGTATCTCACCAGTGATACATATTATATTAAACTAGATGACCCGGTGAACTTTGTTTCACCTACATCTATCTACTTAACAAATATATACGATCTAAGATTTGTATCTCTTTAAGAAGTGCCTACCCTGTGTGCCCGAACCTGGAGGATGTGCCATTGCAAGACATTTGTTTCCTAACTTGCCGCTTTCCATAAAATTTGACAATACCAGCTTAAATGACTCTCTTGCAGTTTGCTTGCCATGTCCGAGAATTCCTGACGCAGTCCTTCTACGAAACTTCGCGCATACTGCGCAGCATATTCAACTCCATGAAAGACAACACCTGTACGTGTCGCTCAAGTATTGACGATTTTATACTAACTTATAAAATGGTCTAATCTTGGATTTATATATTTGTCCTTTCAACTTGACGAAATTTCGGAGTCACAGATGTCACTGGTTACCTCAAGCCACTTAGTCCAAGCTACTGAAATCTCGCAGTCGATTCTATCCGATGATCGAAGAACAGATCCCAAGTACTTAAACCGTTCGTGCATTCGATCATATCCTTAAGTGCACGGTCGTGGGTTCTGTTGTTTTGCAGCCCAAGTCTTTCCCGTATTCGGATTCAGCCCATAGTTCTCAAGTGACCTCTTCCATTAATTCACTCATCGCATCAACTGCACTCTATCCGCATTCGCCAGTGCAATTATATCAGCATACATAATCACCCGTCGACCCACCGCACAAAGCTGGTCCATGTGGATACATGATGATACTACTTGACAATTCGTCTAATACCACGAATGTCAAATGAATGAAAAAGCCAGACAACAATTTCTTGTAGAAGCTTTTTTCTCATTCTTCTTTTAGCGTTAGAGTAGGATTTGTATTAGTAGCAGATGTTATAGCTATAGGTGTATTTTCCAAGACGTCATTTGCATATATTTCATCGTCCTGAACTAAGACTTTTTCTATAATTTTATTTATTTCTTGGCGTAAGTATTGCAACTGTTCTTGGCATGAAGAATGTATATGTACGATCTGTATTTTTGGTTTCTTCATCTTTTTTGGATTTTGGAAATAAATAAAAATTTACTTAGTTTTAGCGCCAAATTCTTTATTTGCGGGATCCGCGGATCCGCCCTTTGAATGTGCGGGATCCCGCAGATTAATTAAAACATCGTGATGATGTCGATATAAAAACCTGACAGCCCTTTAGACTTCAGTAAAGAAAGTTCTCGCCAAATAAATTTATGACTAAATGATAAAATATGATTATATTAAAATTACAGATTTAGGTACTTCTGACAATAATGAGGACCCGTTTTATTTTGTAATAGGTATCACCTTGGTTAACATGACAGACTTTTAGAATGTGATGTAGGTCTTACCAAATGCAAAGTTATACAACTCTATGTGAATCCACAAACCTCGTTCTGCGTTCAGCCCCCATTTTCTGGTCTATTCTCATTTTTTGCAATCATTTTTGTAATTTACAATCCGAGTGTTTATGAAATTTACAAATTTCTATTATTTATTCTTATGTACTGTACAAAGCATGATTTATCTTATACAGTCACTACATATTTCAACTCCTTTCTTGATGTCTATTAGTATTGTGTCATTTCTATGTCACTTCTGAGAAAGTCATATTTGACAACCAACAAATATGACGTCGATTCTTTGTGACAATGACACTATTGATAGGTAGGTTCGCCATCTTTGCTATTATGACATTCGACTATAGTAGGAACACTTTGTATGGGAAATTAAAATTGTTGTTTTCACTATCTTTCTTGAATTTTTTCCAAAATTTCTCACCGTTTAAACCTTCCCTGGGCTAAGACAAATATTTCAAAACCAAAATTAGCTAAATCGGCCTGGCCGTTCTCGAGTTTTAGCGAGACTAACAAAAAGCAATTCATTTTTATATATAAGATTAGATTGTTTAGTGCAATATAGAGTTTCTCTAAGGTATCGAATCCGGAACGAAGAAATTCGACGGAGAACCAAAGTGGTCGACATAGCTGCGAGTTGAAGTGGCAGTGGGCTGGCCACATCTGCTGAGTCAGCGATGGCAGATGGGGGAGGAAAGTCCTAGAGTGGAGGCCACGTATTGGACGACGAAAAGTAGGGCACCCCCTCTCTAGATTGACCGGTTGGATGCGGAAAGGGGAGGATCGCATACGGTGGAAAGCATTGGGAAAGGCTTAAAACCAGCAGTGGATAGATACAGGCTGATAATGATGATGATGAAGTTACTTTTAAACATAAATTCTAACTAGGTACCCATCTACACCTATGATTCAGTCACTGCAAATGTAATTTTGTAATCCTGTATATTTATATAGTATTACAAAGTTATTAATGCAGTTGGTGTATCTAGAAAACTGGACCGAAATTGCAAAATATTTTAGTTTTTCCTTGATTTATACACCAAACACTAATTGTTTTCTAAATTTGAACCTTCTATATCTGCTAGAAGTGTCTTAGAGTTTTTAATGATCGGTCAGTCAGTGAGTTACAAAATTAAGAAACATTGAGTAGTTATAATTCTTAAACTAATGGATCAATTTGAATGAAATTTGCAACATACTGTGTTTGTACAATGCCTGATAGGTTAGTAAAAATTCAGGTTTCTAGTTTCATCCACAACGAAGTTATAGGGGGTCGAAAATGGCCTGAATTGCTTCGAGAAAAGGATGGCGTGCCCCCGCCAAGTTGAGCAGCGACGATTATTTATAACTTTAGATTATTTATAACTTCTAGCACTAGCACTATCTATTTTTCTTTTATAGTTATAAAAGCCTTCTATAGATAGATACTAAGGGAGATATCTCATTAATCAATGTAAAAATAAAACTCGTTAGTGGAGATCCCGAGACATACTCCTGAAATAGAATGATGAGGCAGGATACATCTCTTGAGAGAAAATATATTTTATAGCAGTGACAATAAAGGTCAAAGTATTTTTGTATTCATTTATGGACCTCTTGGCAAAACTCGCCACGAAAATATAGGCTCCGTACTATTTTTATTCTATAAATTTTAAAGTAAACAGTCAATCAATAAAACATGTATTAATATAAAGTTATATGTGCAATAAGTAAGTGGAAGTGTTATCAGTGGAATTTAATCAGTGTGAATCAAAATATAAACAAATAAGTGTGGCAACAAAAATATTTACAAAAACGATAAGCTAAAGTAAAAACTATACATTTAAATATCAGTGCTAACAAAAACATTAAATAGGTTTTAATATTCAACAATAATACGTATAAATAAATATGAACAATTATTAATAATTACTACGAAAAAAAAAAATTACATTTCTACCAAGTCATATTTTTAACAGTTGTTCGTTAGTTATGTTAACATTAACACGAACACGCAAACATACAGACTTTTGTGTAACAGGAACTATATTAAAAGTGAATTAGTGCTATTTATAATATAATAACTTACATAGTGTTTATAAATAACAAAGTGCGGGTGATGTGTAAATAAAATGTAACGAACTATATAATGACTTATAAATACGTCATATCAGAAACCATCAATACGCAAATTTCAACGACTCGATTAACTCCACGGTGGCGTACCGCCAAACCCCGGCCACTCCATACAAAAATGGCGCTTTTGCACGTAGTAACCAAATGACGTCTGTACACGTGCCTATGTTTGAGTGACGTTCTCTAGGGCTGACATTATACAATTATTAGTCGGCTACGAGCACTTAACCTAATAGAGATGCAATAAATGCGAATTTACAAGAAAACAATTCTGTCAACTAGCTGCAGTGCGGGGAGAGTTGTGATCGCTCCGAAGTACGCCGAATAGACTCCGAAGTTTTCCGAACCCGGTCGCTAGGGCGTGTGTTATAATGGCTTTATGCCTTTTATCGATATCGATTCTTCATAAAAAAAAAATTGACGTATTTTAAATGTATTTTTATGAATACATATAAAATAAAGATTATTTGAATTTAAATATAGGATATTGAATATAGGACATAAGAGGACAAAGGACATAAGATATAGGATATGGGATATCGGATGTAGGATATGGGATATAGGACGTAGGACATAGGACATAAGATATGGGATTTGCGATGTACATACATTTATCCATTTGTTTTTCATATCACCGTCTTTTGGAAATCTATAGGAAAAAAAATCAAACACTTTAAATAAAATAACATTGTTATCATACCTATTCAATAATCATACTCGAAAAGAATAATTATAATTAATATACTTAAAGTATAATAGACATCCACAAAAAAATCCGATATCTATACATACAATAATCATTAACGGGATAATTATCGACAATACAAAATAAATGCACCGCACCGCACTAGTCATAGGCTAAGTACGATAATGAGAGATGGACATAATATGCATACCAACATTTTGCAGTGAGAGCAAAAAGGACGGGGAGTGACGCGTGCCTGGACTGTCCAGTTTAACTTGACCCGCGTTGCGTAATCAATTTTGTGTAAATATTTTGGTAAAATAAAGAAATGGACTTACCGATGAAAAGTAATATTGTTTATTGTTACACTACATGTTTTACTGTTGTTTCCGCACCATTTAACGGCACAACATGACATGAGGCCCTAAATTGTACGTGATTTATGTTTTAAATGTAAACCGTCTCTTCAGTTCTAGTTGTTGGTCGAAACTGGCGGAAAACAAAAGTGTTGCTAAATATTTCAGTGACTAGTCACTGACGTGTTGACAGGTTCGGGTCGCCTTATATTACGTCTCTATAGGTTATGTGCTCGTAGTTAGTCGGACATGTTAGGGGGTGTAAGTGGTTCATCAACATCTTTGAACCAAAGTTAATCTTACCTGCACGGGGTACACCCTGCTGACTGACAGACGAGGCTCTGACGAAAAGAGAGGTAGGACATAGCGTATTTTTTAAGCAGCCCGACTGACGAAGTACCACCACCTCACAGAATACCGCAGTCAAATAACAATTTCCTTGAGGGTTGTTGTGTTCCTGCGAGTGAGTGAGGTCACCAGAGAGGATGGAGTTGCTGCGTTGGCAGCGGAGATGGCAGCGCGCGAGCGATATTTAATGTTGCGAGCGTTAATATGGTTATGGTAACCGCTTCACATCAGGTGGGCGTAGTGAAGAAAAAAAAACGTGTGACACTCGGGGACTGCCGCGGTAAAACTATTGCATAGAATTTTTTATCAACTAATGCTCGTTTGCTCGTTCATCCATCCATCCATATCCATTCATCTATCCATCCATCCATCCATCCATCCATCTATCCATCCATCCATCCATCCATTCGTCCACCCATCCATCCATCCATCCATCCATCCATCCATCCATCCATCCATCCATCCATCCACCCATCCATCCATCCATCCATCCATCCACCCATCCATCCATCCATCCATCCATCCACCCACCCATCCATCCATCCATCCACCCACCCACCCACCTATCCATCCATCCATCCACCCATCCACCCATCCATCCATCCATCCACCCATCCACCCATCCATCCACCCATGCACCCATCCATCCACCCATCCACCCATCCATCCATCCATCCATCCATCCATCAATCCATCCATCCATCCATCCATCCATCCATCCATCCATCAATCCATCAATCCATCCAACCATCCATCCATCCATCCATCCATCCATCAATCCATCAATCCATCCATCCAAATTGTTTTTTTTTACTTTCCATGTGTTAAGACATCCATCTACTGCACAAATAACTCTCATCTTTTACATACTCGCATATTATTCAGAGAATAAAATACAAGCGACGTCCATTCGTACGTTGTGGCATTCCTTGCGAACGGTTCCAAATCGGTTCCTTAAGGGAGGTGAGGTCGACTAGTGAGAGCGGCAGAGAGTGTCCATACTGTACGTTAGTACTATTACTTATACTGTGGTACCGCGTAACGCATTGTCTTGTTACGTCGAAATCTCCGAGTTCGATTCTACACCTTATTCGGTTGTCTTTTTGGATGCCACTTTTTCATGGACTTGCTGGAACATTTTGTAAATGTATCTAGTTAATAAAATATCTATTTCAATTCTTTAAATATATCCTGTTAATAATAAATTTATATCATTTGATTATCAAAGATGATTTTTTTGGAAAACATAACGTTTAGACGTAATCGCACTAAGTCTGAACATGACAAATCAGACGTCAACGAAAATTCAAATGTGTTGAATAGCACTAGTATTAGTTTACCTGACATATCAAATGTAGATATAAAAGAACTGATAGAGCGAATAGAATCTTTAGAATCAGAACTAGAAATTGCTCACAATGAGATTGAAAAATTATCTCTAGAAAATACAAATTTAAAGCGCAATAATGATGAGTTACAAAAGAAAAATGAGTTATATAAGAAAGTCACACATAGTCCCGTGAGTAGACAGACGCCAAAGAAAAAATCTACATTGAGAAAAAAAGAGACACCGACAAAATTACTACAAGAAACAAATAAGGTGAATGATGAAAGTGCTACACCATTGAAAAATACACAACAAGCAACAACGGCGAAAGTAAAATCTGTGGAATCGCCGCTTATAACACAAAATGAAATAATTTCACCAGGTAAAATCTGCATATTAAGCACTACTAAATACAACAAGTTTCGTCCTATCGCAGAGTCCACATTAAAAAAATACAGAGAATTATGTCATTACCTTACACCAAACGGCAATATAAAGAATATAATGAAAGGGCTTGAAAACAAATTGACAGAATTTACAATGTCAGATTCTTGTATAATTTTTATTGGAGATGAAGATTTCAAAACGACCAAAAATTACTTCAGTTTGATTTACCATATTCGAGAAGTATTGCTGAAATTAAAACATACAAACATTATAATTTGTGTACCAACATATAAATATGGTTATTTAAAGGACATGTTTAACTGGAGAGTAGAAAATTTTAATAATCTATTATGTCTAGACGTGATGACACGTGAACATGCATATGTACTTGACTTCAATAAAAAATTAGAATATGACTATAGAATGTTTAGTAAAAGATCTGGCCAAGTAAATAACACTGGCATACGCATCATATTTGAAGATCTTAGGAGACTTATTATTGACATAGAATCGAATAACAAAATAAATATGCAATACAATAACATAATCAACATCCAGGAGAAAGAAGAAGAATCCGCTAACGATCCTATATTTTTTCGAGACTAAACATTTGGATATTTTGCATCAGAACATAGCGGGATTATTAAACAAGTGTGATACGCTACAAATAAGCCTACAGGAACTTCTAGAAAGAAACATTAACGTGGAAGTGCTATGTATATCGGAACATTTCATGATGACTGGACATGAAAAATTACTGAATTTTCCTAACTATGTATTAGCTGCCTGTTACAGCAGAAATAACAGTAAAAGAGGAGGAGCATGCATTCTAGTGAAAAACTATCTTAAATGGAGAGAAATTAAAAACATCAGGGAATGTTCACTAATCAATGTATTTGAATGTTGTGCTATTGAATTAATTGATTATAAAATAATAATTGTATGTCTGTACAGAATACCGAAACCAAATAATTTAAATGTATTTTTTAATAAATTAGACAAAGTGTTAAGGTATATATCTAAAATTAAGTGTAATAATATTTTACTAGCAGGCGACTTTAACATTGATATGTTAAAAAATAATAATGTGACCTTGGAGCTAGAGTGTTTATTATTAAATTATAATTTAAAAATAGCGTTAAAACAACCTACAAGACTAACTAGTGAAACATGTATTGACAACTTTGCACATGACTGTAAACAACAATATAAGACGGAAGTGTTTGAATTGGGCTTATCAGATCATACAGCGCAATTAATAAAGCTCCCTGTTAAAAAAAAATTTGAAAATTAAGTCTTGGCGTAAGAATGTACGAGATTACAGCAAAGAAAATATAAGAAAATTCAAAACATGTATATGCAGTTTATCGTTCTCTGAAATGTACACTGTTACTAATCCGACCTCTGCATATCGTAGTTTCATTGAATATTTCAAACTTTTTTACGACTTATGTTTTCCGCAAAAACAAATCACTATAATTAGAAAACCAAAGTGGATATCCCGTGGTATAAAAATATGTAGCAAAAAGAAACGAGATTTGCTTTGGAAATCAAGGTTAAACCCCACAAACCATAATAAATCTGTATACAAAAAATACTCTCGACTATTTAAAAAAATTATAAATTTGACTAAGCGTGCTCAAAACAACCACAAAATAAAAACATCCACTAATAAATCCAAAACTATGTGGCAACTGATTAATAATTCAAGATTAAATGTACCGAAGGAATCTATATCGACAATAATGACAAATGACAATAAATATATCTCTAATCCAAATAAAATAGCTAATGCATTTAATAATCATTTTATTGACAAAATAATACCAATTGACAATTATTGTAAAACTAGAACTACATGCCTTAACCATCGACAACAAAGATCAATGTTCATGGCACCAAGTCTACCACAAGACATTAACAGAATCATAAAAAATCTGAAAAATACTAATAGTATCGGCTATGATGGATTTTCAACAAAAGTAATCAAGGCAGTAAATGATCACATATGTCATCACTTGAGTTATATTCTTAATTTAAGCATAGAAGTGGGCGACTTTCCTTCTGATCTTAAAATGACTATTGTGAAACCAGTGCTCAAAAAAGATAATAAAGAAATAATGGAATCCTATAGACCAATTGCACTTATCTCAATATTCTCTAAAATATTTGAAAAATATATACATAAAGAGTTAAGTAACTATTTCGAAAAATATGACATTTTATGTTATGAGCAGAAAGGATTCCGACAAAATAAAACAATAAATATATGGCTATTTTTGATTTCATGAAGGAGGTGATGACTCATGTTGATAAAACATCACCTGTGTGCGCTGTGTTCTGCGATATGACGCAAGCATTCGAAACAAACATTAACAACAAACATAGTATTTTAAGTGATAAACTTGAACACTACGGAATAAGAGGTAATGTTCTCAGTTTGATCCAGTCTTATTTAAGTGAACGTATGCAAATAACTGAAATTAAGAGAATAAATTGTAAAACCAACAATGAACAAACATATAGATCAAACATGCGTAAAGTATTATATGGAGTCCCACAAGGCAGCGTACTAGGCCCTCTTCTCTTTATAATATATATTAATGACTTGCCATGTGCTGTTAATCAACCCATGACATTATTCGCTGATGACAGCACAGTCGCTATAAAATGTAATAATATAGACTATTATGCATCTGACATTAATAAATCATTGACATCTGTAATTCAATGGCTCAATAATAATAATCTTAAAATAAATTTAAATAAAACAAATATAATTCATTTCAATCAAAGACCTCAGACATCGTCTCGCATTATATTAGCCTATCAGGACAGTATTATCAACGAAGTTGATACTGCCAGATTTCTTGGATTATTAATAGACAAAAGACTAAATTGGAAAAGCCACATAGATGGACTTACAAAAAAAATTAGTAGCTTGGCATATGCGCTATATAGACTCTCGTCTACGGTGAATGCAGATGCTTTACTCTCAGCATATTACGGTCTAGTTGAATCTGCGCTAAGATATGGCATTATCTTTTGGGGTAATGCAACCAATAAAGAAATGCTATTTAACCCCTTCGGACCTGATTTAATCATTTACATGGGAAAAAATATTTGCAATGTTTTTCTGTATGTTTAGGCTCTATGTAACGAATATATGCAAAAAAAAAATGTTATTTATTCGTATATTTTTGGAAAATCTAGTGTCCACTGAAATGGACACCGGGTCTACAGTGATACATTTTTCACCATAATTTATGACTTGAAGAGTTTTATTTTAAATTAAAGTCACTGTTATAGTATATATTTAATTATAAAAGTATCATTAAAATATACAGGAAAAACATTACAGTTTTTGATAAAACGTTCTAAAACAATTTCTGTCACCGGTAAAGCACAAAATATATGTTACACTTTAGGCAACACATTTAGTAGTAGAGTTTTCCCCTTACAATCAGGTTTTTTATATCTTGTTGCATCTTTTTTATCGTCATATTCTGGTAGGTGATCGACAGTAATGTATTGGATTTCTTCCGCTGGTCTTATTTCTCTGCAACGACGTCGTTTCTTGGTGCTTAGAATATTTATAGGACTGCTATTGCCGGAAGATGGACGTCCTTTTTTTCTCGTTATTAGTGGTTGTTTTTATAAGAGCATCTGCCACGCGCTGTCGAAAATGCAACAGATCCAAAATATCTTTTTTTTGTATATTGCAAACTTTGCTATCCTCTTGATATTCTAACCAGCTATTCGTTAGAGCTAAGTCGATAGCGTGGAATATCATTCGCAAAGTCCATTTCTTAGACCAAATGAAAATACGGTACAGACTAATCAAATGATCAGTCTTGTCTACTCTGCCCATGCCATCATTATAATATAATTGGATAAGTTCAGGACGTGGAATAGTTATGTATTCTTTAGATAATTTGTTCCATCGTCGCGCCAAATCTTGATTTCCTATACCAACAAAATTCGAGGCTAAGACCACACCTTTTGTTTTTTTTTCACTACATTCTTAGTATCATTGATGACTTGTTCGGAATATCCTCTCGCCTTTTTCCCCCCTTCCCTATCAGATAATAATGGAGGCTTTCCAAATCTATTCTGATTGTTGATTCTACGTCAGAGAGTGGGGCGGTCCAAGTGAAATTCGGTACCTCGAATGGAAGATCTTTTCTCCATACTAAGTCTTGTTTTCTTTTTTTTAATTTACTTGGTTCAGCACTAGACTCTGGTTGCTCTTCCAATTCATCTTCTACATCACCTTCTATTGCTGGTGATGCGTTATCATGTATAAAGGCACTACCTACACGAGCCTCATTTACTAATGTAGCTGATAATATCTCGTCGTCACTTTCTTCATCAATATCCGAAACCATGCCATTTTCTAGTACCTATGGCGAACAATACATTAATATCTTTTTGTTTAGATAAATCCATGGCTAAAATAAAACAAAATAATATTGTAGTTTTCGACACAATAGATATTCGGTAGAAATGTATGTTACGACTATAGAGACCCGTTGTCCACTGAGATGGACATACGAAAAAATACATATTTCTCAAATAATACACATTATTTTGAATGTATAAAATCATAATACTAATCAATATACATGCATTACTCATAGAAAAAAATAACAACAATAATAACATAAGGAATCCTAAAAAAAATAAAATAAAACTAAAGACTTACTTGCTCCCGGCGTAACTTTGAATATAGTCAACACTTGACTGGGTATTTTAACCTACCTACATAATAATTCTTTGTTCTTTGTTTATAAGGTACATTCTTAGATTCGTTCCAAGTGTAATGTCATGCTTACATTAAATGTTTTATAAACATACAGTATGTTATGATAGGTACTAAATCATGTCCATTGAGATGGACACAGGGACCGAAGGGGTTAAAATGCAAAAACGTTGCTTGCGTGCCATGTTTGGTCTTCAAACTACTGATAGTTGTAAACCACTATTTGTAAAGCATAAAATTCTTACACTTCCGTCGTTATATATAATGGAGGTAGCAATATCTGTGAGAAATAATTCTCATTTATTCCCACGTATGTGCGATAAAATAATTCGAAATCGAAGAAACCAAAATAGACTTTGTTTGCAGCCTGCTAAAACAACTCTGCTGCAAAAGAGTATACTATGGATGGCTCCAAAAAATTATAATAAAATTCCAGCAACCTATAAAGACTTAAATACAAATTTATTTAAGTCAAAGCTTAAAAAATTACTTATTGGTAAATGTTATTACAATTTCAATGATTTTTTTAATGATAAGCTTTGACATTTTAAGTTATTTATATAATTAATTAATATCTTTGACTTCTATTATTGTGTGTGTATAATTAAATAAAATATCGGATATTATATTATTAAATTAAAATTTATGACATGTAATAAATCATCTAATTTAATGTAACAAATCATATTTGCATGCTGTTTGTTATACAATACAGCAAAACATGTTGACCATTAATAAATGAATTCCACCAGACATACACACTTGCAATTTATGTAAGTACGTGTACAATGTAAAACAACACATGTTCTTAGCAAATAAACGTATCTTTATCTTTATCTTTATTTAATACGAATAATAGTGAGATAAATTGGAATTTATAGAGAGGTAGTCGTTTTAGAATATTTTTGGGATTACGTGTTTGAACAAACTGGTTCAAATGATTCACTGAACGATTATTGCTGAACTGAACGACATTAATTTTAATTTTAATTACACAAGGGCAGATATTGTAAATGATTTTTTTTATACCACTAAGGTGACAAACAAGCATACAGTCCGCCTGGTGGAAAGCCGTTACCGTAGTTTATGGACACCTGTCACAACAGAGATGCGCATTGCCGACCCTATAAAAACCTCTTCTCGCCCTTTTTGAAGATTCCCATGCTCTAGTCTCCTGGGAGAACCTCAACAGGCAGTTCATTCCACAGCTTGATAGTACATGGAAGAAAACTTCTATGTGTATAAATTCTCTGTCGATGGTGTGACAGTTATTCTCTTTGAATCCCTACCTAAAGAAACTACTTAAATTACACCAGTTCTTTTTTTTATTATAAAAATACCATAGTTCTAATATATATAAATTTAAATATATTTCACTTTTTAAATTTATGGGTTTTTGTTTCAGAAAAATCTTTTGCATGTCTTGGGTAACAACGGCGGAACATTCTGAACTTTCTGTAAAATTTTCTAGAAAAGAAACGACATTTCATTTCAATATTTCTTCAGTTATTGTAACGTTACTGGTAGGTAATCTAATTTCAACAGTTGCCTCTGATTTAATATTCTGCTTCAATACACAGGAAAGTTTAATTAAAATAATGGTTTTTACTAAGGCCTTAATTAAAACACAGCTGGAACCTGAACTACTACGAGAACCACTCAATCTAAAACTGTTCAAAGTTTTAAAATAATGCTAAAGGTCTTACACTTTTTTACAGGAGTAAGTAGTATAAGTTAAAGCCAGTTCTAGAAACTTCCAACCTTTTTCTTTATTTGAAAATGGCAATTAAGCGTTTTAACGACATTTTAACTTTTATTTTACGTAAGAATTTTATATGAATATGTTTTTATTTTTATACGTTTACATGAGTACTCGTGCCTCAAAAATTTAAACTGATGATAATTGGCACTTGGCGGTACTTTATAGATATTTTTTAATAAAATCAATATTTTCTTACTCTTAACTAAATTAATTTTTATCGAGCGGTTTATCGACGTCGAAATCGGTCGTTGAAATAAATTTCATTAGTTGAAATAGTAGAAAATATTTTATTTATGTATAGTATAGGTATATTTGTTAAATACGCTAACGCGCAGCACCGTTGAGCTGCGTAGTGGAGTATACTCTAAACCCCTTTGATTGAGAGGAGACCCGTATCCCAGCAGTGGTTGAATAAGGGTTGACGACAACGGTCTAATATTTATATAGTAAAGACAAGTTGTCTATGCCAATGTAACAGCTTATAATGCTGCAGGCTTGCAGATTACCTTGGCACTGGCTTCCGCTCGTGCTGGAGGTAAAGCAGTGCGCCCCGGAGGCCTGACCCACGACTTGTCCGCCGTCCGTGCCGCCGGGCATGTGTGGATACACCATTACATACTATGTTTATAAATAAATAAATAAATATTTCTGGACAATTTACACAACGCCATCTAGTCCCAAATTAAGCGCAAAGCTTGTGCTATGGATACTAGACAACTGATAAATTAAACTTAAATACATTTTTTTTTTGTAAATACATACTTATAATACTATTACATAAAAAAAACAACAGACAAACAGACATGTTCATGCACACAAATGTTTGTCTTGTGCGGGAATCGAACCCGCGACCTCGGAGTCAAAGTGACCATTGCTAACCATTGGACCACGTGCTCGTTTATATATAAATGTAATCTAACCCTCACCGATTGAAAATAATATTATAGAGCTACACTTCCGTTGAAACTGTATATTGAGGTCAAAATATACAAGAAAGGAGTAATAACAAAGGTCGAAACACCATTCACAAGGTATACCGAAGGTCCCAAATGTGCCGATTCCATTGATAAATTGCCGGAAAACAATGGATTCGTGTGGCAAGGGGCCGGAACTATTGACATGAACCGGAAGAGACCTATGGTCAGCTATGACAAAGCTGACCCAATTGATCGATTGTCTATGATTGTGCTGGTATATACTCCTAGATAAAACAGAATAGGATAAGAGATGGTTTTAGGAAATAGTCATTGATTTTTAACGTAAATAATGGACCAAAAGTTACATAATAATTGCAGATAAGAAACCTCATATCTATACTAATCTATACTAATATTATAAAGCTAAAGAGTTTGTTTGTTTGTTTGAACGCGCTAATCTCAGGAACTACTGGTTCAAATTGAAAAACTCTTTTAGTGTTAGATAGCCTATATTTCAAGGAAGGCAATATAACATCACGCTACCACCAATAGGAGCGGAGCACCAATGAAAAATGGGGAAAAAATATCCCTTTTGAGAGCTTACGTTGCGTGCTTTGCGTAAATGGTTGAAGTTACGCAACAATCGTGTATGATGGAATGGTTCCTCTTTAAAAGTTCTCTTAAAAAGTCCGCGACAGCATATGTCTAATCTTTTAAGATTGACTGACCTTTTTTATGGTAATCAAATTTGTTTACAATTAATGCATTATTTGCAAAGAAATTTGAAAGCCGGTATAAAATTACTAGGTACTTATATAGATTATTCACCATATGTTTTTTTTTCTTAATTATACGGTTACGTTAAGTACTTGATTTCCTATGGTCTTACCACGATAACTGATATACACGCGGACGAAGTCGCGGGCAACCGCTAGTTGGTAATAAAAGTTGAAGAGTAGATAAATGCTGGTCACTCAGGATCGGAGCGTGTGGAACTCTAGGAGGAAGACCTATGTTCACCAGTAAACGAATATAGTCTGATATGACGGTGATTATGATGATGTTTGGCCGTGTGGTTTCCGGCAGACTATAATAGAATCACTCCGTGTCTTCCCGTGGATGTCGTACAAGGCGAATAAGGGAAATACATTATAAAACATCGATCAGGCCTCCTCAACCCGTCTGGCCAGCGTGGGGAGTAGGCCAAATCTTCCTTCTGTCAGGGACAGACAGGAGAGGGTCGTGCTCCTGTAGTGGAGACTAAAAAGACCTGATGATGATGATGATGATGATGTTGCTCGGGATATCTTCGATGCATTGTCGGGTTAATTTAGCTCTCAGGTCCTGTTAACAGAATCACTCCACACTTTTTTACGTATACGTCCATAGAACCTCTCCGAAACCCCGCTATATATTACATTATTTTTTGTTTAACGGGACCCCTCCATATATTCCCACTACGGTGTCTACTGTATAGCCAGGGTTAACAGCGACGACCAACAAAATACTCCAGTTGCCTTGAAACTCACAAAGAATTTTATCAGAAGAAATTATTAGGAGTAAGAAGCTTTTGGAATGTCAGAGATAAGCTATATCGCAAATAAGGCACTTAAGCCTAAAGAGATGGTTATCTTTTACAGCATTATTAATTTAAAGTCTAAGCAATAACTACAATTACTACGTGTGGAAAGATACATTACGCAATTAAAAACATTGACGTAATTTAATAGCAATTACAAGACCTTTTAATCAATCTTATTTAAACAGTATTATTACACGTGTCTTCAAAATTAAACCCTCTTACTAATTAGTAAAACTTCCAAAGTCACCACAAAACACGAAAGTTGAAGTCGCTGACTTGACTTCGCTAACCAACTCGTCAGCGACGCACAATTTATTAACCATAATTAAATTGCGGGCACCTTCGCCCTTAACTGACGGTTAACGAGTTACCTTAATATTGATTTGTCGATCCACGCACGCCAACTCACCGTCAAATAATTATGTTACGCTACACCGTTGTAAACACGTTGAATAGATTAAAATGCGATATTGTTACGCATAGATGACTTAGGTAATACTAATAGACTGCGATGGGAAAAATCAAATAATTTTAATGGTTATTATTTATACGGGTTATTGTATCAATTTCACCTCGATGATGGGAATAGTTTGCTTTCTTTTATTGCCCAATCTATAATTTTCCAAACTTTCAGCGCTTCTCACAATCACATAATTATGCTTACGCCGCTTTACGTATAAACTTCAACCTACAGTTTAAAAAAGAAGTGTCACATAGATTATATATTTATTTATATTATGTTGGGTGGAAGACAATCATATGTAAGCTTATATTTTTTCTATCATACTCAGTAAGTAAACGTACTCTCGAAAAATAAATTCATCATTCTTCAATTTTACATTACATTATATCGGAAAATTTCACAGAGCTATCATTTTAAATTAAACGAAACTTGAACTAAGGCTACTAAATAACTTATAAACATTACTGTTTGCAGTTTATGTTACATATTGTTTTAATACTCAAAGTAAAACACACTTTTTAGTCCTGTCAAAGTAGTTCATACTAGTAACTCGGCTGATTACGTCGTTAGAGAATGTAAACTGAATGAAAACATACTAATCTTCAATGATATGTGATATATCTGCTCTTATAATTCGCTGTCTACGTTACTAAGTAGTCTATGCCACACGACAGGGATTAAATTGACACACATAGAACCCCCAGCGAGGAAATGATTGCTTGTCAGCTTAGACAAGGCATTTACGAAAAACTGATAGTTAAAGGAAATAACGGGTCATTTATCAACTTGGCCGAGGTAGCGTGATAGTATCATTATTACTATTAGAAGCGATTATGATACATGTATAGCTCTTTTATGTGAACAATAGTATTGTAGTTAATACGGTTGTGGGAAATATATCGTTATCTAATTATTTTCTAATGCGTGTAATTATATTTCAGGACAATTATACATACCCTAATAAGGCATCCATCAGTGAGTGTTTGTTAGCGTATGGAACCCTACCCAAAGGGTAAAACGGATCCTATTACTGAGACTCCGCTGTCCGTCCGTCCGTTTGTCACTAGGCTGTATCCCATGAAACAGTTGACAGTTGGAATTTTGACAGATGATGTATGTCTGTTACCGCTATACCGTATATTAAAAGAAATTGAGGAGGATACTTATGTAAGCCATCTTATATAATAAATAAATCTGATGCACAAATTTTGAAGACGTTCTAGTTTATTTATTAAATCTACATTAAGATCCGGATAAGTGTCTTATCCGGATCATAATGTAGATTTAATAAAGTCAGCATAGTCAAAGATAGGTAGGAGTAGGAATTATGGAAGAGCAACTTTAGTGGCAATGGGTAAAAAATAGTGGGTAGAAAAAGCCTCAAATATTCTCCTGCTAACCTCGGTCACATGAGCCTTCCACGGTAAAGTGAAGTCAAAAATATCCTTTCGTATCGTAAGGTCATTTAAGTATCCAACATATCCCAGGTTTTTGATCGACGTACTGAACAGGAGTGCAGATGCCATCAAATACAAGCTAAGAAATTTTAAAAAAAATTATCCAGAAAATTGAAAATAAATGTAAACAGAAGATTGAAAATTGAGAAAATAACCGCCCAACAGCTGCCTATAATAATAGTTTGCGATTTTGTTGGATTTACTTTTAGTCCGTATCGTTTATTTCGAGATGAGATCAGTTCTAGGTCACACGAAGTAGAATTGGAACTATCTATTTTGACACATTGTCGACGCCCGTTTAGGTAATTTATGAAACCAATCAATTACTGCTGGTGATGTTTTTTTTTATATATATACTACGTCGGGTGGCAGACTGACTTCACTGATGTGAAGCGGTTAACGTAGCCATATGAACGCCCGCAACATAAAATATCGTTCGCGAGCCGCCACCCTCGCTGCCATAGCAGCATCTCCTTTGTTTCTGGTGACCGCAGGTCGCTCGATAAAAATTAGGTGGTTGGATTGTGTGGTTTCCGGCAGACTAGAATAGAATCACTCCGTTTCTTCCCGTGGATGTCGTACAAGGCGACTAAGGGAAATATATTATCAAATATCGATCAGGCCTCCCCAACCCGTTTGGCCAGCGTGGGGAGTGTAGGCCAAATCCTCCTTCCGTCTATGACGGACAAGAGAGGGTCGTGCTCCTGTAGTGGAGACTAAAATGGACCTGATGATGATGATGATGATTGTGTGACAGATGATATTAGTAAGAAAGGAGTAACTGTAGATCTCGATAGTAATATCAATTGGAAGGCTCATGTCGATAACATAGCAATGAAACTGTCTAAATTTATTTATGCACTTATGGAACTCAAAAAATCCACTGTTAAAAAAACCTCAATCACAGCCTACTTCGCTTATGCCTATGCGTGGCTGAATTACGGAGTCATTCTTTGGGGTAATAGTACAGACACAAACACATTATTTACTTTACAGAAAAAATGTATTAGAATAATAGAAAATATTGAAGCCAGAGAAAGCTGCAAACCATATTTCAACATATTAAAAATATTAACTTTACCTAGCATGTACATTTTGGAAGCCTGTAAATTCGTAAAAAAGTATCCTCATTTTTACACAAAAATAGGAGATTTACCCCGACGCTATCCTACTCGATACAAAGACAAATTAATACCAACAACTTCGAAACTCAAACTAGTCTGTTCAGGTCCACTGTCTATGTCTATAAAAATTTATAATGCGTTGCCGGACGAGTTGAAAACAGAAGACAACCAGAAGCAATTCATAAATAAACTGAAACAGTTTTTAACACAGATAAGCTATTATTCCTTAGACGAATTTCTAAACGATAAAGACAAAAAGTTATGTAAATAAATAAACATTAGTACTACTATTAAACATGACCAAATAATTTTGTTTGACATACGAATATTTAAATATATTTTTATAAACTAATGAAATATTATTATTATTGACATTTCATTGAAATTAAATTAACATACTTTATGACCAAAATAATATGATTATTATAAATTATAGACATTCATATAATACCTACATAAATAGACAAAATATTGATATTAACAATGAATAGACAATGATTGACATCAAAACTTATTTAAACATTTAATATTGTACTAAATGTATTTTTTTTAACAAACACATTTTTTACATATATATAAGATTAATTGTCATATTTTTTTTTAATAAAAATTAATAATCAGAGAAACGCCAAAATCCATCTGCCGTACCTCAAAAACCGCTAACACATCTTTGCAATGCCCAACAGGGTTCATATGTATGTAATAATCTGTATACTGTATAAACATTAAACATCCTTATGACTATGTACTACATATGAAATGCAATAAAGATATTGAGTATTGAGATATGACGGCTAATGAAGGTTCCAGAGAAGTTTTCTCCCGTCTACTACCAAGCTGTGGAATTAATGCCTGTCAAGGTTTTCTGAAGAGACTACAGCATGAGGTCCTTTAAAAAGGGCGTGTAGAGGTTTTTACAGGGACGGCAACGCGCGTGTAATTTCCCTAGTGTTCATAGGCTACGGTAATTGTTTGCCGCCTTAGTGTTATAAAAAAGTCAATGATGATAATGATAGTCTTTTCTATTCTGAGATTTAACCTGTTTAGTAAACTTCGGTTATCCTGTTCCAATAAATAAAACTAATATCGTATTATCTACTATAATATGTATTTTAAGCTATATTTAAGGTTACACGTATGACCCTGAACATGATCCCGAGCTTTCAACTTTTACCTTTAGATTCGTCTGGTCTCGAGATGATGTCGTGAAAAAAGAAACAGATAGGTTACGAACAAAACAAGCGCTATATAACAGATATAATAACAGACGCTCAAAAATGTATTTGCTTATATGGGTATAATCATAGGCAATTTGATCTATACTACTTTGCGTGCTTCCACCAACCAGTTAGTTTATGCAAACTATTTCCGACTGAATGAGGAACTCGATGACGCCATTGCTCCTGTTTCCTATCCATAGAAGGGTTTTTTTTCTCGAGCTCCTCCATGCTTCGGAGTGTCCCTTGTAAATAACAATGCCCTTGAGGGTTGCTGCGTTTCTGCGAGTGAGTGAGGTCACCAGAAAGGAAGGAGTCGCTGCGTTATACATATTTCATGTTACTAGCGTTAATATGACTGCGGTAACTGCTTAACTTCACGTATGCTTGTCTGCCAATATACGTAGTATAAAAAAAACATTATTATATATAATGTTAAAAACATTATTATATATAATGTTATGTATTAACAAAAAAAATTGAATACGAAAAAAACCATATAGACAATGCATAATAGTATTACATTTACTAATTTAAAAACATATACTCATCCTTAAATTTAATAGTAAGTAATGAAACAGAAAAATATTTCATAGATAACGAAAGGGATACGTTTAGCTTGCAGAACAAAGCGTTTGCTCAGATTTACGTATCATAAAATAAGAAATACGCCAAATAAAGAGAATTAAGTACCAAAAATATACTGTTCTAAAAAAATGCATGCATAGTGCACTAAAAATTAATAATAAAAAATATATAAAAGGATCAAATAACATATGCAAAACATCTTGAAATTTAATAAAATGTAACAATAACATAAAAAATAAATACATCACACGTATTGTTCACGGAGGAATTGGTAATAGTGAGCCAAGGAAAATAGCTACAGCTCTGACAAATGCTATTAAACGGTTACAGAATACCTGACGGACAAATTACTTTAAATTTCAAAAAACGTTATTTTATTAAATATACTGACGTTCTCTTAACTTATTTATTTATTTAACATAATCATAATGTGACATAATGATTGTTGTTAAAATGAATTTGGTTTAATGTATTTATAATTGTTATTACATATCAATGACGTCATATATATATATATATATATATATATAATTTATATAAATATTAATTAATATATATAGCATGATGACTACCAGCCACCGGAACAGGTTGATAATAATAATGATAACTTTTATTTTCATAAACTTAGTACACAGTACACCAATTTACATTACATAACAGTAGTTTAAATTAACCACATAGCACATTGTAGAAGCAAAAGTAACAAATATTATCACGTTAGTATCAGGTTGGGTTTCGTAAAGGCTACAGTACCGTGGACCACATTCATACATTGCGAAAGATTGTGCTGGCTTTTGTGGATTACGAGAAAGCCTTCGATTCCATCGAAACTTGATCTGTTCTGGAATCCTTACAGAGATGTCAAGTAGACCAGCGGTCTATCGAAGTGTTATATTATATATATATATATATATATATAAATATATATCGCATGTCTAATTAAAAAAAAAAATGTTACAGTTCAGATAAACGTACCTAACACACAGGTTGTATAAGTTGTTCCCGTTGTGATTTTAGTGTACGACCTTAGGTCGCTTGTAACGTATCTACCTCGTTTTGCCTTTGGTTAGTGTGCTCTCTCACTGTGATAACAGCCATACATAAATTATGAAACGATTCTGACTCTTTTTGTATTGATCGCCGGCGAGTGTTAGCAGGTGTTTGGTTACTTTTTTAGAGATGTTCATGCATAAATTATGTATTTCTAAAAATGGTTAATAATTAATAAAAATAAACATTGTATCCTTTCTCTTTTTGTGTACTTGTTTGAATAGTATATGTTATAATTACGTCGCGTAGCAAACAAGCTTACCGCCCGCCTGATGTGATGCGGTTACTGCAGCGATATAAACGTTCCGAACATGAAATATCGCCCCCGCGCTGCCATCAGCCAAGATACAAAGTTGGGTCACTTGTACCATCAATGGTACTAGTCAATGGTACTACTGATCCTAAGGGAACAATTCCCTCATTTCAGATGACCTCGTTTACTTGCAGGAACACTACAAACCCCATCAGAATTGTTATTTGGCTGCGATATTCTGTGAGGTGGAGATACCTCCACCCATCTGGAATATACATCCCAGACGGGAAGCTTATAAAATTTGCTATATCCTGAGAGGTAGAGTACGGCGTATTTGTAAGCTGCCCGACTGGGGAAATACCTCCACGTCACAAAATACCGCAGCCAAATAACAATTAGGTACCTTTAGGGTTGTTCTGTTCGTGTGAGTGAGTGAGGTCACAAGTAAGGAAAAAGTTGTTGCGGTGGCAGTGGGCTGGCGGCTATAATATTTCACATTGCAAGCGTTAATATGGCTACGGTAACCGCTTCAAATCAGGCGCACCGTATGCATGTCTGCCAACCGACGTAGTATAAAATAAATACTACCCATAAAAAGTCAGGAAGCTATTTATCACTAGATCTCTATCGAACTATGATAAAAGTTGGGCAATTACCTACCATTACACGTGTTTCTTTCCTCGTTCAATCCTGGGTCTTTTATGTGGGGCATTAAAGGATGTTACAATGCATGTGCTCGTAAAGAGGTTTTATCATGAAACCGAAGCGTGCGGAAATTGCATAATGAGATACTTTACGCGTGCTTTAGAAAACTTGCTCTTTTATTTTTTTCAAGATTTTGTTCTTATACTTTTCAGGTAAAAATGTTATATTAAACTGGTTTTAATGTTCAAAAAAGATGTTTAATTATTAAGTATGTACTTTATTAGTACGAGTAGGTATTAATCTAATAAAATATAAAATTCTCGTGTCCAGGTGTTTGTTATCAAACTCCTCCGAAACGGCTGGATCGATTTTTATGGAATTTTGTGTGCATATCGAGTAGGTCTGAGAATCGACCAACATCTATTTTTCATACCGCTAAATGATAAGGTAGCCGTAGCTATATTAACGCTTGCAATGTGAAATATTATAGCCGCCAGCCCACTGCCACCGCAGCAACTTTTTCCTTATTTGTGACCTCACTCACTCACAGGAACATAACAACCAAGGTACCTAATTGTTATTTGCCTGCTGTATTTTGTGAGGTGGAGGTATTTCCCCAGTCGGGAAGCTTACAAATACGCCGTACTCTAAATGATAAGGGTGACTCACCATTAAATGTTTTCTACTTTGCCCAAAGAATTAGTGTTGCGATTTGCGATCCAACGAGGCGAGATGGGGCCAGTAAATTGGGAACTTTGCCTATAGGCAGCGGTTTATTCGATTAGTTTTTATTTTATTTTATTTTATTTATGATATATAATTAGTTTTATTAAATTTTATTGTTAAAATAATATATCTGTAATTAAAAAATAATTAAATCCATGCTTGTGCCTGTATGTGCAAAATAGAAAGCAATTAACAACTTTTTGTTATTTGTAAAAAAAAAATCTAACCATGTTACTAAACACATTTATCTCATCTAATCTTTCATTTGGTACTCGTATTTATAGGGGTTAATATGGAATGAAGTATCATTTTGCGGCAGTAATCATGCATTGTTACGAGAACAAAACTAGTGTGTCATATTTCAGATCATCGAATCGGATACTGAGAACCGAATCAAATGTAACTTACAAGATTTTATTAATCACCAGGACAGGCAACACTAAACAAAAGCTTGGAAAATAAAACTAAACAGCAGACATTATATTTAATCCAATGTTTATAAATGCAACTTTAAAAATATTTTAATTTTATTTTATTACGTGTTTTTGGAACTCGCAATATGGTCACTTCTCTAAGATAAGTGAAGTGACTAACGACGAACCCGGTGTTCGAATGGCTTTGACTCCGAGGTCACGAGGTCGATTCCCGCACAAGACAAATATTTCTGTGCATGAACATGTCTATTTGTCATGGTCTGGGTGTTTTCTATTCATTTACAAAAAATATTTTTATTTATGTCCATATATCAGTAATCTAGTACCCATAGTACAAGCTTTGCTTAGTTTGGGTCTAGATGGCGCTGTGTTGTCTCTCTATGAATCATAATAATAATAAAACTCTTTATTGCACCGTGAGAACAATCCTAGAAGACATAATACACATGAGAGAGTACAATAGGCGGCCATATCGCTTAATGCAATTTCTTCCAGGCAACTTTAGCATAAAGGAAAAAATAATTGGTAGACAAAGGTAGGTGGCGCTTGAAAATATAACAAAAACTTAACGTATGTAATTAAACACATAATACGGTACACGGCAAAGGCTTCTGCTTTACAAAGCTCTAGTACGGCCGCATATGGAGTACTGTTGTCATCTATGGGCGGGAGCGCCTAGATACCAGCTTGCACCTTGTGACTCGATTCAGAGGCGTGCTGTGAGGATTGCCGACGATCCCAAACTGGCAGACGGTTTAGAACCTTTAAGTCTGATGAGAGATTTTGCTTCCCTTTGTGTGTTTTACCGATTGTACAATGGGGTGTGTCCGGAGGAGGTTTTTGACATGATGCCCACGGCCTCCTGCTACAGTCGCACCGCTCGCCATCGACAGGGAATTCATCCTCACACATTGGAGCCTAAGTGGTCGCGTACCGTGCGGTTTCAGAGAAGTTTTCTTCTGCGTAAGGTCAAGCTGTGGAATGAACTGCCTGTCGAGGTTTTCTCAGGAGACTACAGCATGTGGTTCTTCAAAAAGGGCGTGAAGAGGCTTTTACAGGGTCGGCAACGCGCGTGTGATGCCCCTGGTGTTACAAGCGTTTATAGGCAACGGTAACTGATTTCCATTAGGCGGGCTGTATGCTTGTTAGCCACTGTAGTGGTATAAAAGAAATGTATGAATACATATTTATTTATTATTTATTAAGCCATTCTGTACTGTATAGCAAAATGGTCAAATATCTTATGGGACCAACTGTACTTGATAGAAATCCACTTTTAGTTATAAAACCCTACAAGAGAAAAAATACAAGAAAATATGTATATGCTACAAGTTCCAATCGACGGGCAGATTCTCTCCGTGGATTATCCGCGCGTTATCAACTCGCTCGACCCTCGGATCCGGTTTCCGCGTGACCGAGTAGCGTATCGCCAATTTAGCACACTTGTATACCCATTGCTTATATGTTGATCTCTCAAAAAATATGCCCTGAATATAACTACGTATTCTCTATAAATAACTTCATTATTTTTAGAGTTCTGTACCAAAATTATAAGGAATTTAGTATATAAGCGGCTCACTGTTACCATCTTACGTTTCTTTTCGCCTAATCCTTTGTCAGTCAGCAGGGTGCACCAAGTGCAGGTCAGGTTGGATTCGGTTCAAAGATGTTTGTGAACCATTTGCACCCCAAACTTACTATTCTAGCCTCTTTTATATGTCCTGTGTGTCACACAGTCTGTCTGTATAGATAAGGAACCCTAAAAAATATAAAGAAACATACGTAAAATAAATTAGTACTTTAGTATTTATTCAATGTCAACAAAGCAACAAACAACATTACTTCATATTTTGTGATTGTTAAAAACTGTCACTAGATGACGTTGTACGGTTTGTTTAGATTTAAGTTGGCGCTGTAATTTGTTGTTTTATAGAATTACATATTGCCTGCATAAGGATTATTTTTAGCGAGCAATAAATCGAGCGATATAGTACTATATTTGTTTTATTATTTACACCCGAGGCAGTCAGTTTGGTGGCGCCCCCTATTGGTGACATGGTAGCGACCACCAAACACAGCTGTTCCAATTCTAATTTGAACAAGAAATTACGTCAATTTTTTTGTCAGAAACTCATTTGCTATCCGACAAGGATCACGTTCAAGTGAAATTGTCTTAGCTCTAGATATCATGACGAGTCACTTATACCCTAAAACAAGAATACTTAAAACTTAAATTTGTGTTATCCAAAAGTAATATATATATATATATATACATCTTATATATATATATTATATATGACAAACATTTGTGTGCAGGAATATATCTGTTTGTCTTGGTTAGGGTGTTTTCTATGTCTTATAAGTATATATTTAAAAAAATGTATTAAAGCAAATTTATCAGTTGTCTAGTCCCCATAGTACAAGCTTTGCGCTTAATTTGGGACTAAATGGCGCTGTGTAAATTGTCCAGAAATATTTATTTATTACCTATTATTTATTTATTGACATGATTATATAAACATACTTGATTTCATTGATTAAATAGTATCAATTCTTTTAGTTGGCAAAGTAACATTCTTAGTTTGTTTAATTCTCAGTCATATTCCGGTAAAATCCCAATTAAATTAAGTTACATAATGTGATACGAGAATACTAAATGTGGCATTTGTGAGATAGAGACTGGATCGGAACTGAATTCTGACTACATTTTAATTACGAGAATTGCCCCTCTGGTCTGCCGTGGCTGTCATGGTTGCAAAGTAAACAATAGGAGGATTTAAATTAAGTAGTATTAGACAATAGTATCATTATTAGCATAATAGCGACGTGTAATTAATAAATTGTGGGAATATTTTTATATTACAATTTTCTCTATTAATCCGTGAAAACAGTTGAATTAAATAAGAATAAGTAATATATATATGTTTATATATATATATATATATATATATATATATATATATATATATATATATATATATATATATTTAAAAAAGCTTTAATTTATTGATATAAAAACACTTTATTTACTATATTACTTTAATTACTAGGGTAATACAGCTAACCAAGCCCTTTCATACGAATATGATACCCTATATCATAGGTTAATGTGGAAATTTCAAACGGCTCTTACAAATTATATAAAATTTACGGTATAAGAGTTTACAAGGCCGAAAAATCTATATAGTTTGCTCTGAATCCTGAGAAAATTTGATTTCTTCACGCCAAGAAAAGCTCTGTTATTATTCAGTATAATACCACTGTCAACAATAAAGTCAGCGACTCGACATATATTATTCACATGATTCTAGGAAAATCCGTTTACATAAAAAAACATTGAGCTACGTCTTGCATGGTTATCCTATTCCTTACAGTTTTTATCATCATTATCAATAATCATCATTCATCATCATCATCAGGTCCATTTTAGTCTCCACTACAGGAGCACGACCCTCTCTCGTCCGTCCTAGAAGGAAGGAGGATTTGGCCTACACTCCCCACGCTGGCCAGACGGGTTGGGGAGGCCTGATCGATATTTGATAATGTATTTCCCTTAGTCGCCTTGTACAACATCCACGGGAAGAGACGGAGTGATTCTATTCTAGTCTGCCGGAACCCACACGGCCATAATCATCATTATCAGCCTATATCTGCCCACTGCTGGATATAGACATTCATTCCACCTTATGCAATTCTCCGTTTTCCGCATCTAACCGCTAATAGACACTTTTTGAGGTCTTCGATCCATCTAGAGAGAGGGCGCCCTGCACTTCGCCTACAATATATATTTTTTTTGAGAGGGGGCAAACGAGCATGTGAGTCACCTGATGGAAAGCAATCATCACCGCCCATGAAGATCAGCAACACCAAGGGGTCGCCGATCTGTTGCCAGCATATACTACTACTTTTATTTCTGGCGACCTCACTCACTCGCGGGAACACTACAACCCTTTGTTGAATTGCTATTTGGCTGCAGTATTCTGTGATGGGAAATACTTCCGCAGTCGTGCAGCTTAAAAAATATGCTATGCCCTACCTATCTTAAATACTACTTGTAATTCAGGCATTTATTAGAAAATAGTGTGTATATACTAGCCAAAAATATTTTAACTTGAAAATTCTTTGATACTAACATACACCTACACAACATCACCGCATGTGGGTCCTGAATAAATAAATTGGCCGCGTTTTAGGGCGTGCGTGGGCCGAATGTTGGGCTAATGTTTGGCTATTGTACACCCTGAATGTGTGTTTTAATAATTTTCTCTCGTACCACCAGTGTTTTTTCACCTGAAACATAGATTAACAATTGGTCGCCGCTCCGCATCGACTAGATGCCGCACTATCTAAAAACAACAGCTCCGTGAATGCGGCAACTCAATATTGTAGTGTGCGTAAAACAATGTGCAGAGATGCTAGTGTACGTGAAAAATTGTATTGCAACTGATGTGCCGATATGGTAGTGTGCGTGAAGAATTGTACTGCAACAGGCTCGGGTACAACGAGTTCGACGTAATATTTGTTGCCGCATTTTACAAGTGCGCGGCGGCATCTAGTCGAAGCGGAGCGGAGACCAATTGATAATCTAAGACCTGAAAACTAAACGATTGGTTTATACTTCGGAACTCTTAGTAGAAGTTTTTAAAAGAAGGAAATATGTACAACTTTATTCTGACAGACGAAACAATTTACGGGTCCATATTGGCTCACTTAAGTTCTTTACCCAAAATTGTTCTTCCTTCCGATTTGTAATCCGAATTATCAGTCTTACTAATTTCATTCATAAAATTTGCAGTACTACCGACGACGTCCATACTGTCATGTTTCCGAAAATTGAAATTGATAATGTGACTTGTGTACGAGTAAATATGATTAACCTAACCCGCTCCACGCTTTGCTCCTCGCTAACCCAAGCGAATTTCATACGGAATACTGTTCACATCTCTGGGCTGGTGCGCCCCAGTACTTACTTGCTCCATTTGACCGCATGCAACGAAGAGCTGTTCGAATCGTTGGTGACCCAATGATTTCTGATCGGCTGGAGTTTCTCTCTACGCGCAGAGCATCTCTTTGCGTTCTATATAAATTATACATATAAGGGGGGTGCTCTGATGAGCTATTTGATTGATGACCTGCCGCTGAGTTCCACTATCGTACAACTCGCCGTAAATTAAAATTCCATCCTCATCATCTCGATATTTGGCGATCTACTACAGTACGCTTTTTAAGACATTTTCTACCACGAACTGTGAAGTTGTGGAATCAACTTCCTCCAGCGGTATTCTCAAATAAATACGACATGGGGGCCTTCAAGAACAGATACAATATTTCCCTTAAAAGGCTGGCAACGGATCGGTAACACTTTGGTGTTGCTGATTTCTATGGGCGGTGGTGATTGCTTTCCATCAGGTGACCCACATGCTCGCTCTCATATAAAAAAAAATAAAAAAAAACATAATAATAATTATGACAATGGTATAATTATTATTATATGCGATTTATTATATGTAAAAAGAACCAAAACCGTAAAAGTTACGTAAAATTAATGTAGGTAGGTATATAATCTTATATATAAAAATGAATTGCTGTTTGTTAGTCTCGCTAATACTCGAGAACGGCTTGGCCGATTTAGCTTAGAAATTCTAAATCCATAGTTTAGACCTCTGTCGGAGAGACAAAATTCCCATTAACTCGGTGTCCACCAGCGATCAGTCCTTAGTCTGTTTTTGTTCGTATTAGGCATATTCTTATATATTTGACATTCGTGGTATTAGACGAATTGTCAAGTAGTATCATGGATCCACATGGACCAGCTCTGTGCGGTGGATTGGCGGGAGTTCATGTATGCTGATATAATTGCACTGGCGGATGCGGATTGAGGGGAGTTGGTGCGATGAGTGAATTGATGGAAGAGGTCATTTGAGAACTATGGTCTGAGTCCGAAAACGGGAAAGATCGAGTACTTGGGCTGCAAAACAACTAATCCCATGACCGTGCACGATATACGGATATGGTCGAAAGCACGGACGGTTTAAGTACTTGGGATCTGTTCTTCGATTATCGGATAGCATAGACTGCGAGATTTCAGCAGCTTGAACTAAGTGGCTTGAGGTAACCAGTGTCATCTGTGACTCAAAAATTCCGCCAAGTTGAAAGGACAAATCTATATATCCAAGATTAGACCATTTTATAAGTTAATAAAGGATCGCCAATACTTGAGCGACACGTACAGGTGTTGTCTTTCATGGAGTTGAATATGCGCGAGGTTTCGTAAAAGGACCGCGTCAGGAATTCTCGGACATGGCAAGCAAGTTTGCTTGCCATATCCGAGAATTCCCTTGCAGTTGCAAGAGAGTCATTTAAGCTGGTATTGTCAAATTTTATGGAAAGCGGCAAGTTAGGAAACAAATGTCTTGCAATGGCACATCCTCCAGGTTCGGGCACACAGGGTAGGCTCTTCTTAAAGAGACACAGATCTTAGATCGTATATAATAGGTAGGGGAAAAAGTCTTTTCGCATTATAGTATGTATGAACTTGTAATAAAATCTCTTTGGTTATACCATTTGTGTCTGGCAGGTTTTGATATCTTTAAAAAGTTTATATTTTAAAAAAGATAATTCCAAATTCAAATTAGGTAAATGTGTGATTTTCATTTGTTTTTTTTACTGTCAAGATGAGTGAATCTAATGAAGAAATTCGATTCATTTTAAAATTTTACTACAAAAAAGGTAAAAATGCAACGCAAGCTGCGAATAAAATTTGTGACGTTTATGGACCTAGTGCAGTGTCTGTGAAAGTAGCACAAATTTGGTTTAAGCGTTTTCAATCAGGAAATTTTGATGTGAAAGATGCACGTCGCTCTGGTCGCCCTGTTACGGATAAAATGGATGCCATTTTTGAAAAAGTGGAGCAAGAGCGGCATATTAGTAGTTACGACGTAGCTGAAGAATTAGGAATTGACCACAAAACAGTTTTGGCGCAATTGAAAAAAGCTGGGTACACTAAAAAGCTCGATATTTGGGTGCCTCACAATCTCACTGAAAGAAACCTAATGAACCGTGTACTCATTTGCGATTCTTTACTACGACGTAATGAAAGCGAACAGTTTTTGAAGAAGCTTATAACTGGTGATGAAAAGTGGATCACGTACGACAAGAACGTGCGAAAAAGGTCGTGGTCAAAGGCCGGTCAGGCTTCACAGACTCTGGCAAAACCCGGGTTAACCCGCAACAAGGTGATGCTGTGTGTATGGTGGGATTGGAAGGGCATTATTCATTATGAGCTGTTACCGCCAGGCAGGACTATCGATTCTGGACTCTACTGTGAACAACTGATGAGATTAAAGCAAAAAGTTGAGAGAAAGCGGCCGGAATTAATTAACAGAAGGGGTGTGATTTTTCATCATGATAACGCTAGACCTCACACATCTTTAGCCACTCAGCAAAAATTAAGAGAGTTTGACTGGGAGGTGTTAATGCATCCGCCGTATAGTCCTGACCTTGCACCTTCTGATTTCCACCTGTTTCGGTCTCTTCAGAATTCTTTAGGCAATGTCAGGTTACCATCACGAGAAGACTGCCAAAACCACTTGTCGTGGTTTTTTGAACAGAAGTCCCAAAATTTATATAGTAATGGGATCATGTCTGTACCTACAAGATGGCCAAAAGTTATCGAACAAAATGGCACCTACATACTTTAGTTAAATGTAAATAAACTTTATTAAAAAATGTTTTGAATTTTCATATAAAATACGAAAAGACTTTTTCCCCAACCTAATATTTATTAAGTAGGTGAAACAAAGTTCACCGGGTCATCTAGTGTTAATAATAAAAACAAATCTAAATAAAAAATAGTATAATAGATGTTTATTGCTACTGACATTATGAAAACATTTCACACGTGAAAGTAAGGTTTCCTTTGGTTTTAATAGTGACAGTGAGCCGCTTATACCTTATAATTTTGGTACGGAATTCTAAAAAGAGTGAAGTTATATTCAGCGCATATTTTTCAAGAGATCAACATATAAACAATGGGTATACTAGTGTGCTAAATTGGCGATACGCTACTCGGTCACGCGGAAACCGGATCCGAGGGTCGAGCGAGTTGATAACGCGCGGATAATCCACGGAGAGAATCTGGTCCTCGATTGGAACTTGTAGCATATATATTCTTTTTGTATGTTTATCTTGTCGGTTTTTATGATGTTTTGTAACTAAAAGTGGATTTATATCGAGTAAGTTTTTTTTTATTTGTAGTATAAATAAAAAAAAATCTTTACTCGACGGGTGGCAGACAAGCATACAGCCTGCCTGGTGTGAAGCGGTTACCGTAGACATATTAACACTCGCAATATAACACATTGCTCGCGCGCCGCCACCCCCGCTGCCAACGCAGCGTCTTCTTCCTTTCTGGTGACCTCACTCACTCGCAGGTAGACAACAACCCTTAAGGGAATTGTTATTTGGCTACGGTATTCTGTGAGGTGGAATACATTGTAGGAGTTGGTTCCATATTAGATCATTTTGCTACACAGTACAGAATAGTTAAATGGTCAGTTCTCTTAGAGAAGTGACCGTAGTCCCACATTGAGAGTTCCAAAAAAAACAGGACATAAAACGAAAGCAAATTATTTCTAAAGCTGCATTTATAAACATTGTATTAAATAAAATGTCTGCTGTTTAGTTTTATTTTTATAACCTTTTGTTTAGTGTCGCCTGTGCCGGTGTCTGTAATCAAATATTGTAATTTAATTTGGTCCAGTTCCCAGTGTTCTATTGGTCCTAAATTTATCATACTTGTTTGGTTCTGGTGACAATGCACGATTACCTAAATGCCATATTTTTAAGTCTAACAGAACAACCACCGCAACATGACGCTTTCTAATTTTACACTTTAAGCTTTAACAAATGAAACGCGTGATGAACGAAAGACAGCAAGCAAACTTATTAGTTATATATTTTTATTATCAACTAATAGAAACTTTTTTATATATTTTATGCTCTTTAATATACTGAACCCAAGCAAGATACAAATAGCAGAGTTGGACATCAATCAGAATTCTACTAACTAAATGAAAAATATTAATAGCTCATGCATAAAAATAATCTCGAGCAAGTAGTAGGGCATTGTTTTGAGGTATTTGAAAATCATATCTCGATATTTTGGCCGATATTGAAGTGACAATCGCCCGTCAGAGCTTAGTATGATTGGCATTACAAACACGAAGCAAGTTGAAACGAATTTCGGAGAACACTGATATTTTAAAGATCACTTCGATATATATCTATGCTTTCCGAGATATTTTAAGAAATTGTCTGTGTTTGACAATTACTTTACTTTGATCAAAGATACCAATCTTTAATTAGCTTTTGCTTATTACCGTGTATAAGGATGTCTAGTAATTAGTAAGAGGAAATCTAAAGGAAATTAATGTCATGAATTTACTTGTACATTTCGGGACAGATGCGGGGCTGGCTCTTGTGAAGTTCTCCCTTATGATTGATTTTCATCTTGTATAATGCTTAATAAATAAATAATTAATCATTTTATTAATACCTCTCGCAGACAAATTCGTTAGAACTATCTAATAGGTACACTTGTGATTTATAGACTGGAGTATGCTCATTAGTGTCCGGGAAGCAGTGAAATGGGAGGTGGGGAGGTGATGTGTCAGGCTATCGATCGGACATTCTCTATACTGTTTAGTGTCTGCGCCAGACATAGTGCCATCCGGTGCCGTCGGTCTGTTCGGTATGTGCTAGCAATTTGATCTACACTACTTTGCGTGCTTCCGCCACCAAATAGTTCATACAACCTACCGCCGGCCGGCACCCACCCACTGCCGTTAGTACTTGCATGCGACTGCCGTGGCTGCTTGTGCTGATCTGTTCCCCAGTATACGTGCCGGATAGTCTGATGGCCGTGTATGCGGGGACTTTAAAACCCGGATACCTCGTCCGATAATATCCGTGTCGGCACCTGTTGGCTGTCGCAGAATATCGGCGCTGTGTTTATTACACAGTTTCATTTTAGATATATATAATACTTTTATACTACGTCGGTTGGCAAATAATCATACGGCCCGCCTGGTTTGAAGCGTTTACCGTAGCTATATTAACTATCGCAACATGAAATATTGCATGCGCGCCGTCACCCTCGCTGACAATGCAGCAACTACTTCCATTCGGGTTACCTCGCTCACTCGCAGGAACACAACAACGCTCTAGAGAATTGTTATTTGGCTGCAGTATCCTGTGAGGTGCTGCCCCAATTAGGCAACTTACAAATACGCTGTACCCTACCACTCTTTCGCCAGAGCCTTTTTCACTAGTCGGCTGGATGTACTACGTGCAGGTGAGGTTGACTTTAGCTCTAAAGATCGTGGTGAGCCCATTACACCCAACCAGCAAACCCGTTTTTTGTGTACTTATCAGTTTGAAATTTTAAAGAGAAATGAAATGAAATATTAATTATTAACTGAAGATTATTTCACATTGAGCATAGAAGTACTCCACACTAGGCTAGGCCTGTATCGTGGCGTCAATACAGTATGACTAATAACTTATCAACAGTTTTACGGCGACCAGTAAATATAGGCAAGTTATGAGATAGATGACGAACTCGGCGGCGTAGCGGTCAATGACGCGGCTTCGACACCAACGCTCGTGGGTTCGATTCCCACACAGGACAAACATTTGTGTGCATGAACATGTCTGTTTGTCGTGGTCTGGGTGTTTTCTATGTATCATAAGTATGTATTTACAAAAAAAAATGTATTTACGTATGTTTATCAGTTGTCTAGTACCCATAACACAAGCTTCGCTTACTTTGGGGCTAGATGGCGCTGAGTAATTTGTCTGACAATATTTATTTATTTATTATTTATTTATAAATAATAAATTAACATAAAATGATAGTAATTGGTAATTATAGTTAATAACGTTAGTAAATATATTTAATAACATATAATTACTAACATAAAGGTTTGGGGTGTAAGTGGTTCATCATGATCTTTGAACCAAAGCCAACTTCACTTGCACGCGGTGCACCCTGCTGACTGACAAACGAAGCTCTGGCAAAAAGAAAGGTAGGGAGCGTAATTGAAAGCTACCCGACTGGGGAATGTACCTCCACCTCACAGAATACCGTAGCCAAATAACAATTCCCTTGAGGGTTGTTGTGTTCCTGCGAGTGAGTGAGGTCACCAGAAAGGAAGGAGATGCTGCGTTGGCAGCGGGGGTGGTGGCGCGCGAGCGATATTTTATGTTGCGAGCATTAATATGGCTACGTTAACCGCTTCACATCAGGCGGGCCGAATGCTTGTCTGCCACCCGAAGTAGTATAGTAGTATAGATAACATACATTTGAAATAGATTTGTAGGGGGTGTAGGCCGAGTGATAATGCACTTTTTGGTTTAGAGAACTATTTATTAAAATTACAACTGTGATGGCGGCGTCGTCGTTCGGAATATGTCGGTGCCGCGTACCGTACAATAGTGCCAACCGCAGAGTCTCGTGCACAAAACAGAAGATGCTAATTACCAACTTTATCAAATAAATGCATTCCGTTCATCATTAATTTTCTACTTGAGTTTAGAGAAGTTTGAAATTTTAAAGCGAGCAGACGACCCGCACTTATAACTAACTTATAATGTAAAACATGTTCGCAATAGTGAAACTATGAAATCGCAAGCCGGCAGGAGAGGTTCTTTGACAAAAACGGGAGGGTGGAATTAGGGAAAACGGTACTTCAGAGGACTCGCCATGGAAAAGGCGGTAAAATAAATAAAGTAACGTATATTATTCCATTGTCTATTTCTTTTTCCATTATAATGATAATGCTATTATATATTTAAGCCGAAATAATGCGTGAATTTAATATTATATTTTCTGTTTTTGTGATTCGTAATTATTTTGGGTAATCATTATAAAAATACAATGTTAAATACATTTCAGCGTATTACAGAGTAAATTACTTTTACAGGTACTATAATGAAAATGAAATTGAGTATAATTTTAGATTATAAATATTAAAACAAATGAGTTTACACCAAAGTGTAGCAAAGATTGACAATCGACAGAATTATAGTGAGGCGAAAAATGAATAGCACTAGTGTGTGAGCAATGAGCATAAAACTTTACGATTTAGTACCGTGTAAAGCTATAATATCGATTTAATTGATACAGATTATTGTATACAGTTATCTACATCATGCGTTATAAAAAATCGAGAAAAAATAATAGGTACTACAAATAAATACAATTACACTTATATAAGCGAAACAAAATATCCAAATTTAAAAACAATTAAAACTAAACGAAGCCTCACCATCTTGTCATACAAGGATTCCACTCTGGGAATTTCCTCCTGCATCTGCCATCATTGACTCCGCAGATGTGGCCTGTCCACGGCCACTTCAGCCTGGTAAGTCTAAGAGCTATGTCGACAACTTTGGTTCTCTGTTAAATTTAATCATTCCAGCTTTGGTTCTTTAGAGAAATGCCAAGCATATATCTCTCCATCGACTTGCAATTTATGGATCAGCGCTGAGGTCAGAGTACAAGTTTCAGCACCGTAGGTCATAGCGATGAGGACGCACTGGTTGTAGACTTTGGTCTTCAAAGTTTGTGGTATTTGTACTGTATCCTTTACGAAACCCGATGCCTGTTTCACCTGCTCTGATGGCTGGTGAAGAAAGTAAGAAAGAATGAGGCCTCGATTCATGTTGACCTTCGAAAACAATTTATATATAGCTCAGGAGTCAGATTGGTCTATTTCTTTTCGGCCTAATTCTTCAACAAAGTTTTGTCACCATTCTTGAAAAACAAGACAACCACGATAATACACCAGCTATGTGGACCAGGAGGGTCCATACAGCTGGTGTCGTATTGTTGCGAATGACGGTTTTAAACACATGTTGCAACTCCTTTACAACCAGAGTTCGTCCAGCTTTTAACAATTCTGTAGTAAGGAATAAATAACTCAAGTACGGAACGGAAGTCTTCACCTGGAGCTTTCCCGTTTTCCGAATTCCGTCCGAATATCATCGGTGTTGTGTCGGGTTAGCGGAGTTCGGAAATCACTAACACGAGCAGCAGGGGGCATGTTCATGTGCAGCATAAAGTTTCACATAAAAAACTATTTTTTTAGCTTGAATTATTTAAAAATAAGCGGGAGCTTTTGGTAAGACAAAGACCGTGGGTGCTTATGACGTAAATATATGGTCATATGTTCTAGCTTGCTGTAACATACGCGTATACTCTTTCGTTCTCTTTTACTTTGCCAGTCTTCAAATTCGTAGCGAAATATCCTAAGTCTATGGTTTACGCAAAGCTTTTTTATTTCAACGAAAGATTTAGTTTTGGCTATTTTCTACCCAAGGGTTTGCCGGGTACTATAAATAGAGCACAAGGCCGTAACGGCCAGACCCTCGTTATAAAAGCTAAAGGTTTTTGCGCATACTGCTAACACAGACATAATAATAATAAATAAGATATAAAAATAATAAATGGTGTCAGGAAACCAAGGTGTAATAGAGGCAAAAAGCGACAGGGAGGAGGATTTCGTCTTACAAAATAAAGCAGCCAAATAACAGTACCTTTGAGGCTGGGAGTTCTTGCGAATGCGAGAGGTAAAGCAGACACTAGAAGTATCTGCTTTAACATGCTCTAACCTCTCGAGCATCTGTATGTCTAAGTACTGTAAATGCTTCACATCAAAGGGGCCATATCTCCCATCAAAGGTATTATTATACCTAAAACAAAATGTTCTAGGATCAAAGAAAAAACATTGAGCACTTAACTAATAAACAGTGGTTAGACCACTGGAATTGAGTTTTGTTCCTCAAACGTTTACGTTCACATTTTTTAGTTAATTTTAAAGCCCTATTCATTAAGTTGCAGCATTCCTAAACTCTGCCAACCTTTTGGATAAGTAAAATACATTGACGTTGAGATACACTGTATATCGATTTTTTTTGACGAGCTCGGTGGCGTAGCGGTCAATGACGCGGCTTCGACACCAGCGCTCGTGGGTTCGATTTCCACACAGGACAAACATTTGTGTGCATGAACATGTCTGTTTGTCTTGGTCTGGGTGTTTTCTATGTATCATAAGTATGTATTTACAAAAAAAAATGTATTTACGTATGTTTATCAGTCGTCTAGTACCCATAACACAAGCTTCGCTTACTTTGGGGCTAGATGGCGCTGTGTAATTTGTCTGACAATATATATTATTATTATTATTCAAATAAATACCATTTATATCGCGTATTATCTTAAATGAAATAAAAAAATAAGGCAAACCTGAAACTATAAACAACCGCTCACGACTTCGTACCTAGTACGTAGTCCTAGAAGTCCGTCAGACTTTTTAAAAAACATTCCTCGCGGATGCCTACATCATAGTATCTATCTATATACCAAATTTCATCCCGATTTGTCTAGTGGTTAGAAGTCGATTACTCCGTTACGCAATTTTTAACTGTTCATGGTAATTTTAAGGCTAAACTCTTTTCGTTTAAATTAGTGCCGTCGCCCATAAGCAAATGGTCTACTGTAAATCATGAATTCGATCAAACAACACACTATGTTCTTTGGGAGTATGTAATCCTTGGCGGCGGGAACGGGACGATATGTTTAATTCGTCGCAACCAAGGTAGTATACTATTCTGATTTGGTAGCAACAAGGGAGAATTACCAAGCGTTCAGAGGATTTTGCATAATATGAAGTCATATTATTGGAATGGATGTGTTAGGTAACAAGTCAATGTTTTGGGTCTCTTTTTTAGACAGCATTGAGTCGTAAAGAAACACACTTCTTAACAACCTGATGCTGTATAAAAAAACCAGCCAAGTGCGAGTCGGACTCGCGCACGAAGGGTTCCGTACCATTATCTATAAAAACGGCAAAAAAATCACGTTTGTTGTATGGGAGCCACCCTTAAATATTTGTTTTTTTTTTTTAAGTCAATATATTAGGTTGGGGAAAAAGTCTTTTCTTTTTGAAAATTCAAAACATTTTTTAATAAAGTTTATTTACATTTAACTAAAGTATGTAGGTGCCATTATGTTCGATAACTTTTTGCCGTCTTGTAGGTAGAGACATGATCCCATTACTATAGAAATTTTGGGACTTCTGTTCAAAAAACCGCGACAAGTGGTTTTGGCAGTGTTCTCGTGATGTTAACCTGACATTGCCTAAAGAATTCTTAAGAGACAGGTGGAAATCAGAAGCTGCAAGGTCAGGACTATACGGCGGATGCATTAACACCTTCCAGTCAAACTCTCTTAATTTTTGCTGAGTGGCTAAAGATGTGTGAGGTCTAGCGTTATCATGGTGAAAAATCACACCCCTTCTATTAATTAATTCCGGCCGCTTTCTCTCAACTTTTTGCTTTAATCTCATCAGTTGTTCACAGTAGAGTTCAGAATCGATAGTCCTGCCTGGCGGTAACAGCTCATAATTAATATCTTCCCTTCCAATCCCACCATACACACAGCATCACCTTGTTGCGGGTTAACCCGGGTTTCGCCAGAGTCTCTGAAGCCTGGCCGGCCTTTGACCACGACCTTTTTATGCGCCAAAACTGTTTTGTGGTCAATTCCTAGTTCTTCAGATACATCGTAACTACTGATATGCCGATCTTGCTCCACTTTTTCAGAAATGGCATCCATTTTATCCGTAACAGGGCGACCAGAGCGACGTGCATCTTTCACATCAAAATTTCCGGATTGAAAACGCTTAAACCAAATTTGTGCCACTCTCACAGACACTGCACTAGGTCCATAAACGTCACAAATTTTTTTCGCAGCTTGCGTTGAATTTTTACCTTTTTTGTAGTAAAATTTTAAAATGTAACGAATTTCTTCATTAGATTCACTCATCTTGACAGTAAAAAAAACAAATGAAAATCACACATTTACCTAATTTGGAATTATCTTTTTTAAAATTTAAACTTTTTAAAGATATCAAAACCTGCTAGATACAAATGGTATAACCAAAGAGATTTTATTACAAGTTCATACATACTATAATGCGAAAAGACTTTTTCCCCTACCTATTATAACTAAATATTATGTGAGTATTTCAAGCGCCTACCTATTGCCGTTATCAATTGCGAGCAAAAACAAATCACGTTTATTGTATGGGAGCCCCATTAAATATTTATTTTATTCTGTTTTTTATTTGTTGTTGTATTTATTATTATAGCGGCAACAGAAATAAATACATCATCTGTGAAAATTTCAACTGTCTAACTAGCAGGGTTCATCGGTTCATCGGTACGGAACCCTAAAAAGCAAAGTGCACTCTAAAATAGGCCAAACACTTTGCAATATATTTTCTTTAAGTTTGCCATTTGCCATGTAGCCATTACATACATTACTTATTTTTAAGGGCTAGAAATTCTAAACTTTGAGATAATAGTCTAAAGTTTTGCCTAACTTACCATGTATGCCTTTAGCTATCTAAGTTACTAGGTAGTAGACTTGGTTCACATAATTGGGATCGAATAGATTTGTTAGAATTTGCGTTACTGACGAGCTCATGTCGCAGATCAAAGTGACTGATATCGGGTGAGGCATTCTGGACAACTAACGCGTGAAATATTGCTCCGAGTTCAATCGATTTGAAGTTATCTATGTGAAATTGACTTCGATTCGATTCTGAAAGCTTTCTATTCAGAGACGGGTGGCGTTTGAAATGTGTGTGAAATGTCTGTAGCGTATGTGCGTATACCGAAATACAAAGCTATTCCAGATTTCTCTCAGAGGGGAGGTGAGGTCGACAAGAGAGAGCGGCAGGGAATGACCATACTGTCCGTAGTACTATTACTTATACTGTGACCGAGTTGTCTGTAATCAAATCTTGCAAGTTGAATTTGATCCACTTCCCAATGTCTGATTGAGCTGAAATTTGGCACTCTCATTTGGTTCTTAAGACAATGCACGATTATATAAAGGCCGCCATTTTAAATAAAATAGGTCCCCTCCCCATTTTGCGAGCGATGTGTCGCATCTCGATTTTCATAATACGTATATGGCACATTGGCCGTGTGGTTTCCGGCAGACTAGAATAAAATCACTCCGTCTCTTCCCGTGGATGTCGTACAAGGCGACTAAGGGAAATTAAACATTATAAAACATCGATCAGGCCTTCCTACCCGTCTGGCCAGCGTGGGGAGTGTAGGCCAAATCCTCCTTCTGTCTGGGACGGACGAGAGAGGGTCGTGCTCCTGTAGTGGAGACTAAAATGACCTGATGATGATATGGCAGTGCGCTCGCCTAACTGAGTCTCGTTATAGATACGGCGTGGTCGAGGCGGACGCAGCCTCTCTGCCCTCCGCCATATCGCGACACTGCCCATATAAATAATAATAGGGGCATTGGCCAGTTTGGCTTACGAGTAGTTCCTTTTAGATAAATAATGAGTTAATATATTCAAATAATTGGGGGTGTATGTGGTTTATCATCATCTTTGAACCAAAGCCAACTTCACCTGCACGCGGTGCACCCTGCTCACTGACAAACGAAGCTCTGGCGAAAAGAGAGGTAGGGAGCGTAATTGTAAGCTACCCGACTGGGGAATGTACCTCCACCTCACAGAAATCCGCAGCCAAATAACAATTCCCTTGAGGGTTGTTGTGTTCCTGCGAGTGAGTGAGGTCACCAGAAAGGAAGAAGATGCTGCGTTGACAGCGGGAGTGGCGGCGCGCGAGCGATATTTTATGTTGCGAGCGTTAATATGGCTAGGGCAACCGCTTCATATCAGGCGGGCCGTATGCTTGTCTGCCACCCGACGTAGTATAAAAAAATAATAATAAATATAATTTACTCTTTTTATATTCATTTGTATTTATAATGTTATGTTTTTATATATAAGTTGTAAATACAATTTTTTGTAAAAAAGAAAACTAAATAAATAAATGAGAATAATAATAATACTGAGAGACGATTTTGAAATCAACGCTAAATTGGGTTGTTTCTAATGTTTAAAAATTGTACAAATAAATTAACAATATCGTAAAATACACAAAACTATAAAGATCTGCAAACTTTCATTCTAATATCTTCAGTCAGACTTTTTTTAGCGTCGATCAAAGTTTGGCGGGAAAGTCCATTTTAAAAGTATGAAATTATTAAAAAATAATATTTCCATTGGAGTAGCAATAAAAAATGCTATAACTTTTATTATGATACTAATCACATAAACGTAATATTTAACATAGCTGTCGTACAAATTTCTGATTTGATGCATACAAAATACAGATCTGTGACGTCATAATTCAGTAGTCTTTTGTATGGAGCGTTTTGGGGCAGTCTAAAAATTGTGATTTTCAAATTACCATATCTCGAGAGATTTGTGTGCTATCGAAGTAATTCTTTCACCTATGGTTATATTATGGAGACGTCCCTACATATCAAACAGAAAAAAATGTTAGTCAAATACCCAACTAGATAGTTAATTGATTCAGGTGTTATTTTATAGTATAGATCAAACTGCTTATAATTACTAATCCGCTCGCGCCGTCTCGCAGGGAACAGAAGGCCAATTCTCATAATTATTTTACAATCGAGGGTGATGGAATTATGGATTGACTGAAAATTATATACCTACCTACTTGATTTAATTAAATAATTATAATCAATTCTTATTGTTGGCATAATAACAATTTCAGTTTGTTTAATTTTCGGTCATATTTCGTTAATAAACCCACTTAAATTAGACTCTGAAGTTTCAAATTGTAATACGAGAATACCAAACTTGACTTTGTGATCGAGACTGGATCAAAACTGTATTTTGACTACATTACGAGAATTGCTCCTCAGTTCATTTTTTCAATACAAAAAGTATCCTATTTTTTTCTGGACTCTTAATAAGGTGCAAGTAAAATTTGATAACAAAAAGTTTAATAATGTCTAGTAATAGTTAAGGCGTGAAAGAGGAACATTCAAACAAATTCACTTTCCAATTTTTTTATTTTTTATACTACGTCGGGTGGCAGACAAGTATACGGCCCGCCTGATAGGAAGTGGTTACCGTAGCCATATTAACGCTCGCAACATAAAATATCGCTCGCGCGCCGCCACCCCCACTGCCAATGCAGCATTTCCAAAGGGGATTGTTATTTGGCTGCGGTATTCTGTGAGGTGGAGGTACATTTCCCAGTCGGGTAGCTTACAATTACGCTCCCTGCCTCTCTTTTCGCCAGAGCTTCGTTTGTCAGTCAGCAGGGTGCACCGCGTGCAGGTGAAGTTGGCTTTGGTTCAAAGATGTTGATGAACCGCTTAATTTACAATACTTATTAGTAAGGATAAAGACTTTTTAGAACCGATTGACCGCCGCGACGCCGATTTACCTACTTATTTACTTAAAGATTTACCTACTTACTTACTTGAAGTAAATAGATAAATTGAGAATAGATTGAAGATAGATTGAAGTAAATAAGTAGGTAAAGGGGAAAAAAACCCACTGTATATTGTAATGACTTTGATTAATCTCAAACAAGCAACTTACTTACAAAACAAACTCGCTATTCATGATAACACGACTCCCAGATTAATCCAAGTAAAAACCTACTGAATGTAAGGAATTCGCTGGCTAATTCATCACATTGATCCCGAATGGGGAACTTTTTGCTTCTTCGTATTCCTTCGCTAATCTCGTGCAAGTCGGATACGGTAGTTATGTATACATAATTGCTTTTTGAAAAGGAAGCTGAGGTAATTGCAAAAATGTTAGTCGTTAGGATGTATCTGTAATTAGGATAATAATAAAACCGGCCAAGTGCAAATCGGACTCGCGCACGAAGGGTTCCGTACCATTAGCTATAAAAACGTCTAAAATAATCATGTCTGTTGTATGGGAGCCCCCTTTAATATTTGTTTTATTTAATTTTATTATTAATTTTTAAGTGAATATTTAACTAAATATTCTGTGAATATTTCAAGCGTCTACCTGTTGCTTTCTAGCTCGTTTTTGCTGGATATTGATAACGACCAATATCGAGCAAAAACACGTTTGTTTTATGGAAGCCCCCTCAAATATTTATTTTATTTTTAGGAACCACTGGCGTAATAAACTATAAGAAAATGATCATTACAACAGGAACTTATTATTCTCACACTTATTAGTTTCATTTTAAGCAAATAAATCAATTAAATAACTACGACAGTAATAATAGACCAAACTAGGCTATTGGAATCTCAAACGGGCATAGTCTCCTCGTGCCAAGCGAACTCCAAGACGAACTGTGTCTCAAACGAGCGCGCAGCGGCTTTTATAGGCGATCGGCATCGCTCGGCAACGCTCGTCATCGGTCGTCCTCGTACGTCAGCGGATCATGTCGGCTGATCAACATTTCCGCTAACACGGCCTCTCCTGACTGGAGGACGTCCTCGTTCTCCTCTGTCTCATGCTGCTGGGCTTCCGCAGCTCCGAAGGTCCCGGGCACAGGTTCTGGCCTTTCACTGAAAGGCACAAGATCTCGTCTGACAGCTCGCTCATCATCGTTACAGTCTGCATCTGAGAACAGAACAAAAAGTGGTCCACACAAACCATTTACACAGTGAACCTTAAGAAACATAACGTTCGGTATTTCTGTCAAAAGAAACATTAGTTATCTCGTCTGACAGCTCGCTCAGATGTGGACTCCGCATCATCATCGTTACAGTCTGCATCTGAGAACATAACTAAAAGTGGTCCACACAAACAATTTACATAGTGAACCATAGACACGATATTCGCACAAAAATCAGAGAGGAAGCACGACGTTCGTTATCTCTGTCAACAAAAAAAAACATATTAGTTCACGTATACATGACATAGGCACGATGTTAGCGTATCATGTATACGTTACATAGTCAAACGGTACTCATGACATAGGCACGACGTTAGCGTATCATGTTACCCCTGCATATGCATGACATAGGCACGACGTTAGCTTATCATACATAGGCCTCATCACTTCACGTATACATGACATAGGCACGACGTTAGCATATCAAGTATACGTTACATAGTCGAAACGGTACTCATGACATAGGCACGACGTTAGCGTATCATGTTACCCCTGCATATGCATGACATAGGCACGACGTTAGCTTATCATACATTGGCCTAATCACTTCACGTATACATGACATAGGCACGACGTTAGCATATCAAGTATACGTTACATAGTCGAAACGGTACTCATGACATAGGCACGACGTTAGCGTATCATGTTACCCTGGCGTATACGTGACATAGGCACGACGTTAGCTTATCACGCATAAGCAAGCTCAGCCTCAAGAAGGCAGCACAGGCATCGGGAGTCCACTCCTCCCGCCACGGCACCACGCACTCCGCCGCAGCCCGCGTCGACTCCACAGGAGCCCGCCAGCAGCCGCAGCCCGCACTGACCATGGGGGTGCGCCTGGACCCCACGGTATGGGCCACGCATACCGGAGTGGAGCTTGCCAGTTGCTTGCGCCTGTTTAATCACAAAAAAGAGTGAATTAATTTCAAATGATATTGGTGGCTTTAGATGCTCTCTGTCAGTGCATTACTCTCAGCGCGGTTAGGATGAGAGTTCTCCAGGGCAATGTCCTAGGTATGTACTTTTGGACAAATGATTTTATGAAAGGAAACCAAAAATGTTTCCTAATGAGCTCTAAAGTTTTATCGACTCCATGCTCATCGTGAAATACTCTGAGCAGACCGAGTCTGTGACCTTTCAGTACAAAGCACAGGTTCTTCTCCAACTGGAAAATACTTGTAATAAAGGAACCTTGAAATGAACACCGACGAGATGTCTATAATGCTACAAGACTGTAATAACAGGCAAGGTTTCGAGCTCATAGGAATGGTACCTAGGGCTCAGCGCCTTAAGTGCGTTTGCTGGAGTAACCCACAACTCGCTTATGTCCGTTCTAATGTATTAGAAAAAGCACTGAACTTGAAGTAGCAAAACTAACCATATACCGGCAAAAATAACTCGCTAGGCCTAAAAATTGCCCAACCTGTTTTACGGCTTTTGGAATGGGTGCTTCAACAAGAGCTTTGACTTTTTTGTTCGCTCGGTTGTACCTGACCACGACTTAAATCCTAAGTAATCTATCTTAGGTGACAAAAAAGAGCACTTCCTCAGATTGATGGACAATCCCATCAGCGTTTTGGAGTGCATTACGTAAGTTCATCATTCCCTCATCTACCGTATCTCGCAAAGCAAGTCTCGACCTTGTGACCAGGTTTTTACAGAAACCACATGGGTCAGTTTTATTAAAACTATGGACAATTCGAGATATAGTGAGGTTGGTTAGATCTCACCGCAGTATCTATGGATCGTATAGCATCTATTATACGACCTGTCGCGCTGGGGTCTCGACCCGTGGTAGCACTCACGGAGTACCCTGGCGAAAGCGGAGCTGCAGCACCATTCCGGACCATCGGTGCAGTCTCTGCCAACGGCGGCTCCAGCGGCGGCGTCACCGGAGACAACGCCACTCAGCTCACGTGGCCGCGGTGGAGGCGACCGGCGCTGTCCCTCCAATGATGTCACTTGATCTAGAATTTGTTGCATTTGTTGGGTTAAAACATTGCTAGAAGAGTTACGTCGCCCGCGTTTACGACTAGGACATGAATCACGGGCGTCTAGAAACGCGAATCACGGTGTCTAGAACGTGAATCACGATGTCTAGAGCGAGAATCACGGCTTCTGGAACGAATTCTGGAACGTCTCCCAGAATTACTTCCAGTGGCTTCTAGTACGATAATTATTTGGCATTTTTATTGATTTACTTAAATAAGCAGATACAGCAAAAAGTAAAAGCAAAGAATAGCCAAATTGAAATTTAAACGGTGATACCACAAAATAAAAACGTTTTCACGAACGAGAATGTTCTGCTTTACTAGATTTCGGTAAATAAATTGGAACGTACTCACCAAAAATTACAGACATGTAACTGTCTCCGTAAACGGATATAACAAACCACAAAAATATTCCATTTGCCAAACTGAATAGTCAAGTTCTTAAATAGCAAAGTGGGATTTTTATTTGGCAAAACAATGTTCGATCTTATGCCCATGCTTGTTACAAAACGAACACAACTCGGGTATGAATGGTGACTCGATGGTACAAACATAGCTTTTGCATTAGATAAACCGATAATCCACCAGTACTAAGACTTTCGCCTGAATTCATTTTAGGATTGCAAAAAACATTTACCGTCATCTAAACGATGTTTACGTAATAGAAACACTAGGCGTATGCTTATTTATTTATTTTTTTGACTAAAAGATATTTGGCAGTACGCAACATACTAGAGGCGGAAATCAATTCGTCACCGAGTCCCTGTACTATACGCAGTCGAACTAACGATCGACGGGCGTAATCGGCATATGTGTGTGGGATAACTTAACCCTGTTCAAGCAGTTACCTATCCGTGAAAGGGACTCATAATCACCCCAGTTGATTCGAGATTAATATTGTCCCAACTAGGGTTAAAGTTTGAAATATAAAAATATTGGTTGGATCTCACCGAGGTGTTGATGAATCGAATAGCATCCACGAGATGATTGGTGACCCCAAGTGGCATGCTCGCATCGCTGACGGCCTGCTCCGAGATGTACTCCGCAGCATGGGTAGGCTCTGCGGGCGCCTCGCTCGGCAGCACCGGCGGCAGGGACGCTGGTGGCGGGCTGCCACAGTGTCCGTCGCCCCGACAGGGACGACGCTCGGCATCGTGTACGGGCCGCTGGCCGGCACGATGCCTCGCATCACGTGCCAGATGCACGCTGAGACGGCGACTCGCGCCGTGAGCTCGCTGCACGCGGTGGCAGCGACGTGCTGACTGCTGGCCGGCACGATAACTCGCGCCATGTGCTCATTGCACGCGTTGGCAGCGACAACAACTGCGCGCTGAACTCACGCCGGGATGGCGGTGGCGCGTTCGACATGCTCAGCGAGCGCCGGGCTGGTGGCGTGCGCGGCGAGGACGCCGGACGGCCTGGCAACCGCCTAGGCTGTCTCCCTGCACGCTCCTTAAACGCTCGCAATCGGGATCGCATTGCAGCTATCTCCTGCAGCAGTTCGCTGTCTGGAGTGCGATCCCGGCGTCTAGAATCGCGACGCCGACCCTCGTCCTCTGACGAGATCGGTTACTGTTCTACATCTAGAAAAAACCTGTAACTGTCAAAGATAGGGCGGTTAAATGGCGATGAATTCTATCCCACTTCTGATTTTAGGAACCACTGGCGTAATAAACTATAAGAAAATGATCATTACAACAGGAACTTATTATTCTCACACTTATTAGTTTCATTTTAAGCAAATAAATCAATTAAATAACTACGACAGTAATAATAGACCAAACTAGGCTATTGGAATCTCAAACGGGCATAGTCTCCTCGTGCCAAGCGAACTCCAAGACGAACTGTGTCTCAAACGAGCGCGCAGCGGCTTTTATAGGCGATCGGCATCGCTCGGCAACGCTCGTCATCGGTCGTCCTCGTACGTCAGCGGATCATGTCGGCTGATCAACATTTCCGCTAACATTATTCTATTTTTTGTTATAGCGGCAACATAAATACATCTGTGAAATATTCAACTGACTAACAATCACGGTTTATGAGATACAGCATGGTGACATACGGATGGACGGACGAACGGACGGACGGACGGACGGACGGACTCAGTAATAGGGTCCGTTATACCCTTTGGGTACGAAACCCTAAAAACGATCACGGCCGGTGCAATCGGAAGGCAGATTCTCGTACTTATTTTACGAGCTCAGAAAGTTGATCGAATCGAGATTGAATTTTGAATTTGCTGAAAATTGTATAGGTAGTTGATTTCTTTCACGAATTTAATTCTTATTGTGACCGGCGCGGCGTAACAATCTTAGTTTATTTAATTTTCAATCATATTTCGATGTAATCACACTTTAATTATCACTTTGGAGTTTCATGCTGTGATAGGAGAAATGTGACGTTTGTGAGATCGATCGAAATTGAATTTTAATCAATTTTAATTACGAGAATTACCGCTCTGGGGCTCTACCTCTCTATATTTTTTGATTGCGAATATAGATCTTAGGTTTGAGTTAATGCCAATCATCTTCAACTTAGTCGGTAGAGCTCTACGGTTTCTACAAACTATGCTAAATACAACTACCGCTAAACCAAATTAAGTTTGATTCTTGTAGTCAAAAAATCCGATGGTAAACGGTTTCAGCTTCGGCGGTAGGGCCCCTGGTCGAAACGTCAGACAATAATAAAGATATGTTATCATCATCATCAGATCATTTTAGTCTCCACTACAGGAGCACGACCCTCTCTCGTCAGTCACAGACAGGAGGATTTGGCCTACACTCCCCACGCTAGCCAGACGGGTTGGGGAGGCCTGATCGATGTTTTATAATGTATTTCCCTTAGTCGCCTTGTACGACATCCACGGGAAGAGACGGAGTAATTCTATTCTAGTCTGCCGGAAACCACACGGCCAATGGCACTGCCATATAATGTATTATGAAAATCTAGATGCGACACATCGTAATATAATAAAGATATGTAAACACTCTTATTCATGATCGCGTTAATTTCCGTGGTTATTTTGAGAACTTTTTGATCAACAACAGCCAAACGAGCGAAGTGAGCGAGTCTCGACTTGTTATTAGAGAGGGAAATGTTAAACCTTAGTTTAACTAGTCAAAGCTAGAAGCGCCTAAATTTCGGGTATTGACTATAACATAATATACTGAGGTTATATAATGATGAATGATGACATTTACTTGTTTAATAAAATTTAGAAAGCTTTTTCGTGTTCGATTGGTTATGATTTATAAAATTTATAAGGTGTTGTCTTACTTGGTTCAAAATAGAATTACTCTTTCTAATATACCAGAGTCATCCATCAAAAAGTTGTGCAATCAATCTAGTGTTTTTACTTCGATTACTTGTCACTGACAAACTCTAAAATGAAGGCGTGATTCATCAATAATAAACTATATTATTAGATTTCAAGAATCCATTATTGATAACAACATAGTTAACGCCCAATCGTATCATATTAGATCTTGTACTGCTTTAAGTTCACCAAACTATGGACTAAATTGAATTAAATACATTTTTTTTATACCACTAAGGTGTCAAACAAGCATACGGTCCGCCTGATGGAAAGCAATTACCGCAGCCTATGGACGCCTGTAACACCAAATAAATTAATTAATTCTTTGTTGAACAAATGAACAAGCAATAAGTTTTTTACAACCACGTTGTTAGACAATATTATATTGGCAAATACATAATAATATAATTGACTTCTAATACAATACAAGATACACACGTAACTTGTATTGTATTAGAAGTAGTCGTTGTATTGTACTTATAAATTACTTGGAACACGGAACACCAGCTTCAATGAGAAGCTGGTGTTCCAGAGTGTGTTAGCAGAGTATAAGTAATAGTACTACGCATAGCATACTATGGCCACTCCCTGCCGCTCTCACAAGGCGACCTCACCTTTCCTTTGAGTCCAATCTGGAAATGATCGTAAGGTTTGTCACACGGCTGACACGCTCCCGCGTATTATGAAAGTTTGTTCGTAGTATATAATGTATTCTCAATTGAAACTTTAAATGGTAAATGATTTATTTCTTATTATTTAATCATTACCATTAAACTATTTGTTTTTCATTACAAAATCAATTTAATTTTTCCAGTTTTATTATATGCAATGAATGTAGAATGAATGATACAATATGTAGAATCTTCTAGAATCGTGTTAAATCTTCTAGAATCTTATCTTAAAGGACGTACGCAATATGTTGAAATTTCACGAGTTTGCTTAAAAACCAAATATGAACTAAGATACTTGTCGAGTTCTAAAGAAATAAGATATGGGGTGCCTCAAGGTAGTGTTCTTGGACCATTGTTGTTCCTCACATATATAAATGATTTACCTAGGAACATTCAGCAACAAATGGTTCTATTTGCCGATGACAGCACGGCGATAGTAAAATGTGACAAACCAGTTGACTACGAAAATGACATTAATGAAACACTGACTAATATATTGTATTGGCTTGACATAAATAATTTAAAAATTAATTTGCAAAAAACTTATATTATGCATTTTCGTCAAAAAATGTGTGCTCCTACTATAAAATTAATTAATAACGGACGAACTATTGAGGAAGTTCACGTGACAAAATTTCTTGGATTGCTTATCGATAGTCAATTCACTTGGAAATTCCAAACAGAGCATATCTGCAAACGTTTAAACTCAGCCTATGCCTTATATAACCTATCGCAAAAGGTAAAACCAAAAACATTACTAGTTGCTTATCATGGTATGGTAACACCGATATTGAAATATGGCGTAATTTTTTGGGGTAACTCAAGTGAAAGAGAAAGTATTTTCAAAGCTCAAAAACGATGTTTAAGGTCTATGTGTGGGTTAAAAACTACAGATAGCTGCGAGCCAGTGTTTAAGTTGTTCAAATTATTAACATTACCATCTCTGTACATTCTTGAAATGTGCACCTTTGTAAAAACTAATCAGCATCTGTTTATTAAAATATCACAATCTCGAAGTAGAACAGTTGAATTACGATCTCAATATATAAATAAATTTAGAGTTGGTGGTCACAATACTGCTTTGTTACGTAAAAGTGTAATTGGAATGGGACCTGTATTATATAATAAATTACCAGACAACTTAAAAATATTACCCACACAACTGTTCAGAAATAAATTAAAATTATTTTTGATTGACAAATGTTACTATTCTGTTAATGATTATATAACTGACGTAAATATTATAATTTAATGCCTTATTTATTATTGTTTGTATTGAATGTATTTATAATGTAATTTTAAGAACTTGACTTTATGAATTTAATGTTTAGTAATTGTTTTTTTTGACATATAATTGCAATTGTTTTAATTTAATAATTATCAAGTTTTTGCATGTCTTATTTAAGACGAAATGTATAAGGGTCGAATTATGTACATCACCTAATTATTGTACCTACATTTCTAGCAAATAAATATTTATGATTATGATTATGATTATAGAATTTATTAATTCTACATATTGTATCGTCGAAATTGTTGATTCTACATTTCGACGATATTGGAATTTTTGGAAGTTGGATATTGATATTTATTCCAAATTTTCAATAGACAGCCAGGACATTAGATTGTATAATGACCAATAACCCGCGTGAAACATTTAGTTTATCATTGTAATAGTGTCCGACCGAATGTTCGGTTTCGGTTTCGGTTTCGGTCGAGTTTCGGCAAAAATAACGAGTTTCGGTTTAGTTTCGGTTTCGGCGTCAAACCTGCCGAAACTACGACCGAAACCGAAACTTCATTCGGGAGTTCCCGCGCTGTGCTCGGTCATGTTCGGCGCAGTAAATTCCATCCAAAATCCAAGCGACGAAGACATTTTGCCGCGTCCACGTGCCCTAATCATGTCGTGACTAGGGCATGCAATATTCGCCCGATTTTAGTATTCGATTTATACGAATATCATGATTCATACTATTCGAGTTATTCGAGTTTTACGAGTTTTTCGAATATCTTCTTTACATAGTATAAAATAAAGTCGCAACCGCTGTCTGTGCGTTTAGATCTTTTAAACTACCTACGCAACGGATTTTAATGCTGTTTTCAGCAATGGATAAACAAATAAATAAATATTTCTTGACAATTTACACCGCGCCATTTAGCCCCAAATTAAAACTATGAGTAGGTACTACTAGTACCTACCTAGATAGTGATAAATATAATTAAATATTTTTTTTTGTAAATAAATGCATATAATACTTAGAAAACACCGAGACCAAGACAAACAAAAACAAGACGTATTTATGCACACAAATGTTGGAGTTGAGCTGGGATTGTTGGCTGAGTCTGTGCAATCTCTGGTTTTCTATCTGGTATTAGAGAGTTTTGTGGCATGTTAATGTCTTTATTTGTTGGTTTTGTTTAAAATGGCGGATGATGGCGTCAGTCCATCCCCGCGCGCGCAACCCCCCGACGACGATGCTATCATTTTGCGAAATTTTGTTGCTATCATTTTGCTAGTTATTTAATATGCAATTTTATACTATTCGTAAAACTCGGAAACCTCGAATACTAAGTTTTATAGTATTCGAATATAAAACAAGGGCGAATACTCGAATAAAACGAATACTTGAATCGCATGCCCTAGTCGTGACTTGATTGCGTTTGCAGTGCGTTTTGTTTGTTGTTTGTGAGTTTTCATGTGATATGTTTTGAATTCGGTAAGTTTTATCATGTGATATTGTATTAAGGGTACCTAGGTAGTAAACATAATAATTTAGTATAACAAACTAATGCATAGATTATAATAGAATCGAGTCTAACATAACTATCTGAATATTTTGTGATTAATTTAACTCATTCGGTAATGCCATACGTAAACAAACAATAGTTATGTAGGTACTTGGTACTTACTATAGTGCATTAGTGGTGATAATATTAGAGACTAGCGGCCCGTCCCGGCTTCGCACGGGTGGACAATTTAGTAAAAAATATAGCCTATGTTACTCAGAGATAATGTAGCATTCTAATGGTGAAAGAATTATCGAAATCCAAACTCAAAAACTACTGGACTTTTTGAGTTTATTCGTAACAAACATACAAAAATACAATGTTTCCTCTTTATAATATTATAGCAGCCCGTCCCGGCTTTGCTCGGGTAGCCATATTTTTTTTTATTTTTTACATCTCGTTTTTTTTTTTTTTGTTGTTTTATTTTTCCCAGCGACTATCGAATCAAATTTTAGAATACGTACATGAATACATGGTGTCACGGACTTTTACTAGATTACAATAATGTCTACAAATTAGTAGTATTGTTCTATCATCAATAGTTTTTGCAGCGACAGCAAAGCATGATTTGATTTTTTAATACTTTAGCCGTTTACTTATACAATATTGCAATTCTCGTCATAACTTTTAAACAGTGCTTCCGATTTTAATGAATTAAAAAGGATTTTACTTCTAGATAGATACCCTTGATGATAAAACTATATATTTGGATAAGGTAAATATCTTGAGAGGAATTTGACTCACTTTTGTTTTTGTTGGAACATTAATTGAAAAATAGAACACAAAACCTCTTATTGTGACTTAAATATAGGTCTTGGATATATAGTCTTGTGAATTTTTTTGTAGATTTTATTAAGGCCTATAAATCCATAATACATTGTTTTGTTATAACATCAACAGTTTTCACAACGCACGTCAAGAAAGATTTTTGTTCTCTACCTTGTGTTACAATATTGCAATTTTCTTACGGATCCCTAACTTTATCGAAATTAAAATATTGCCTATATTACTCCCTGATAATGTAGCTTTCTATTGGTGGAAGAATTTTTGAAATCAGTCCAATAGTTTCGGAGCCTATTCGTTACAAACAAACAAACAAAAAAACAAACAAATCTTACCTCTTTATAATATTAGTATAGAAGTATAGATTTAGAGTTTCAACGTTCAATTTAATAATTATAACCAAGTATCTAGCAATTATAACGTAACGTATTTTTTTTTATAATACGTCGGTTGGCCGACAAGCATACGGCCCGCCTGATGTGAAGCGGTTACCGTAGCCATATAAACGATCGCAACATAAAATATCGCTCGCGCGCTGCCTCCCCCGCTGCAGACGGAGCATCTCCTCCCTTTCTGATGACCTCACTCACTCGCAGGAACACAACAACCCTCAAGGGATTTGTTATTTGGCTGCGCTATTCTGTGAAGTGGAGGTACATTCCCCAGTCGGGTAGCTTACAATTACACTCCCTACCTCTCTTTTCGCCGGAGCTTCGTTTGTCAGTTAGCAGGGTGCACCGCGTGCAGATGAAGTTGGCTTTCATTCAGAGATGTTGATGGACCACTTACACCCCCAATTATTAGAAAAGTACCTACAGTTAGATAATTGTTTCGTAAAAGTTTCGGTTTCGGTTTCGGTTTCGGCCGAAACTGAGACTGTTGCCGAAATTCGGTTTCGGTTTCGGTTTCGGTCGTAAAAACCAGTTTCGGTCGGACACTACATTGTAACGTAACTGGATTTAATAATTATAATGGTTCTAAATAATCGTTTAATGATATTTATTATTACTATATAACGTCGTACGCCATAGCGTAAAGTACCTACTTCGTTATGTAGTCAATCCTAGGGCATCTACACACACATTTGCACGTATACAGACGCGGTCTGTTTGTGGTGTCGTTTTTTGTATGGAGTGGCCACGGTGTGGTGTTAGATAAAAATACCTGTGTTACGAACCTTTGGATGCGAAATAGATACATTTATGTATGTACGTGTGGTGCAGCGATCGACTTAAACTTATGATTGGCTTATGTTGTGTACAAATATATTGTTACTTCTTAGAGAAATTTGTATTTTTATTTGTGTATTATTGAAAGTAGGTATTTCATTGCCTACAGCAATAAATAATTTAATTTATTTTCTGATAAAGTATTTATATCTTAATTCCTTCCATGGCATTTTGATATGCCCTTAATAATTGATATTATGTATTTTATCCGCTTGGAAATAAATGATTTGATTTGATTTGATTTGGATGAATCGATTCATGTTATTTTTTATTAAATAATAGTTCTTCAATTTCTTTTTTATTAGTAAAATAATAATATATTAACAAAGTTCACATAAACTCAGATTTACTTCATGTTTCCGTAGAGATATAGTATCCTAGGATACTTATACAAAATAACAAATACCGTATAAAAAAAAACCGGACAAGTGCGAGTCGGACTCGCCCACCGAGGGCTCCGTAGGTACGTAGTATCATTATTAAATTTGATATTTTTCATTATAAATAAGAAATAATGCGTCGAAAAAAATAAATAAAATATATTTTGCAATGAGCACATCAAGCCCTTTCATATGATACCCCATTTGAACTAGTAGTTTCAATTTGAAATTTCGACACCCAGTAAAAATATAGACCCCCTATTTTTTAAGATCTATTTACAAATGTATAGTTTTGAGATTTATTCCTGTACTTGTAGTCTATAACGATGTTACTTGCCAAATTTCATAGTTCTAGGTCAACGGGAAGTACCCTATAGGTTTTGATTCCCTTGAGTGTGTCGAAATATGCGTTTTTTGCTGAATAAACGGCCGTAACTTTTTTCTACGTAAACTTAGCAGTTTGATTTTTTTTTAACTTCATGGGACCGTAGACCTGAGTATACAGTTCAAATTTCAGCAGACAGACAGACAGACAGACGGACAACAAAGTGATCTTATAAGGGTTCCGTTTTTCCTTTTGAGGTTCGGAACCCTAAAAACCGGCCAAGTGCGAGTCGGACTCGCGCAAGAAGGGTTCCGTACCATTATCTATAAAAACGGCAAAAAAATCACGTTTGTTGTATGGGAGCCCCCCTTAAATATTTGTTTTATTTTGGTTTAACTATTTATTTTTAAAGTGAATATATAACTAAATATTATGTGAGTATTTTCAGCGTCTACCTATTGCCGTTATCAATTGCGAGCAAGTATTGTATTTTTAGGGTTCCGTACCCTTAAAATAACCCTAAAAATACAAATAGACACTACCAAATATACAAAATCTGACACACTAATAAAATATACAAAAATTGGAATGATTTTTCGTCCTAACACGATTTATACTGTCTTTGCTCGCTCGGTAAACAATTTCTCAACAATCGTAATTATCGATAAATTCAATTATATCGATTGAAGTACTTGTCTTTGAAGTCAATTGAGTACAAAGACGACGAAAACATAAATTGATTAACCAAATCGATGTTCCAAAGTTTCCGCAAATGGAGGAGGTTAGATGGAACAAATGCCAATGAGGCTTGGCTAGGCGACTGGGATAATTGAATTTCTTTGATGCTGCGATGAGTAATATTGTGTATCTTAATAAATTGGCTCAGAGATACAAACTGATAAGGCGATGAAATTTTTTGGCCACCGTTAAACTTACATAAATACATCGGACAATAAGAATTTCATTACCGTACCTAAACTAAAGTATCATAATGAGGTGGCTTGATGGCGCCGTTGCATGTGTCAGTGTAATCGAAAACACAAGTTAAGGAATGTCGACCATTGCCTGTCCATGGTTTATTTATCTCGAGCTCTTTCGTGCCTCTGAGAGCATAGTTTATCCCGGCTTTTATCATTAGATGACAGTCGTTACTCTCGTCAAGCCACCGACAGAGAGCGATGGAGAAGGATTGCGAGAGCAGCAGCCGTCATGGAGAGCGACAATAAGTGACCGCGACCACTCTTAACAACATTGCGGCTTAACAACATTGGCCTCCACCAACTCACGGTTGAGCAGTCTAATGTATTTATTATACTCTAAACGTCTTCGATTGAGAGGAGACCATTATCCCAGATACGTGCATACTGTATCTCGGTACCCCTTGGGAAATATCAAAATTCCTTTCTACGTTGATGCCTATGTCATAATAGCGACCAGTACGTTAAGTTTGAACCCGATCAGCTCAAACTCAAACTACACAATAGTTTGAGCTTTGCTTTATTAGATCAGACAGAAGAACTAGAGCAAGATACACAAACTTGGAGCTTTTTTTTGTAGTTGAAAGTATGAGACTTATACGGAAATTGAAGTTGGTGTAAGTGGCTCACCACGATCTATAGAGCCAAAGCCAACCTGAATAATGCACTTGGTGCACCCTACTGACTAACGAAAGAGACTCCAGCAAAAAAGAAGTAGGTACATTACAGTGTGTACATGGTACATAGAATACCGCAGCCAAATAACAATTCCCTAGAGCAGTGGTTTTCAAACATTTTTAGTGACGGAACCTTTTTGGAAAGCGAAATACTCGATGGAACCCTACAATAGAACGTAAGTCCAGAGAGAAGTGTTTTTTTTTTCTAAATTCTTGCGGAACGCCTACTGGGTTATCGTGGAACCCTAGGGTTCCGCGGAACACACATTTTTGTTATATTCCTGCGAGTTGTGAGGTCACCAGAAAGGAAGGACTGCTGCGTTGGCAGACAGGGTGGCGGCGCGTGAGCGATATTAATTTTATATTAGGAGTGTTAATATGGCTAACCATTTCACTCAGGCGGCTGGTCTGCCACTTGACGTAGTATAAAAAAAGTTCAGATTTGCTTAGCGTGTAATGAAAAAAATCTCGGAGTATAGTTAGGTAATAAACTAAGGTATGTTAGTGGTTCACCAAGATCTTTGAACCAAAGCCAACTTCACTTGCACCCTGCTGACTGACAAACGAAGCTCTGGCGATAAGGAAGGTAGGGAGCGTAATTGTATGCTACCCGACTGGGGAACGAACCTTCACCTCTCAGAATACCGCAGCCAAATAACGATTCCCTTAAGGGTTGTTGTTTTTCTGCGAGTGAGTGAGGTCACCAGAAAGGAAGGAAATGCTCTGTTGGTAGCGGGGATGGCGGCGCGCGAGCGATATTTTATGTTGCGAGCGTTAATATGGCAACGGCAACCGCTTCACATCAGGCGGACCGTATGTTTGTCTGCCACCCCACGTAGTATAAAAATAAAAAATAAGGAATTTTCTTGTACTTATTAGAACTAATGCCTAGTCTACAAGTAATTCTGATAGCTATGATCATATAACTAACAGAATAACTCGATGACCGTTGAGGCATAAAGTTTCGATTCAGAGCGATCAATTATTTACTTAACGAACTTTAAAGAAAAACTTTTACGAAGGACTTTTCTAATTTATTATTGGTAATTTATACATAGAAATTGACGAGCTCAATGACGGAACTCCGCCATTGAGCTCGTCGATCGATTATCGATCGAACACGCAAGTTAAGCAACGTCGACCGTAGTCTGTCTATGGATGGGTTTATTTATATCAAGTTCTTTCGTGCTTCGGAGGGCACGTTAAATCAAATCTTGAACACTGGCATCTGCTAACCCGCATTTTTTAAAACTAGTACTATTTCTTATTTTAAGGCAAGGGCATCCGTTGCGAGCGGCTAGTGCCACGTAGCCACCCGTCGGTTGATTATAAATGAATGATAATCGCCCGGACGATTCCAAGACGCCCTCTAAAGTAAGACAAATCCGGGGTGGATGCATGACAACCCTTTTATGGGGTGTAAGTGGCAAGTAAGTGCATGTGGTACACCCTGTTGACTAACAAACGCGGCTCTGGCGAAATGAGAGGTAGCCCTACCTCTATTTTCACCTACGCCATAGCGAATTTTTTAAGCTGCCCGACTAGGGAATTACCTCCACCAATTGTTGTATTCCTGCGAGTGAGTGAGTGCACCAGAAAGAAAGGAAGAAATATAGGCTGGCAATGGATCGGCGACCTCTTGGAGTTACTGGCCTCCATGGGCGGTGGTGATTGCTTTCCATCAGGTGACCTACTTGCTCGTTGGTCGCCCTCTCATAAAAAAAACCGGACAAGTGCGAGTCGGACTTGCCGTCCGTCCGTAGAATCGTTATAAATTTTATATTTTTCATTTTAAATAAGAAATAATGCGCCAGAAAAAATAAATAAAATATATTTTGCAATGTGCACATCAAACCCTTTCATATGATACCTCATTTGAACCAGTAGCTTCAATTTGAAATTTCGACCGCCTATACAAAAATATAGACCCCCTATTTTTTAAGATGTATATTTTTGACTTTTATTCTTGTATTTGTAGTCTATAACGATGTTACTTGTCAAATTTCATAGTTCTAGGGGAACGGGAAGTACCGAGTTTTGATTTCCTTGAGAATGTGTCGAAATATGCGTTTTTTTCTGAATAAACATTATCCGTATCTTTTTTTTACGTAAACTTAGCAGTTTGATTTTTTTACAACTTCACGGGACCGTAGACCGGAGTATACTGTTCAAATTTCAGCTTGATACCTCCACGCATTCTCGACTTAGAGGGTCTTGACCGACAGACAGACAGACAGACTGCAAACATAGACCGCCTTTTATTCGCCGATCACTGGCAAACACAAACAAGCGAATACCCATCCACACGTTGATGTTGTTCTTCTCAAGAAGCCCCGTCGCCGGCGACGGGGCTTCTGGCACTTAAATTCACTTTCACATTAAAGATAGTGTGATGAAAGTGAATCTAAGCTCTACAGGATTTAGAGTAGTAATGATTTAGATACATCAGATACATGTTCTTATATTTAATTTGTATGACGTTTCTAAGTGCTTTATAAAGTCCAAGGAATAAAGATATTTTGATTTGATTTGATGTTTGTTGTTTGCCGTTGTTTGCCGTTATTTGCCAAGCATGTGGAACCGGCTTTTAAAGAAACCCTATAACCCTCTTATACCCAAGTCGGACAAAAACCGGTCGGGTAAATGAGTTTGTTTTATGTTATATACGAAAGAGGATTTTAATCCAGGAAGTAATTTTAATCAAAGCTAAAGGTCTCCGGGGGACAATAAAATTTAAATTTGCGAGAGCTAAGAAGCTCGTACTTTCGGGTAAAACAGCGTTTTATCATGTTTTCTAAGATAATTCTTTTCTGTTGATGAAATTATTATTTATAAATATTTTAAAAAGTGGTAAAATTCACGGCACCCGTCTAATTGGGATTTGAACCCACGACCTCTCGATTACCGGTCGAGTGCTCTTCCACTGAGCTACCAAGAAGGTTTGTGATGATGACGAATTTTTGCATTTTACATTTTACTGCTGTCGACTTCACAGCGGTAAAATGTAAAATGCAAAAATTCGCGCCAGTGTGGCGCCATCTACCTATTAAGTATTAACTACTAAAATTATTGTGTCCTCCGAAGCACGGTGGAGCTCAAGATAAGTAAACCCATCCATAGATAGGTTGGCCGTTGCTTAACTTGCGTATTAGATTAGACTGACACGCGCATGATGCCATCGAGGTCCTCATTAAATATTAAATTACTTGAAGTAAATACAAAATTATATTTTACATATTTTAAGTTGCTTATTTGCAGTTTTAATATTCAATCAAATATACTCGGTATTTGGCCCGCAAAACTAAAAGTGTAAACAATAATTTTGTAAATCTGATCCGAGGCAACTCTAAAATTACATAAAACTCGAATAATTGCAAAAGTTAGGTAGTTATGTAGTTTTCGTAATAGCAAATTAATTTTCATAGAATTCTGTAGAATGTCAAGTAAATATCGTATATAAATAAATCTAGTAAGTATTTATTAAAGTCAATGATGTTGTAAATACTAGTAAATATGCCACAAGTGTCAAAAACTTACACCCGAAAAGTGAGCCAACTGTCTCACCCGCAATTAGATCGCACAGGGAAGCCGACGAAACAAACGTTTGTGATAATTGATTGAAATAGGTAAAAATATCGTCTTCTGTGTTACGAAAATTCTATGTTATGAATATTGGTCTCCTCTCAAACGTGCCCTCCGAAGTACAGAACAGCTTGAAATAAATATGGGGGAGGAAAGTCCTAGAGTGGAGTACACGTATGAGACGATAAAGCGTAGGGTACCTCCTCTCTAGATATGTCGACGACTTCAAAAAAGAGGCTGATAGCGGCTGGATGCGGAAAGCGGAGGTATATGGTGGAAAGCATTGGGAATGGACTATATCCAGCAGTGGGTTGATACAGGCTGATAATGATGATCAATGGACAGGCTATAGACGACGTTGCTTAACTTGCGTGATCGATTGCACTCGCAACGATGTCATCGAGCTCCTCAGTTAATAGTTAGCGGAAGAAAAATACAATCGCAGTGAATTAATATAGGTACTTCAAAATATTACTCGTTCCCAATATTAACGTATCAAATATCATTTAATTAATTATTCATATAAGTTACCAAATTAACAGCTTTCATAGTCGGTCTCGTAATCGCTTTGATAGCAGCGATATTTGAACCAGAATCTTAAATTACACTAGCGTATACACGAAGTAATTCAAGTATAATTTAAATTATATTTTTTTAACTCTGGCTATAGAGTTCCCGTATAGTATTCCCGAGTATAGTCTTTTATTCCATTTTTTAATAGATCCTGTCCCTATTAAAAAATGTAATAAAAGACTATTCTCGGGAATTATTAGGGATAGCTTTACTGCTTCTCTGACTCTGGTACAAGTGTCCACACCACATATTACGACATGTCTCTTATGTAGCCAGGATTAACAGCTGCGACCACCAAAAAGGCAATGAACATTGGAGTCCACTGCAGTCTCGGCTCCACGATCACGAACACTGGAGGATGTGAGGAAGAGATTCGACGGAGATGTGCTAGTACAAGATCTGCCGTGGATAAGCTAAAAAGAGTCTGGAGCAACCGCAACATCACCAAAGCCACGAAAGTTCACCTGATGAGAAGCTTAGTCTTCCCCATATTTCTATATGGCGCAGAAACGTGGACGGTTCGCTTGAAAGACCGACGCAAAATCGACGCACTAGAAATGTGGTGCTGACCATGACTGCTACGGTACTTACTTTACTACTACTACTTTTACTCTACTTATTTACTTACGCTAATTTCGAACCAATATCTCAATCTTGGAAGAACTTAAAATTAAGGATAGATTATCGTCGACTGTGCAAATACGAATCCTCAAATACTTCGGACACATTTTTCGGAACCAGAACTCCATAGAACGACTCATTGTCCAGGGGCAAGTGGAGGGCAAGCGGTCCAGAGGTCGATCACCAACGCGTTGGACAGACTGCATAAAGGCTGCCACTCAACATACTATAGTCCAATGTTCCCGTAATGCTGAAGACCACAACAAGTGGAGGCGTATCGCGAGAGCTGAGTTATCCAGAGACGCATCATCGTGAAACCACGACCACTCTGTCAAGAGTGAACGACTGAGGAGAGAGAGAGCAGTCCCGGGGGTAAAACTAAGGCTGCCTTGGCACTCACAACGAATTTAATCGGAAGAAATTTGTAGGAGTAGGAAGCTTTGGCTTCCCCCTTGGCATTGTGAAAGTCTGACAAATAAGGCATTAAAAGCCTTAATAGAGATGGCAAGTGTGGGGTGTAAGAGGTTCATCAACATCTTTTAACCAAAGCCAACTTCACCTACACGCAGTGCACCCTGCTGACTGATAAACGAAGTTTTGTCGAAAAGACAGGTAGGGAGCGTAATTTTATGCTACCCGACTGGGGAATGTACCTCCACCTCACAGAATACCGGAGCGAAATAACAATTCCCATGAGAGTTGTTGCGTTCCTGCGAGTAAGTGAGGTCTGTTGCGAGCGTTAATATGGTTACGGCAACCGCTTTACATCATGCGGGCCGTATGCTTGTCTGCCACCCGACGTGCTATAAAAAAAAAGTTGGTTAAGTTCTTTATTACTTAATTAATTTACGTTTTTTGGAAACCCAATATTTCGTTTTAATTGCTGTTGATTGAAAGCTTTATTAAAAATATCTGATTTCCCACAAAAATAAGCTTTTAAATTTAATTTTTTTTAGCTTGGAAATTGGGGTGCGTAATGCGCCACACCAGCACACCAGTCGGATAGCTTACAATGTACGCTCCCTACCTCTCATTTCGCCAGAGCTTCGTTTGTCAGTCAGCAGTGTGCACCGCGTGCAGTTGAAGTTGGCTTTGGTTCAAAGATGTTGATAAACTACTTACACCCCAAAATGTAATTATGTACTTATAAACATAAAGCACCAAATATTATGAGATAAACATAATTATACGAGTATACCATTAGTAATACATAATTAATCATTATTATGTACCTTTTTACCTATGTATCTACGAGAAGCTCGATGGCGTCGTTGCGCGTATCAATTTAATCGAACACGCAAGTTAAGCAACGACGACCATAGCCTGGCCATGGATGGGGTTATTTATCTCGAGCTCTTCTGTGCTTTGGAGGGCACGTAAACATCCCGGCTGTTGTCATTAGATGACAGTTGTTAACCAAGTCAGTGGCCTCCGCCAAAATTAAGCGGTGTGATAGAGTATGCTCTAAATCCCTTCGATTGAAGGGAGACTCGTATAAAATATAAATAAAATATAAATATTTCTGGACAATTTACACAGCGCCATCTAGTCCCAAATTAAGCGCAAAGCTTGTGTTATGGGTACTAGACAACTGATAAATGTACTTAAATACATTTTTTTTTTGTAAATACCTTTATACCTAGAAACGCCCAGACCAAGACAAACAGACATGTTTGTCTTGGTCTGGGCAGACATGTTTTCATGCAAACAAATGTTTGCCTTGTGCGGGGATCGAACCCGCGACCTCGGAGTCAAAGTGGCCATTGCTAACCATTCGACCACCGAGCTCGTCTCGTATATCAGCAGAAAGACGAATTATGGTCTACGGCGAAGTACCTATTCATAACTATTAGCTATATATTTATAGACTGATGACAAATAACAAACGTATTCGAAGAGCGTTTCAAGCATCATATGCATATAACATCATTCTTCATTGATTGTGCTGTAGGGTTGCGAGTTTACAAATTTACGCAAATAAATATTCATTCAAATATCATTCATTCATTTATTTATTCAATCATCCATCCATTCATTACATAAGCTAATGTAACGTCAGTATTATTTCAGCCATTACTTAGAAGGTAATACAAGTTACTTTCACGATCTGTCAAGACGATAATTTTGTATGAAATATATATGAGAATTCGTTTTATGTTGTCACTTTTTATTACCTTTTTATGTTTTAGTGATTTAATATTCATAACAATTTGTTAAAAGCTATACGAGTGTTTCAGAGATGTTTAAAGATATTTATTTAAACGAAGCATAATTCATTATTTTGTTTACATTCTGTTACCTATTTTAAATAGCCTAGTTGACTATTTTTTTGATGTGGTATGTAAGGACGTCACGACCTGCGAGGGATTACGGTGACTTGTTGAATGCAGGTGGCATCGGACTTGACAGCAATAGGCTAAAATGACGATGAGGATGTTTGAGTGTGTGTGTGTGAATGAGGGAGTAATAACGCCATCCCGATAATTACATGTCAGTAGACCAGGGACCATTCCGCCGAAGCTGAAGCTGATTACTTTTGATTGCGAAAGTCAAACTTCAGTTTACATTGGTGGTAATTGTGTTTAGCTTAGCTAGTTGAAACTCTCGAGCTCTACCGACTAAGCAGGAGGATCGGAATTGGCTTCAGCTTAGGCGGTAGGGCCGAAAGATAAAAAGGTGCTACGTTAGCAGCAGGAATGCCAGCGCGCGAGCAGAACTATTGTATTACTTGTATTACGGTACGCGCTTTATATAAGGCAGATCATGTGCTTGATTGGCAACGGGTGTAGTTTAAAATAAAGTATTAATTGTAGTACTTTCTCAACAGATTTTATGTGGTACTAGTCAAAGTGACTGCTGTATATTTTCCTTCGTCATTATGTACTGAGCTCTATTTTTCAGATCATTTCGTTTAGGTACCTATCTGTTTTTTTCGCCAACCCTACACTCAGGTAATGACAGGAGAAACGATGACGCATGCCAGAAATGCCATTCAGCGAGCATTGCCGACTCATGACAGATAGCGAACGTGAGCGCTTTACCCGCGAACAAGTTATAAGCGTAGCGGCTTTAAATTTTGACAAGTCACTAATGTGTTATCTTCATTGTTCGCAGCCCTAGCTTCGCGTATATTAATTTACAAGTTAGTTATTGTTACACTGCTGGAATGGATCTTCCTAGTACATGAAATGTTTAATATGTGGATGGTATGATGGTAATATTGTTGTAGTTGTGTTTTGTCTAAGGAGCTCGTTGGCATTGTTGCGTGTGTTAATCTAATTGAGCATGCAAGTTAAGCAACATTACTGTAGCTAGTAGTAGCTTTAGTATGGAAATATTTATTTATTTCGAGCGCCCGTCCTACGGAAGGGTCGTTAAGCTCTCAATCCTGGCTATTGTATCCTGGTCTACTTGTTTAGTGGTGATTACTTGTGTAGTGGTCTATAATTACGGGGTGTAAGAGGTTTATCAACATCTTTGAACCAAAGCCAACTTCACCTGCATGCGGTGCACCCTGCTGACTGACAAACGAAGCACTGGCGAAAAGACAGGTAGGGAGCGTAATTGTAAGCTACACGACTGGGTAATGTACCTCCACCTCACAGAATACCGCAGCCAAATAACAGTCCCCTTGAGGGCTGTTGTGTTCCTACGAGTGAGTGCGGTCACCAGAAAGGAAGGAGATGCTGCGATGGCAGCGGGGGTGGCGGCGCGCGAGCGATATTTTATGTAGCGAGCGTTAATATGGATACGGTAACGGCTTCACATCAGGTGGGCCGTATGCTTGTCTGCCACCCGACGTTGTATAAAAAAAAAAACTTGTGTCTTGTGTAGTATAAACATCTCTGCAGACTTCTTATTTGCTATATTTCTGTATCTCATATGCGAAGAGGGGAAGTCAAATTCCAAAACTCGTTTCTTGTTATTACTTGTACATTTGGCATGCGTTCCAAGGAACGAAAATGACAAGCTAATGATGATGTGTTCCAAGGTAGCCGTAGTTGTACCACAGGGACTACAGAGAACTTTACTATTTTTTTGCCTTTTTGAAGGTCGCTTCTGTGGATCTACCGCCTTATTTGAAGCCTTCAAAGCCAAACTTCTGGTTAGATTAGTGATGTTTGTGTTTATGTTAACGGGTAGGAACAAAGGAGCCCTGTCAACCATGGTGAAGATTTTCGTAATTAACTTAAAACTGAGATTTATTTTTGGAATCATAATATTCGATCGATCGGCTTCAGCTGTGGCGACATAGCTCCTGGGTGTTTTTTTTATAATACGTAGGTTGGTAAAGACGCATACGGCTCACCTGTGGAGTAGGTACTTTAGTTATATAAACACTCCCAACATGATGATATCGCTCGCGAGCTGCCACCTTCGCTGCTAATACAGCTACTCATTTCCATCCTGGGAGCCTACGGCCCAAGCTGAAGCCGATTCCCATCGGATTTATTGGTTGTTTAAATCGGATTTCAGTTTAAATTTGTGATAATCTTCAGTTTAACGTGTGTTTACCGGCAGAGTAGAAAAGAATCACTCCATCTCTTCCCGTGGATGTCGTACAAGGCAACTAAGGGAAATACATTATCAAACATCGATAAGGCCTCTCCAACCCGTATGGCCAGAGTGGGGAGTGTAGGCCAAATCCTCCTTCTGTCTGGGACGGACGAGAGAGGGTCGTGCTCCTGTAGTAGAGACTAAAATGATCTGAGGATGATGATTTTCAGTTTAAACGGTAGAGCACCTCCTTCCCTACCGGCTTAGTTTATTAGTTTTAGCACTAATTTAAGGTGAAGTTAGATATTTGCAATCAAAAAATCCGATCGTAATTAGCTTCACTTACTCATGTCCAAGAACATAACATGTCTCAAGAGAATTATTTTATTAGCTAGCGAAAATTAACAGCGGAGCGCCATAGCCAGTAATATTCCCAGTATTGCAAGCTCTAAGGTAACCGAGACATGTATGTGGATCACCACAATCTTAAAGCCAAAGCTAACCTCACCTGCACGTGATGCACCCTGCTGACTAACGACAGAGGCTTTGGCAAAAGAGAGGTAGAGTACGGTGTACTTATACGCTGTCCGACTGAGAAAGTACCTCCACCTCACGTAATATCACAGCCAAAAAACAATTCCTTTGAAGGTTGTTGTGTTACTGCGAGTGAGTGAGGTCACCAGAAAGGAAGGACCTGCTGCGTTGACAGCGAGGGTGACGGTGCGCGAGCAATATTTCATATTGCTGTCGTTAATGTAGCTACAGTAACCGCTTCACATCGAACAGTCCGTATGCTTGTTTGCCATCCGACGTAGAATAAACTACCACCAGAAACGAAGAACTTGCTGTGTTGGCAGCGGGGGTGGTAGAGCATGAGCAATATGGAGCTCACGTCAATATGGCTACAGTAATAGCTTTACACCAGGCTGGCCGTATGCTTGGTACCCAATGTGGAAAAAAAATATAAAATTTTTCCCTCATCACTTGTTCCATACCCCAGCTAGCATTATAAAGTAAAAGCAGAGCGATGAATGTGCATGCCTATAGCTGGATGTAATTATACGAGCCATTAAAGAACTTTTTTTTTCAGCTGTTCAATAATACATTATGAATGTCTCACTCTAACAATCGATAAAAACCCATATAATCATTTGGTATAAATATACTAATAAAATGAGTCTGCATCGATCCAGAATCATCCCACTGTTGGGATACGGGTCTTCCCTCAATCGAAGGGGCTTAGAGCAAACTCCACCACGCTGTTCAACTGCGGGTTGGCGGAGGCCAGTGTTTTCAAGCAGCCCAAGGGCCACTGAAATATTGCCTCCCCAACCCGTCTGGCCAGCGTGGGGAGTGCAGGCCACATCCTCCTTCTGTCTGGGACGAAAGAGAGAGGGTCGTGCTCCTGTAGTGGAGACTAAAATGACCTGATGATGAAGGGCCACTGACTTAGCTTGACGTCTGGCATCTTATGACAATTGGCGGGACTGATGGCTTAATGTGTCCTCCGAACCGCGAATAATATGAGTGTTTAATCAAATTCATCATGTATTATCAGTAGATATAGTATGTATATTGTGTACCTAAAGGATTCTAATAATCAAGAAATTTCTGGACGTATTTTTTTTTTATTTATATACTTTGTCAGGTGGCAGACAAGCATACGGCCCGCCTGATTTGAAGCGGTTACCGTAGCCATATTAATGGTCGCAACATAAAATATCGCTCACGTGCCGCCCCCCCCGCTGCCATCGCAGCATCTCCTTCCTTTCTGGTGACCTCACTCACTCGCAGGAACACAACAGCCCTCAAGGGAACCGTTATTTGGGTGCGGTATTCTGTGAGGTGGAGGTACATTCCCCAGTCGGGTAGCTTACAATTACGCTTCCGACCTCTCTTTTCGCCAGAGCTTCGTATGTCAGTCAGCAGGGTGTACCGCGTGCAGGTGAAGTTGGCTTTGGTTCAAAGATGTTGATGAACCACTTACACCCCAAAAGTAATTCCTTGATCTTTCAAATCATTTCATTCGGTCGATTAGTATTATTATTATTTTAAAGTTTCACTTCACTATACCATTTTTATTCTAATTAGTACTACGATATTTGGTATAGTGATGTAGTGATATGCGGCCCGCTCACGCTTCGCTGTGGTTCAATCTTCCCGTTCTCATCTCATTTCAGTGAATTCCCAGGACAAGGTTTGTATCCTTGTCCTTATAATAAGGAACGCAAAAGAAAAAAATAACTATCCTGTTTCACGCAGCCGTTCGAAAGTTATGCGTGTACATACATTTCTGAGATTCATTTATATAATGCATTTTTAAATAACGCATTTCTATAACGGCTATCATCCATTTATACAATATATCGATAACGGCTATTAGATAAAACATTATCGTTACAATGTCTCACCAAAATGTTCATGTAAAGGACTCTAGAATCGATATAAAGAGAGTCGTTAGATGTGATTGCGGTTCTTTAGGGTTTTTCTTCGGATACTTAAGTGATTTTCTGCTTGATTTACTTAATGCTACCATTATTACGATGACTAAGTTATTATCTTTAAAATATTTTAAGCATTATTTCTAAATCTCTATGTATACAAATGCACTGACTATCTGTCAAGGCACAGATCAAACCTCTGCATTGGTCGGGGTGAAATTTAGCAGGTAGATAAATTTATATCTATCTAAAATTATATCTATCTATCTATAAATAAATAAATATATCTGGACAAATTACACACGGCCATCTAGTCCCTAACTAAGCAAAGCTTGTACTATGGGTCACTAGATAAGTGATATTACACTGAAATATATTTTTTTGTAAATACATAGAAAACACCCAGACTACAACAAACAGATATCTTTATGCACAAAATTTTTTGTCTTGTGCCTTCGAACCCGCAACAAATTGGCCATTGCTAACCATTCGGCCACCGAACTCGTTAAATTATGACGAAGACTTCGACTAAAAGTATTCATGGGATATGCTTGTACGAAGTCGCGAGCGCAAGATAAATATAGTGATAATGCTGGCGATTTTTGGGCGTAAACATTCACCTGCAATATGTCGTATTTATTTATTTTTTTATTTATTTATTTACTTCATTTCATGTCAGTTCACAGAGTACTACTGACTCCAACACACTGGCAAGTCATACAAAAATACAATTTATAATTAAAAATGTCACATTATACAGTCAACATATGCAGATTTTTAAAATATTAACATTATCAGACAATATGAAGTCACTATGAGGTAATACAAAAACATTAAAACAACTATAATTCAAAATTGTCAAAAACAATTCAAATTGTCAAAAATGTCAAAATCTATAAAAATAAATTAATAATATTACAAAGTCAAAATCAGTAAGAATATAATAACAACATTACAATGTCAAAATCTATAAAATAAAATAATAATATTACAATGTCTAAATTTTAAATAAATAGAACTAAATAATATCACAAACTAATATGATTTCTACTGAGGAATTCAGCTGCTCCGGTAAAAAGTTTCTCGATACTATCGGCAAATAGATCTAGTTCTAGTATCTAGTATTGTCACATTGCTTGCCCGTCGTTTTGTAAGTTTGGACTTACATCCAAACTTCAATCAAACGTATTGTAGGGCAATACTTACGCATTGACCTACAATACGCTTGCCTGTCGTATTGTCATATTGCTTGCCCGTCAGTTTGGGATTACGTCCAAACTTCAATCAAACGTATTGTAGGTCAATACTACGCCTACATACAATACGTTTGCATGTCGTATTGTCTTATTGCTTGCCTGTCGTTTTGTAAGTTTGGCACACTTGGTTACCATGAACCAACGGCCAAACTAGCCATCATATCCATTTTGCTACTACACATAGTGATAAGCCTAAAATTTACAAACAAGTCTCAGAAGTTCTGCATTCTTAACTCGATAACGATTTGAGAATAACCTTCAAATTTTTGTTTCAGGTAAATATAACACCAACAACTCATGTTCAGGTAGGTTCCACTTCTTGGACGCCATGTTTTCCCTGGAGACTACAGAATGGGATTTTTAAGAACGGTGTAAAGGAGTAAAAAGTGGTTTTTACAGGTTCGGCAATGCCTGACTGATACCTCCGGTACCGCAAGCGTCCGTAGACTGCAATGAATGATGAATATCAGACGGGTCGTATACTTGTTTGCCACCCTAGTGGTATGATAGAAAAGGTTCAATGCTTTATATATAAAATCATATTCAGCCTGGTAGAGGCCAGCATTTCGGTCTGCACTTGCTTCGACCAGGCACCCGGATAAGTCTTTGAAGATTCGATAGGCGCCCGGTCCTCATGAACCAAGCGTTTTGACTCCAAAAGGCCCAAATAAGTATGGCTATCGAGTAAGACCGCTATCGAGTTTACTATATTGGAAGATCTCTGCAGACTCTGCCGCCGCATCGCACCAGCCTTGTTTTTAGTTTTAGGAAAATCCGATGGCGCAAGGATGTCAACGTAAATAGCGTTCCATACTATTAGTATATGGCTTGACGACATTTTTTTTTTCGATTTATTATATATAGATGTCACTATAATATAACTATATGTACAAAAAATACTCTATAGCACAACAACTTTTCAAGAGAAGATATAAGAGGCGAGATATAATATGATAAGAGTAACTTGAAAATCACAATTTTAGATTTTTCCGAAAATGCTCCATACAAAAGGCTAGTTATGACGTCACACCTAGGTATTTTATAAGCATTAACACCTTGGCTTATGTTATAAAGAATACTTTATGTATGTATATGTGTGAATAGATGTATGTACTGAGGCATAATATGCCTATGTGCATGCGTCTATATGTATATGTATGTAGATGTTCGTGTAATGTAAATGTGTGTATAAAAACTAAAGTGGTTAAATAGGTGATAAGGTACGATGGGACTGACATGTCTTTTAAAAAGAAAAAAACACCTTGGCTGCAACAAGTAAAATCAAAACCAGGCATTGGCGGAAATATCGTTCAGGGCGCATTTCGACCTGCCGCCGCACCAGTTTCATCTGGTGCGGCGGCAGGTCGAAATGCGCCCCGAACGATATTTCCACCAATGCCTGGCAGAAACTGGTGCGGCGGCAGGTCGAAATGCGCCCTGAACGATATTTCCACCAATGCCTGGCAGGTCTTTCTCAACCCACCAGCACTCGGGTATATTAAAATGCTATAACTTTGCGAAAATATAATGTATACAATTTTTATTTGTTCTGTTAGAATAACCTTGAATCCAAATTCCTTAGGTCCGATTCGCCCCGGGATCTACCCAACAGGACATGAAAAATAAACCAGAGTAAACGGCAGGCTGATATCGACCTCAACCGCCCTAGAAAGTAATTTCAGTAGTGATGAGACATACAAAAATAAGGGGATATCGAAAATAAAACTGAAGGTTTTGGTTGCATTTCTGAAATATTTTTTTTATATTTATAACTTATTTTTGCTTGGCTACATTAAAGGTTCTTCTCAATGTCTCGTAGGATACTACGAGACATTGAGAAGAACCTTTAATTTTTTTCTTTGAAATTGCAGGGAGATGTCCCTGCAATTTCAAAGAAAAGGTTGTTGGTCCTCTTCATATAAAGAAATAACCCAAAACTGTTACTATCTCCACAATCTGCAATGCATAGTATTTATATTTAAAATATATCCATTATATTTTATTGTATATTATGTATTTATATTATAAATGGGGGTGTAAGTGGTTCATCAAAATCTTTGACCCAAAGCCAACATCACCTACACGCGGTGCACCCTGTTGACTGAAAAATGAAGCTCTGGCGAAAAGAGAGGTAGGGAGCGTAATTGTAAGCTATCCGACTGTGGAATGTACCTCCACCTCACAGAATACCGCAGCCAAATAACAATTCCCTTGAGGGTTGTTGTGTTACTGCGTGTGAGTGACGTCGCCAGGAAGGAGGAAGATGCTGCGTTGGCAGCGGGGGTGGCGGCGCGCGAGCAATATTTATGTTGCGAGCGTTAATATAGCTACGGTAACCGCTTCATATCGGGCGAGCTGTATGCTTGTCTGCCACCCGACGTAGTATATAAAAAAAAATCATTGCCAAATCTTCGAGTAAAAAAGATCTAAGAGCCTGAGATTCCAGCTTATTTATGGATCAAATTGCGTGTAAATATTGCAGATAAATTTATTCCCCCTTATGTTATATCTCATTCAATTTTCACTTCTATGCCGATAGGAGTAAAAGCTAAGATGAATGGAAGTATTAGTTCTTGGCTCCTTGGCGATTCACGCTGTGTAATATTTATTGCACTACTCCTAAATGTCGCAGCCTGATGATATATGGGCACGATAGTGACCTAGAAACTGAATATGCGCATGTGAAATTTAGTTAAGATTTGGACGTATTCGATGTTTCACAGAGAAGCTCGATGGCGTCGTTGCGCGTGACAGTCTAATCGATCACGCAGGTTAAGCTACGTCGACCATAGCCTATCTATGGATGGGTCTATTTATCGCAAGCTCTTCCATGCTTTGAAGGGCAAGGTAAACTGTTTGTCGCGATTCCGATACCGATCGCTAATTAGTAATTTAATGACAACAGCCGGGACTGATGGCTTAACGTGCCCTCCGAAGTACTCCTCCATGCTTCGGAGGGCACGTTAAGCCATCAGTCCCGGCTGTTGTGATTAAATGACAGTCGTTAAGCCCAGTCAGTGGCCTTCGGGTCAAAACACTGGGACCCTACCGTCGAAGCTTAAGCCGATTACCATTGGATTTTTTGAAACTACTGTTTAGATCAGGGTTTCCCAACCTTTTTTACATCAAGGCTCCCCGGATCACAAATAATATTTTCATACCCCCCCCCCCCCCAATATTTTTTTCAGTAAGTAAGTAGCTACAATAAACATCGCATTATTTTAACAACATTTATTTTTATGTAATTTGTACAAAAAGAACCACAAAATGAACTTTGACTAAATTAAAACGTTTTTATCAACCAATCTATAAGAGTACTAGGGAGTATAGTGACAATACTAGTGAGATACTTGAGCTTGCATTCTCCCTACAGTGTTTACTTCATTAACACATTGAAATATTTTTTTTATTGAAAACACAAACGTCTCAAGCCCCCCTTGACATCCCTCTACGCCCCACTAGGGGGGCGCGCCCCCCTGGTTGGGAAACCCTGGTTTAGATTGTTAGTAATTATGTTTAACTCAGCTGGAAGAAACCCTAGAGCTCTACTGACTAAGCTGGAAATGTTTGTCAATAACTTTAATGTAAGACTAATTTTTTGAATCAAAAAATCCGATGGTAAGCGGCTTAAGCTTCGGCGGTAGCCTGGTCTACGCCAACCCGCAGTTGAACAGCGTGGTGGAGTGGCTTTAAACTCCTTCGATTGAATGGAGACGCGTATCCCATAAACAAGGGTCGATAGGGGTGTAAGCCGTTCCTCAACATCTTTGAACCAAAGCCAACTTCACCTGCACGCGGTGCACCCTGCTGACTGACAAACGAAGCTCTGGCGAAAAGAGAGGTAGGGAGCGTAACTGTAAGCTACCCGACTGGGGAATGTACCTCCACCTCACAGAATACCGCAGACAAATAACGGTTCCCTTGAGGGCTGTTGTGTTCCTGCGAGTGAGTGAGGTCACCAGAAAGGAAGGAGATGCTGTGATGGCAGCGGGGGTGGCGGCGCGCGAGCAATATTTAATGTTGCGAGCGTTAATATGGCTACGGTAACCGCTTCGCATCAGGCGGGTCGTATGCTTGTCTGCCAACCGACGTAGTATAAAAAAAAAAAATTTTGATATTTCAAAGACAAGATATAGGAGAGACAAAATAGCTATTGAACAATCACATACTATTATCGTCATAGTCATCATAGTCACTTTGCTTGAAATTACCATTTAAATCATCACTACATAGTATAAAACAAAGTCGCTTTCTCTGTCCCTATGTCCCTATGTATGCTTAAATCTTTGAAACTACGCAACGGATTATGATGCGGTTTTTTTTAATAGATAGAGCGATTCAACTGGAAAGTTTATATGTATAATATATGCATAACATAGTAGAAAAACACTGATAATTTAGAGGTTTCTAATGTGATGTCGTAAATAAACACATTTTTTTTGCTCTTTCATTGCAAACGCTGGCTGAACCCAACGAGATAGATCAAAATAATGTAGTACAGTATTGTTCACCTTAAAATGGTCTACAAAAAAGTTCGCGATGGTATATGTCTATCTCTTAGTGGTAACACACAATAACCGTTATTTTATCCTTTGCTTTTTACAAGAAATAATGCCTTATTTACGAAGCGATTTTAAGCAATACAGAATTAATCCTTATCCAATTAAGTACCTTAAATACATTGCGCATTTAATATAGATCAATATGGCCCTTCACAGCATGTAATTTAAATGAATAGTTTAGAAGATTTTACACATTTAAAATGCAGGGACATAACGGCTGTGGCGGTACCGGCCGCGGAGCCGGCGGCGTGTGCCTATAACTGGGGAAGGACTGGATAGGACAAAGCGCAAAGACCTTCTGTAGTACATTTAGTATCAGCATTGCACCCGTGCGAAGCCGGGGCGGGTCGCTAGTATTATATATAACGTAATATACATGCTAATTGATATACATGGTATAATTATTGTCATTGAGTTTAATTATTCCACCAAATTTGTGAGCTTATCGTTACTAATTTATCTTATTAACCTATTACAGATATCGTGAATGTTCATCTTATAATTAACTTACACTGAATACTCTCTTAGACCTTCTAAGGGTGGTTTCATATTGAAAGCTTGTGCGGTTGCGTCACGGAGCACGAGTAGTTCCTTGCATCGTTTCATGGCGGCTTTGGCCAGCGCTGACGGCAACCCTCACGCGATTATAATAATAATAGATAAATATAAATATTTCTGGTCAATTTACACAGCGCCATCTAGTCCCAAATTAAGCGCAAAGCTTGTATTACGGGTACTAGACAACTGATAAATGTACTTAAATACATTTTCTTTTGCAAATACGTACATTTCATCCATATATAGCACCCAGGCCAAGAGAACACATTACATTATAATTATTTTGAAAAATGGAAAAATTCACCATTTTTCCATTTTTCAAAATATTTATAGGTAATATTCTGGCAAGTTGGCCAAGACAACTATTTAAATAATAATAAGAAATAGACATGTTCATGCACACAAATATTTGTCTTGTGCGGGGATCGAACTCGCGACCTCGGAGTCAAAGTGGCCATTGCTAGCCATTCGACCAGCGGGCTCGTCAAATCGATCAGCGATTTCTTCTATCTCAGCTATATGAATGTGCTGGAATACTTGTTCGCAAGTTCTTATTGTCATCGTTGCTTTTCCATAAACATAACAAATGGAGAAGTTTTATTTATAAGTTATGTTTTTTTTAATACGAGGCCGTCAATGTCTTTAAATGTGGGTCAATATGCATACACTGAAAATCATAATATGTCAGAAAAATTCAATATAATAAAGTCAGAAAAATATAATCAAAAATGCGGAAATTATTGTTATAATAACAGTTACACGCAAAAGTAAACCATTTGAAGTAATCAAAGAGTAAGCTTATCAGCTCATCTGTACAAGTTCCAGTATAGTGCTATAATATTTGAAGAATTATCCTCTAACTCCTAACTGTTAAGGAGTTATACCTTCCATCATCAAATCAGAAATATGATATGACAGTCCGGCCATGCCATGAAAAAATAGAAATCAAAAGAAAAGCATTGGTCGAGGGCCACCTCCAAATTTAATCGGCACTTACAATGCTTTTCTTTTCATTTCTATATTTTTCCCTAGGATTCCATCATCAAATCCTATCTAGGTGACAATGGAACTAACTCAGATGTAAACTCTTTGAAATAAAAAAAATTGGCAATCGGTTCTCAATTGGCGAAGAAATCGTTGAACATAGGTACATAAAAAAAGATACATACAATCAAAGTCAAAGAACATAGAAAACTCGGTAAAAAAAAGTACGAGCAGGCAAACCAAGTGCGGTTATACACTTTCGGGCAGGTCGTCAGCGCCCTTATATACTCTCACGCTGCCCATCAGCGTGACTATATAACCAGCCCAAGAGTTATCGAATCATACTAAACAGTTAATTCACATAGTTAATTCACACACACACAAAAAGGCCTACATTGCTGTGAAGGTACTCTCTTTCATCTACGAACTGGAATAAAAATAAGACGAGCTGCCAAAAAAATCTGCTAACTTTTTTGATACCTGATAAACATACAAAAAGAAGTTCACACCGACTTCGCTAGCTAAAAACTGCTTATTATCTGTGTACGTGACATTTTCAGGCAAACGGTATTAAGTACCTACTTAGTTTTTTTGGAGACACCTTGAAGGATATTAGATCCGACTTTTTTTGTACTAGACATTTGGGGATAGCACATCTATCTTTTTTATGTCTCCATGCTCAGAAATATATTTCTTCACAAGATATTCCTAAACGAAATTCCCGTTTGCCTCATCAGTGTCAGATCTAAATAACGTCACATATATATCTTGTTGGAAACATCTAACGGGCTCTATTGCCGAACAGAAAAGGCTTTTTCGTGATTACTGACAATTTAGTCGGCTCGAATTAGGTAATACTAATGGATATACCTAATAGTACCCACACTTAATTGATCAGAGGAAGCCATTAGGCAAGATTCTACCTATTTTTATACGTTTCAGTCATGGACTGTGGTTAAATTGGTTCTCTAAAATTTCTGCACTGAGGTCGTTAGAGATGGATTGTTTTTTTTATAAATTTAGAACTATGGAAAGGCAAAAGAAGGTTAATAAAATATTCTGGGATAACTCAACCAGTGTCATCTAGTTCCAATGTTAATAAAGCTCTTATTTTGCGCGAGGCTGTCGCGTTGAGGAAAGGAAAAGAGGTTGTATTGTGATACATGAAAATTAATTTGCATGTCTCAAAAAAGACAAAATGTACACGGGAAAATAATATACGAGTATATATATATATTTTTTTATATACTACGTCGGGTGGCAGACAAGCCGCCAGCAAAACGGTAACCGCCAGCGAAGCGGTTACCATATTAACGCTCGCAACATAAAATATCGCTCGCGCACCGCCACCCCCGCTGCCAACGCAACATCTCCTTCCTTTCTGGTGACCTCACTCACACGCGGGAACACAACAACCCTCAATGGAATTGTTATTTGGCTGCGGTATTCTGTGAGGTGGAGGTACATTCCCCAGTCGGGTAGCTTACAATTACGCTCCCAACCTCACTTTTCGCCAGAGCTTCGTTTGTCAGTCAGCAGGGTGCACCGAGTGCCGGTGAAGATGACTTTGGTTCAAAGATCTTGATGAACCACTTACACCCGAAAACTGAAAAAATATATCAACTTATGTACCTACATTTTGCGCAAATAAAACGATTGATTGTTTGATTGTCTATATGCTCGTGCGCTGGTACCCACGCTGCTAAAGCAGTATCTCTTTACATCTGGTAACATCATGCACTCACAAGAATGCGGAATAAGGTACTTCCAAAGTCGGGCACCCCTATTAGAATCCTTATTTTAACTTGTGCGATGACCTGCGGCCCTACCGGCTAAACTGAAGCCGATTACCATCAGATTTTTTGATTGCGAAAATCAGATTTCAGCTTAGATTTATAGTACCTGTGTTTAGCTTTGCTGGTAGAAACCCTGGACCTCTACCGACTAAGCTGAAGGTGTTTAGCAATAACATAAACGTAAGACTTATTTTTCAAATCAAGATATTTGGTGGTAATCGGTTTCAGCTTCGGCGGTAGTCCTGATACCAATTCTATCCACTTATAAGTCTGTTTTCTGCAATAATTATAATAAATGACGAAATTGTTATCTGTACAACAAAATGCCAGTCTCTCGTCTAACGCAGGATAACTGTATTTTTAATGTAATTACTCGCAAATCCGCCCCAACTCATGATTAATGACCGAGTTGCTTAGTTCGCGTTAAAAGACTAGCGAAGAGGAAAATTCGCCAAGGCCATGACTTTGGATAGCCGAATACCTTTATATTTAACTAGCTAGCCTATCCCGACTTCTCACGAGTGGCTGTATCATCTACGTATAACAACGATAACACTCCAGATTAAACAATAGGCTATTTGACCAACTTTTTTTCGATTTGATACTATCGTACAACTCGCCATAAATTAAAATTACATTCTATCATCTTAATAATTGGCGATCTACCACAGTACAATTCCTAAGACATTTTATACCACGAACGGTGAAATTGTGGAATCAACTTTCTTCAGCAGTGTTTCCGAACATTTGTGACATGGTAGCCTTCAAGTATAGAGTCTTTATTTCCCTTAAAAGCCTGGCAACGGATCGGCGATCCCTTGATGTTGCTGATCTCTCCATTGCGGTGGTGATTGCTTTCCTCAGGCTGACCTATATGCTCGTTTATTCCCCTCTCATGTAAACAATTATATTTTCTAGACTTCCACAGTATGTAAATTATAATAACTATACTTTTATTATAATGTGGAAGATTTTGTCACGTGATTGACTCATAAACACTGAACTGAAGCTATCGAAGATAGAAAATAAATAATATAAAACTAGAAAATAGAGAAATCAAAATAAAATGAGAATTTTGAGAAATTCACTGCTATGAGTGTTGAACGGGGAAAGAGAGAGGGAATGGAAATGGAAATGGAAAAGAAAAGAGAACAGCAAGGAGACACAAAATACGAAATTTAACCAGCATGCAGGAATGAAGATGTCCATGAAAAAAGACAGTTAAAAGTGAGAATTGGGACAGTTCCACTACACATTCCCATCATAATATCTCCTGTGTAGCCAGTAATAACGGCGATCTCCAAAAAGGCAATGAACTATGAAGTTCACTGCAGTTCGGAGAATAAAACTAGGGCTTTTTTGGAACTCAGAACTAAATTTAATCCCAAGAAATTAGTTGAATGTGGGAAGGGAATTACTTCCCATTTTGGCAGCGTGAGAGTCAGCATTATGTCAAATAAATGAGACATTACAAGCCTAAATAGATCGTTAGTTGACTGTCGTGTAAAAGTGAAGGGAAATAGCACAGAAGTTTAAGGTTAAAGCAGGAGCAGGATATAAGACAAAAAAAAAAAAAAACAATGAGTACAAATATTACGAATTTTATCCAAAAATTGAATGCTTAGGTTCAAACAAATAAGAACTTGGGCCTTTTATATCGACATTTACGTCAACAGAAATCGTTGATATTTGAAGGGCCGAAATTATTTCTTATGATACTATGAAGGGATAACTTAAATAATAGTTTGTAGGAAAGGGAACTGAAAAAGAAAACAAAGTTGTCAACAGCTATACGAAATATCATTGTTTCGCTGTCCGTTCTGTTTCCTGTCAGTTTCATTACAATGTTTGATATGACACTTGCATGACAATGCGATATGTTTTGTTTGACGCTCGGAAACGGCTACTGTTTCCTCTAAGGGTCTTTGGTTCATAGGTTTGGTTCTAACGTTTCTGGTAGCCTTTGTTGTTATTTTAACGTTATTTATTACCACACCTCGGCTACTCCATACAAAATGTCGGGTCGTTGACTACTATATAAACAATGACGTCTGTGCAGAGCATGGAAATGCGTGTGTGCGTGCGGCACCATACAAACTGTTCCAGATTTGTCTCAGAAGGAAGGTGAGGTTGACACGTGATTATACGTGGCCATACTGTAGTACTATTATTTATACTGTGATAATACGTAACTCAGTAGCTGAAGGTTTCTTTTTCCGGGTTGTACTCTGCCGCAACGCTCCCTGTTTATATCGCGGTTCGACCTATTGTAGTTTAATGTACGACAGACTAGTACCATGTACCAGTTACAGTGGAGTATGTACGTGCAGTAATTTTGAAGAAAATGAGCTATTTCTAGGGCGCCGCCGCTGGAGAGTATACTCTGCAGCCACAAGCCACACCGTACTCCGCAGGGTATATTACTCCGAGGGTCTGGGATCTTGTTTTTAGACAGTCGGACCTTTTTAAGATCTTTAGAAGTCTGGAAAATACTGACCTTAGTCAATACACCTCACCACAATCTGTAGAGCTTTGGCTTTTTTTACCAGCAAGCAAACCTGATTCTGTTGATTCAGAGATTATCAAGGTTTTTTAAATCAAATTCTACACAATTATTTTATTCTCAAATTCCAAGTAACATGAAGTTCAAGTACTTACGATACAAACAACTTATGTGACAATGTAAAATGAACCTAGTCACTCGCACGAATGCGTTCAAAATCGTAAATCAAGCATGGTTCGATCTGTGCGGCAAAATTATGATGGAAGGAGGAATCACCCATCATTGGCTGCCGGAACTTACAACTTGGCCCATTTTCTGCTAGGTATGAAATACACTCGGTGAAAATTTGTATCTGCTAACAAATATAACGGTTCCTACGTATAAAGCGACATGTCCTTTCAGACATTACTGCTTATACTACGATATAGTAATTAAAGAATATTATTATTGGACAAATGAGTTAATTTCTTACTTTTTAATTATATACAATCAATAAAATAAAAAAGAAAATGTTTTTTAGAGACAATCTATAGCAATTTATGCAATAAAAAAAATTGCAATTTTTGACATGTCGCTCTATACGTAGGGACCGTCGATTATATTTATTTTATATGTTTTTATATAACTTGCTATTGTCCTACATTAGACACTATATAAATACATGAATGTGAAAGTTTATAAAAAAGCATATCTGCTAAGTACTCTTTCACAGAAAAATGTCTGAATAGATTTGCATCTCGTAGATTCCTCCGTGAAGCGGTTAGAACCATGACGCTCGCAATGCAAGGAGTAGGTACTACTCACGCGCTAGCATCTCCGCTACCAACGCAACATCTGCTCATGGTGACTTAAACCAATCGCTGGAACATAACCATCCTTACTTATTATTATATTATAACTTATAAAATAATATATTTTTAAACTTCTAATATAATTTTATAAAATAAATATTAGTTACTAATTTTCGCCCTCGACTTCTCCTAAGCGCTTATTTCGTTATCTCGAGGAAATTTTAAAAAATCTTTCCTTAGCGGATGCTTATGTCATAATTATATAACACTATTATTCTCACATAGATCTTGAAGTATTTTTACGTCACTAACTCAAACAAAATATTAATTATAACACAGGGGAATAATTACGCACAAAAGCCAAAAAAAAAATACGTTTATGGCAATGCATGTAACTTTCTCTGTGTTAAGTTTTAAATATTGGATAAGTCGTCGTGTTCGTCAACCCTTATTCATCACACTATTGAGATACGGGCCTTCCCTCAATAGAAGAGGTTTAAAGCATATGCTGCTCAACTGCGGGTTGGGACAGAACAGTGTTTTCAAACCGCATAGAGGCGATTAAGATGTCTAAAGACTTGGTTTAACAACAACAGCCGGGACTGACGACTTAACGTGCCCTCCGAACGGAGGAGCTCAAGATAATTAAAACCCATTTTTGGACACGCTACGGCCGACGTTCCCCAAATTATGTGTTCGATTAGACTGCTGACGTCATCGAGCACGCATGAGATAAGTGACATATAAAAAACTTCACCATCTTTGTGAGATTAATAGTATTCTATAAGTTTCGTTTTTACTGTTGTTTGCGAACATAATATGTTTTTATTTTTGCAGTGGCAATGCTATTTAACTATATATTTCAATTCTTACTAACAGTGTTAGTTCTAAGATTATTAACATTAATAATAGTGTTAGTAGGAATTAAAATATAGGAGTGAAATAGTAAATGTGGTAATTTACGAAAATTCAAGAAATTTGTATATTGGTGTTTTTTTTTTAATCTGTCTTATTAGACAGAATAGATGTATTCATTTGACTTACGCTACACTACACGCTGACGCAGGTGCATGCTGAGGTTAGTATACAAATAAAATGACTCCACGCGTTCAGTATATCTCCGACTTAACAAAGTCCTTAGTAAAGGGTCTAAACACTTACATCAGATAAGGGTCTCCGCCTCACTAACGATCTCGGGCACTTGAGATTTGAGATCTCGTTTTAGTCTCTATCTACTCGTAAATATCTATTGCTCTTAGTATCAAGTATATTATTATATAGTAGCAGGTCCCGTGACTTTGCCCGTATTGATTCAGCTCTTTCCTACTAATCAAATAATAAAAAAATACTACAAAAATTTTCCCTTAGTCGCCTTGTACGACATCCACGGAAGAAACGGAGTGATTCTATTCTAGTCTGCCGGAAACCACACGGCCAATATATTTTTTTTTACAATTTTTGTCTGTCTGTCTATCTGTTTGTTCCGACTTATCTTTGAAACGGCTGGACCGATTTTGACGAGGCTTCTACTGGCAGATAGCTGATGTAACAAAATTAATTTTAGAAATTTTATTTATTTTTATTAATATAAATAAATAAACTATTTCCGTGCGGACGAAGTTGCGGGCACAGCTAGTATATAAAATAGCGACCCGCCCGCGCTTCGCAGTGGCTCAATCAATTCTCATTGCCTTGGGGAGTTCCTTCTCCAGACAATTTTAAACATAACAAAAAAAATCTAAATGACTCACGAATTTTGTTTTATACCACTAAAAGCATACGTTCTGCCTGATGGAAAGCAGTTACCGTAGGTTGTGGACACCAGGGGACATGCGCGTTCCGGATAAATATTTTTTTTGTTTCAAATTTATTTTTTTGTTTTATAGTACGTCGGGTGGCAAACAAACATACCACCCACCCACTGAGTTTCACAGAGCACGAAATCGAATCAACTTTGACGAGCTCGGTGGTCGAATGGTTAGCAATGGCCACTTTGACTCCGAGGTCGCGGGTTCGATCCCCGCACAAGACAAACATTTGTGTGCATGAACATGTCTGTTTGTCTTGGTCTGGGCGTTTTCTATGTATTATATGTATGTATTTACAAAAAAAAATGTTATCTAGTATCCATAGTACAAGCTTTGCTTAGTGGCCGTGTGTAATTTGTCCAGGAATATTTATTTATTTAACTTGATTTTCTTGATTTTGTAAGCTGCCCGACTGGGGAAGTACCTCCACCTCACAGAATACTGCAGCCAAATAACAATTCCCTTGGGCATTGTTGAGTTCTAGCGAATAAGTGAGGTCACCAGGAAGAAAGGAGTTGCTGCGATGTCAGCGGGGGTAGCGGTGATATTTCATCTTGCGAGCGTTATATAAGCGCGAATACGGCTAAAGTAACCGCTTCACATCAGGCGGGCCATATGCTTGTCTGCCACCCGACATTCTATAAAAAAAGAGATAGTGCTACGTAACAGGATTCCGATAATTTCTTACTAATAAACTCACATCTTTCGTGTATATGTACACATCAAAATTTCTACACGAACAAAGTCGCGGGCAACATCAAGTAGGTCATAAAATCAGTACGTAAGTATAGACATTGGTGGATTTATCTATATTAAGAAACTCAAATATGTCGTGCGTAATCGTGGCGTGCGTACACTCTGAGGCATGTCACCCGGGCACAGTGGCGTGTCCTCCACAGCCTGGCACGGTCTCGTCTCCCATTTACGACTGGCCGTAAATCATCCATGGCGGCGTTCCTTTACGGTTTACTGTCGAAAAAACCCAGTTAGTTCATGTATTGGGCGCTTTATCGGAGCGCCTGAAATGAAATTATCTATTCTGTCATTGGCCCCTTGTTGGCACTTAGTCTTACACATTTTTATTAATAATATCCTTATTTTTTGTCATTATTTTTATCCATTAGCGTTTCGGTAATGACCATTGGCGAAGAAGAAATGCTTGAAAGATAAGAAAATAAAATAAAAAAAGATATATTTATATATATTATTTTTTATTTTATTTTATTCAGAAAACAAACAGTATTTTATAACAAAAATAAATAACAATATGCTCAAAAACAGGCCATTATATGTTTCCGCATATATACATCAACATTAACCGCTTACAAGCATTTCAACATCACGAATCAGTTATTACTCATTAAAGAACAATTAAATTTGGGTAAATGCAATCACACGTAGACCGCCCATAAGTATGTATTTACAAAAAAAAGTTTAATTGAAAAAGTTTAAAAAAAAAGTTAAAATTTATCAGTTGTCTAGTACCCATAACACAAGCTTTGCGCTTAATTTTGGACTAGATAGCGCTGTGTAAATTGTCCAGAAATATTTATTTATTTATATATATTTTTTAAATAATCAGATAATACAACAATTACAACTTAGTTTGTATATATATTACAATATTATGTATGTCAAATAGATAATGTCAAATAATTACATGTCATATATACGAGTATATATAAAAATGAGATTCTATTTCATGGCATCGCGCTTGAACGGTTGGACCGATTTCACTGATTCTTTTTTTTTTTTTCGTTGTGTTTGTTATTTCCAGGAGAAGGTTCTTAACAATGAAAAATATAAGTATTGTATATATGTACAAACAGCGTACTGGACATTCACAGCAATACACATTATGTGTGTAATATGTATTTGTAAACACAAATGTTGGTTTCACTCGTTGAATGATAATTATGAAAAAAACCTTCAAATTACGACGGAAGATTCTTTAAAGATGAGACTTATTTGTCACTTTTTCACACTAGTGAACAAAAATCTATGTAAGTTAGTGTTATTAAGTTGAAATTATAATTATATTATTTTTTTTGCGTTTTTTTTACAACGCCAAGTGGCAAGGAAGCGCACGGATCTTCTAATACAATAATATAAGCTTTGCTTAGTTTTGGATTGGATGTAACTGTATAATTTGTCCACGAATACTTTGGGGTGTAAGTGACTCACCATTTTTTAGAGCCTAAGGCAACCTCACCTGCTTGTGCACCTTGCTGATTCACTGATGAGGCTCTGCCACAAAGAGGTAGAGGTAAGTAGAGGCATCATAATTATAAGCTGCTGATTGGGTAAGTACCTTCCAGAATATCGCAGCCAAATATAATTCCCTCAAGGGTTGTTGTGTTCCAGCGAGTGAGTGAGGTCACCAGGAAGGAAGAAATTGCTGTGTTGGCAGTGGCGGTGGCGGCACGCGAGCGTTATTCATGTTGCGAGCGGTTATATAGCTATGATAACCGCTTCACATCAGGTGGGCCGTATGCTTGTCTGTCATCCTTCGTATTATAATAAAATACATATATGTAGACCGCCTTTTGTATATTGATAAATTATAAGTCACTATTGTATGTTTTTCTGTGGTACAATAGAGGGTATTGTATCAAGTATTCAATGTGGCGGCAGCCACAAAATGGAGAGTTTTTTATTTTACAATGATATCAAATATGAAAGGGCTTGATGAGCGAAATACTATATTAAACTTTTTAGTTCTTTTTTAAATACATTATATACCTATTTGTTTTATGTTCTTGTTTCTTTGATTTTTATCGTAAATATCTTTAGGTACTTTAAAGATATTTATGATAAAAATACATTACATATAGATACCTATTTAAGACAAAAATCTAACCTATATACTGTATTCGTTTTGCATAACTATATTATTTTTATTTATATGCAACATACAGCCTTGACAAACATCTAGTTTAAACATGATATAATAAAGAGTAGCGAGATAATACATAGGTAATAATTTAAAGATACATTGAAAATGTCTGATGATAGGAATAATGTGATAATTTATTAATAATAAAATAGGTGTTTCTTTATGTAGTTAAGGTTTTCATCACTTTTAAGTTCTCAAAAGGGTTCGTGGCGTAATAATTGATTATCACTGTTTTAGAGAAATAGATATTCAATAGTTAAATAGATGTTATTTCTCTAAATAAATAATTGATTTATATGTTATTTCGAGGTAGTCAAATTTGATCTACACTACTTTGTGTACTTCCGCCACTAGTTAGTTCATGAAAACTGCCGCCGGACGGCACCTAACCATTAGTAGATGAATGCGACTGGCGTGGCTGATTTGTATATTATATAAATGGAGGTAATGCGATGGATTTGCCATTTGAAGCTCGTTGTTCTAACGATCAACATCTGCAGATCACGGGCTGGCAGTAAATAAAGATTTAAACCAATCTGTGAGTGGATAACAAACGAGTAGTCGGGGAGGGTATTGTTTCAGCATTGAAACCTAATGAACAGTTGTTTATTAAGCCCTCGTTCGCATGTAGCTTTATTAATCGCACCCCTGTTTGTATTTTCTTGCATAATTAAAAAGCTCGTATGATTCCGAATTCAGTACAAAACAAACCTACATTCAAGAACTTAACCTGAATAATTTATTTAGTTTGTAAAAAGGGGCTGAAACTGTTTTACTAAACATTCCTTACAATTGCCTTGCAAATAGAAAGTAGGCCGGTAAGTGGTTTCATTTATAAATTTGAATAGGGTTGTCGGTTAAAGCTAGGCTTGTTTATTTAAGCTAATTAAATCTTGTGAAAACTTAGATTTAATTTTGAACTCTAAATTGCCTTGAGAATTGCCTATAGCAATAAGGGTGCTTCTTGCACCTATTTCACTAGCTATTGAGACGCTTGGCGCTAGTATAGAGTTCAGCTGGATGCGAGGATCGAATATAGTTGAAAATGTTGGAGGACGGGAGAGCTGATCCAGCAATGGGTAGTTACAGGCTGATAATGATACAGTAAAATATTACCATTAGAAGGTTTGCAGTTGCAGTATGTCATCCAACTTGATGATGAATAATGGTATCCGCAGCAGAACAAAAAATAATCAACATAGCTCAACGGATAAGCAAGCTGAAGTGGCAGTGAACCAGCCACATAGCTCGTAGAACCGACAACCCTTGGGTAAAGAAGTTACTCAAGTGGCGACTGGTGGATGCAGTGTGGGACAACCATAAACGACCTCAAGAAAGTTGTAGAGAGTTGCAGGTCGCTCAGGATCGGGGCGCGTGGCTCTCTAGGGGAGAGGCTTATTTTCACCAGTCGACGAATACGGGCTGATATGATGATAACCCATATTGAAATTGTACCTTTACAGAATTGCTTTACAGTCAGGCATTCTACACATTAAGCGCACCGTATAATAGCCACGTTGTCTAAAACAATTTCTGACTAGATTTCGATATTAAGATGGATAATTTCGATTCTCTTTGTAGACCACAGAAAAATGGGGTATACGAGTAGCTATGTTATAAACACGGACGTGTATTGTATTTGAACACGTTATATGCACAAAAATTTTCTCAAAATGGCAGCGCTTTCCCCTCCCTAGCACGCGAGAGTCCTTACTTAGCGTATTAAATTCTTCGATCCTTCATCTATCCATTGGTGTGATTTAATTTTGGATGGAGATGATAGATTTGTATTTGCAACACTAAATTGTATACTCCGATTTTGTTATCATTCGTTTTTTTTTTTTTGACTCTCTATGGAAGCTATTTAAAGAATTATTCACTTCAAAAGCCATCGTTTTATTAGGAACCAACATGCAATGGAATATGGGACAAAATTGTTTTGAAATAAAATAATTTTCTTTATAAAATGTAGGTTAGTAAGTAGGCCCTTCGCATCCATGTCAAATATAAATTGACATAAATTATTCCGGTCCGCTCTGTCTATTCTGCGGCGGCCAAGTAACCCAATGATCCTAAATAAACGCAAGATAAACATATGGCGGGTCTAGCCTTAACTGAAATCGAATGGAACCCTTCCCTTGGTTTTACTGCAAATACTGTACAAGGTTTATGTATTTTTTTTATACATAGGGAAAGATATTTTGGTGGCACAAAGGTGAATTACTAGGTGTTTTAGGCCATTTTACCATGTATTTATATTTGTATATCTATTTGTACTATACCACAGTATAAGTAATAGTACTACGTACAGTATGGCCACTCCCTGCCGCTCTCTCGTGTCGACCTCGCCTCCCCTCTGAGACTAATATGGAACAGTTTGTACGGTGCCGCACGCACATACGCTCATTCACGCTCTGCACAGACGTCATTCTTTATATAGTAGTTACTGACGTTACTTTTGTAGGGTTGGGTAGGGTGTGATTATACCTATTCTATATATATTTTTTTACAATTAATAATGCGCCACCTACCTAATTGTATCATTGTTTCTCTTCTAAGGGTTGTCTGGAAGAGATTGATTTTAGCGATAAGACCGCCTTTTGTACTTTTAATTTTTCCAAGTTTCTTGTATATATCTTTTTTTTATACTACGTTGGGTGGCAGACAAGCATTCGGCCTGCCTGATGTGAAGCGGTTACCGTAGCCATATTAACGCTCGCAACATAAAATATCGCTCGCGCGCCGCCACCCCCGCTGCCATCGCAGCATCTCCTTCCCTTCTGGTGACCTCACTCACTCGCAGGAACACAACAGCCCTCAAGGGAACCGTTATTTGGCTGAGGTATTCTGTGAGGTGGAGGTACATTCCCCAGTCGGATAGCTTACAATTACGCTCCCTACCTCTCTTTTCGCCAGTGCTTTGTTTGTCAGTCAGCAGGGTGCACCATATGCAGGTGAAGTTGGCTTTGGTTCAAAGATGTTAATGAACCACTTACACCCCATGTTAATGAACAACTTACACCCAAGCAATCCAAAACATCTAAAGAAAACAAAATCGGGGGATAGAGTTTGTAGAGTTTGAGAGCGTTGCAGTTTCCAATTTATGTTCTACATCCAAAATTCAATCACACCACGGGCTAGATGAAGGATCAAATAATTTATTACGCCAAGTAAGGACTATTGAACATCGCATGCGGGGGTGGGGGAAGCGCTGCCATTTTGAGATAGTTTTAATACATATGTATCCATGACACAGCCACACCCAAGGAAAAACAATGTTTGATTTTTCTGAAAACTAACTTTTTAACTCAGTTCATCGATCTTATTTAGCAAAAAAATATTCAGCATTTATTATCAAACTAGTCTTGTTTTTACTTAAGTATTATAAATCTAGCTCCTTGAAAGAATAAAGAAAGACACTAAGTACAGGATTCGTAGTAAGACAGCTGACAGATGACCCTCTCGCGGAACATATGTTGGGACCCGAGGGACTTGACATTTGTAAAGGGATATGAGCGCTAATGAGATTGATCTGACAAGGAATTATTGTATTTAGCTGTAAGATTCAAGGGTACAAATATTATCTATCATGTACAATGTCTTGTAAGCATAACGTTACTTTTTTTTTATACTACGTCGGGTGGCAGACAAGCAAACGGCCTGCCTGATGTGAAGCGGTCACCGTAGCCATATTAACGCTCGCAACATAAAATATCGCTCGCGCGCCGCCACCCCCGCTGCCAACGCAGCATCTCCTCCCTTCCTGGTCACCTCACTCACTCAACAACAATGATTCTAAAATTCAACGTGGCTAACGTGACCATCATCTCCTATTGGGGTGCGATGGGGTTGAAATGTCTAAAATGCGGTCAAAAAGTCTGAAAATCGTCATGGGTATTGTTTTATAGTTTATCGGGTCGCTGATTACGGAAAAAACAACTATTTTATAATCCAACATAGCCGACATTACATAAAATCACCCCATGTGGGAGTGCGATCGGGTTGAAATGCCATAATAACAATATGGGTGTTGATTCTATGGTTTTCTGGAACCTTAACTACGAAAATGGCATCGATTTGTAATTATAATATAGTGGACATAAAATTAGTTAAAAGGACTTTTCAAATTTTACCCTTAGGAGGGTGAAACGGAGGTCCAAAAATTTTATGGGGAAACGAGACTGGTTGACTATTTTATCTTAAACTTTACACGACTACTTCTATAGATAAATGAGAAAACACGTGTTTGTCTCGAATTTCACGCGAGCGAAGCCGCGGGCGAAAGCTAGTACATTATAAAACATCCATCAGGCCGCCCCCAACCCGTCTGGCCAGCGTGGGGAGTGTAGGCCAAATCCTCCTTCTGTCTGAGACGGAAGTGTTAGGGTCGTGCTCCTGTAGTGGAGACTAAAATAACCTGATGATGATTATTATTTATATAGAGAAGGAATGCAGAATGCTATTATTATTTTTTAATTATGCAAAAAAATACTTTAAATCAATAAAAAAAACATTACACACACTACCATGCATCTGATACACACACGCATATGTACTCTTTTATTTATTGTCAAAGTCATTATGGTCGAATTTTGACCTCTTGGCGAACACTGCGTATTCCACAGCGGCGTTCGTGCAGTCATAATGGTTCCAGCAGAATACCAGCGCTGTAGCTAAGTCTCAGCTAAGGGACCAGGTATATTGGTGGCATATAATATGCATTGTATTTTTTTATTCTTTGTATATTTATTTTTATCTAACCACTGCTGGATATAAGCCTTTCCCAATGCTTTCCACCAGATACGATCCTCCGCCTTCGGCATCCAGTGGTTTCCTTACCTCATCGAACCATCTAGCAGGAGGGCGTCTAACGCTTCGACGTCCTTTCTCCCTCATGTGCCACCACTTACTCCTTAGATATGATCGGCCCACTGCCACTTCAACTTGCAAACTCTGAAGGTTATGTCGAAAACTTTGGTTCTCCGTCGAATTTCTTCGTTCCGGATTCGATCCCTCAAACAAACCCCGAGCATAGCCCTCTCCATCGCTCGCTGCGCCACATTTAGTCTGTGGACCAGTCCGATGGTCAGTATCCAAGTCTCTGCACAAGTATAGGTACCTACTTAGTTTTTTAAAATACACACATTTTTAAAAAAATAAGTAGGTACCTGGCGAATAAAATACTTCCTTCTTTCTAGTCTTAAGAAGAATATGGGCAATCCAATGCTATGTTAGGTATTCGATGTTGGATAAATCACTAGACAAGTAGGTGTGCCAAATAGTCCAACATCAAGAGCGTAACTTGAAAACAATAAAGAGAAGAGATTTTATTTGTCGCTTTGCCAAGTTTTTAAATGCTTTCTAACGATATTTTTTCTGATTAAATTCGTTTCTGAATCAGCCATAGTTTTACCTAGGGTTGTTAAACTTTTTTTAAATTAACAAATTATCACGAAAACTCAGGTGACACAGTTTCGACGAGCCCATTGGTTCACTTGACTAGCCATCTCTTTAGGCTTCTAATGCCTTATTTACCATATTGTCTCTCACATTGCTACACACCACTGTGTAGTGTAGGCACGATTAACAGCGGCGACCATCAAAAAAGGCAATGAACAATGAAGTCCATTGCAGTCCCGGGGATAAGACTACGGCTGCCTTGGAACTCACAAGGAATTTAATCAAAAGAAATTAATAGGAGTAAGTAAGTTTTGTAACTTGACTTCCCCTCTTAGCAATGTGAGTGACAGTAAGATGGCAGATAAGACATTAAAAGTCTGAATGGGTCAGTTATATTTTTTTTTTAATGAAAAGAGTTGATCGATATGATGCCTACAGCCTCGTGAATTGGAACCAAGATGGTCACGAATTCTCCGATTCCGGAGAGGTTTTCTTCCATGAACTGTCAGCTTGCGGAATGAATTACCTGCCGAGATTTGCTGCCCAAGAGGCTACAGCAAAGAGTTTTTCAAGAAAGGCGTGAAAAGGTTTTTACAGAGTCGGCAACGCGTGAGTGATACCTCTGGTGTATCGAGCATCCATAGTCTACGTTGACTGCTTACCATCAGGCGGGTCGTATGCGTGTTTACCAACCATTTTTTTTAACAACTAAGAAGTTTTATAAAAAGAATTGGTTGTCCACGAATGTTGAATTTCACGATAACGTCATAAAAAACATCGACCTATGGAGTGGAAGAAAGATAGCTAGGCTCAGGCGAAACGTGACAATGACTCATGTTTTTCGTGCGTGCAGCCGGCGTTCGTCGATTTAGAAGACGTTATCACGTCGTGACCTGTTTTTTACGAAGTGACTTTTTAAGGACTGGAGAATGTATGAATGAATTCATTTATTGCCTTAAATGTGGTATATAGATGTACATAACAGTATTTAATTATTTCACACATGTAGTCAGCATTACTGACATGCAATAGAACGCAAATGTCATTAGTTTCATTCCAATTAATTAATTTATATTATTATTGTACCTTTGAGAATAATTTTAACAAAAAAATAACCGACTCCAAACATTACTCTACATTTATGTATGTAGATACAGAATGATGATGACGATGATGATAATGAAAAAAACATGGAACAAATCTAGAAGTATACTTTTTCAAATAAAAAAGCTTTTTTCAAATCGGTATATAAATCACGGAGTAATTAAGTAACAAACATTAAAAAAAACAGGCGAATGGAGAACCTCTTCCTTTTTTAGAGTCGGTTAAAAAGAGAAAGCAATCCATAAATATAAAATAGCAGAGCGACAAAGCAACAGCTCCTAAGAACCCTTCTAAGAACCCGCTAGTCATATTAGTATGTTAATTTCGCTTAACAAACTCAAATGAGACGATTATTCTTATTTTTGACATAGGACTTTAAAGCAAAGGAAATAAGGTTTTATTTTACGTAAAGTACATCCATAGGCAGTCCGATGTCACAGGGAAAAACTGAGACTGAAAGACGGCAGCCTAATGAGACACAATCAAAGGCCCCCAGTCGTAGTACATTTTAGATGTTATATCTCGCAGCTTTGAAATACTGTTTAGGTATGTACTTGAATTATTAAATACCTAAATGTTATGTTAATTTATGTTAGTTTCCAAGTGACTAAAACCAAATAAAAAAGTTATTTAAAACTTTTTTATTTGGTTTTAGTCACTTGGACAAGGACAATAAGCATAGTCTTATAAGACTATGCTTTGGTATTATGGATACTAGATAGAGAGAGCACAGAGAGTTTATAAACTCAAGTTGTCAGACAAATTACACAGCGCCATCTAGCCCCAAAGTAAGCGAAGCTTGTTAACATAACCTATATGATATGTACTCGTACTTATATTATGTTTATGAGCATATGTATTTGTGTTTATATGTATGTTATTTATATGTGGTATGTGTGTGTATATATACATATGTTTATATATATGTGGTATGTGTGTGTATATATACTTTAAGTATGTGTATTAAGGTATGTTTTCATTGTCATTAATTATTTTAAATTGTACTAAATATACCTGCCCCGAGAAAACTCGGTCTCCTGTATTCCGTGGTTGACTGGAAGAGATCCCTTATGGAATAAGTCCACCACTGTACTAGTGGTTAATGTTACGTATAAGTGTATGTATTACTGTTATAGTGCAGTAAAGATTTACAAACAAACAAACCTACATATGGATCAAACATGCTGAGAACCTTCTAAAATGTATATATATATATATATATATTTTATTTGGTCAAATTATAATTTACGGACTTCGCGAACCGTATTTTTTGCTAACCATTATAATTTATTAACTAAATACTCCTGAACTATACGGCGCCATCTAGTCCCAAACTAAGCAAAGCTCTGCTTTGACGAGCTCGAGGCGTAGCGGTCAATGACGCGGCTTCGACACCAACGCTCACGGGTTCGATTCCCGCACAAGTCAAACATTTGTGTGCATGAACATGTCGGTTTATCTTGGTCTGGATGTTTTCTATGTATTATAAGTATGTATTTACAAAAAAAAAAGTATTTAAGTACATTTATCAGTTGTCTAGTGCCCATAACACAAGCTTTGCGCTTAATTTGGGACTAGATGGAGCTGTGTAAATTGTCTAGAAATATTTATTTATTTATTTATCTATTCCTAACTCAATAATTTCGTATATAAGAAAACAAGCATCATGCAACACGAATGAATGCCTAGAATATGCCTGCAAAGGGTGTGACTCTGTCATGGACTCGGGTCGTGTGTCTATACGTGAATATGTTACATTCATTGAAATTGTCTCAAAATGGCAGTGCTTGTCCCTCCCCCACACATTGTTCCATAGTCCTTACTTAGCGTAATAAATTCTTTGATCAAAATCAAAAATCAAAATACCTTTATTCCTTGGAATTTATAAAGCACTTAGAAACGTCATACAAATTAAATATAAGAACATGTATCTAAATCATTATTACTACTCTAAATCCGCAGAGCTTAGATTCACTTTCATCACACTATCTTGAATGTGAAAGTGAATTTAAGTGCCAGTTCCGGCGACGGGGCTTCTTAAGAAGAACTGGCAAGAAACTCAAGGCCGTCTCTTTTAATTGCCAATATCGTTGCATTAAACACAAATTCTTCATCTATTCAGTGGTGTGATTTAATGTTGGATGGAGATGATAGATTTTGTAGCTGCAACACCAAACTGTATCCCCCGATTTTGTTATCATTCGTTTTCTTAAATCACCTACCTATTGATGCTATTTTAAAGCCTTATTCAAGTCAAAATATCTTTTCCCTTCATAATCTTTCAATATAACTATCCCATCCGGTTAAGCTCGTAAACCACTACCTACATAAAAATGCCCTTTAATCACGGGTGGTATGAGCCCATAGTAATCTCCCAGTTAATGGCCTAAGTAACTACCTATATAAATGCTCATCCCGTACCTTTATGACAGTTTTAATAATCTTATATTGTCTATTAAACGAGCCTTTTAAACTTAATGTTGTATATAATTTTTACACTTTGGGGTTTAAGTGGTTCATCAACACCTTTGATCCAAAGTCAACCTCACCTGCACGTGGTGTACCCTAACAAGCAAGGCTCTGTTGAAAAGAAAGGTGTAAGTGGGGTGTAAGTCGTTCATCAACACCTTTGAACCAAAGCCAACTTCACCTGCACGCGGTGCACCCTGCTGGCTGACAAACGAAGCTCTGGCGAAAAGAGAGGTAGGGAGCGTAATTGTAAGCGGGTAGCTTACTTTTTTTTACTACGTCGGGTGGCAGACAAGCATACGGCCCGCCTGATGTGAAGCGGTTGCCGTAGCCATATTAACGCTCGAAACATAAAATATCGCTCGCGCGCCGCCACCCCCGCTGCCAACGCAGCATCTCCTTCCTTTCTGGTGACCTCACTCACTCGCAGGAACACAACAACACTCAAAGGAATTGTTATTTGGCTGCGGTATTCTGTAAGGTGGAGGTACATTCCCCAGTCGGGTAGCTTACAATTACGCTCCCTACCTCTCTTTTCGCCAGAGCTTCGTTTGTCAGTCAGCAGGGTGCACCGCGTGCAGGTGAAGTTGGCTTTGGTTCAAAGGTGTTGATGAACCAGTTACACCCCAAAAATATCTGATGAGTAAGGGTTAACGACGAAGAAGCGAAACCACACGTGGAAACTAGTCTAGTATTTACAAAGAATCCTCTCAATAAAAACATAGTAATTCTATGTTATCTACGTAGATTAAGTGATTTAGTATTCGTAGTGGAAAACAATAGTACTACAAATGTATTATAAGGGAGACACTAAACTTGCGGTATTAGTAGTCTCTCTATAGAGTTTTACGAGCAAATTTGTTTTATTGACCGAGATAGGCTTTAATACCTGGTTAATACGGCCCGTTGCTTTAATCTTGTAGCTTTAAACTGCTCGAAACCAGTAAAGTTAGGCCTCTGATGTAAAGCGATAGGTGGCGGTCGGAAGTGTCGGTTTTTAAATTCTATTCCTATTTACTTATACAGCAATTAATGTTGAATATCTTTGGTGGTTCGATTCGTAATGCTCAATCGTTGCGTTGCCTTGGTGACTTCGTCGTTGGTTGTGTTGGTCGTCGTCAACCCTTATTCATCCCGCTGCTGGGATATGGGTCTCCCCTCAATCAAAGGGGTTTAGAGCATACCACTACGCTGCTCAACTGCGGGTTGGCGGAGGTCAGTCTTTTCAAGCCACCTAAAGCCCACTGACTTGGCTTAGTGGCTGTTATGTAATGACAACAGCCGGGCACGACGGCTTAACGTACCTTCAGAAGCACGGAAGAGTTCGAGATAAATTAAAACATCCATGACCAGGCTACGGTCGACGTTGCGAGTGTGAGTCTAATCGTACACGCAGATAAAGCAATGCGGACCGATCATGGATGGGTTTATTTATCTAGAGGTCCTCTTTGCTTCGGAGGGCACGTTAAGTCGTCTGTTTCGGCTGTTATCATTAGATGTCGTCGACTACAATATATCGGAACAATAGGCAGACTTTTTTTTTTATACTACTTCGGGTGGCAGACAAGCATACGGCCCGCCTGATGTGAAGCGGTTACCGTAGCCATATTAACGCTCGCAACATAAAATATCTCTCACGCGCCGCCACCCCAACTGCCCTCACAGCATCTCCTTCCTTTCTGGTGACCTCACTCACTCGCAGGAACACAATAGCGCTCAGGGAACCGATATTTGGCTGCGATATTCTGTGAGATGTTGATGAACCACTTACACCCCAAAACTTACTACGGACTTAATTGTACATGCATTCTCTGCCAGTAGATCTTTGGGAGTGCAAAGATTCACGTACCTACGCGGTTTGAAGAAATAAACTATTAGAAATGATATTAATTAGTATAGGTAGTCTAAGAAACTGTTGCATAATAAGGGTTATTAAAATACGAGTGTGAGTTTATAACATGAGCCGAAGGCGAATGTTATAATAGACCACACGAGTATTTTAATACCTAATTATGTGCAGTTTCATACACTACTTTATCTAATCTCATGAAATATATGATAATAATATTTTAAATACAACCATGAAGTTAATTTAACAGCTATAATTCTTACATAGAAATCTATTTGCAGATCAAGCATGCGTAGTGCGCATGCGCGACGCGCGGCGCCGCGTTCACAGATTATGTAGAAAAATTTTGCATAGTTGCAATATATTGCAATCTGTTTAAAATACCTGTACCCAGGGCTGAAGCTGTATCGAAATAGTAAAAAAAATATTTTACGATACAGTTGTCCATAAAAGAGCTGTATCGAAAAATAACTTTTTAAATGTATTTTGATAGCTTGTGCGTAAAGACTGTCATTAAGATACTGTGTTTAGTTTTTTAATGTGTAAATTTCAGTATGAGATTAGATAAAATATATTATCACAAACATACATTTAAACATAAAATATATTATACACCGATATATATAAAAATAACAAATACATGTAAAAGTAAAATAAATATAATTACCCATTATAACTTAAAACACTATGTACTGATGAAAATTAATTCAATTAATGTCAATTTACTACTTTGATAACGTTTCAGAACGTAAAAATGCATATTCTTTTTAAATACAAATTTGCTGGGGGATTTTCTAATAGATTCCGGTATCTCATTCCATTGTCGTGAAGCCTGTAAAAAATATTGAACTGCAAAGGAATAAGATTTTTTGGAACGGGTATTATCTACCAGCCCTTTGCCCCAGAAAAAGGAAATGTACGAGACCTGTGTTGAAGAAAAAAATAATAAGGTTTACTAAGATAGGTTTTTTACCTTTTCCAAGATTACTGTAGTAGTAATCTTGGAAAAGGTAAAAAACCTAAAGATTTGAAAGATGCAACAATCATATTCCTGCTTACATTATCATAACTAACCTTGGATTATATGGAGAGAATTATTTATCCTCAGATACAGGAGAAAAGGAGAAAGATTCATTGTGAAGTTGGTCCTTGGAAAATTATTATTTTTGGATTTAGTACTAGATTTTACAGAACAGTGAAGAGAAGCAGTTGAAGAGTAGTTATTATTTAAATCATTAAGAGGGATTGGAGGAATAATTATGTATTTATGTTTATTTATTAAATATTAGATTCACTGCCGGGATATGTCTCTCGTCAATCGAAAGAATTTAGAGCGTCTTTCGCAACTGCAGATTGGAGGGGCCATTATTTTTCAAGTCGCCTAAAAACCACAAACTTTTTATTTCCTTTTATATAATAAGAGGAGGGCAAACGAATTGAATTTTTTGAATGCGAAAATGACACTACTGCTTAGATTGATGGTAATTATGTTTAGCACAGCTGGAAGAAACCCTAGAGGTCTACTGAATAAATTAATAGTTTAAAAAACACTAGAAAAACACGCTTTTATAAATGCACCTGATCGTGTTCAAAGTCCATTACGTGGCGTTTCTCATAAGTGCAAACACGACTATGATACGATATTCCATTATGCAATGCCAGTGCCTATCTTCCCGCTTCATCATCAGACCTTGAAACCTAATCGTGGTCAAAGTTCATTACAAGACTTTTCTAAGAAATCCAAAAACAGCTATGATACGATGTTCCATCATGAAGTTCCAGTTCATATCTCTCGGCTCCATCCTCTGATCAGTTCAAGAGTACCATATTATTGCATTGTCATCAGAACTACATACAGCTGCCAATTGTCATTACGCTACGATCCTTGGAAGATGGTTAAATTAGTTACCTTAGATTCCATTACATAGTTAGTTACATACAGGTCGACCTAATAAAAGTGTGTTAACAAATTGGAAATGTTTGTCAATAACTTTAATCAAAGACCAATTTTTGGAGTCAAAAAATCCAATAGTAATCGGTTTCAACTTCGGCGGTACGATCGATCGGAGTTTGTTGAATTGAATTTAATTTAATTTTCATTGCACTTAAAATAGCAGAACGTTTCTAGTTGTATCCAAAAGACTCCACTGTCCTTGCAACTTAGTATAAAGGTCGTGTTACATCTAATTTCATGAAAATTACTCTACTAATGTTGCACGTTACTGTAATAACAATAATATCCACAAGCGACTCGCGTCTCTGAGAAATAGTAAACGACTTCGAAGTCATTATAGAGATTAGAAGCTTAGAAGTTTAATGCTAAAATATAAACCCTAAGAAAAGGATTTCATACTAACTCCTTAATATTATGTTGGCTGTTGGTTATTAGTTAATGTTGTTGAAATTACGTGACTATAATAAATTCTAGGCACAACTCTGGTTACACAAACATCATGTCGTTAATGTCTACTACTATTGCATATACAAATGACTATTGTGCAAATGATCATTGTATGTGTGTGCTGTGTTGAACAAACTGTTCCAGATTCGACTTAGAGAGTAGGTTAGGTTGGCTCGAGACAGTAACAGGGAGGGTCTATACTTTCATCCTTATATTTGGCATCAACCCATAATCATCCCTATTGCGATAAGGGTCTCCTCTCAATCGAAGGGGTTCAGAGCATACTCCACCACGCTGCTCAACTGCGGGTTGGCGGAGGCCAGTGTTTTGACTTGGCTTAACGACTATCATCAGTCAGAACCGATGGCTTATCGTTCCGTCCATACTACGAATAAGCTCGAGATAAATACACCCATCCATAGAAAGGTTACGGTCGACGTTGCTTAACTTGCGTGATCGATTAGACACGCAACGACGCCATCAAACTCCTCATATTTCGTTATCATCAGAATAATATTCTATTAATTGTTGTTATATAGTCTGCGCAATATAGAATCATCCGCTATCCGCGTCAACCCGCTCATTCAGCTACTGAACATAATGTGGCAAAAATAGTCTTACTTCATCATCTCATCATCTCAGCCATTTAAAGTCCACTGCTGGACATAGGCCTCCCCTCTAGATCTCCAATAAGACGGGTTGGAAGCGGCTTGCATCCAGCGCGATCTTACGGTCTTAATGAGGTCGTCTGTCCACCTTGTGGGTGGACATCCTACGCTGCGCTTGCCGGTACGTGGTCTCCACTCAAGAACTTTTCGACCCCATCGGTCATCCGTCCTCCGTGCTATGTGAACTTACTTAGTTATTACAGATTCATTCTAGTGTGGTACCACTGTACAATGTTATTGTTAACTCTCGTAACAGCCTCACTTCGTCTTCTGTTGTTATAAAATTATATGAATAATGCTTGTAAGCTTTGTTGTTTTAAATAAATATCTTTGTATTTTCTATATTTTATATTTTTTACTAGTGTATCAGGTATGCACTTTGTCTATAATAAGATGTGTTCATTGCAACGGATTTATTACTACTCCTTTTTAATACATTTTTGACTTATATACTAATCATATGTTATATAAAGGTGTTCACACACCACAAGTGTGGCTTCAGTAGGTTTTCTAGGGAAACCCTTAAGTAAAACGTCAATTTCAATTTGTCTTACTTTTAAAATATAGGTCTTTCTTACAACATCCAGTTCGTTTACTTTGTGAATATCTACATCCCACAAGAACCCTCAAGTTTGTAAGTTTTATATTAGTTTCTCATAGTGTGCCATATGTCATATTGAAAAAAATGTGGAATAGACTATTTGACAGTGTTCAAAAATTGTATAAATTATTTTACAATATTTATCGTAAAATACCCAAAACTATAAAGATGTGCAAACTTTCATTCTAATATCTTCCGACCGACTTATTTTAGGGTCGGCCAAAGTTTGGCGGAAAAGTCAATTTTAAAACTATGAAATTATTAAAAAAATAATATTTCCATTGAAGAAGCAATAAAAATAATAAATTAATTAATAAATATTTCTTGACAATTTACACAGCGCCGTCTAGTCCCAAATTAAGCGCAAAGCTTGTGTTATGGGTACTAGACGACTGATAAATGTACTTAAATATTTTTTTTTTGTAAATACATACTTATAATACATAGAAAACACCCAGACCAAGATAAACAGACATGTTCATGCACACAAATGTTTGTCTTGTGCGGGAATCGAACCCACGACCTCGGAGTCAAAGTGGCCATTGCTAACCATTCGACCACCGAGCTAGTCGAAAAATATTATAACTTTTATTTTGATACTAATATTTTTTTATTATGATACTAATAATTATAAACGGAATATTTAACATAGTTGTCGTACTAATGTGATTTAATGTATACAAAATACAAACCTGTGAAAATGTTGGTCAAATAGCCTATTATGTGGCGGCTCGGTGGCGTAGCGGTCAAAGACGCGGCTTCGACACCAACGCTCGTGGGTTCGATTCCAACATAGGACAAACATTTGTGTGCATGAACATGTCTGTTTGTCTTAGTCTGGGTGTTTTCTATGTATCATAAGTATGTATTTACAAAAAAAAAATGTATTTACGTATGTTTATCAGTTGTCTAGTACCCATAACACAAGCTTCGCTTACTTTGGGGCTAGATGGCGTTGTGTAATTTGTCTGACAATATTTATTTATTTATTTATTTATAATATTTATGTGGATGTGTTATGAAACGTGTTATTTAGTTCTGACTCTCCTCAACGCACATCGATTACCACGAATTGATATCGTGTTACGAAAGCAACAAAAGCTATCGTGATAAGTAATTTCCCAGAGGTTCTGCCAGTATTAATCATTCGCGACTTGGGAAATCAACGGGAATAATAACATAGTGACATACACTCCTTGAATGTAAAGGAGATGCTTGATTTTCTCGCCCTTGGATAATAGAGTTTTGAAAAGGACTGTAGTGTTTATATCTAGTTTTTTTATTAACTTTAAACAATGATTTCTTTTACGTCGGGTGGAAACCAAGCATAAGGCCCGCCTGAAACAATTACCGTTGCCATATAAGCACGCGCAGCATGAAATATCGCTCTCGCGCCGCTACCCTCGCTGCCAATGCAGCAACTCCTTCCTTCCTGGTGACCTCACTCACTCGCACGAACACAAAGCCCGCAAGGGAACTGTTATTTGGCTGTAGTATTCTGTGAGGTGGATGTACTTCCCCAGTCGGGCGGCTTATAATTACGCTGTCCTACCTTTCTTTGTGCCAGAGCCTTGTCAGTGAATCTGCAGGGTGCACCACGCGTAGGTGAGGTTGGCGTTGGTGAGCCTTTTACTCCCCAAATTATTTAAAAAAACTCGACATTCTATGTTTTATGTTAGCCACGCCAACGATCTCTACCTCCAAGTGTACGTGACGTATTTTAGTGTATTATAATCATAGACGTGTATTATACTACGTCTTATAGACGTCTGTCAGGCGTGGTAAACGTGAGATAAAGAACATGTCAGATTTTACGAGTATATGTCGCTTTTACTAAATTATTTTGCTTTCTATAGAAACAACCAACACGTGAAAATCGTGCTAATCTGTCTCAATATTATGACAATAGCAGAAGTCGCTTTTGACGTGCAATTCTAAACTAATGATAACAAAATCGGGGAATATAGTTTGGTGTTGCAGCTACATATCTATCATCTCCATCCAAAATTCAATCACACCACTGGATAGGTGAAGGATCAAAGAATGTATTAAGCTAAGTAAGGACTATGCAACATCGCGTGCGGGGGAGAAGGAAGCTCTGCCATTCTGAAATAGTTTTAGTGCATATAACGTATTCGCGTACAACACACGGCCGTGTATATGACACAGCCACACCCCTTTTTACCCGACTGCCAAAGGAGGGTATGTTTTTCGAGCGTATGTATGTATGTATGTCTTATTATTTGACACGCTCTACAGTCTAAACCGATTGACAGATTTCAACACAAGAGGTGTCATTAGATTCGTCTTAATCACGCGAGTGACATAGGCTATATCAAATATAAAAAATAAAAAAATATGGCGGCTGTGAGCCGCAAAATTGTCCTTAAAGTAAATTTTTTTTTCTTCTGAATATATCGATATGGGTATCAAAATAAAGGTCTCGATGACTTTTTTATTTTAAAGATTTCAAATATATATTTGATATATTATTTTTTGCCTGCGGCTTTGCTTGTGTGGAATTGTATTATTGTTGCGCGTGATTAATAAATCTGTAGTAGGTACGTGCAGTCGGATTTTTTCATTTTTTTAATTAACTTGTTTAATTGCCTTTGTCTTAACCTTGTTTTATATAAATGACATAACAACTAGTCTCACTTGTATTTTTTTTTTATACTACTTCGGACGGTAGACAAGTATACGGCCCGCTTGATGTGAAGCGGTTACCGCAGCCAAATTAACGATCACAACAAAATACAGCTCACGCGCCGCCACCCCCGCTGCCAACGCAGTATCTCCTATCTTTCTGGTGACCTCACTCACTCGCAGGAACACAACAACCATCAAGGGAATTGTTATTTGGCTGCGGTATTCTGTGAGGTGGAAGTACATTCCCCAATCGGGTAGCTTACAATTACGCTCCCTACCTCTCTTTTCGCCAGAGCTTCGTTTGTTAGTTAGCAGGGTGCACCGCGTGCAGGTGAAGTTGGCTTTGGTTCAAAGATCGTGATGAACCACTTACACCCCATCACACATAAACACACATAGACACAATCTTAAACGGAAAGCCTAAGGGCGCATTTACATTATGGAGTTATAGTTTGTTTTAATAATTGTCATAAACATTTTCCTTGCATTATTCTGCTTAGTTTCAGTACGTCATTATGCATCTAGTTTTATTAATGCACCTCAATTAGATGTATAATAATGTCCTAAAAAAAACTGTGCATCTTTTGTATACAAAATGTGCAATAAAGTATAGATAAATTAAACAACATCCGTAAATAGTAACATTTTTAAAATGTAAGCAAACAGTACGTTCATTCGATTGTCTCCATTTTATAGCAGGTTAACTTGAATCAAAGGTCACACGGCGCACCTGGGCCCCGTTTATTGTAACTTACAAACTCCGCGATTGAATTCTTTAGGGTCTCCCCAAGCTTAGCGTGTAGTTTTATAAATAAACCTACCATATATTTCCCTAACTTCATTCCGGATCGTTTTCCTGTGTTTTACCGACGTTTTTTCCCGATTTTGCTGCGGACGGCTGTGGTTTCAAATGATTTGTATGGTGTATTTATTTGTGTTCTCCATTTTACCTTTTTCCTGAATAAAAGAGTATTTTTTCTTTGTCGTATTGAAGGTACAATAATGTTTGTGATCTCATAAGTCTTTTAGTCTGTATTATTTCTGTATTTATGAGGTTTCCTAAAATAAAATTACTTTTTATATATTTTATTGGAGATGTTAGCCTGATGCTAAGCAGCAGTGACTGCAAAGGTATCGATATGCGATATTTGTACATTAACGTACCAAATGTTAATTAAAGGTACACGAGATTTCAGAAAGATTTCAGGATACAATCATCAAGTCCGAGCTAACTTGATGATTGTATCCTGAAATCTTTAGGATGTCGATATATATATAGCAAAGATATCATGTTTAGACTTGAAGTATTTGTGTTCGTTTTGTCGAATTGTCTTAGTGGATTAGTTTCAGATATATTATGAAGATTAGGGTCTGACGATGGGGCAGAAAAGGTGCAGCATTTCCAAATAAATAGGACATGGACCATTTAAGAACAGAGTAAATATTTCCTTAAAAAGGCTGGCAACAGATCGGCGACCCTGTAATGTTGCTGATTTCTATGGGCGGTGGTGATTGCTTTCCATCAGGTGACCCACATGCTCGCTTGCCCCCCTCTCATATAAAAAAAAAACATTTAACACATTTGCAACGTAACATTATACCATCACAATCATCAATGAATTTCATTCAACACAAAAAATACTAGTAAGTTGATTTTTTTTAAGTCTTATAGAAAACTAGAAACTAAACCTATTTTGAGTTCATTTTCATTTTCAAGTAGCGTCAAATAAATACACATCTATGGAGTACGCGACCTACATCAAGGTATTATCGTCAAGGGAAGTAAAATAGCCGAGATAGAAGATAAGCCACGGATTTTATGGTTTATGTGTTGTACCCTGAGGGGTGACTGCAGGTAACTTGTTTAAATCTTCGTTTGTGCGGGAACTTAGACACGTTTTACACAAGACCGCCAACATGAGCGAAATAATCATACACGCTTCTGTATGATACATATACTTTTATAATCGTAGATAGAGAAAGTTATAGATAAATTGATAGTTTCCTTCGCTTAGACACTAATGTTATTTATATAAAACAAAGGCAATCATTTGCAAATAATGTCAATTATGGAAGCGTTCGAATCTCGAAAGCGAAGAATAAATTCTTTAAACCTAAAACCTATAATTTTAGGTTTAAAGAATTTATTCTCAATAAAGATTACATATAAATCCACTTACATGAGAACAATATTACTTATTATAAACTTAGTCTAGTTCACATTTCTATTATGAAATCAATAGTTTTCAAGGATATGATTGAATAATTGAGATTTAAAATCGTTAAAAGAGTCCAGATCCTTAATACTAGAAGGTAATTTATTGTAAAACAATATAGTTAAGGGAAAGAGCTTTCAGATCGTCACTTGGGTGTTGTTTCTGTGAGACCGCTTTTTGAGTGTTGATTGTGCATCTAGTTCTAATATCAATAATCGAACGGTGCAATATTTTCATATATAAATAAATAATATTAATAATAAATATTTATGGACAATTTACACAGCGCCATCTAGTCCCAAATTAAGCGCAAAGCTCGTGTTATGGGTACTAGACTACTGAGAAATGTACTTAAATACTTTTTTTTTCTAAATACATACTGATAATACATAGATAACACCCAGACCAAGACAAACAGACATGTTCAAGCACACAAATGTTTGTCTTGTGCGGGAATCGAACCCGCGACCTCGGAGTCAAAGTGGCCATTACTAACCATTCGACCACCGAGCTCGTGAAATATAGACGTAATTCATGTAGACGTCAGTGTTTATGTAGTAGTAAACTACGGGACATGTGTATGGAGTGGTCAGGGTGTGGCCTAATAATCCTTATTAATATTATATCAAAGTGAGTTTGTTTGTTTGTTCCACTTTCTGAACCGATGATGATGAAATGTTGCATACATTATAATTAGAAGTCCAGATTATACAATACTTATTGTCGCGTAAAAATGAGCTGTTCCCGAAGAATGGCCGAAAGTTTGCGCGATGACCGACATTCATGCAAGCAAAGCCGCGGGCAGTATTTATAGAATTATGCATTCAGACACATCTACATACACATTATGCACAATGTGAAAATACCTACAGCCCCCAAGAACATACATTTATGAAAAAATAAGACAAATTGCGTTTAATTTCATATTTTAATAGGGCAGATTAAAATTTAGTTCGGGAGCAAACTGATTGGACATTAAGGGCTTATTTTACATTCCATACGAAGAATAATGGCTCTTCAGCATGTATGATTGATTATGTTCAGTGGAGTTAAGTTCACAAAAGTAAAATCCGAGTATTTTAAATACTTATAGTAACGCAATCAAAAATCTCGATAGTAATCGGCTTTAGTTTCGGCGGTAGGCCCCCGGGTTACAGACGACAGTTATCAAGCCAAGTCAGTGGCAATCCGCAGTTGAGCAGCGTGGTGGAGTACGCTCTTATCCCCTTCGTTTGAAGGGAGACCCTTATCCCAAGAGTGGGATGTTGATATAGATTATATCTCTAGGAAATACATAACTACCCTTTGGCGCGATTACCGACATTCATTCAGCTAATGGAACTCATATAAAAGTAATCAAAACTATGCAAAAGTATTGATAATGTTTTTTACATAAAACCATTTAAGAAAAATTATATGCATGTGACCCTGTGAATGGAGGTCATTGTCCAGCCATTTGGCACCACCAGTGGAGCAGTGTGCCAACTGGGTTTATTATTCTACCCTTGTAGCCGCGTTTGAATTCGAAGTGGGTTCATACTCCGTAATCGTGAAGTTCATTTAACTACCAGAGTTAACAACTTGATTTGAATTTCGTAATTCGATAACTTTTTATTACTGTTTGCCTTAAGGCTGGGGGTGAAATAAGTTAGTAACATAGGGTATGTCATAGTATATCAGCCTATATCTACCTACTACTGAATATAGGCCTTTCCCAATGCTCTGAACCATATGCGATCCTCCGCTTTCCGCATATAGCCGCTGTTTTGAAGCAATAGGTCTATCTTTGTGATGTAAGTGGCTCAACACGATCTTTAGAACCAAAGCCAACCTCACCCACCGACTAGCGAAAGAAGCTCTGGGAAAAGCGAGGTAGTACAGCATATTTGTAAGTAGCCATTGCTCATAGAATACCGCAGATAAATACCAATTACTTTAAGGGTTGTAGTGTTCTTGCGAGTGAATGAGGAAACCCACCAGAATGGAAGGATTTGCTGCGTTGTCAACGGGGGTCACGGCGCGCGAGCTATATTTCATGTTGCGAGCGTTAATGTGGCTATGGTAACCGTTTTATATAAGGAGGGCTGTATGCTTGTCTGTCACCCAACGTAGTATAAAAAAATCTATAATACGTATGCCATATTAGGATTTTTCCCTCTCTGCCATTGCCACTTTATCTTGCATGCAAACTCTGTGAGCAATGTTGACAACCCTAGTTCTCCGGCGCATTTCTTAGTTCCGGATTCGGTTTGATAGCATCCAACGCCGGTAACGGTTACATTGCTTTATAGAATAGCAACTTGTTAAGATATGACCAACTTTTACTGTGGAATCGCATCAATAAATCTGGGGCTGCTCCGGCCAAGCTATAAACGATTGGATTATATGATTAGGGAAAACCGGACTTTGATTTAGGTTAGTGGTAACCATCCACATAAGAAGAATTTCTAGCTGCATTTTCATTTTGAGGTGTAAATGGCTCTCCATGACATTTAGAGCCAAAGCGTGGTGCACGTGGTGCACCATCCCGAGTAACGAAATAGGCTCTGTCAAAAGAAAGACAGGGCAACGTATATATAAGCTGCTCGACAGAAGAAGTACTCTTTTTTTAGGATCCTGCGAGTGAGTAAGGTCACCAGAAAGGAAGGTGTTGCTGCGTCAGTAGCGAGGTTAGCGACGCGCAAGCGATATTTCATGTTACGAGCGTTTATATGGCAACGGCGTCACATAAGGCGTTTCACAGAAGTTACCCGACTGGGGAAGTACCTCCACATCACAGAGTATAGCAGCCAAATAACAATTTGTTTGAGGGCTGTTGTGTTCTTTCGAGTTAGTGAGGTCACCAGAAAGGAAGAAGTTGCTGCGTTGGCAGCGAGGATAGCGGCGTGCGAGCGATATTTTATGTTGCTAGCGTTAATATGGCTACGATAACCGCTTAACATCAGAGGGGCGTATGCTTGTCTGCCACCCGACATAGTATAAAAAAGGTGCCCTCAGGAAGTATTATAAAAAAAATGGTTGTCTGTGAAGTCGGTTTACGGACGATAATTTTACGTGATAAGAAAACATCGGCCGATGGATTGGAAGGGAGATAGATGCGTCACAAACGGAACACTTAGGCTGGTCGTGCCTCTCTATCGCTTGTTCCGCGCTCTTGCACGCTCGGCTCAGGCAGAACGTGACAATGAGTCATGCCTTTTCGTGCGTGCGGCTGGCGTTCATCGATTTATAAGAAGTTATTATTTTTCTCTGTATTCCTATTATATTTTTTTTACTGGAATTTGGCACTAAATCTGGATAATTTTGTGCTGAAATTTATACCTATTTTATATTTATACATCGATATTACTTTTCTGTCATGTAATATAAATTAAAATAATATGGAATTGTATCTGAATGTACAAGAAAGTTGTACGATATTTATACGCTGAGCTTTAAAATTTATGTTAAAATTAGTTTTCATTAAATAAATATGAAAACTATGAACGAAAGTCATTATGGTATTCACTTCGTATATTTATGAACGAGCGCAAATCTCGCAGTTTGGTCTTTTGGTGAATTTAATCGCTGAAATCTCGAGTCAAATATTTGGACGGGTTACGATAATAACATACCACGCGTACGTTTTTTTATCTATGTGTATTAAATGAAAACAGTCGTATATAAATTACATTCGATTGGTAAATCATTACAAATCACTGACGCTAAACTTTCTCTATTATATTTACTCAGTTTCAAAACAGTCAACCCATTTTACAATAACCTGTTTTCCTTTGTACCAGTGTACCCTTTTAATGTGCCAGACGCATCTAAGCGAGTAAAGCGAGCCTAAGGGCAGTATATTATGACGTTTTCAGACAGAGGTGGTTAACATGGTGCCGTCTAGCTAGTATTAGTGAGGTGTAAGCTAGACGAAACTATGATAAACAGTGTCAATATATCGATATTAGATATTTAAAATTCGTTTCACTTGACTAGCCATCTCTTTAGGCTATTCATTCCTTATTTGCCATGTAACTGTAACATTGCCCAGAACATTGCCAAAAAAGAAAGTCAAATTCCAAAAGCTCCTACTAATTTCTTCTGATTAAATTCATTATGAGTTCGAAGGCAGCCGTAGTTTTACTCCCTGAACTGCAGTGGACATCATTGTTCATTGCGTTTTTTAGCGAAATTCAATTCATTTGGCCATATGTATGTTTGCCCCCGACAACGTGGTATAAAAAATATTAGTATAACGTTTTGGTGTGTAGGTCACCATATAGTCAATAATAAACCCAACCTCGCGTGATTTGCGAAAGAGAAGTAAACTGCAGCCAAATATCAATACCCTTGATTAGTGTTTCTGCGAAAGAGTGAGGTTACTAGATCTAGAGAAGACTAATAGCGAGGATGCCTAAACTCGAGCAATGTTCCTTACATTGCAAATATATGACAAGGACAACCGCTTGACATCAAGCGGGCTGTATGTCTTTTGACATTACACGTGGTATAAAAAAATCGGCCAAGTGCAAGTCGGACTCGCGCACGAAGGGTTCCGTACCATTATCTATACAAACGGCAAAAAAAAATATGAATTTTTATAAATTATAATAGATTGAATATTTATTTTATTCTGATTTTTAGTATTTGTTGTTATAGCGGCAATATAAATACATTACAAAAACATCTGTGAAAATTTCAACTGTCTAACTATCACGGTTCATGAGATACAGTCTGGTGACAGACGGACGACGGACGGACGGACGGACGGAGGGACGGACGGACGGACAGCGAAGTTTCAGTAATAGTGTCCCGTTTTACCCTTTGGGTACGGAACCCTAAAAAAACATAAAATATAACACGTCTCCACAATAATGTACACAAACAACCACCTAACAATTTACCACTCTTAACAAAATAAAAGGTCTAAATAGCACCACATTTGGACAAACAATCCAGACAAGTATACAAGCCTTGTTCGTATTATTTCAGCTATTTACACTGGACTCCCCGCACGTGCCCCGGAACATTGAGTATACGACAATTGAATGTGATAGTTTTCTGTGGGACAATCATGGACTTAGGATTCTTCGCTATGTAGTGAATTCATATTCGGTAGATCATTTTCGCACGCAGTACCCTAGCCTATTTTTTTCGGAATCTTTGTTTTTGCTTTTATTTGGTGTGAGAATTAGGGTCCCTTATTCATAAGGATCTTTTCATACTGAAATATAGTTTCAGCGTTACTATTGCCTATCAATGCTTTAGCATTAGCAATAGTAACGCTAACTGCAGTTCCGGGAGTAAGACCTAAAAGGTCTTACTCCCGGAACTGCAGTGGACTTCATTGTTTATTGCCTTTTTTCGTGGTCACCGCTGTTAATCATGGCTGCACAGGAGATACAGTGATGGAAATGTGTAGTGGGTCCCCGTCCCGTCACTAGTGTCTAAGAACATACGAGTATATACCACATTTGGCTGATAGATATTTCTATTAGCAGGCACGGTGAAAGCTTAGGTCAGACGTTCATAACTACTTTTCTGTGATCTATTATGGGAACTATAATATAATATAATAATAATAACTTTATTTCAGACGTAATAATTTTGTCCATAGTATGGTTTAGTAAAGAGTTAGTAACAATATTTTGAACTTAATAACTATATTAGTAATAATTAAATTAAATTATGTTGGGACTAATACTGCTTGTGTTTGTTATTATGTGCATCCACTCATACATACTTATAACAATATACATTTATTACATGCCTGCATGAGTACATGCACACAACTACGTGCGGCCCAGTACAACCGCAACCCAATGTTTCTGTATAGGACAGTCAAACCTTTCTGCAATGGCTTTCAGGATGCTGTTACTACTATTTCGCAGTGCGTGCAGTAATGAAGCAGCTTTCTTACGCATGATCGCCTGAAAACCGTCTGTATGTGCCTCAGCAAACATTCCCGAAGCGCTACATCGTCGCGGAAGTCGCAGCAGCATTCTGAAAGCATTGTTGTACTGTACGCGCAGAACATTATATGCTCTCTTTGTGTACTTCACCCATAGGCCACAAGAATAAAAAACCTGGCAGTATGCTTTGAAAAGCGTCACTTTAACTTCTTTGGTACACCTAGAGAACCTGCGAGTGAGCATATTACATCTCACTGCTAACGCTCTACGCTCTCTTTCCAAGTCCTCATCGTCCCTGAGATCGCTCGTCACCACATGACCCAAATATTTAAATTTGTCTACCTGGTTTAGAGCCACACCGTTTAAGCATACAGATGGCACATTGGTGGGCAGATATTTGCCTGCCTTAAATATTAGTAATTCACTCTTTTTGGAGTTATATTTCAGCCCATGTTCTCTATCTCTAGCATATGTCTCGCAGATGGCCAACAATTTTCTCAAAGCATTTATCGAGGGGCTCAGTAGCACCATATCGAGGGGCTCAGTAGTACTATATTACACTCTTTATCTTTAAAATTAATGGATGAAGATTGTCTTGATAGTGTTTCATTTATTCATCTCTCTCACAGACTTTCTCTCCAGAGTCGGTCTCTCATGTATGAGGATCGTGGTCGTGTCAGGTTTGCATCTGGAGTGAATGGTTGGTCTCCACCAGTTCCTGTCCATCGCGTCTCTTACGACGATGTAAAATTTTAAGGACGATGATTCTTTCACATGATCCATCCATTTTGGTTGGTGATGGACGCGATGGACCACGCGATCTCTTGCCCCTGGTATTCCCAACTACAACTAGCTTCTCCAAATTTTCGTTGCTACCAGACAAATTTGACAGACAAGCTCGGTGGCGTAGCGGTCAATAACGCGGCTTCGACACCAACGCTCGTGGGTTCGATTCCCACATAGGACAAACATTTGTGTATATGAACATGTCTGTTTGTCATAGTCTGGGTGTTTTCTATGTATCGTAAGTATGTATTTACAAAAAAAAATGTATTTACGTATGTTTATCAGTTGTCTGGTACCCATAATACAAGCTTCGCTTACTTTGGGGCTAGATGGCGCTGTGTAATTTATCTGACTATATTTATTTACTTATATTTTTATATTTATAATAATGACTAACAAACTGAAGATTTTGAGAGACTGTTCTCTGAACCTAGAATGGGATATGAAAAGAGCATTAGAGTTCGTAGATTGAATCTTATTGTTCTAATCTAATTATTGTTTTTTAAGCTTTATTGCTCTCACAGAATCTTACTTATCTGACCTCTGCTGGAGTAATTCCCCCCAAATTTGGTACCCAGGACATAGCCATATAATTTCATGGAGTCAGACGAGTAGTATATACAGGTACCTAAAAGAGCAATTACTCGTATGCTGTAATCAATAGCACCGCCAAAAAAACCGAGTGAAGAGCTATAACAGTACTACTCTTTAATTACTGGTATTTTTTCTCAAAAAGACTAAACTATTTTTATGTTGAAATGTTTTATTTTGTTGCTATGTATTGGTGGTAACTGTTTTTTTATACTACGTCGGGTGGCAGACAAACATACCGAAGCCATATTTACGCTCGTAACATGGAATATCGCTCACGCGGCGCCACCCCCGCTGCCATCTTAGCAACTCCTTCGTTTCTGGTGACCTTACTCACTCACAGCAACACAACAACCGTCAAGGGAACTATTATTTGACTGCAGTATTCTGTTAGGTAGAGGTACTTCCCCAGTCGGGCAGCTTACAAATATGCTGTACCCACGTCTATTAAAACTGTTGATTTTAACAATAATGCACGATAAGATTATACAGTATACGAGGTTACAACTACAAGGTCTATCAAGTCAGAGATGATATAACTTTATGAATATCGTGGGAATGTAACATCTGCAGAAATAATTAAATTTATGCAATTTTAATTTCGATGAAAAATAATCCAAGGATTTTAGTAGGGATATTAAACACGCAACGCAGGGCAGCGACCTTTAAACGATTAGACGAATACAAAGGAAAATGGATCCTAAAAGTTTTGAATTATTTTACTGTATATTTTCTACCGTTTTTCAAATACTCTAGTTACATATTAATGGCGCGAAAACATAAATCCTTTAGACATCATACTTAAAGACGAGAACAAAAAGAAAAATCTTAAAATATGCCTCCTCCCATCATTCAGAAATCCTGGCGCCAGCCGTTGTCATGTCAGGCCTCACGCTACGCCCATTTATATCCAGTGAGATAACGACAGTTCGTACGTACAACGTGTCGCAACTTGGATATTTTTCAAGAACCATTAATAAAGCCCCTTTCCTCTTCTGCTCGCCTGGTATCTTAATCGGAATTGTAATATAAAATTTTTGAAATGAATTTTGTAACTAGAATTTTCTAACCGTTAATAAAATTCCACTCGACGTCTGGATTCCTAGTAACTTCATGAAAATTTCTTGCAATATGTTTAGGCAAGTTACTCGAAACCCATACGATCTATCAGATCTATACGAGTGATATGACACTCGTATTTTTAGGGTTCTGTACCCAAAGGGTAAAAAGGAACCCTATTACTAAGGCTCCGCTGTCCGTCCGTCCGTCCGTCCGTCCATCTGTTACCAGGCTGTATCTCATGAACCGTGGTAGTTAGACAGTTGAAATTTTCACAGATGATGTATTTCTGTTGCCGCTATAAGAACAAATACTAAACAATAGAATACAATAAATATTTAAGGGGGCTCCCATACAACAAACGTGATTGCTCGTTTTGCACGCAATAGATAACGGCAATAGGTAGACGTTTGAAATACCCACATAATATTTAGTTATATAGATATTCACTTTAAAAATAAGTAATTAAATAAAAATAAAACAAATATTTAAGGGGGGCTCCCATACAACAAACGTGATTTGTTTGGCGTTTTTATAGTTAATGGTACGGAACCCTTCGTGCACGAGTCCGACTCGCACTTGGCCGGTTTTTTTTTATATGAGAGGGGGACAAACGAGAGGTGACCCACATGGGTCACCTGATTGAAAGCAATCACCACCGCACATGGAGATTAGCAACATCAAGGGGTCGTCGCTGATCCATTGCCAGCTAGGTAACTATAGTAACTACATGCCAGAGATATAGACTCTATTCTTGTCGTAAATATCAGGCACTGACTAGCATTGCTAGTTATTTTGGGTACAATAAATAAATAAATATTGTCAGACAAATTACACAGGTCCATCTAGCCCTAAAGTAAGCGAAGCTTGTGTTATGGGTACTAGACAACTGATAAACATACGTAATTTTTTTTTTTGTAAATACATACTTATGATACATAGAAAACACCCAGACCAAGACAAACAGACATGTTAATGCACACAAATGTTTGTCCTGTGTGGGAATCGTACCCACGAGCGTTGGTGTCGAAGCCGCGTCATTGACCGCTACGCCACCGAGCTCGTCATAAATAAACACATCCATTTATTATAATGTTAATCTCATCATCATCGTCAAAATATATTTAGTAGAATCTGTCAGCAACTTTATTTCCAACTAGCAAAGTACCCGTGCTTCGCTATGGGAACACTCCTGATTTGCGTCTATTTTTGTTAAGATTCCAGATATTTCATTTTTTCCTCTTATAGGACTGTTTCGCATTGACCATTATTACAAACATACACCATTTAGGTTAAGAGTCCTTTATTGTTATATATTTTATGTCACGTCGGCTATGTTGGATTATAAAATAGCTGTTGTTTTCGTAATCAGCGACCCGATAAACCATAAACACCATACCCATGACGATTTGCAGACTTTTTCACTCCATTTTACCCCTTTGGGGGTTGAATTTTGAAAAATCCTGAAACACGTGTTTACTCGTGTAAAGTTTCGGATAAAATAGTCCAACTAATTTTGTTTCCCTATACAAACTTTGGACCCCCGTTTCATCTCCTTAGGGGATGAATTTTGAAAAATTCTTTCTTACTGTACCCATAGACGTCATAAGAAACCTACTTGCTAAATTTGGAATCTCTAGACCCAGCGGTTTAGGCTGTGCGTTGATTAGTGAGTCAGTCAGTCAGTGAGGATATTATATTATTCGCCCAATTGTTTCTACTGAGTTATGCAATTAGTCACCTGAATCCACTATTCCCCTGCCACCAATTTGCCTTTGGCTGACTTTTTTTTATCCTTAGGGTGACAATCAAGCATACGACCTCATGATGATAAACAATCATATCAGCCTATAGACGATTACGATATCAGAGACATCCCTCACGCGATGCCGACCCTACGAAACCTTTTTTTATATAAGAGGAAGGCAAGCGCGCATATAGGTCACCTGATGTAAAGTAAATACCACCGCCCATAGAAATCAGCAACACCTCAAGGGGTCGTCGATCTGTTGCCAGCCTTTTAAGGGAAAAAAACATTTAAGGGAATTGACTCGGTTCTTGAAGGCTCCCATGTCGTAGTTTTACCCTTGTCGCGTATCTTGAAGAATCAAATATAGTAGTCTTTAATACTTTTTTTTTACATAAATACGAGTATTTTTTTTTTTATACTACGTCGGGTGGCAGACAAGCATACGGCCCGCCTGATGTGAAGCGGTTACCGTAGCCATATTAACGCTCGCAACATAAAATATTGCTTGCGCGCCGCCACCCCCGCTGCCGCAGCATCTCCTTCCTTCCTTTCTGGTGACCTCACTCACTCGCAGGAGCACAACAACCCTCAAGGGAATTGTTATTTGGCTGCGGTATTTTGTGTGGAGGTACATTCCCCAGTCGGGTAGCTTACCAATTACGCTGCCTACCTCTCTTTTCGCCAGAGCTTCGTTTGTCAGTCAGTTTGGTGCACCGCGTGCAGGTGAAGTTGGCTTTGGTTCAAAGATGTTGATGAGTCACTTACACCCCAAAACTTATGATATTTATGATAGGTAGAAAAATTTATGATAGTTTTAATCAACAGTCATTGTTACTACTCAAAATTAATTCAGTTTCATATAACTTGAGATTCGTGTGTTAATCTGCCTGTGGAGGACTGTTCATCTCATAAATAATTCAAATTTGAACATTTCATGTCCTTATTCGGAGATAAGCCCGATTAACGGTGTTGTTCGTGCCCCTATGAATTACAAATGACGGCCAAGTCTCGGGGCATTTCGAATTTCAGTCAGTCATTCGACATTTATGGTGAATAGTGACGAGTTGAGAATAGGTACCTACCTAGTGTTTAATCGATAATGCGATTGTGTTTCCAATGAGGTCGCCACTACACTACGGTATAGAATTTACGTTACGTTTACGCTATATGAGATATTGAGAAGCTCTATTGTATTGTTGCGCATGTCAGTCTAATAGATCACGTAGGTTAAGCAACATCGACCGTAGCCTATCTACGGATGGGTCTACTTATCGCGAGATTTTCCGTGCTTCGAAGGGCATGTTAAGATGTCGGTCCCGGCTGTTGTCATTAGATGACGGTTGTTAAGCTAAGTAGCCTTTGGGCGGCTTGAAAACACTGGCCTCCGCCAACCCGCAGTTGAGCAGCGTCGTGGAGTACGCTCAAACCCCTTTCTATTGAAAGGAGAACCCGTATCCGAACAGTAGGATAATAATAATGCTGAATGATTTTTTTATACTACGTCGGGTGGCAGACAAACATACGGCCCGCCTGATGTGAACCGGTTACCGTAGCCATATTAACGCTCGCAACATAAAATATCGCTCGCGCCCCGCTGCCAACGCAGCATCTCCTTCCTTTCTGGTGACCTCACTCACTCGCAGGAACACAACAACCCTCAAAGGAATTGTTATTTGGCTGCGGTATCCTGTGAGGTGGAGGTACATTCCCCAGTCGGGTAGCTTACAATTACGCTCCCTACCTCTCTTTTCGTTCGTTTGTCAGTCAGCAGGGTGCACCGCGTGCAGGTGAAGTTGGCTTTGGTTCAAAGATGTTGGTGAACCACTTACACCCCAATTTTGTTTGATAATATTTATTTAATATACGCTAGAGACATTCTGTATTTTGTATTTAAGTAGTCGGGCACTTCCTACTTCTACTAATTACTTCTGATTAAATTCGTTGAAAGTTCCAAGGCACTGCCGTAGGTTTACCCTCGGGAATGCAGTGGACTTCATTGGTACTTTCTTTCTTTGTTCGTTGTTTTTTAGGGTTCCGAACCTCAAAAGGAAAAACGGAACCCTTATAAGATCACTTTGTTGTCCGTCTGTCTGTCTGTCTGTCTGTCAAGAATTTCTATGTTGAGAATGCGTGGAGGTATCAAGCTGAAATTTGAACTGTATACTCAAGTCTACGGTCCCATGAAGTTAAAAAAAATCAAACTGCTAAGTTTACGTAGAAAAAAGTTACGGCCGTTTATTCAGCAAAAAACGCATATTTCGACACACTCAAGGGAATCAAAACCTATAGGGTACTTCCCGTTGACCTAGAACTATGAAATTTGGCAAGTAACATCGTTATAGACTACAAGTACAGGAATAAATCTCAAAACTATACATTTGTAAATAGATCTTAAAAAATAGGGGTTAGGTTAGGTCGAAAATTCAAATTGAAACTACTAGTTCAAATGGGGTATCATATGAAAGGGCTTGATGTACACATTGCAAAATATATTTTATTTATTTTTTTCGACGCATTATTTCTTATTTATAATGAAAAATATCAAAATTTATAATGAAACTACGTACCTACGGAACCCTCAGTGGGCGAGTCCGACTCGCACTTGTCCGGTTTTTTCATTGTTTCATTGCCTCATTGGTAGTCACAGGTGTTAATCCATGTTACACAGAAGACAAAGTAGTGATGGGAAAGTGTGGTGGGCCTGGCCCGACAGTTGAGCGCTTTTGGGGTGTAATTAGTTCACCACGATTTCTAGAGCCAAAGCCAACCTCACTTGCAAATGGTGCACTCTGCCGGCTAGCAAAAGAGGAGATGGGAAACGAAAGGTAGGGTAGGTACAGCGTATTTGTAAGCAGCCCGTCTGGGGAAGTAGTTACTTCCCTATCACATCAATCATCTACATATAGTAGATGAAGTTTCATCTCACTAATAAAAACATCGCAGAGGTTTGCTGTGTTCCAACGAGTGAGTGAGGATGGAGTTGATGTGATGGTAGTAGGGGTGGCGGCGTGCGAACGATATTTCATGTTACTGTGTAATAATTACTTACCATGATGATGGTACACATGTTCGTTTGCACCTATATTATTATTTTTTATACCACGTCGGGTGGCAAACAAGCATACGGCCCGCCGTAAAAGAAATATCGCTCGCACGCCGCCACCAAGCTACCAACGCAGGAACTCCTTCCTTCCTGGTAACCTAACCCACACGCAGGAACATAACAACCCTTAAGAGAATTGTTATTTGGCTGTGGTACATATTGGTATATATAATATTTTATGTGGTATATATAACGTCGTGGTTGGCCATGTGTTTTCCGGCAGACTAGAATATAGAATCACTCCGTCTCTTCCCGTGGATGTCGTACAAGGCGACTAAGGGATACATTATCAAACCTCGATCAGGCCTCCCCAACCCGTTTGGCCAGCGTGGGGAATGTAGGCCAAATCCTCCTTCTGTCTGGGACGGACGAGAGAGGGTCGTGCTCCTGTAGTGGAGACTAAAATGACCTGATTATGATATAACGTGGTATGATGAATATTGTAATTGGTTCAATTTGATTGTACAGTACCTATAGTATTATAAAAGCATAAAGCAAATTAACGCTTAGTGGATTCATAAAGAGGGAAAAATAGTTAAATTCTTTATCTCACTCTACTGTAGAGCATAGGGAAGAAATTTTAAGTCTATATATAAAGCCATGATTTTATTATGGCATAAATTAAAGAAAAAATAGCAAACTTAGATTAATAAAAGAAGGTTCAAGTTTGGTCGAAGCGAATACAAGATGCTTCAATTTGAAATTCCGAACACCGAGCGGGACGAGCGTCATTTGTTATTCATATAGACAAGAACTGTTGATAATCTGTGGTCTGTATTAAAAAAGAAAATTGCCATCGACACTTTTGGAGGGAATTCGTTGTACGAGGCAGTGTTTGTTTGCTTAATACAAATTTAAAGTATGGTAAATCAATAAATTATTACAGTATATACGAGTATATGCAATAAGCCGGCCTTGTCGCTAAGAGCATCTTTTCAACGTTTTTCTTTTTTTTCTTAAAGCACTATCTTCTTTCTAAAGGTTGGCAATCATCAGCTCGATCTGTATTATGGATACATCGGCCCAGGGGCCCTACTGGCTAAGCTGAAGCTGATTGCCATCGGATTTTAAATTGCGAATATCAAACTTTAGCTTAGATTTATGGTAACTGTGTTTAGCTTAGCTGGTAGAAACTTTGGAACTATACTGACTAAGCTAAAGATGTTTATTAATAACTTAAACGGAAAACCTAATTTTTTTAATCAAAATATTAGACGGTAATCGGCTTCAGCTTTGGCGGTAGGGCCCCTGAACAGGGATCGCGTACTCTTTTTATATCATTTGTGTAAATTTTTCAACTTTGTTGTTCTCCTGCAGCCAGACCTCCTGTTACCCTGGATCTTCTTTTGTATTATGAGTTGAAGAAGCTCATATTAGTTTGAGGCTCGGGGTTTCTTTAAGGGACCGAATCTGGAACGAAGAATTCGATGGAGAACCAAAGTTGTCGAGCCTTCAGAATTTACAAGCTGAAGTGGCAATGGGCCGGTCACATCTGCTGAGTAAGTGATGGCGAATCGGGAGGAAAGTATTAGAGTGGAGTCCGCGCGTAGGACGCACGAAGTGTTGGACGCCCGCCATCTAGATGGTCCGATCACCTTAAGAAAGCGGCTGGGAGCGGCTGAATGCGGAAGACAAAGGATCGTATTTGGTTGAAATCATTCAATCAAGGCTTTTATCCAGCAGTTGGCAGATACAGACTGATGATGATGGTGACAAGAGTTCAAAAGAATAATTCTCCTTTTCTCGTATTTTTATTTTATTATTAATTTTAATAGCCACGGTAAACCAGCATAATACATATTTCCAGTTTAAGATGGTCCCGCGTAACCACGAGACGGATAGGCACGCGAGACCTCATATACTGGAAAGAAGAACGTTTTAAAAAAAAAAAACAAATTTAGCCTCACCTAACTTTGTTTTTTTTTTATACTACGTCGGGTGGCAGATAAGCATACGGCCCGCATGATGTGAAGCGGTACCGTAGCCATGTTAACGCTCGCAACATAAAATATCGCTAGCCACTGCCGCTGCCAACGCAGCATCTCCTTCCTTAATAAATATACGGACACATTGTTAATGAATAATATTTTTGTTACAGGTAATTTAAAACATAGAACAAACGACATCTAATGGCGATTGACAACAGGGATTTAGACTTTATTCAAAGGTATTTTGATTAATCTATTGATAAAATCAATATAATATTTGGAAGTTCGCCAATAAAAGAGATAATAACATTTAAAACATTAGAGGTTTGGCACAGTATAGCACACCCCGGTCACTTCAAATTATAAATGTTGCGACGTCCGTAAAACATGCATGCGGCGCCATACAAAGCGTTCCAGAATCGTCTCAGAGGGGAGGAGAAGTGGTTTCGAGAGAGCGGCAGGGAGTGATCATATTTTACGTGGTACTATTACTGATACCGTGGTAAAAGTATACTCCCTGTCGCTCTCTCGAATCGACCTCGCTTCTCCCCTTAGACGAATCTGGAATAGTTTAAATGGCTCCGCACGCACACACAATCATTCACGCTCTGCGCATATGGCAGGCGTTCTTGTTTATATAGTAGTAAACGAAGCGTCATTTTTATGGAGTGGCTGCGGTGTGGTAAAGTGAAAACATGATTTTACCGTTTTCTCATTCAGCCAAGTATTTTGCAAAGTACTCTAAATAATTAGTCTGAGTTAGTCTACAAGCACTATGGTTTTGTTTGATTTTTTACACCGAAATAGGTAGTTAAAAATCACTGATTGCAGTGATTTAGGAGAGTATTATTATTCTGTGGTTTAGGTAATTTGGATTTTCCAATTTGATTAAATACAAACGATGATAATTAAGTCGTCGCGACGCATAGTGTTCAACACGTAAGACATTCAAAACGCAAATTGTACATTTTTGTTCATTTTACGATATCAGAATGTTCATTACGCAGAATGCTGAATACGCAATATGTTCAGTAAGGTCATCATCGTTATCATTATTAGACTGTATCTACCCATAGCTGGATATAGACCTTTCCCAATGCTTTCCACCATATGCGATCCTCCGCTTTTCACATTCAACCGCTACCGGCTACTTTTTTGAGGTCGTCGGTACATCTAGAAACGGGGCGCCCAACGCTTTGTCGCCCCATACGTGGCGTCCACTCTAGGACATTCCTGACCATCCTTCCGTCATCGCTGACACCGCAGATGCAGGGATTGAATAACCGAAAAAATTTGGATATATCGGTTAAAGGTATGACGTCATACCTTTAAATTTCGATACCTTAAAGTAAAGGTATCTTAATAATTTCGGTATTGTAATATTCCGGTATCGTTATTTTTTTAGGTATCTAAATTATAAAATAAAGGTTTTCTTTCCACAATGTCGGCCGCATTGGTAGGTAAGTACTTGTTTACACGCCAATGCTACCTACGTCGCGTCGTTGTCGCATCATTTTTTCGGTACCGAAATGGTTTTGGTTAAGGTACTGGTAATATAAAGGTATAATGGTACCGTAAAAAAATAAAGGTATTCTTCTTGTTTTACCGGTATCGTAACCACAATTCTCAACCGTTTTGGCTCTACCTTTAAATCAAAACGATATCGTAATTTTATACCAGTATCATACCCTTATACCTTTACCGCTTTCAATCCCTGCGCAGATGTGGTCAACCCACTGCCACTGCAACTTGCTGACTCTGAGAGCTATGTGGACCACTTTGATTCTCCGTCGAATTTCTTCGTTCCGGATCCAATCCCTTAGAGAAACTCCTAGCATTGCTCTGTAGTAAGATAGTATTATGTAATACTATTACTTATACTGTGATAGTATTTTATAACGTCGATAAAAATCCGATGAGAATCGGTATTAGCTTAGACTGTAGGGTCCCTGGTTTGTAATCCACCCATCCACAGGCAAGCTACGGTCGTTGCTTAATCGATTAGACAGACACGCACAACTACGCCATCGAGCCCTTATATATTTAAATATACGTACCTTAATGTTAAATAAAATTATTAGTATGTATATTGAGAGAGAGTGTAAGCATAACTTATGCATATTCGTTGTTTGTTCAAGGGCTTAGGATAATCCCACGTGTGACTACCGTACAGCGGGAGTAAGCCTGAAAAACCACCCAACTAGGATAGGCATTAAATATTGTACTGAACATTTCCCGCGTGTTGAAATCGTTAATCTAAATGATTAATATCATAATCAAGCAAACCCACAATATATATTGTTAATGGGATATGCAGTCCTTTAGTTTTAAGGGTAAAATTACATGCAGAACGAAGCAGAAGTTCATATCTGAAAAAATACGAAATTACGCCCGAAATTTCGGACTTTCGAAATTGGCCTTCTGATTTTTTTTTATACCACGTCGGGTGGCAAACAAGCACAGAACCCGCCTGATGTGAAACGGTTACCGTAGCTTTAATAACACTCGTAATATGAATAATAATGAAATATCGTTTACTATATAAACTAAAATTATTTTGATATCTACAAGTAAAAAAAATCTTTAGTACATCTACATTTTTTACCCGTCGCTATCAGAACTGCTAAATCTATAGACGTTTTTAAGAGACAAGTAAAAAATCATTTTCTTGGTCTTTGATTTCTTATTTATTGTAGCGCAGACATGAAATTATATTAAATATGTGTATTATGTATGTATGTATATGTGTATGTGTGTGTATGTATGTATATATAATTTATATATGTGTGTAAGTATGTGTATATGTATGTATATATCATATTATATGTATGTTATATGTGTGTTAGTAAATACCATATCATGTTTATTAGTTATTGTATAATTTGTATTTTAATCTTTCCGTCTTGCGAACCTTACCTACTTCATTTAATGTATTCGTTACCTTAAGGTTGCCTTGAAAAGATTGCTTTTAGCAATAAGGCCGCCTTGTTGCACATACATACCTACTATATAAGTGAATATTTTCTGTATGCTGACTGAATTGTTTCTGTAGTTTGTAGTGTAAATAAAGCATATTCTATCAATCTATCTATCTACATTATTACCAGATTAAGCCCATCTCGGGTCTGTACGAAATGGCTAGATGCCCTAGGCCGATTGGGTTGGATTGAGGGTTGATTTATTGCTTCTAATTGCCAACTTATAAAATATACGACTATAATAATTAGTTTTACTACATAGATCTTATAGCAATGGATACTGCCATATTTAATATCAATATATTAAGTATCTAAAATCATATTTAGTATACCTAGCACAAACTTTTCTTTTTTGGGTGTAAGTGGATCACCACGATCTTTAGAGCCAAAACCAACCTCACCTGCACGTGGTGCACCCTGCCAACTAGCAAAAGAGACTCTGGTGGGTGAGAGAGATGTAGGATACAGCGTATTTGTAAGCTGCTCGACTGGGGAAGTACCTCCACCTCATAGAATACTGCAGCCAAATATTCCCTTGAGGGTTGTTGTATTCTTGCAAGTGAATGAGGTCACCAGAAAGGAAGAAGTTGCTTCGTTGACAACTAGGGTCGCTGCGCGCGAACGTTATTTCATATTGCAAGCGTTAATATGGCTACGGTAACGGTTCACATCAGGCGGGCCGTGTGCTTATCTGCCACCCGACGTGGTATAATATAAAAATGTAAGGTGTTGTCGGCTACCTGACGTTATAAAAATAAAATAGGCACTTTTTTTTTATGTGAGAGGGGGGCAAACGAGCATGTGGGTCACCTGGTGGAAAGCAATCACCACCGCCCATGGAGACCAGCGACACCAAGGACTCTCCGATCTGTTGCCAGCCTTTTAAGGAAAACTCTGTTCTTGAAAGCACCCATGTCGTAGTTGTTCGGAAATACCGCTGAGGGAAGTTGATTCCACAGTTTCACTGTTCGTGGTGTGAAATGTCCTAGGAAACGTAGATCGCCAATTATCAAGATGATATGGATGGAATTTTAATTTATGGCGAGTTGTACGATAGTGGAATTTAGCGGCAGGTATCAAATCAAACAGCTCATCGGAGCACTCCCCGTGATATAATTTATATAGAACGCAAAGAGACGCTACATCTCTGCGTGTAGAGAGAGAGTCCAATCGATTCGAAATCATTGGGTCACCGACGATTCGAGCTGCTCTTCGTTGTATGCGGTCAAATGGAGCAAGCAAGTACCGGCCAAGAGATGCGAACAGTACTCCATGTGAGGTCGAACCTGGGCTTTGTATAGTTGAAGGCGGTGTCGGGGTGTAAAATACCGCCTGGCTTTACTAATCACACCAATCTTCCTGGAAGCCAGTTTGGCCTTGCATTCCAAGTGACCGCGAAACTGAACATCACTCGATATGTCGACACCCAAGATAGTGATGCTAGTTCTTACACTAAGGGGAGTACCTTCCAAACTAGGAGCTACGACGAATGGGGACTTTTTAGCGGTAAACCAAAACCTGTCTTGGAGGGATTTAGCTGCACCAAATTCAATCTACACCAATCCGAGACGTGTCCAAGGGACGTCTCAATCTCAGACACAAGTTTTGTTCGGTACTCATCGACGCAATCCCGAGAAACATTACATTGGCCAGTGTATCTTACGTCCACTGTACTGTCATCCGCATAGCAATGAACATTGTGTATAAGCAGCAAGTCATTGATATGCAGAAGAAACAGCGTGGGGGACAATACACAGCCTTGTGGTACGCCAGCATTCAAGCGTAGTGGGTCCGAGCGTGCTCCGTCAACTACAACTTTGATGCTACGCTCAGATAGAAAACTACCAATTCATATGCAAAGCTTCTCAAGTAGACCAAAAGAAGGAAGCTTGGAAAGTAATGCTTTATGCCATACCCGATCAAAAGCTTTTGCTACGTCCAGACTAGCAGCCAATGCCTCGCCCTTGCTTTCCTCTGACTCTGCCCAACGGTGAGTCAAGTATACCAGAAGATCACCAGCTGAGCGTCCATGGCGGAAACCATATTAGCGATCATTTATCAGCTGGTGATCCTCTAAGTAGGCTACCAGCTGTTTGTTAATAATAGTTGATTTTGGAAAATATGGAAGTTATCGCAATGGGCCTATAATTGGACGGATATGAGCAAGTGCCTTTTTTAGGGATCGGGTGTACTAAAGCCTCCTTCCATGAGCAGAGGACCACGCCAAGTGAGTAGGAGTACCGAAATAGGCGTGTTAAAATCGGAGCCAACTCTGGAGCACATGTTTTTAAAACAATAGGTGGAATGCCATCCGGCCCACTCGACTTATGGATGCCCAGGGAGAAGAGTGCTCTACGGACAGCTCTTTGCGAGAACTTAATGTCTGGCATAGAGCTCTCACACCGTGGGATGGTTGGCGGTGTTGCTCCCTGATCATCGAGAGTCTAGTTAGACGCAAAGAGAAGTCCCAGAAGATCGGCCTTTTCCCTTGCAGTATGGGCCAGTGAGTCATCCACTCGGTGTAATGGTGGAAACGACGACCGACAGAAGTTATCTTGAACAGCCTTGGCGAGCGACCAGAATGCACGAGACCCAGAGGGCAAGCGCACTAATCTCTCGCCAATTTTGCTAACGAATTTGGACTTTGCCCTGGCGATGCAGCCCTTAAAGGATCTAGACGCAGCGTTGTAATTCTTCTTAAGGACACCGGTATTTGCATCTCCAGCTGCCTGAGCCTCGGACCAGGCTCGGTATGAATCCTGCTTATGACGCAACGCGGCTTTGCAAGACCCATCGAACCATGGTTGAGATTTGCCACCAATGGGCACCGCAGAATTAGTAATAAAAAGTTCCATGCCCTGCAGAACCACATCAGCGCCAGCATTACCACAGGCGCCCAGCGCCTGTGGTAATGCTGTCGCTGATGTCTTCCAGTACAAAGCAAATCCGCCCCCAAGAATGGGAGACCAGGAAACTACGCAGCCCATCCCAATCTGCTGACCTAAAATGCCACACACGACGTGTGCTGGCTGTGCACGGTCGCCTTTGGCGTGTGAGTGGCACAATACTCTTTATGAGGCAATGATCCGAAGACCCAATACCCCTCTTGGGTCTTCGGATCAACAGACACACGATAATTTTCAGGGTGGGAGGTCAGCAGAAGATCCAAAAGGGACGCCATATACTCCGACACATCCAGCACCCGCGTGGGCGAGGAAACCAGCTGTGTCAGACCATATGCCAAGGCAAAGTCATGGAAAGTTCTTCCAGCATGATCAGTTGATCTAGACCCTAGCCATTCGACGTGGTGGGCATTAAAATCACCCAGTACCACAATCTCTTCAGAAGGCATCTGCTGGAGTATACTGTCAGGTGTGCTGGAGTTACAGAGCGCAACGCAGAGCTCAGGGGAGGTGCCACCACACTCTTTTTGCGTTTGCTCCCGGCAGAAATATAGAGCGGCGTAATGCCCGCCCCAGAATACGTCGGGCGGCCTGAGCAGTGGTGCTCAGGGAGGGATTCTCCGTCACCAACGGTGACGGTACTCTCCTGGGGTATTGTTCTTACTACCGCTGCCATATTTAGAGTTGGGGTGTTTGGATTGGGCTCCGGGTCTCAACACTCACCGTACGAAACGCAATAGCGCGAGCTATTACTTCACGCCGGTCTTCTGCGTGAGAGTGGTACTGCCCCGGACGAGCCAGCCCAATTACGAGCTGTATTCATTCAATGTCCAAAACTTGACCGCGATCATGTTCTAGACACTAAACGACTACAGCTTGGCTCTACCACTTCAGGAAAAAGGCTACTTGTTTAGCACCACCCAGGGGTCACGTGCAGGGAAACTAGTTAACGCCTGCGGACGTGAGTAGCATCAACCCCCAAAATACATTTTAAAAATAACGTATTATGTTATTTTTTATTATGTTATACTAGCTGTCCCGGCGAACTTCGTACCGCCTAACTATCAATGAATGTGGTGGTACATATTAGCTGAACTAAATTTATGATTTTATGGAATTAAAACAATGAATAGTAGAAAATAATAGAGAAGCTCGATGGCGTCATTGCGCGTGTCAGTCTAATTGAACACGCAAGTTAAGCAACGTCGACCGTAGCCTGTCCACGGATGGGTTTATATTACCTCGAGCTCCTCCGTGATTCGAAAGACACGTTAAGCCGTCGGTCCCGGTTGTTATCATTAGCTCATCTTGAGCTCCTCCGTGCTTCGGAAGGCACGTTAAGCCGTCGGTCCCGGTTGTTATCATTAGCTCATCTTGAGTTCCTCCGTGCTTCGGAAGGCACGTTAAGCCATCGGTCCCGGTTGTTATCATTAGCTCATCTTGAGCTCCTCCGTACTTCGGAAGGCACGTTAAGCCGTCGGTCCCGGTTGTTATCATTAGCTCATCTTGAGCTCCTCCGTGCTTCGGAAGGCACGTTAAGCCGTCGGTCCCGGTTGTTATCATTAGCTCATCTTGAGCTCCTCCGTGCTTCGGAAGGCACGTTAAGCCGTCGGTCCCGGTTGTTATCATTAGCTCATCTTGAGCTCCTCCGTGCTTCGGAAGGCACGTTAAGCCGTCGGTCTCGGTTGTTATCATTAGCTCATCTTGAGCTCCTCCGTGCTTCGGAAGGCACGTTAAGCCATCGGTCCCGGTTGTTATCATTAGCTCATCTTGAGCTCCTCCGTGCTTCGGAAGGCACGTTAAGCCGTCGGTCCCGGTTGTTATCATTAGCTCATCTTGAGCTCCTCCGTGCTTCGGAAGGCACGTTAAGCCGTCGGTCCCGGTTGTTATCATTAGCTCATCTTGAGCTCCTCCGTGCTTCGGAAGGCACGTTAAACCGTCGGTCCCGGTTGTTATCATTAGCTCATCTTGAGCTCCTCCGTGCTTCCGAAGGCACGTTAAGCTGTCGGTCCCGGTTGTTATCATTTAATGACAGTCGTTAAGTTAAGTCAGTGGCCTTTAGGCGGTTCGAAAACACTGGCCTCCGCCAACCCGCAGTTGAGCAGCGTGTTGGAGTACGCTCTAAACCCCTTCGGTTGAGGGAAGACCCGTATCCATAAAAACTGAAGATTTCATAAAATTAAAGATTTCCTTATTGTTAAATTTAAAAAAAAAACGTTTTGTTTTATTTTTTTTAGTTTTGAAATAGGTTTTATCATTTTGGTGATTTGTAATTGTCATTTCTTTTGATGTTTACTCTGATTTGATTCTTGCTCTCGAACCCCATGGGAAAAGCGTTTTCACCCCTATCGATTTGACATTTTTAAATTTTCATAACAAATCACAGACAACTTTCGCGACATAAAAGTGACACCAATCGATTTGACGTTTTAATATTTGACAACCAATAAATATCGTAATCCCTTTTTCAACTGACACTTTCATTTGTATGGGAAAATGTTTTTTCTTTTATTTTATTTTTTCGAGAATTTTCCAATGTTTTTAAGACTTATTCTGCTATTCGGGACGGAAACAAATCCAACAAATCAAAAACCATGGCAATCGGTCCAGCCGTTCTCGAGTTATAAGTGTTGTAACAAACACGACTTTCTTTTATATATATAGATATTAAAAGTTACAACACGTTTTTCAATATATACGAAATTTATATTTTTTGACCACACTAATATACAATACTCTATAAAATAGAGGAGAGATCCTTTATTGCACCAAAAGAAAAGAAAAATATATCAGTGAAAAACATTAAGTCTTATCGTCGAGCAATCTCTACCAGACAACCTTTATGGTAGAGGACAAACAATCACAAATTAAGGCAGATGTTTTTACTATTAATTACTGTGAGTATTAAATCCCCTTCCCCTCGGACATTGGAGACGTTTAGACGTGTTTTGTGTATAGTATTATTTTAATTTAACATTAAATATTTAATAAAAATCGCTAAAATTACTAGTCAACTAACAAAGTCAATACTAGGAGCGCAACTTGTTGGAGGAGGTTGAATAATTCGTCGGCGCGGCACCGCGAGTGAGGAGTATAGCAATCTATATGAAGTTATCTTGTATTGCGACAACGTCACCGTACACGAGTGAGTAAGCCATTTAGTTATTCATCCGTTTAAGAAAAAGATACATCACCTACTTCTGACGAATAAAAATTAATTGTTGGGAGAGATCTACATAAAGTGGCCGCTACGAAGTTTGTACTAAATCATCGATCGGTGACCAGAATATATGACCCCTGAGACGAGATCGCTGTTTATAATACATTTAAATCACGCGCAGCTGATTTAGTTCAAAAATTGATTTTTGATTGTTTACTTTGTTTACATAAAACTCGATCATGTCGCTTAGACGTACCCCTTCCCACAAGCCGGCACCTACCGCACCCGTGCAAACGCCTGTGGACTGTTCTGCTGCGAATGCACCGGCAAATGAGATCGAAAAACGCTTCCTTGATAAAAGCGCGGATCTAAAATCGTCGGGTCTATTACCCCATTATGGTTCTGAGCCAGACTTGAATAATCTCCTCAAAACAAATGTCGTTGAGAGGAAAAAAAGGAAGCATGATGGCGATGAAACCAGTTTCATGACGTCAATAAAACAGATGCTGGACTCTCTGTCAAAGGCACAAGACGAGCGCTTCCATGATTTTCATTGTGTAATCAACTGCATAAAAGAACAGAATACTGAGCTCACAAAATCAGTTGACCTCATGTCCAGCAAGTACGATGAGTTTTTAAAACGGATTGAGGTCTTGGAAACTGAAAGACGGGAGGACAAAAAACATATTAAGTTTTTGGAAGAAAAAATTGATTTCCTGGAGCGCAAAGCGTGCTCGTCGGGCTTAGAGATACGAAATGTTCCGAAATCCAATCAGGACAAACCGGAGTCTAAAGACGATCTATGCCATTTGGTTAAAGTCATGGGTGAATCTATACAAATGAATATTATGGACTCCGATATAAAGGACATATATAGGATACCTGGGAAGGACTCCTCGAAGCCTATTATTACTGAATTCACGTCGGCTATTACGAAAGAAAAAGTCTTGCTTGCCGTAAAAAGCTTTAATAAGAACAAGCCCAAAGAGCTTAAATTAAATACATCACATCTTAAGCTCGAAGCTCCTGTAAGACCTGTGTTTGTGGCCGAGACCTTATCTCAAAAATCGCAAAGAATGTTCTACTTGGCGCGTGCATTTCAGAAGCAATACGAATATTCATTCTGCTGGACATCTCGGGGAGTGGTATACCTACGTAAACTTGAAAATGGGCCCTTATATACTATAAAAAATGAAGCCGACCTCGAGAAGCTGAAGCACTCTCAATGACTAGTTATGGATATTATACTGATGGAAGTTATTTACATTATTATATCCCATACGTTAGGGCTTTTTGAATTTTCAAGGTGTCTTTCTATGTTTAACCTTAAATGTATTTATTTAATAAACACTCACACACAATCACAAGTTAAAAACTCTTTAATATTAATTTTATTTTTTTATAAACACAAACTCGGCCTAATTAATGATTATTATTATGTAATGGCTACATTTGTTAATCTTACATATTTTATTGTGTACATTACTAGTTTGCAATTAATTTTATGTGAAATAATTTTGAACAATATAGAATTAATTCTTCAAATTCGATAATTTAAATCAATTATGTAATGATATAGATAATTATAATGTGTCTAAAAAACTTGAGTGTGATGTTGAGCAATGTTGTGAGCTTGTACCGAATGCAGCATCTCACGTGACTGTACTTACACAAAACATCCGCAGTATTGGTCTTAACTTTTCGGAACTTGAAATATTACTTGCAAGACTTAAGATAAATGTTGATGTACTTATTTTGACCGAATGTTGGCTTCGAGTAAATGGATCTATTCCAGGTTTGCAGGGTTATCAGGGTTTTGCCACAATAAATAACCACTTAAAAAACGATGGAGTAGTTGTATATGTTAGAGACGAGCTCAGTTGTTCAGTTGAGGAACCTGCATTCTTGGATGCCAATTCACTCCTTATAAAAATTGGTTCTGACGTTGCGATTCTAGCCATATATCGATCTCCTTCGTATACTAATTTAGATCAATTTTTAAAATCATTAGATGAAAACCTCCAAAGTGTTAGCAACTATAGGAATGTCGCTGTAATGGGAGATATCAATATATCAATTAATTCTAACAACCTGCACAAAAATTTCGATCAGTACTTAAATACTGCCGCTTATCATTCACTCCTACCTACACATGACTATGTAACTCGTGATGCATCTGGAACCTGTTTAGATCATGTTTTACTGAAAACAAGTAAATCTGCTGTGACTTTAGTTATTCAGGCCACTATAACTGATCATAAGCCGGTCCTTCTGAATTTGCACGAACAACTTTCACGAGAGTACGCAACTAAATCTATTACTAAAACTAATTTTCATAAACTTAAAGTAGAAATCGAAAATATTAATTTCAGTCCCGTCTATGAAGCAACAAACCCGAATGACTCTTTAAATTATGTCGTAGAATCCATAACAACAGCGCTAAATAAACACACAGAGACAATAATTTTAGCTAGGCGTAAAAAAATTATCAAGCCATGGATTACTCCAGGACTTCTTCGGTGTATAAAGAATAGAGACAAATTGCATGGCCAATTAAAAAAAGACCCTAATAATGGAACCCTTAAAACTACATATTCTCGATACCGAAATTTTTGTAATTTGCTGTTGAAAAAGGTAAAGAGAACATATGAAAAAGAATTATTGGCAAAGGCAGGTAATGATAATAAAAAAATTTGGCAAGCAATTAAAGGCATCGCAAATACTTCTAAAACAAAAGAACCTCATTTGTAACTATTAAAACTCTCATCGTCTCCGCAGTCTTCAGTTGATAAAATTAATGAGTATTTTGTTAATGTTGGAAAGAATTTGGCCGAAAACTTATTAAAGGACGGCAGTACTAGGGCAATAAATAAATCAAAACTCGTGTCCACAAATAATGTTTATTCTTTTGTGTTGCTAGATACCCACCAAGAAGAAATAGAAAGCTTAATTCTCAGCCTAAAAAATCAATGCGCTGTTGGATGGGACAAGATCTCGAATAATCTACTAAAACAATTTAGGAAAGTGCTCGTCCCGCCTTTAACTTATATTTTTAACCAGTGTTTCAATGATGGCATGTTTCCGGTTTGTTTAAAGAAGTCTATCGTTGTACCAATTCACAAGGGAGGAGACAGAGACCGTGTCACTAATTATAGACCCATTTCGCTACTGCCTGCTATCTCCAAACTGTTAGAAAAATTAATAAACAAAAGACTGGTTGGCTACTTGGAGAAACATAAGCTTCTGTCCGACAACCAATATGGTTTTCGTCAAGCTAAATCTACTGCAGATGCGGTTCATGCTGTTACTAATTTTATTGTGAGTAATATGGACGATCAAAAAAAATGTCTGGCGGTTTTCCTAGATTTGGCAAAGGCCTTCGACACGGTCTCTGTTCCAACTTTGCTGAATAAACTTGAGACTTTTGGCATTAGAGGTACACAGTTGAGCCTGTTTGAAAGTTACCTGTCTAATCGATACCAGTCTACAACTATTGGTAATCATTTTAGCACATTTATGCCGGTATCTTACGGCGTCCCGCAAGGTAGTGTTCTCGGGCCTACCTTATTTCTCATATATATTAATGAGCTGTGTAATTTCAAGCCTCTGAAAGGCCAACTTATCTCCTATGCCGATGATACTATACTTTTGTTTGCCAGCCAAACTTGGGAACAAGTGTATAATTCTGCTCAACAGACTTTAAACCTTGTCTATAAATGGCTCTCTGATAACGTACTAACCCTAAATACTGACAAAACGAAATATATTGCGTTCTCTATTAGGAACCTGCGTGTCTTTGATGAGAGTTTGAAATTGGTGGCTCATAGTTGTGAAACGTTTACTAATTGCTCTTGTCGAGAACTGCAGCGGACAAATGAAATAAAAATCTGGGAGTGACCTTAGACTCACATCTGAATTTCAAGAGACACATTGAATTGTTATGTGGAAGGATCCGAAAATTACTTGTGGTCTTTAAAACACTTAGGCATGTTGCAGAACCCTCAATTGTGCGGCAAGTCTACTTCGCTCTCTGCCAATCCTTGATATCCTACTGCATAACTTCCTGGGGAGGTGCACCAACTACTACAATTAAACCTCTTGAGGTTGCCCAGCGTGCGGTTTTGAAAGTGAGCACTTTTCGTGCCTTCCGGTATCCCTCCAACCTATTATATAAAAATTGTGAGGTGCTCTCGGTGAGGCAGCTGTTCATACTAGCTATACTGCTAAGGCAGCACACTGATGTTGAATTTAGTTCAGAAATAACTAATAAACGCAGAAAACATATAGTTTGTGAAAGTAAACAGTTTCATACTGCTTATGCGGGCAGATTTTATTGCTTTCTGGGACCATACATCTATAATAAAGTTAACAAAATAATTTCTATTTACGCAAATAATAAAGCCGAGTGTAAAAATAGAGTAACGACCTGGCTACTTACACTAGGGTATGACGAAACCGAGAAAATTCTGGCGGTTTTGTCATAAGCTATTTGCTATTAGTTGAAAATGTTGGAAGGTATTTAGGTAGTTATTAATCTATTTATGTTTAGATTTTACTCACCCTCTCACACACATTCATTCATATAATCATATTTAACACAGAGAGGTTCACATTTACACGCCCTGCGTCTTGTTTAATTTAAATATTTACTTATTCTTGTTTTTATTTATTATTTTTTTAAATGTTTAGTTACATTAGTTAAAACTATTTTGTATGCTAGCTAACAATGCAATCACCACGGGGAGTGGCAGCGTATGCTGAAATACAGGTATTAAACCTAGTTCGGCTACGGATGCTGTATTGCTACTGCGATGTAATACTCTGTTATATAAGTTAGACTTAAGCATAAAAAATATACAAACATACAAACTTACTTATACAAATATACAAACGTAGTATGGTACTAATGAGACTAATGAGGTATAAGTAAAAACTGTAATTAATGTAATGGATGAAGTATAAAACTCAGCTATATCGCGAGTTGGGTGTGTATGGAAAATTCTGACAAAATAACGTAAGTTTTAATTTCACTGTGAGGGAAATGCTCATAGCGCGATTGATCGTGGCTTAGTCTACTTAGTAGATACTTTCGAAATAAAAGTCGTGAGTAATTAATTAGTAATCAAAAGAAATTGTAGATTTAGTGGTATTTGAATAAATCAGGTGCCCTTCCAGTGTAAGATGATCCTGGGTAGCCACGAGACGTACGTAGCATTCGTAGCACTACACGGAGCTATCTTACACTAAACGTTTTATACTTTACGAGGAGTAGGCTAAGGGGTATACAAAATCAAATCAAATCAAAATATATTTATTCCTTGGACTTTATAAAGCATACTACTCTGAATCCGCAGAGCTTAGATTCACTTTCATCACACTATCTTGAATGTGAAAGTGAATTAAAGTGCCAGTTCCGGCGACGGGGCTTCTTGAGAAGAACTGGCAAGAAACCCAAGGCCGACTATACCGACCCCTTATATTAAATCTTTGTGGCAATTAAGACACTGCACGTAATATATTTACCGTGCAAGCACTTAGAGTTTTGACATTTATGAATTACTGTTTACATACAATTTACTTCCGCTTTCGCTTTGCTTGCTAATTGAATTATGGATCTTATGTCAACGGTTGTAAGACACAACAAAGTGTTTATAGCTTGAGGCGTGTGAGTTATGTTTCTGTTTTAATTATATTACAGCATCCGGAATTCGACCATGTTGGAGTATGTTTACGATAATGCTCTGAACAGTGCCTGAACTGCTGAAGTTGTGAATATGAAATGATATATGTTTATTGTCAAAAATAATACAGGAAATGAAATGGATTGTGTGATGTAAGTAATTAAATAAATGTGTAAGTAAATGCAGTTGTGTATAGATGTGCATCTCTTTGTCTTTCCCCGAATTTGTTTTCTAATTAGGCGACAGTGCGAGAATAGGTTGTTCATTTTAAGTCCTGATTAGAATTTCGTAAATACGACTATTGCAAGTCATATGTACAATTATTTTTGTGATACGATGGGTGGTTAACAAGCGTACGAACCACCTGATATGAAGCGGTTACCGTGGCCATATAAACACTAGCAACATGAAATATCGCTCGCGCGCTGCCAACACCTCTACCAACGCAGCAATTTCTTCCTTCCTGGTAGCTCACTCACTCACAGAAACACAATAACCTTCAAAGGAATTGTTATTTGGCTGCGGTATTCTGTCAGGTGGAGGTACTTCCCCAGTCGGGCAACTTACAAAATATGCTATTCTTACCTCTCTTTTCTTCAGAGCTTCGTCTATAATTTGTAATAATTTGTTTGTAAGTAGGGTGCACCACAAGGTTGATGAAGATGAAGAACTCAAAGATGATGATGATGAACCGCTTACACCCAAAAATCATAATATCATAATCGTTCTTACAGCGACTTTACAAGCTTGGATATCATTAGATTTTTAGCAGTTGTGTTGCTCAGAGTTTGAATTTTTCGAGTAGGAAGCCGACATAACCACTACACCATCCTTTTGATGACGTGGCATGCATGACCATTTTGCTATTTTAATAAAATAAGTTGCCATAAGTATTTTTGTAAATTAAGGCATTTATCAAATACATTTAATATAGTATGTTTTATCTCTTTGGCCTTTTTAATGTATTATGGGAAATTTTGTCTCTCTGTATGGCCTTGTGGTTTCCGGCAGATTAGAATAGAATCACTCCGTCTCTTCCCGTGGATGTCGTACAAGGCGACTAAGAGAAATACATTATAAAACATCGATCAGGCCTCCCCAACCCTACTGGCCAGCGTGGGGAGTGTAGGCCAAATCCTCCTTCCGTCTGCGACGGACGAGAGAGGGTCGTGCTCCTGTAGTGGAGACTAAAATGACCTGATTATGATGATGATGATGATGATGATGATTGTGTATATAAATTTTTAGACTATTGGCCTTCCGATCAGATGTTTGGTTTGACGCCCACGGCCTTTCTTTTATATTGGCACCGCTCGCCATAGGCAAGGAAATTGTCCAAAACGGGATTTGCCGCCTTTGTACAAAGGCAGCAAATCTCGTTTTGCACAAAGGCGGCAACGCTGATGCCTCTGGTGTTGCAGGTTACTGCGGTAACTGCATAGCAGGTCGTATATATGTTTGCCACTTTAGTCGTATAAAAAATGTTATACTCAACAAGAATCCTATCAAACAAGAACAAACTATAATATAAAATTCATGTCAAATGCTATCTCATAAAGTTAAAACGTCTACTTCGCGAGACTATTCGTTCCGACACGCAACGACAATTTTGTTTGGTACGAATTTTACGATAGTTTCATATCGCATCTGTTACACGAAATGTGGAGAAGTTTCGTAACTTCTTCTCAGATGTCTGCGCCACCTGTTTTGGCTATTAACAGAATATAAAATGGATCTAGCCCTACTAAAAATATGTATTAGGTTAATGTCGATGACAAACTTCTTCGGATTCGTCGGTACAACTCTAGGGATTTTTTGGGTTATTTGGGCTTTTCATCTTGACAAAATTAATGTATTGCAATTTCTTTTTGGGGTGTAAGAGGTTCATCAACATCTTTGAACCAAAGCCAACCTCACCTGCACGTGGTGCACCCTGCTGACTGACAAACGAGGCTCTAGCGAAAAGAGAGGTAGGACATAGCGTATTTTTTAAGCTGCCCGACTGGGGAAGTACCTCCTCCTCACAGAATACCGCAGCTAAATAACAATTCCCTTGAGGGTTGTTGTGTTCCTGCGAGTGAGTGAGGTCACTAGAAAGAAAGAAAGGAAGGAATATATGCTGCAACGGATCGGCGACCCATTGGTCTCCATGGGCGGTGGTGATTGCTTTCCATCAGGTGACCCACATGATCGTTTGCGGGGGGCAAATCAATCCCATGTAAAAAAAATTGCCTGATTAGCCGGTACAACTCTAGGGTCTCTACCAGCCAAGCTTAACAAATTACAATTAATATAATACATTAATATAAGCTGAAGATTTTTTATCGCAATAAAAAGATCAATGGTAATCGGCTTCAGCTTCGACGGTAGCGCGCCTGATCTCTACTGGCCAACTTTAAAAAAAGGCTTAAGTCTGGGCTTTCAAAAAGGTGAGTCGTAATCCGATGTCGGGCTACGGAAATGATGTACCTAATATTATTTCGTTGAAATTACAGTAATTAATATATTAATATATCGGTATTGTACATTAACATTATAAGCGGAAACCTTTAATTGGCTCTGTATGTTAAATAATTAGTCTCTAAATTAGTTATAAGCTGTTGGTTTTCCAAATAGAATAAAATAAAAATTCAAAATAACTAAAGGGCATTGACAAACATCGTAATAGCAGAGGTTAAGAATAGGAAGTCTGTCCTCACGCGTTTTTTATGCTAGGCAAAGTATTTTATATCAAAAATACGTTAAAAATATATCGAAAAACACGTTAAGAACATAAAATATATTCAGATATTTTTTTTATTTTTTTTTTATACTACGTCGGGTGGCAGACAAGCATACGGCCCGCCTGATGTGAAGCGGTTACCGTTGCCATATTAACGCTCGCAATATAAAATATTGCTCGCGCGCCGCCACCCCCGCCGCCATCGCACCATCTCCTTCCTTTCTGGTGACCTCACTCACTCGCAGGAACACAACAGCCCTCAAGGAACCGTTATTTGGCTGCGGTATTCTGTGAGGTGGAGGTACATTCCCCAGTCGGGTAGCTTACAATTACGCTCCCTACCTCTCTTTTCGCCAGAGCTTCGTTTGTCAGTCAGCAGGGTGCACCGCGTGCAGGTGAAGTTGGCTTTGGTTTAAAGATGTTGATGAACCACTTACACCCCTATTATATATACACAGATATTATATACACAGATATTGCTATAGATGAGACCAGTGATGCACACGAATACCGCAGTCTCTCCCTCTACGTATATTGTATCTGTTTAGTGTGTGATGCGCTTATATCGCGAGTGGATTGCCTAAAAAAATAATTTATGTTGGAAAACTATTTTCTCTTGTATTGAATTCTATTGTACTTGTGGGTAAAATAAATAGACAAGTTGTTAGGTAAGGCTTTTGTGCTAAAACAAAATTGTAAAATGGAATGGAATAATTATTTATACTTTAAATAATTATTACGGAATGTAATAATCATGCACGTTCTCTGAGTAATAGCTGAAAATCTGTGTGTTGCTTATGCAACATTCGCAATGAGCTATGGGTAAGGCTCCCTTGTATTGCTGCAACACACCTACAATCAAAAATGTGTATTTTGTCATCTATTGTCATCATCATCATCATCAGCCTGTATCTACCCACTGCTGGATATAAGCCTTTCCCAATGCTTTCCACCAGATCCGAACCTCCGCCTTCCGCATCCAGCCGCTTTATTAAGGTCATCGGACCATCTAGTAGGAGGGCGTTCAACACTTCGTAGTCCTATGCGCGGCCTCCACTCTAATAACTTCCTCCCCCATCTGCCATCAATACTGATCAATACGGGAATTGAAAACATATTTTTATAGACAACCTTACACCACCATAATTTGCAATAAAATTATTTTTATTTTGATATAAGGTTTATTATAAATGAGCGCAAATTGCGAACTTGTCAATCCAATAGGTATGGCGGGGAACAAATCGACAACCTAACGTCTGCATAATCTACAAACTTAATACTTTCGATTGGCATATAGTTTCATATGTAAACATATAATCAAGTAAACAAATAATAAAGTATTGATGAACCACTTAGGTTCATCAACATCTTCATCAGTACATCACTGAACCAAAGTCAACCTCATCCGAACTTGGTGCACCCTGTCGACAGACAAACGAGTCTCTGGCGACAAGAGATAGCATATTTTAATTATAAGCTGCTCAAAGCTGGCAAAACAAAAATAATTATTTAATTCAACAATGAAGTAACTTACACTAACAGTTTCTAAAAAGCCGCAATACGAATATTAAAATAAAGAAATATTTTTAGCCCACATTGTTACCAAAAATAAACATTCAGTCCAAATTCGTCATCGTATTCGATACAATTTCAGATCCGACCCGGAATAGGCGACATTTGTATATCAGATTAACTTAAAGCGGCCACATACATACGTAACCTGCCCCCATAGACAAGTGTAATTCGTAGCGTAACGAACGTTAGATAGATCACGTAACATTTGTCAAAATCGAACATTTTAGTATGAGTAGAGTTGAGCGCTTAAACGAAAAGCGCTTAAAAAAGTCTGCTTATCAGCGTAAGCAGATAAGCACGCTTATAAAAATAAGCCTTTTTCGTTTAAATTTTTTACAATGTTGTGTGATAATTTGACAAATTTGATATAGCGCCATCTATAATTGATACACATAATTACTGCCACGTCGCGTCGTGCTGTATTAGCTAGCCATACATGCAATAATAAACCTTACCTTCAAAACGTTTAGGTTTACTATCGATTAACGTTCGTTTCATTTTCGTTTAAACAAATGCGTTTCGTTGAAAAAAGCGTCAGTAATCCTCATTCAATATTGAACCTTATTCGCAGGTGCCTTAGGAATAATGTTGTTTAATTTTCTTTCACTTTAGTTTCAAAAATGATTTTCGTTTAAATAAACAACGCTTACGCTTTTTTAAGCAGTACGCTTTTTGTTGTCAACTGGTAAGCGCGCGTGTGAATGTTTGCGCTAACGCTTTTGCTGTTGTCGTCGGTCGATTAATGCGAATTTTTTTGCTTTGCTGTGTTATGTATGTTCATGCGTATACGAAACTTTAAATACTTAGAGAAAAGAAATCGGCTGCAAATAGATACTGTCTGTGATCGTTAACCATTGCATTGTCTTAAAGCTGCGACTAAATGTTTAAACGTTTTCCATAAGCGTAGACGCCTCAAGTAGCATCAACGACAAAAAAAGCGTTTAACTAAAAAGCGCGCTTATTTAAGCGCGCTTTTGATAAAAAGTACAACGTTTAAACGTTTATTAATTTTAAGCCGTTTTTTCCAACTCTAAGTATGAGAATTGACAAATGTCACGTGATCTATTTAACGTTCGTTACGCTACGAATTACACTTGGCTAAGGGGGCTAGTCACAAACGGATTCATACAAATGTTACCGTTTTAAAGAATGTCCCTTTACAATGTACATGATACTTTACAATCAATACTAATATTATAAAGCTTAATAGTTTGTTTGGTTGAACACGCTAATCTCAGGAACTATTCATTCGATCTGAATTAGAGAAATTAGTTTACTGTTAGATAGCCTATTTTTCATGGAAGGCTATAGGCTATAAAACATCATGCTACCACCAATAGTAGCGGAACACTAATGAAAAATGTTGGAAAAATGGGAAAAAAATATTCCTTTTGCTTCCGTTGCGTCCGCTGCGTAAACGATTCAAGTTACGTAACAATTATATACTACGGAATTATTCATCCTAAAGAGATCTAAAAAAAGTCCATGATAGCATGTGTCTTTTTTTTTTAATTGGCTCACTTATAGCCTTTCAAATGGTAAACTTCACTCTCAACGCTCTGTATCATGCAGACGAAGTTGCGCGAGTCAAGTAGTACTTAATATAAGTATTAGGCAATTAGTAGAACAAGGAGGAGAGTCAGTTTACCTAATATAAGTCATTACATTATAAATATTATAATAGTGTAGCGATGAAACTGTATTTGTGAACATAAAATACCACGGACACCGGGGTCATACTTTTTTTATCCATTATTTTTTTGAGAACACATACTTTTTTTTATAATTGTTTGCACTTATCAAATCCCTTTCGGATTGTTGTGTTCCTGCGAGTGAGCTAGGTAACCACTGTGAGTCTCTGGTATCACAAGCGTCCTATAAGATCACTGTTTACCATCAGGCAGGTAAATGTACGCTTAAATGCTACTCTAGTGCTATATAAAAAAAATATGTCATTACTTTAAAGTAGATATCGTTACCGCAAAATCTTTTGACATGTGACCGTAATAATCTTCTTCGTCAGTCGAATAAAAAACAGAAATAATTTTTATTTCCTTTTTCGAGGTTGCCAAGAGAAAGAGCACACAATAAAACATTTTAAACACAGCAATAATATAATTAAAAAGATACTAGAGTTTGTCAAAGTTATTTTTTATAAGTTATTTTCTTTCACTTCGTTCGAGCGGCGGCGGGGCGGCGGTGCAATAATAAGAAAGCCGGTCTTACGGACCCCAAAAGAGGGGTTACTTTGTAAGTAAAGAGTTATATAATTCCCTTTCAAGCATTCTTTACTTGATTACAAGGGATTTCTAAGATTGGTCTTCTATTGTGTATTGAAGTATCCCTTTTTTCATTATATTACAGTATTATTGTGCACGCGATTTCAGTCGCCTGTCGATTCTAAGGGCTAATTTTTTTTTTTTTATACACTAGCGTTGTTTATGAGGAGTTAGCGAATAAACATACACTATCCACTATCGCACAACTCACCATAAATTAAAATTCCATCCATATCATCTTCATAATTTGGCATCTACTACAGTACGTTTCCTAAGACATTTTATATCAGGAACGGTGAAACTGTAGAATCAACTTCCCTCAGCGGTATTTCCGAACAATTACGACATGGGAGCCTTCAATAACAGAGTCTTTATTTCCCTTAAAAGCCTGGCAACGGATCGGCAACCCGTTGGTGTTGCTGATAGGCGGTGATGATAACTTACTACCAAATATAATGTCCAGCTGGGCATTATAATTGATGAATATTTGACGATTACTCGTAGATACATTGAAGCTCTATCTGCCAGATTGTGAAAGTATTTTTTTGTCTTTTAAAATTCATTATTCATTAAACAGGCCCTACGCTTGTTTGGAATCGGATGTCAGAATCAGAAACAGAATCAATCATTTATTCAGAAAATGGTTACAGAAATGTTCGTATAAACAGAGTAGGTGCATGAATATTCTTCAATCACTGGAGTAGGAAATAATTTAAATACATGATTATTCCACAGATGAAAAAACCGTTGTACAATAGTCAATACATATTTTTTTTTACTCAAAGGTCGCAAGAATAAAAAAATCCTAGGTATTAAAACGGAATTCTACTTATTTCAACGTTTCCAGTCCAAGTACTATAACCGAGGCGGCTACTGCCATTTCAAATTGTAAGTAACTGCCTGAGAAATCCACGCCCTCTCATTTCATTGTAATAGAGTAGGCTGTACGTGACCTGGGTACGACCAGCATTCTTTATTGAGCACTCTGTTTCCTATTTTCCAGCTTAAGTAAATCCGTGAATAGCGAGGAGTTTCTTTTCTATATTAAAAAAAAATATATATTTATATTATTCGTCGCTTTAAAATAGGTTTGATAATTTCTGCATTAACCCATATTTATCTGCTGGGATACAAATTGAATCCAAAGGGTTTAAAGTGCACTTCACCACGCACCTTAATTGTGGGTTAATGGCGGCCAGTAACTTGGCTTTTCTTACGGGACGGGGCTCCGCCACACATTCCCACCACTGTGTCTACTGTGTAGCCAGGATTAACACGGGCGACCACCAAAAAAGGCAATGAAAAATGAAGTCCTGTGGAGTCCCGGGGGTAAAACTACGGCAGTCATGGAAACTCATCAAATTTTATCAGAAGAAATTAGTTGGAGTTGGAAGCTTTTGGAATTTGACTTCCACTCTTGACAATGTGACAGACAGCTACATAGCAAATAAAGCACAAAAAGCCTAAAGAGATGCCCAGTCAAGTCAAGTTCAACTGTCGTACACCACGGATAAAAAAGATTAAATATCTAACACTATTGTGGACCTTAAACAATGAGTTTATTACCTTACACACCGATTCCAATAATATGCATAGTAACTTGGCTTAACGACTCACATCTAATGATAACAGCCAAAGTCCGACGTGCCTTTCGAAGTGAAGATACGAGCTCGAGTTAGATAAATCTATGCGTAAACCACTTTCTCTATACACAACCATTGTACAGTCGATAGAACACAAACAAAGTCTTTCTTGGCTCAATACCTGTAAGTCTCTCAGGTTGGTTCCTGATGCTGTCATTCTGAAAGAATAAAACATCTCAGAGAAACAACATTTTCAGAGAATAATTATATAAATATTCCAGGGCAAATTTCACACCGCTTTCTAGTTATAAAACTAAGCAAATCTTGTGCTATACAGTAAATAATTGCAAAGTACTTAAATACTTTTTTTTGTGAACACATACTACAATTCGTCCCAGTTAACTTTGCGCCTGGCGTCAATTACTTTATAACTAGTAAAAAAAAAGCTGCCAAGTGCGAGTCAGACTCGCCCAGGAGGGTTCCGTAGCAGCAAGCAATCAACTCAAATATAAAAATATTTGAGTTGATTGAATGAAAGGTAAATTGCAGTTTACGATTTATGACGTATTAAAAAAAATCTACTTACTAGATCTCGTTCAAACCAATTTTCGGTGGAAGTTTGCATGGTAATGTACATCATATTTTTTTTTTTTTAGTTTTATCATTCTCATATTTTAGAAGTTACAGAGGGGGGACACACGTTTTACCACTTTGGAAGTGTCTCTCGCGCAAACTGTTCAGTTTTAAAAAAAATAATATTAGAAACCTCAATCTCATTTTTGAAGACCTATCCATAGGTACACCACACGTATGTGTTTGAAAAAAAAAATGAGTTTCTGTTCTAAGTATGGGGAACCCCCAAAATTTATTTTTTTCTTTCTAACTAAGCTAAAAATCTAAGCTTGTAAAGCTCTAGTAAGGTAGCCCGTGACACTACTGATAGTGCTAAGCAGTAGTGCCAAGGGCAATAAAGGAGTAGAAATAAGCAGACCCATATTGTCACCTAATTTGTTTTATTTGATGGGCAGTAAACGATTATTCCCACATGCTCCTTTTGTTATGCGGTTCACAAGGGACATCCCTTTCTGAGCAGGTTGAGGCAGGCAGAGCTTTTGTTATGCATGTGAACATAGAGCGTGTGTAGCCTAAAATCTCTGACTAGAGATGGACAAAGCGACCGGCATTTAAATTCCCAATAAGTACATGTTAATTACCTGTTTATACCTGCTAACTAGGAATTTATTGGACATTTGTATATACTTACTGGGAATTCATCATAAATACCCCGTACGGGCAAAATGCAATGGACAGACGCTAAACTGTCGTTAGAACCTTGTACGCTGAACAAACGGCTGAAACAATGGAACAGGTCATAATTAAAACACCGGCTGAGTGGAGCTGAGCGGTAGAGGCAGCCTGTGGTTGTATTGGAGTATGATTATTTGTTAATTTGTAATCATTGCGGTTAGTTTTTTAACCGACTTCAAAAAAGTAGGAGGTTCTCTATGTTATTCGATATCTTTGCGAATTGTGAACCGATTTTCATAGTTATTTTTTTATTTGAAAGGTTATGATTGCAAGGTGGTCCCATATTTACCAAGTCAGGATCTGATGATGGGATGCCACGAAAACCCTTCAATTTTATAAGCACGTATGGTCAATTTTTTTTTTTTATTTGAAAGGGTAATTTGAGGTGGATCCATATTCACCAAGTCAGGGTCTGATGATGGGATCCCAGAAAAATCGAGCGAAACCTTTAAATTTGCCCTATGGTAGCAGGCAGAATAAAATTGTGCCATAACTAACATAACTTTTCTCCCGGAAGACGGGCAGCAGCGTCTGCCGGGGTATTTCACCAATAAGCTGCGCTCGCCAACTGAAGTCGGTTTCAATTTTTTTTTAAATCAACTTTATTTTATACTACGTATACGGCCTTTATACTAAGCATACGGCCCGCTTGATGTGAAGCGGTTACCGTAGCCATATTAACGCTCGCAACATAAAACATCGCTAGCGCGCAGCCATCCCCGCTGCCAATGCAGCATCTCCTTCTTTTCTTTCCAACTAAACTAGCGAAAAGGGAAGTAGCGAGCGTAATTGTAAGCTACCCGACTGGCGAATGTACCTTCACATCACAGAATACCGCAGCCAAATATCTATTCCCTTGAGGGATGTTGTGTTCCTGCGAGTGAGTGAGTTCACCTGAAAGGAAGGAGATGCTGCGATAGCAGCGGGGATGGCTACGCGCGAGCTTCACATCAGGCGGTCCATATGCTTGTATGCCACCCGACGTAGTATGAAAAAAAACATAATATGAATTTATCGTAAATGTGCGTCGCTTTGTCTATCTCTAGTCAAAACTTACCATGCCTTCAGAAACACGTCCATTACAATTCCCAATAACGTTATTGTAATATTTATATCCAATATTTACAACATCCATATGTAACCTTATGACGTTAAATCAAAATATTGGTATCGAAGAACGAGCATTTCGCGTGATGTAGCTACATAACCACGAAGCAAGGTTGAACTCTTTCATTCTTTATTGTTCTTGAAGATTTCCTTCAATATTGCCACTTTAATTTGTTTGATTTATGTTTGCGTACTAAATATAATTGTTTTGTTTACGCTTCAATTTTACTAATTGCTTTATGAAATTTAATTTCGCTTTGTTTAGAGCGGCTACACCTGTGTCGTTGACAATCTTGCTTGCTTGTAGAGTTAATAACCTTTTATATTGAATGCTACTGTTATACAGGGAGAACTGGATGTGAGATGTGTATGACTGACTTCAGTACATATGTGTCCGTACACAAAGTTGTTACAAATGAGTTGTACTATAACCCCTTACAAGGTTATGCTTTAGTTCCAGTTCACCCTGTATATCGGGAAGAGCGACACAGAGAAAAATGTGAGATTGTGCGTACCGACCACAACATTTTTCTCGAACAAACTATGCAATGATTTACTAGTCGATTTCGAGTTACAGCTTATCAAAGTTAATTAGAGAAAAGGACAATGTTCATCCCTAAACCAGCTCATTGCTTAAAAAAAATGACCAGCTCAAACGACAAAGTAGCTCAACGAATTTGAATAAAAGACACAGAGATAGATTACGTTATCGATTAACAGATAAGATACATTTTAGCTCAGCAAATTGACGTGAGAGCAGTCGCGGGCAAAAGTTAAAAAATCAAATCAAAATGTATTTATTGTGGAACACAGGTATTAAGGTTAACAATTGTAACAAGTAGTGTATCACTATGCCCTGTCCTTAAGGACATACAATATAATTTAATAAATGTTTACATGAATAATCAAAAAAATATTTAAAATGTCAATAAAATGTCAATAAGTTAATCAAAACAATTATCTTTCACCAGTCAATAACTTTACCTATAAAATAACCAAAAACATAAAAATTTCCAAATCATATAAGACATACGAGAAAAGAAGATAAACAGTTATTATTCCTGCAAAGTTTTTATTATTTTCGGAAATCCTTTGCGTTATCGACGTGTTTATCAACCACATACACCGTCGTATTCCAATCGGAGGGCCGTAAAAGAATCACCTGGCAATAAAGGCCTTAATAAACCCTCTAAGGGCCTGGCTTCACGCTCTCAAGATTAAGAGGACCGGTATTTACCGCTTCAAGCCAGTTTATTCTCATTTTCCGTCCCTTTCTATTACAGATGAAAAGAAAAAGCTAAATGATTGATCTAAGGTATTTCTGCGTATAAGAGCCGTATTAATTGAAGGGACTGATATGAAATTAAAGCAAATATTCAGAAAAGGTCTCCTTGACTTTACTGGGTAGGGAATAAAATCGTTACTGCTCGTTCATAACAATGGTTATTAGTATTACTTTTGTACGATTTTCTGTATTTCCTTGCACATGAAGCATTTTTATTAGAAGTACCTATTATATACCTATTTAAACGTTTCTTTTACTCTTTATTTTTAACACCCCGACTATTCCATATGAATATCGCGTCGTTCACTATTACATAACGACGTCTGTGCAAAACGTGAATTAGCGTGTATGCGTGCGGTACTAATGCACTTATTACTTGATCCTATTCAACCTCGATTTAACTTGGGAATTGGCTCGAAATTGAATAGTATAATAACGTGGTGAACAACCAACACGTTATCACACTCATCAATTTTATTCCAATTTCCAGTTGAGTCGGGGTTAAGCTGGATAATTTAGTATGTGCTTAAACAATTTTTCCCCGATTATACTCAAAGACCTGTTAAATTACGACGTTTTCAGACAGTCTAACATATTGCTGTTTCGCTAGTATTAGGGAAGTGTAAGCGAGACGAAACTATTATAGTCAGGATATCTCGTCATCTAATACATATCATATATAATAAGTCATCAGAGGGGAGGTGAAGTCGATTCGAGAGAGCGGCAGGTAGAACCCATGCTGTATGTCCTCCTCTCTCATTTTGTTTAAATTTACATTTAAATTCATCTCTTCTCTTTATCACATATCTTTTATCCACGCATTGTGTCTGTATCCATGGCGTATATAAATACTATAATGTAATATGCTGTGAATCCAACTAAAAAGTGGGATATTGTAAATTTACAAATAATTATAGCTATAAGTCATCGTCATCTTTAGAAGCAAAACTACACCTGTACATAGTGCATCTAGTCGATTACAGGTCGTGTTGCATTGGGGAAGCATTACAGAAGACCGCAGGCCATATGCATCGGTCCAATATAAGGATTTTTATGTTTCTGCGAACGAGTGAAAATTGTTTCTGAGAGTCAGCACGTAAAACTCGTTATATCACAAGCATCTCTGAGCTACGGTAATTACTTTACATCAGGGGAACCGTATTTAATCGGTGTTTGACGTGGTATAAAATATCTGTCTGTGAGACCTACCACGCAATTGTTCTGATCCACGAGGCAAGAAAATTACTTTGATGCAATTATTGTAGGCGCTTGAAGTAATTTAGGTACTTTTTGTGTAATAGTACAGTGGGCAAAAATGTGGGCTTAACCAGCACACCCCAGCCTGTCCATACAAACGTCGCGTCTGTGCAGAGTGTAAATGAGCGTGTGTCCAAGCGACACCATACAAACTATTCCAGATTCGTCTCAGAGGTGAGGTGAGGTAGATACGAGAGAGCGGCAGAGTGTGGCCGTACTGTACATAGTTATACTGTGCCTTTACATTGACATCTGTTTGTAGTTTTTAAATGAATAAGGTCTATTTTCGTTCACAAAAATAACAAAAGATCGACCTTAACAACACTTATGTTTGTTAGAAAATGTTGTCAAAATCTAAGACGTTTTTACCTACAGATGCAAGAAGAAAGCTGGTTTTTTTTTTTATACTACGTCGGGTGGCAGTCAAGCATACGGCCCGCCGAATGTGAAGCGGTTATCGTAGCCATATTAACGCTTGCAATATAAAATATCGGTCGCGCGCCGCAACCCCCGTTGGCACCGCAGCATCTCCTTCCTTTCTGGTGACCTCACTCACTCGCAGGAACACAACAGCCCTCAAGGGAACCGTTATTTGTCTGCGGTATTCTGTGAGGTGGAGGTACATTCCCCAGTCAGGTAGCTTACAATTTTATTACGCTCCCTACCTCTCTTATTAAGATTTCACATCACACAGTCACATGCCATTTGTCGTTCGTCGCAGCAAGATGTTAGCGCTACCTGACCCAAAACAACAGAAAAATGTAGATAACATACCTTTCTGTACGCTTAGACAGTGTACTTTTAATTTATGCTTCAGTAAGAAATATAGAGTTACAGTTTGAGGTAGCGCTTTGTCGCAACTTTTTAGTGCCGTGATGTTTGTCTATGGCCTGTAGATACAGTGTGTCTCGGGATAAAGTGTAACCCTGAAAGGGGAAGAAAATACATGAAAATTATCGACAAAAAAAATATTTTTTGTTATGAATTAAGATTATTATTTTTCACACACAATGACTCTATGTATATTGAAAAATGCAGTGGTAAAAAACAAATTATGACGAAAAACACAGTTTAGGTAATCATTGACACTTTTTTGCTACCTATTTGGTATCGTATTCTCATTGCTTAATAACTGACACGATTATTTTATTTTATTTCAACGAAATCGACCAATTATTTAGAAAGAAATCGTTATTTCATATAGAGTCGTTAGTGAAAAATAAAAATCTTACTTAATGAAAAACAAATAGAAAACACAAACATCATCAGTTTACCTTGATAATGCCTTGGCGGCGAAATAAAAATAAATAAAATTACGTAGAACAGTACGTAAGTGCCTTATTATAACATTATGATAATAATGTTCCACCAAGTGCCATCAATCAACAGTATCTTCAAATAGAAAACATATACGAAGGGACTTCGCCCTTATCAGGGTGGCTTTCCATACCAATAGACTACGATCTCTAACACTATTCAAAACTAAGCGGCGTGGGTTGTCGGGCGAGGAGACTGTATTACATTAAAATTACTATTGAAGAATAATCACATGGTTCTATATTAACAGATGTACAGTACAAATTTACAAAATCACAAACGATTGGTCAGATAATCTCTGATGGAAACTTGGACGTCCACCGAACACGTGGATGCGTACGCGCTCTTCGCTGACACAAGCGAAAGTTAAGTCTGCTCAATGTGGCCGCCCCTCCAGTGTTCGGTGTCACGTCAGAGTGACAACTCTGTTTCGTTCAGAGAAATGACAGGTGACATAGACAAGTCGAATGACTTCGAGTCGATTCTCTAGATGCGCCCTCATATATCTTATTTCTTTTATTAAATATTTTTGTCGATAATTTTTCATCTATTTTCACCCCCTGAAAAACCCAGAAAGGGTTACACTTTATCCTGTAAATACTGTGTTACCGGTCAAACTTGATAGACTACTTTCTTAGTCAATCGTACATTAGATATCTTTTAAGACTAATTCCACAGAGCACTAGATCTACTACATTAAGACAAATATCACGTAAATATATCTTATTTTTTTGACATCTGTATTAAGGCCAGACGGAGATACTCCAGACATCTGGGCACAGCTCCTCGTACTTACATTAACGACCGTTTCGCTTGACCTTCCCTAGCTTTCCATAAAAAATGTTTCATCTTCCATTTTGTCAACAAGAGGACCAACCTTTGACAAACAGATCAATCTTAGACTATAATAAATAATATTTTTCTTTGCTTTGACTGAGGTTTGATGGTTATATCATTTTGCGAAGCATACATTGATACGCGTAACTTTGTCGTTTATTTTTCATATGGAAGACTGGCGTCATTGTATAGTGAACAAAAATTTGACAGTGAATATTGACGATGCGTTCGAGTATTATATTAGTACTCGGAAACGCAAACAGATTCTAAATGCAATAACATTGTGATACGTATATCTCAAAACTATTTTATAATTAGATGACAGTCGTTAAGGCTAGGTAGTCGTGCAAAAGTAGGCATTCAGCGTTGCCGGCACCGCGCGAACTTATTCACGCGGAGGCAGCGGCGCGATGAACTCGCGTCACCCCGCCCGGTCACACAGTATAGGAATAAGCAGTAACTAGTTAATTTTAAAACTTCAGAAATGCACTTTTATATTTTTATAGTAGTGACAAGAGTTTCGTAAATAATAAGTAATGTAGGTTAGGTATAGAATATAAAAAAAAAAATAACAACCTGTTCGCGTTTCCTAGATTTGACTTGAGATATTAGAAAAGGAAACTAATATTACAGCAGAATCCATTGTTCATCTTTCTTGTCATATAGGAGGCATAAATGTGCGTATGGCAGGCCCGGTGTTTTTAAAAAACTATGAATGTCATGGTGATTCTTTTAAGAGTTTTTCTGTACATTTTTATTATTAATAAATAAAAGATAGTATTAAATAAAAAATATTTATTTACTCTTAAAATTGTTTAAAATATATTTCTCGTGAGCTTGTACCCGGGTGCAAATCTGACTGTAGTTCAGAAGATGATAGAACTATAGGCTCTACAGAATTAACATTTCGCATGTGTGGCTCAAGTGATGGCAAGTCTGGGGAGTCTACATAATTTACATTTTCCTTGTCATCTTGTAAGGACAATGTGCTTAATGCTATTCCACGTGCGTGTCGACTATCAACAATTTCTGGCATTAAACACTTCATATAAAATTTGACCAACTTTTGCTCCATTTGCGTTTTCCAGAAGTTATCGTCCCTTTCGATGCGTTTTGTAAACAAGGGTTCGTCTCGATAAGGGATGTCTCCTCAGTATTTCTAAAACATAATGGTAAATAATTACATGTTTCGGAATAAAACATAATATTTTGTTTGGATGTACATTATCTAACTTTTTTATAGTTTTTATTATGCTAAATTAATAAACTCCCAAAAAAACTATATTAAATGCAATCAAATAAAATATGATTCTTACGTAAAAGTTAGTTCGTAGTGGAGCGTCTGGATCTAATCTCATAAAAGAATTCTTGGAAACGTCAGCTGTGTAGCTACACGTCGGAACATCAATGTGCCTGAAAATTTATCATATTATATTAATTATATATAACTGTCTATAATATATAACTTATTATATATTATAGACAGTTATAATCAGTGGTATAACTTATTATACGGGACATTTACCGAACTAAATAATGGACGCATTTGAAATAATTATTTTATCGCTTAATAATGTAAAAAAATTGATAATATAGAAATCAAATTGTACAGTATGTAAGAATACATCACAAAGCCTCTAAAAGTTCTCACAACACAGCAATGTCAAAATTGCACAATTATTTTTTTAACCGTGCAGAATGTATGTACCAAGAATATTTGTAGCAAAGATGGAAATGACAACGAAGAGCTGAAATAGATCCAGAATTCGTCTTTCTACACGATTGTTTTATACATTACAGCAAAATCACGCAGATTTTTCGGTTACGATGATACAAACACTGTTCAGTGTTATAATAGTGTCAGCGTGAAATTGATTGGTCGTACCAAAAAAAATCCTTTGAAAGGAGGTTACCAAGCAAGAGCTCAGCAGCTGTTGTTTCGTTTAACATTAAATCCGCATTTTCAGTCGTACACCTCTCTTTACATAAAAGTCCTAAAGGCAGGGTGATATTAATTGAAAGAAGGATAGCAAAAAAAAAAGAAGAAAATTAAAAGAAGAACGAGTAGATATATGCAATCACTGACTTTTTATTAGAACTTTTTAAGATGAATAATTCTGTTATAATTATTGCGTAACTTGAACCGTTTACACAGCGCATGCAACGGAAGCTTTCAAAAGGAATATTTTTTTCCCACTTTGCAACATTTTTCATTGGTGCTCCGCTCCTATTGGTGGTAGTAAGGCCTTCCTCGAAAAATAGGCTATCTAACACTAAAATAATTTTACAAATTCGAATAAGTAGTTCTTGAGATTAGCGCGTTCAACCAGACAAACTCTTCAGATTTATAATATTAGTATAGAAGTATAGATAAGTCTGTCCGTCAGAAGTCCGTAAGTATTGGGTACGTACGTTGCGCCTCCTGACTTGACATGACTAAGCAAATATGTATAAACGGGACATATTAAAACTGTTTAAAAAGCGCTGCGTACCTATCTCGATCTATGGTAATTACTTACCTATTTTCAGTTGAATCCGCAGATAACAGATTGATTATTCGCCGCTGTCCATATTAATTACTTCGGCGATGATGTCTGGTATTGGAGACTGCTGCATTGACCTACAATAAAACGCCAGGCAGATATGTACCGATAAAGACAAAACATGAATTATCAAAAATCATATCGTTCTTTAGTACTTACTGGATATTCTTATACTGTGGCATGATGGCCGCAAGTTTAGCCATAATATATTTTTGTAAATTATCAATCAGACTTTTTTTATACTACGTCGGGTGGCTGACAAGCATACGGCCCGCCTGATGTGAAGCGGTTACCGTAGCCTAATATGGCTACGCTCGCAACATAAAACACAGCTCGCGCGCCGCCACCCCCGCTGCCTACGCAGCATCTCCTTCCTTTCTGGTGACCTCACTCACTCGCAAGAACACAACAACCCTCAAGGGAATTGTTATTTGGCTGCGGTATTCTGTGAGGTGGAGGTACATTTCCCAGTCGGGTAGCTTACAATTACGCTCCCTACTTTAACTAAGTTGGCTTTGGTTCAAAGATTTTGATGAAACACAAATATATAAAACAATCTAATTTTAATATATTAAATACCACATTACATTAAAAATCAAACATCTACATAAAGGTACTTACCTCTTTGTATATCTTCGCAGTGCATTCTTTCTGTTAGTTATTTTTATTGCTTTGGACGACTTCTTTCGCTTACGTTGTTTATTGCCCATTAAGAATCACTTGAAGCACACAAATTTTTCAAAAAAAATACTGATGCGCAGGCACCGAGCCCAGGTCCGTCGTCTATAAGCGCCAGCACGCGACTGAAGGGCTGCCGAACCCCCGCGCTCTCATATTTAGTGGAAATTTGCACACAGTAAAAAAAATATATATATTATTTAATCGTACTCTGCGAATTTGTCTGTAACTATTTGTTAGCTTTAATTGAGTACAAAAATTAAATGTATTCGTTCAGTATTATAGTCACAATATTGAAAAAACATTAACACAAAGGGGTGATTTTGGGATTTTTTTTTATCGAGTGAAGTTGATTAGGTCGTGACATTGAATGCGATTTTGACTAGACAAGATCCTTACCTAACACATATATTTTTTTCAGAATTTAAAATATTATTATCTAAGTCTCAGATGGTTTTAAAAAACTCAAATTTGAATCCCACCCAGCCTTAAGTCAAGGTAGTTCAATAACATCTTTGAACTAAAGCCAACCGCACCTGCACGTAGTGCACCCTTCCTACTGACAAACGAGGCTCAGGCGAAAAGAGCCGTGCCTCTCTTTTCGCTAGAGCCTCGTTTGTCAGTCAGCACACGCTCACAGCGTAGCGTATTTATTAAGCTGCCCGAATAGGGAAGCATCTCCGCCTCTCAAAATACCGCAGCCAGATAACAACGAATGAGTGAGGTCACCAGAAAGAAAGGAAGGGGTAGAGGCTGGCAACAGATCAACTCCTTGGTGTTGCTGATCTCCATGGGCGGTGGTTGGCTTTACATCATCCCACATGCTCGTTTGCCCCTCTCTCACATAAAAAAGTCAAGCCTTTAGGCGGCTTGAAAACTCTGTCCGCGAACTCGTGGATGATTAGTGTGGATGAGTACATTTTTTAAACTTCTTCGAATTTCAAGGCGAGATCCGTATCTTAACAGTGGGATGAATCATGGGCTGATAATAATACAGTAATGACTGATGTTGAAGCGCAGACCATCCCTATAATTAATCTTGGGAGAATAAACTATTTTAGAAGGCCAAGAAGTACAGTTCTTATATCAGGTAATTAGCGATAAAGAATCCTTCATTGTTAACTCGGGCGTGGCTTAAAAGGAAGTCTGTCTAAAAAGTTTTAATGTTAAAAATATAGATTTTCGCAACCTCAAAGTATTCCTTTCCAAAGCATTCCACGTAGAAAAGTGAAAGCTTTTTGGTTCGAGCAAGTACAAAATAACATTTGAATTTGCTGAAACTTTGCAAACAAAGCTCGCAAACTTTTCAATTGTGTAATCATTTTGATGTGCCATTTGTGTTGTTGAATAAACATTTTTGAATAACAGGTTTATTTGGGAATCGAGTCCTTTCGCGTCCTGTAACCGCTATTACAAAGTTTTCGTAAGAATGCATAAGTATGCCAATTCTGTTTCTATTTGTTCCTATTGTTTTACATTAGACATTATTGACCGAGCTAGCGAAACGGGTTAGGAATTTTTAAGGCGGCACCAGACCTAGCACGTGCACGAACTGTGCGGTTCGAGCATCTTAAGCCATGCACATACAAATGGACACGAAGATCATGAACACGAATATTTGGTCTGTACGTTTAGACGTAAATTTGATGTTACGTAACCTTTAACAAATTTTGTTCAAGGCAGTACAAAATTGGATCACCGACGAAAATCATATCAATCACATATTCGTTAGCGGTACGCATATCGAAACAAAGTTGTTACGTATCATGAAATGCAACAGATTTGGTCATGCGCGCTTGCAAGGTTTTAGGACAATTAGTATGGACATCTTTGGACATGTTCGCGAGCATTTAGCGAGTAGTTCGCGTTCAAGTTATTATTAGTCTTAAGAAGCGCGCAGCATGCACGGTTCATGCGGGTGCACAGCTCTGGACACGCCTTTAAATATTATTTCACTGGTTATTTAGCGTTTCTAGAGATACATAATAATATATTCAATTTATCTAAATAAATATTAACAGCTATACTTAACTATGATATAATATATTCTTGATAGGAATTTATTCGACCTCGTGACGTAAACATGACAAACGCGCTTATATCTGTTGTAAAATATTATTCGTACCTCTTTATACGGGCCTCCTCTCAATCCAAGGGTTAAACCCCATCGAAAGACTACATCCAAATAAAATATTTGGATGTAGTCTTTCAATAATTGGGGTGTAAGTGATTTATCAACATCTTTGAACCAAAGCTAACTTCACCTGCACGTGGTGCTGACATCCCTGCTGACTGACAAACGAAGCTCTGGCGAAAAGAGAGGTAGGGAGCGTAATTGTAAGCGACCCGACTGCACCGCGCAAGTGATAATAATATATTATGTTGCGAGCATTAATATGGCTACGGTAACCGCTTCACATCAGGCGGGCCGTATGCTTGTCTGCCACCCGACGTAGTATAAAAAAAAGGGCAGATAAATTCGTGTTCGTGAGTAGTGTCTGCCCTGTTGTACAGGGACCGCCCATCTCGGAACTGTACCTTAAATATTTCACTATATAAACTTACATACAATAGTAACAAGACTAACAAAAAGGAGTATATTACACATGTCTTCGAACAGGACAAAATGAGTGAATAAAATATAAGGAAAAACACAAAAGATCCAAAGAGCCGATGTACTACGGAGACTTCTATGATGTCCCAACCAGACGTTTTTTTTAATCAAAATAATAACAAATGCCAGAGCAGGTTTTTAATTAAGCCTTATTAATTAGGACAATATATTAATTCTAATTAGTTAAGAATATAATAAGGTGTAAGTGGCTCACTACCATCTTCGAAGCCAAAGCCAACCTCACCTGCACGTGGTACACCCTGCAGATAAGCGGACGAGGCTCTGGCGAAAGTCGCCAACCCGCCTGCCCAGCGTGGCGACTCAAGGGCATTTCTCTCTAATGTTTACACAACAAAATATATGGCCCCCAGTACCCGGCAGCCCTGCTATCCCGGGCCAAGGTGGCGGTCTCGGTTCCGGCAGGGCGGGGGGTGCGAACAATCTCCGGTTGGCAGGCCATCACAAACAACTGACCATTGGCACTTTCAATACACGGACACTGAGGCGCGACGAGGATGTGGGAGAGCTGGAAGTAGAATTGAGGTCAGTCAAATGCCAGATTCTGGGTCTGTCGGAAGTCCGACGAGAGGGAGAGGAGACCGTGATACTCGAATCTGGCAACCTCTTCTACTACCGTGAAGGAGATCAGCTCTCCCAGGGTGGTGTCGGGTTCCTCGTTCATAAAGCTCTCGTCAACAACATAGTGGAGGTATCCAGTGTGTCGTCGAGGGTAGCATATCTTGTGCTAAAACTGACGAAGAGATACTCTTTGAAAGTAGTACAGGTATATGCTCCAACGACGACACACCAGGATGAAGAGGTCGAGGCCATGTATGAAGACATTACAAAGGCCATTCATAATACCACCAAGACCCACTTCACGGTTGTTGTCGGGGACTTCAACGCCAAGGTGGGAGTACAAGAATACGATGAATCGGTCGTCGGAGGGTTTGGTTTGGGGTCGAGGAATCACAGGGGGCAAATGCTGGTAAATTTCCTCCAAAAGGAGGGGCTCTTTTTGATGAACTCGTTCTTTAAAAAGAAGCCCCAGAGGAAATGGACCTGGCAAAGCCCGGACAAAGTGACTAGGAATGAGATCGACTTCATCATAACGGATAAAAAGCGGATATTTAGGGATGTCTCGGTGGTTAACAGGTTTGGTACCGGTAGCGACCACCGACTTGTACGAGGCACCCTAAATATCAGCTACAAACTCGAAAGAGCCCGTGTGATGAAGTCGAATCTGCGTCCAACTCTTCCCCAAATCACTGAAACTTCGGAGAAGTTCCAACTGGAACTTCAAAACCGATTCAATTCGTTGGAAACCACTGCGGACATGGACGAGGCATCAGACAGAATAGGGGCAACACTACACGAAGTCGGCAGCAAACACTTTGGGCGGCAGCATAGAGTTCGAGACGCCAAGCTCTCTAGCGAAACTCTGGCTCTTATGCAGAAGAGACGAGAGGCGACAGCATCTGTTAGAGCTTCGACAGAATATGTTGCTTTAAATAAGCGGATCAGAAGGCTGATACGGCGGGACTATCGCGTCTTCAGTGCTAAACAAGTTGAGGACGTGATAGCGCGCAACAAAGGGCTGAAAGTCTTTTCTCGGCCTTCTGAAAGGGCTTATCTGTCGAAGCTCAAGCTAGAGGATGGCCGAGTCGTGTCTTCTAAGTCAGAGATCTTCGCAGAGGTGGAGAGATTCTATGGCAAACTCTATGCTGCACATGCACCTGTCCCTACATCAGCTGCTCGTGTAAGTGATCGCCGAGCCCCGCTAACCCGACACGAAACCGAAGACATTCCAGACATCAGCATGGGTGAGATTAGGATAGCCCTTGAACAGCTGAAAAATGGTAAGGCTCCCGGTGAGGACGGAATCACAACAGAACTGTTGAAAGCTGGAGGAATTCCGGTTCTAAAGGAACTACAACGTCTGTTTGATTCCGTCATTCACAACGGGACCGCACCAGTCGCGTGGACCAGGAGTTTGGTCGTCTTATTCTTCAAGAAAGGTGACAAAACCTTATTGAAGAATTATAGACCGATCTCACTCCTGACCCACGTGTATAAGCTGTTTTCAAGGGTTATCACGAATCGTCTCGCTCGAAGGCTTGATGACTACCAGCCACCGGAACAGGCTGGGTTTCGTAAAGGCTACAGTACCGTGGACCACATATATACATTGCGGCAGATTGTGCAGAAAACCACAGAGTACAGTTTGCCGTTCTGTGTAGCTTTTGTGGACTACGAGAAAGCCTTCGACTCCATCGAAACTTGGTCTGTTCTGGAATCCTTACAGCGATGCCAAGTCGACCACCGCTATATCGAGGTGCTGAGATGGCTATATAGCTCTGCGACAATGACTGTCCGCGTCCAGGACCAGCAGTCTAAGCCTATCCAGCTGCAGCGGGGACTACGTCAAGGAGATGTCATTTCCCCAAAACTATTCACCGCTGCTCTGGAAGACGTATTTAAGACGCTGGACTGGAAAAAACGGGGCGTCAATGTGAATGTCGAGTACATCTCACACCTTCGGTTCGCCGACGACGTGGTCATAATGGCTGAATCGCTGGAGGATCTCGGTCGTATGTTGGTCGATCTCAATGCTGCATCTCGACGCGTGGGGCTGGGGATGAATTTCGACAAGACGAAAGTCATGTACAACGATTTTGTCATCCCTAGCCCGGTTATCGTAGAGAATGCAGCTATTGAAGTGGTTAATGACTATGTCTACCTCGGTCATTCTATACAGCTTGGCCGGGGTAATTTCAACAAAGAGATCGATAGACGCATTCGACTGGGCTGGGCAGCTTTTGGAAAGCTTCGTCACATCTTCGCCGCGCAGATACCCCAGTGCTTGAAGACAAAAGTCTTCAACCAGTGCGTCCTCCCTGCAATGACATATGGTGCAGAGACTTGGACACTGACCATCGGACTGGTCCACAGGCTAAAGGTCGCGCAGCGAGCGATGGAGAGGGCTATGCTCGGGGTTTCTCTGCGGGATCGAATCCGAAACGAAGAAATTCGACGGAGAACCAAAGTTGTCGACATAGCCTTCAGAGTTTGTAAGCTGAAGTGGCAATGGGCCGGTCACATCTGCCGAGTAAGTGATGGCAGATGGGGGAGGAAGGTATTAGAGTGGAGGCCGCGCATAGGACGACGAAGTGTTGGGCGCCCTCCTTCTAGATGGTCCGACGACCTTAAGAAAGCGGCTGGGAGCGGCTGGATGCGGAAGGCGGAGGATCGTATCTGGTGGAAGGCATTAGGGAAGGCTTATATCCAGCAGTGGGTAGATACAGGCTGATGATGATGATGATGATGATGAAGAATATAATATAGCTGTATCGGGTGCTATGCGAGTCTGAACTGTCTTTTTTCGACCAGTTAAAATTGTCGATTTGGAATTAATCAAAAAGAATAAGGAATGAATAAAAGACCAATTATTGTTCTTAATCAATTAAGAGGTAAATTGAATAAATTAGTTGAAGGGGGTTTATTTATTAATTCGATTTAATTTATTATAGGAAAAGATTTTTTAAAAAATATTATTATTATTATCAGGGTTAACTATATTTATGGCTAATTAATATTATAATTTAAAAAAAAGTTTGATTATTATATAATTTAGATAAATTAATAGAATTTTCATTATTAAAAAATAAAAATAAATTATTAAAATTATTTATTTCAAGATTGTTGAAATTTATTACCTATACTGTGTATTATTATTATAGATGTGAAATAGTAACCATATGAGATTTGGTGAAGAAAATGGAGATCTATGATTGTTACTTTACGATTACGTTACGAGAAGCTTGCCCCAATACCTATAATTAAGCTGAATACGATTACCATCGGATTTTTTGGTTGACAACATCAAACATTAGCTTAGATTGTAGGTAATTAATTGTGTTAAGCTTAGCTGATGAAACCATCGAACTCTACAAACTAAGCTGAAGAAGTTTGTCATTAACTTAAACTTAAGATCAATTTTCACGAGGTCCTACCGCCGAAGCTGAAGCCAGCATCGGCGGTAGGGCCCCTAGTTGAACGCATTAATCCTCTTTAAAATACGGTTAAGCCGTAGTAATGATAATATCATATAAGTATCTCATTAGTTAGCACACAGTTGTCTAAAAATAGGAGTGATTACGGCGAAAACAGCTTTAATTCACCTTTGTATGTCGTTCTTACTGAGCTTAAGGATAATCCGATTAACTTCTTTGGACAAAAACGGACATGTGGACCTAGACTAGGATCTACGGAGAATGTAACAGACAAATTAATTATTACATTTTCAAATAGCGTCCGCGATTTCATATGCTCGTATTCCGGTGAATTGTGAAAAATCTGACCAGCATTCAGTAACTGAATAGATTGCTTAGTCATACCAATGAATAAGCGACTCTATTCCATTTGAAATAGAGTCGCTTATCCATTGGTATGAATAAGCATTCTATTCAGTTATTGAATCGCAATAAGAGATGGTGGTAAGGGGGCAGAACGTCTCAGGGATACGATAAATAAATATTCCTGAATAAATTACACACGGCCGTCTATTCCCAAACTAAACAAAGTTTGTACTATGGGTACTATATATCTGATAAATGTACTTAAATATACTTTTTTTTTCGTAAATACATATATATTATACATAGAAAACATCCAGACCAAGACAATCAGACATGTTCATGCACACAAATAATTGTCTTGTGCGGGAATTGGACCCGCAACCTCGGAGTCAAAGTGGCCATTGCTAACCATTCGACCGCCGAGCTTGTCAAATGTCACACGATGATTTGAGGAACTGAAGAAATGGGACTGGGCATATATGTATATTTACTTTATATTTTAATCCCCTTTTTTCATTTTTTTTTTGCAGTCACGTTATTATGGTATAATAAGTATACTTTTTTTCCTGCCAAAAATAATGCCATTCAGATCTCCATTCATGAACGCAAAAGTACTCGATAGCTGATATCATAATATATTATTGATACTAATAAAGTTGAACAAACAGAACCAATAAACGAACATCTAATATCATTAAAATCAAATGAAGTTAAAATTCATCATCATCATCTCAGCCATTGAAAGTCCACTGCTGGACATAGGCCTCCCCTCTAGATCTCCAATAAGACCGGTTGGAAGCATTGGGATCGCGCTGGATGCAAGTTAAAATTAGTCGAATATATTTTGTGGATGGTCTAAAATGTCTCTGCCATTTATTTCGAGAGTAATATAATTTTGTCCGGAACGTACGCCGATAATAGATTAAGAAAACGAGTTGAATGAAACTGAATATGGTCGGTTTTGAGATATTAAGTGACAACTTATATTAGTCTTGTGCGAGATACTTCGTATTAGACAGATATTAACTGTTACTCAACTGCAAAAAAAGAAGATTATTAACAAAATTGCCATATTTACACAGAAAAATTAAGAAGATAAATAAATTCAACAACAACAAAATAACAAACGAGACACATACCTACTCATTCACCATCTCTAACATCATTATTTCAGACAAGACATGTCTTCTTCTTCTTTATCGCTTCACTCTTGTCAGAGTGGTCGTGGTTATTACGACGAGGAAGTAGACAAGACTCGCCTCACGACGTCTCGCCACCTCTGCCTGCTGGTCGTCAATCGGGTACATTCATGTACCTGGGCGCCCACCGCCGCCTTCACCAGGGGCCTTACCACAAGCTCTAAACGCAGGAATGGAACCATCATGGTTGCGAATATATGAATGAAATTCATTGATAAATACGCAACCATCATAGTTCCATTCCTGCGTTTAGAGCTTGTGGTAAGGCCCCTGATCGGTCCAATGCTACGGGATCTGCCCCGTGGTCTTGTGCTAATCATGTGGTTGCGTAGACATATCTATTGTTGCCAAGGGCGAATCCAGGACCAAGATGGATCACTAATTATTATATATTTTTATGCCACAATATAGATTAAGTAACTGTACTTACATACATTAATAAAATACTTACTTTTTACTTGTATCTATTATTATTAAAATCAAGTACTATTACTTATACTGTGCTATAACTTGAAGTGACTTGACCACAGCTACGTGACCCTCCCTGGCGCCAAAACTGGATCCGCCCTTCGAGAAGATGACCTGGTAAAATAAAAAAGATGACTGATGGTCTGGTAAAATTGTAGGATGAAAACGGCAGAAAAATGATGATTTACGAGTATTATCGCCGTAGATCTAAACAGATACAACTTATTTAGCAAGATTAAATAATTACTAAGCAAATTCCAGAGAAACTAACGTACTGTTGGCATAAAATATATTCCACTCACAGTAACTTAATTCTCGGAAATTTGTTAACCATACAACCCAGTACAAACATGGACGCCAAACATGTTTATTTTGGTCGAATGTCAGACATATGACTGGAGATTAAAAGCAAACATTCTCTTGAGATTAAGTCTAGAATAGAAGGGTGCCCACATGAGATTGTCTTTGAAGTTATGAATTAATATTCACTAAGACGACTTAGAATCGTTAAGATGTAAGAACAATTTTGTTGTAGAATATCAGGAAAGTGTCAGCCAAAGCTTTACTACACTTTATGTTAATGCAGCATTTTAGTTGATATAGCGGTAAAATTCATCTTGATCCGCTGTATAAATCCACCTTGATATAATATTCTGTGATACATAGCACTGCCATGCATTACTGACTTTGCTGATATGCAAACTTATCTCGCTGAGTGCTCTATACATATATATATATATCACTCTCAGTGGTTGTTCCTTTAAGATTGTGACTCCTTTCAGTTTTGCGCTTGCCGGTATGCTGTCTTAATTTTTGTCGAGTGGCTCATAGAATGCTAAAAGGAGTTCCCTTTGTTATTAGATTAAATCAGAGCTTTCGTATTGAAATCTGGTTTGGTATTACAATGCCAACGCCTTTGTCTGGAAATTTAACGTAACAAATTTAATTCTCATATCTTCCAATTTATCAAATTCGCAGCTCTTTGACCAATATGCACTTGATCCTACATATGTAGTACGTATAGCATGGCTACTCCCTGCCGCTCTTACAAGGCGACCTCACCTCTCCTCTGAGTCGAACGTAGAATCGATCGCAAGAGTGCCACACGGCACCGCGTATTACGTAAGTTCGTTTTTTTAGGGTTCCGTACCTCAAAAGGAAAAATGGAACCCTTATAAGATCACTTTGTTGTCTGTCTGTCTGTCTATCTATCTATCTATCTGTCTGTCTGTCAAGATCCTCTAATTCGAGAATGCGTGGAGGTATCAAGTTCAAATATGAACTTTATACTCAGGTCTGCGGTCCCATGAAGTTGTAAAAAAATCAAATTGCTATGTTTACGTAAAAAAAAGATACGGCCGTTTATTCAGCAAAAAACGCATAATTCGACATTCTCTAGGGAATCAAAACATTATATTCCCACAGGAAAAACATTTTATTCCCACGGGAAAAAATAAAGTTTATAATCATTTTTAACAGGTTCGCATCCCACGAAGTACAAAAATTACAACAAGAAAAAAATACACTCAAATCAATGGCAACTCCCATAGACCACGCGGGCGAAGCCGCGGGTTACAGCTTGTCCTAAATATAATGCAATGCAAGACAAAAAATATATAAATCTCCTTCAGAGCACACTTTCATTATTCAATTAAGAGCTCTTATTTCTATGTTATCATTGTCTGTCTCGAATTAATTACCATAATTAACGCAAATTTACGCCGCAACTTTTTGTTCTCCCCTTTTTCTTTCTTTGGATCCTTTATTTCAGCGTACCTATAGATAATTATTTTACACTTATAACTATACAGTAGGTATAATTATATAGACGTTTGTTTCTTTGTAAAGACTTGATTGTAATACAACAATAACAAATAAGTATGTGCAAAAAATATGTTGTACAATGGCGGAGTTATCCCATCAGGGGTCTCTTGTGTCTTGACGTGTGCACGATTGGCCAAGAAAATTATTTCTTTATACCACGTTGGGTGGCAATCAAGCATACGGCCAGCCTGATATGAAACGGTTACCCGATTACCATAGTCATATTAACGATCGCAACATGAAAATATCGCACTCGCGCCGCCACCCCCACTACACAGCAACTCCTTTCTTTCTGGTGACCTTACTCAGAAATACAACAACCCTCAAAGGAATTGTTATTTAGTTGCGGTATTCTGTGAGGTGGTGGTGCTTTCCCGTTATGCATACGCTGTATTTTATCTCTCTTTTGACAGAGATTGTAACTCAATAGATTTCACCACGTTCACGTGAGGTTGGCTTTGACTCAAAGATGATGATCATCTACTTAAACCCCAATCAGACATCAATCTAAGGAATCGATGTGTTTGGTAACAAACTTATTGTTGTCCCCAATAGTGTTAGATATTTAAAACCCATGGTACACGGTAGTTGAGCTTCACTTGACTAACCATCTCTTTAGGCTTTTAGTGCCTTATTTGCCATATAGCTGTCTCTCACATTGCCCAGAGAGGAAGTCATATTCCAAAGGTTCCTACTCTTACTAATTTCTTTTGAATTCGTTGTGAGTTCCAAGGCAGCCGTTTTACCCTCGGGACTGCAGTGAACTTCAATGTTCATTGCCTTTTTTGGCGGTCGCCGCAGTTAATCCTGGCTACACAGGAGACACAGGGGTGAGTATGTGTAGTGGGCCCCCGCCCCGTTAAAGAAAAGAAGAACATTTTTTTGAAAAATGGAAAAATTCACCTGCCTCCCCTAGGTGGGATTTGAACCCACGACCTCTCGATGACCGGTCGAGTTGGCCAAGTTGGCCAACTCGACCGGTCATCTGGCAAGTTGGCCAAGACAATTATTTAAATAATAATAAAAGAAGAACAGTCAATCAGTTTCGGCAAAATTTTCTACCAAACTCAAATGTTGCTAAGTTTGATCTTCTATTATTAAGCTATTGCATAGCTTCTATCGCGGGCCTTGAGCGCGGGGACCGAATCCAGAAATTCCGTAACGAAAAAACCTCACGCTCCCCACTCCGACGGGCAAGGAGGTGTGGCTTGAAGGCCGTGCATCGTCTAACGTCGTTTCAGTTCGGCAGTCTTCGACACGGCGTTGTGTGCGTGCGATTAGACGTATTGTACGACTCTACGAAACTCGTTTTATTTATTTAATAATAGAAAAATTTGTTTTCTTATCGGTCACCACGCTCAAAAAGTGTACCTTGAATTAATATCAAAGAAAAAGCAATACTGCGTGAATAAAATAAATAAATAAAATTATAATTGCATAAGTTGATACAAAATGCTATGCAATAGCTTTACCGCGGCAGTCCCCGTCTTTTTTTTTAAAGAGAAAATATAACCTTCTTAATTCTTAAACCACAAACAAATAGCAATCTAAAGATGTTAAATCACTTATTTGGACCACTGTTATGACATGAAAAATAGCGTAAGTCCATCAATTTTATAAATTTAATGTTACTTGTCATTTATCATTTGGACGGAAAATTTTAAGACATGATGAAATTTATAGTCGTTCTAAATTCGGAACTCGAAAATTATTTGAATATCAACTTTTATCACCTAGCTAGATTATTATAATTATTCATCTAAACGCCGCGGAGACCAATTACAACGAATCTAAATTAGTTCTAATTTATTTGTAGGTATCTATTTTTTTAAGCAATCATTTATTAGTCATAATATTGTTACTCGTATCTCCCTCTTTGCACATATTTTATGTGATTTAATTAACAAAAACAATACAAGGCCGGATTCTAGCCCACGCGGCCGAAATCGGGATTGAGTGGAGCGAGTAGATTCGCTGGATGTATTGATTTCAATGGAAAATGTATTTGATGCTCATTCCTCAAGAACATGATCGATCTCAATCTTTTTTCGTCATAAACCTCAAGCATGTCGAGGTCTTTGATTGTGACAAGTTTTATTAAAATCGCTTCAGTGGTTTTGGAGCTTACTCATTTCCAAGAATGACTTTTCGGCGTATATTAAGCAATAAGCAATAAATACTTAAATATAAATAAATAAATATTCCTGGACAATTTACACAGCGCCATCTAGCCCCAAATTAATTAAACAACATTAATTAATTAAACATCTAGCCCCAAGCGAAAAGCTTGTACTATGGGTAGTAGATAAGTGGTATAATACTTAAATACTTTTTTTTTGTAAATATATACATATAATACATAGAAAACGCCCAGACCAAGACAAACAGACATGTTCATGCACACAAATGTTTGTCTTGTGCGGGAATCGAACCCGCGACCTCGGAGTCAAAGTGGCCATTACTAACCATTCGACCACCGAGCTCGTCGAATATAAGTGAATTTCAACTTTAATGTCTCCGTCTGAATAACTAATATGCTAATACCCTGTGATATTATATATATTTGTTTGTCTTGTTTCAGGTACGTCAACAGTTCGTCGTATCCTACTAAAAGTGTTAATAATTTGGCTACGGTAACCGCTTCACATCAGGCGGGCCATATGCTTGTCTGCCACCCGACGCGTCGGGTGGCAGAGAAAACAATGTTGACCCACATGGCAAATTCGACGCAGAGTCACTTACTAAGCATAAGCACTTAGTCAGATATCCATGGTATGGATTGAATAAAATTTGGTAAGTATAAAGTAAAAGTAAATCCAATATTTAAATTTGTTTGGCACTGGATCTGTTTAGTAGCTTTTGAGATATCAAAAATATTTAAAAAAAAAAACCGGACAAGTGCGAGTCGGACTCGCCCACCGAGGGTTCCGTAGGTACGTAGTATCATTATTAAATTTGATATTTTTCATTATAAATAAGAAATAATGCGTCGAAAAAAATAAATAAAATATATTTTGCAATGTGTACATCAAGCCCTTTCATATGATACCCCATTTGAACTAGTAGTTTCAATTTGAAATTTCGACACCCTATAAAAAATATAGACCCCCTATTTTTTTAGATCTATTTACAAATGTATAGTTTTGAGATTTATTCCTGTACTTGTAGTCTATAACGATGTTACTTGCCAAATTTCATAGTTCTAGGTCAACGGGAAGTACCCTATAGGTTTTGATTCCTTTGAGTGTGTCGAAATATGCGTTTTTTGCTGAATAAACGGCCGTAACTTTTTTCTACGTAAACTTAGCAGTTTGATTTTTTTTTAACTTCATGGGACCGTAGACCTGTGTATACAGTTCAAATTTCAGCTTGATACCTCCACGCATTCTCGACATAGAAATGTTTGACAGACAGACAGACAGACAGACAGACAGACAGACAGACAGACAGACAGACGGACAACAAAGTGATCTTATAAGGGTTCCGTTTTTCCTTTTGAGGTTCGGAACCCTAAAAATAATCTCGTAGCCTCAAGTTCACGAGTAATATCATCACACTACAACTTCAGCCGAGCAAGCAAACTTACAAATACTATGGTATTTGTAAAATACCATAAAAAATATCCAACTTTGTGACAATCATATTATAAAGATTTTGCCTTTTCTCTGTTCTCATCTCCTTACCGCCGTTCATGATTTCATTTAGTAACTCAAAGGTAATGATTGGCTGGAAGTGATCCCTCAAAACAATAAACCCCAGGGGCGCCGGCTTTTAGAAAACCTCATGGGTGCTCATGCTCATTTGATGACTCGAAAAAGTGTGAAACCCACAAACACCCAGACCCAACACCAAATATCTGTTTTAATAATAATAATAATAAATATTGTCACACAAATTACACAGCGCCATCTAGCCCCAAAGTAAGCGAAGCTTGTGTTATGGGTACTAGACAACTGATAAACATACGTAAATACACTTTTTTTTTGTAAATACATACTTATGATACATAGAAAACACCCAGACCAAGACAAACAGACATGTTCATGCACACAAATGTTTGTCCCGTGTGGGAATCGAACCCACGAGCGTTGGTGTCGAAGCCGCGTCATTGACCGCTACGCCACCGAGCTTGTCTTCAACAAACATCTGTGTTGGTGCGGGAATCGAACCCGCGACCCTTGCGTCTCAACCGGCATTCTAAACCACTGCGCTAAACGGGTTGTCGAGTAATGAAAAACGCCCATCCCTAAGAGGAGATTACTGATCTGTTTCTTGATGTCTATTCTCAGGGGTGCTCGGCACCCACTGTTTATTTCTCGTGGGTGCTCGAGCCCCCGAGCACCCACGGAGTCGGTGCCCCTGCCCGCCATAACCATGTATTATTGATGTATATACGCATTATATAATATGCAATAAAGTTGTTCCAATAAACAAACAAATAAAAGGTTCCTTGCCATTTTTACAAGAATCACAAGGAAAATTAAATATTTATCGGCTTTTTGGCCATATTTTATGTTGTCAAAATGGCTGCTATTTTCAGTCTCGGGTAATACCTTCCGCACACAGTAAAAGCTGTGATGCAATGACATATACTGCCTTCTAAAACGTCAGATTTAATGGCTACTAGCCTTTGGAAATGACAGCGTAGTACCGATGAGCAAAGTAATGGAGTTTATTTTCAGAGTTTAGTTGTGTACAGACATGGGTAATAATGCGTTCCGCCACGCAAGACCCTAGCTTAGTTCACTCCACTGATGCATGCATTTTCATAATACAAAGACGGCATTTTTACCAATTTCAATCATTTGTACAAACGTCAGTTATGTCGGCTTGCTTGCGCGAACTTATTGCGAGGTAAGCCAATTACCTCACTTTTCGGGTGTACGTTTTAGGGTTCCGTACCCGAAGGGTAAAAAGGAACCCTATTACTAAGGCTCCGCTGTCCGTCCGTCCGTCCGTCTGTCACCAGGCTGTATCTCATGACCTGTGATAGTTAGACAGTTGAAATTTTCACAGATGATGTATTTCTATTGCCGCTATAACAACAAATACTAAAAAACGGAATAAAATAAATATTTAAGGGGGCTCCCCATACAACATACGTGATTTATTTGCTCGTTTTTGCTCGCAAGTCATAACGGTAGTAGGTGGACGCTTGAAACACTCACATAATGTTTAGTTATATATTCACTTTAAAAATAAATAATTAAATTAAAATAAAACAAATATTTAAGGGGGCTGCCATACAACAAACGTGTTTTTTTTTGCCATTTTTATAGATAATGGTACGTAACCCTACGTGCGCGAGTCCGACTCGCACTTGGCCGGTTTTATTTATTTGTATGTACAACATCATTGCATACAAAAGTGAACATTTATTAACTTTTAACCCCTTCGGTCCCTGTGTCCATCTCAATGGACATGATTTAGTACCTATCATAACATACTGTATGTTTATAAAACATTTAATGTAAGCATGACATTACACTTGGAACGAATCTAAGAATGTACCTTATAAACAAAGAACAAAGAATTATTATATAAGTAGGTTAAAATATACCGGCAAGTGTTGACCATAGTCAAAATTACGCCGGGAGCAAGTAAGTCTTTAGTTTTATTTTATTTTTTTAGGATTCCTTTTGTTATTATTGTTGTTATTTTTTTCTATGAGTAATGCATGTATATTGATTAGAATTATGATTTTATACATACAAAATAATGTGTATTATTTGAGAAATATGTATTTTTTCGTATGTCCATCTCAGTGGACAACGGGTCTCTATAGTCGTAACATACATTTCTACCGAATATCTATTGTGTCGAAAACTACAATATTATTTTGTTTTATTTTAGCCATGGATTTATCTAAACAAAAAGATATTAATGTATTGTTCGCCATAGGTACTAGAAAATGGCATGGATTCGGATATTGATGAAGAAAGTGACGACGAGATATTATCAGCTACATTAGTAAATGAGGCTCGTGTAGGTAGTACCATTATACATCCTAACGAATCACCAGCAATAGAAGGTGATGTAGAAGATGAATTGGAAGAGCAACCAGGGTCTAGTGCTGAATCAAGTAAATAAAAAAAAAGAAAACAAGACTTAGTATGGAGAAAAGATCTTCCATTCGTGGTACCGAATTTCACTTGGACCGCCCCACTCTCTGACGTAGTATCAACAATCAGATTAGATAGATTTGGAAAGCCTCCATTATTATCTGATAGGGAAGGGGGGAAAAGGCGAGAGGATATTCCGAACAAGTCATCAATGATACTAAGAATGTAGTGATCGTCAAGTGGATGGACAAAAGGTGTGGTCTTAGCCTCGAATTTTGTTGGTATAGGAAATCAAGATTTGGCGCGACGATGGAACAAATTATCTAAAGAATACATAACTATTCCACGTCCTGAACTTATCCAATTATATTATAATGATGGCATGGGCAGAGTAGACAAGACTGATCATTTGATTAGTCTGTACCGTATTTTCATTAGGTCTAAGAAATGGACTTTGCGAATGATATTCCACGCTATCGACTTAGCTCTAACGAATAGCTGGTTAGAATATCAAGAGGATAGCAAAGTTTACAATATACCAAAAAAAAGATATTTTGGATCTGTTGCATTTTCGACAGCGCGTGGCAGATGCTCTTATAAAAATGGGACAACCACTAATAACGAGAAAAAAAGGACGTCCATCTTCCGGCAATAACAGTCCTATAAATATTCTAAGCACCAAGAAACGACGTCGTTGCAGAGAAATAAGACCAGCGGAAGAAATCCAATACGTTACTGTCGATCACCTACCAGAATATGACGATAAAAAAGATGCAACAAGATGTAAAAAACCTGATTGTAAGGGGAAAACTCATGTGTTGCCTAAAGTGTAACTAACATATATTTTGTGCTTTACCGGTGACAGAAATTGTTTTAGAACGTTTCATCAAAAACTGTAATGTTTTTCCTGTATATTTTAATGATACTTTTATAATTAAATATATACTATAACAGTGACTTTAATTTAATATAAAACTCTTCAAGTCATAAATTATGGTGAAAAATGTATCACTGTAGACCCGGTGTCCATTTCAGTGGACACTAGATTTTCCAAAAATTTACGAATAAATAACATTTTTTTTTCGCCTAAATTCGTTACATAGAGCCTAAACATACAGAAAAACATTGCAAATATTTTTTCCCATGTAAATGATTAAATCAGGTCCGAAGGGGTTAAATTAACTTATGTTCCAACTCGTTAAGAGAAAATTTCGACAGTCTACCAAATGGCGGCGTTTACCAAACTCGTACAAATGAAATAAAAATATTTTCGTCATTCGGTTTGTTTGTTGCACACATTTTCCTCTGAATCTCGGCGGAAAAATATCCCCGGGCCACTGGGACTACACAAGCAGAGAAAATATGATATTTTATATTTCCTTGCTCTTTATTGACATTTCGGTTTATAAGGATAACAATTTAGGTATTTGTTATTCGAAAGAAAATTCGGTTTTTGGCCTTCAGCCCTGTTGATATTCATATAATCACAGATATACTTAGATGAAATGAAAAATATTTTCGAAGTTTGAACATTTTCAATATCGACATCAACTCGTGATCAATCCACTGTGGCGATACGGGTCTTCCCTCAATCGAAGGGATTTAGAGCATACTCCACACACGATAAACCGAGAATCTGTTACAAGGTTGGGCATGCATAATGATTCTGTTACAATAATCCTGTGATAGTAATATCATCAAGCAGAACTTGCGATAGAACTGTTCCTTCTTTATTCCATAATTTTCTATAAAGATCGAAATACTTAGTGTTAATGATTTACATGCTAAACTTTTGCTTTATATTAATAGCTTTCGCCTATGTATCCCAGTATCCCCTAAAATCACTCAGTTAATTTTCAAAATTAGCGAATGCGCATATCATTATAAGAGGCTACGCGTATGTTTCGACATACGCGTAGCTATTTCTACGCGTATATGTATCGGGCTGAGATTTGTCTCAACCCGATCCGTTGAGTATTTTTGCTGTACGTTAATAATTATTCATTATTATACAATGTTTGTCCATATCAAGACAAATGTTTGTCCTGATATGGACAAAAATTTTATAATATTCATTGAACAGTTACCATAATAAATCAAAAGATATAATAAATTAGACACTAAGAATCATAGCACAGATATTGTCTCTAGATATTGTCTTGCCAAGAAAGTTTCAGCTTTCAGTAATGCTGAACTCTAAGTATAAGTTGTTTATCGAAATGATTAATTATGCGTCTTTCTAATCTATCATTATTATTATGATCTTTTTTTAAATCGATGAACGCCGGGTGCACGCACGAAAAAGCATAACTCATTGGCACGTTCAGCCTGAGCTGAGCGTGCAAGCGAGAGCGCGGTATAAGCGATAGAGAGGCACGATCGGTCTAAGTGTTCGGCTTGTGACGCATCTATCTCTTTTCCACTCCATCGGCCGATGTTTTCTGAAGTTTCATGTAATTTTATCGTCCGTCAACCGACTTTACAGACTACTAATTTTTGTTTTTTAAAACATTTTTTTTATGTATATTGTTATAAACGGCTCGCCACACCCCACTGCCGGCTCGCCGGAAGTCACGTGACTCGCTGTAGTCATGCTTCATTTACATTGATTGTTAATAATATTTTATTAATTATTTTATTCGTTTTCGAGAAGGAGATTCAACGTTTAAATTTATTTTGTATAATATGCATTTTTATATACCAAAAGGGTGGCAAACTCGATAGCTCGATGACATTGTTGCGTGTGGCAGTCTAAAACGATCAGGCAAGTCAAGCAATGTCAGCCGTAGCCTGTCCATGGATAGGTTTATTTATCTCCACCTCCTCCGTGTTTCGGAAGGCATGTTAAATCGTCGGTCCTGGCAGTTGTCACCAGATAACAGTTGTTGTGCCAAAGTCAGTGGCTTGTGGGCTTGAAAACACTGGCCTCGGTCAACCCGCAATTGAGCAGGGTGGTGGAGTTATAACCCCCTTCAATTAAGGACCCGTATCCTAGCAGTGTGATGTATAAGGGTTGTGGTTGGAAATAAACTAGTGTTGCTCGCGCGCTGATAACGCGGCTTCTCCTCACATGTGGTGATCTCAGTCGCTCGCAGGAATTCAACAACCCTCAGGAGTATTTTATTTGGATGTAGTCTTTCGATGGAGTTTAACCCTTCGATTGATGATCGTATAAAGAGGTATGTATAAGAGTTTACAACAGATATATGCGCGTTTGTGATGTTTGCCTTTATTTGTGCTGATATAATAAAGTCACGATGTCGAATAAATTCCTACCACAAAAATATTATACCATAGTTAAGTCCCACATTGCTACTTGTATTTCCTTATATAAATTGAATTTATAATAATATGCCATCAGCATATTATTATGGAGATACATAGAAACGCTAAATAACCAGTAAAATAATATTTCCAAAATAAAAACCAATAAATAAAACTGCGGAATAAATCACTTGGAAAAAAACATCGAAACGACGAAGTAATATTAATTTTACTGACTTCAACTTGAATTGACGGGGAAATGAATTGGAAATACAATATAATTTTATTGCTGATGGCACAGCATAATATGATGGTTTGTCTTGTAAAAAAATTAGGCCATCGCGGGATGCGTGGCAGATGTGACATCGAATCCTACTAGGTCTACGAAATAGTTCATAATTCGTAGCCTATTAGCTCTACCCGCGGTTTCGCCCACATATATGCCTGTTATCGCACCAAAAAGTAGCCTATGGTCTATCTCTGGATATAAAGTAAATATATATAAATAGTATGACGAATGTTTATATATAAGGTGTAATTGAATCAGACGCAAATATTTTAAGGGCCATTTCTAGTACATAAATAAAGGTTATTGGTATATTTTATTTTTATTTCTACACGCTAGATTTCGAGAAAACCCTTAAAACAATACGACCTAAAAACCTGTAAATAATCACTCTGTAGCAGGGAACTCGATTTCATTGCCCACGCACGTGTGTGCGTGTGAATAAAAACGCACACACGCACACACCGACAAAATATTAATTTATCAATGAAACCGACAAATGGCGCCCGAGTCATGTGCCCGAGTCTTTACACTTTACCGAGAAGTCGTGTCTAGCGCACGAATAGAAATATTTGCGTCTGATTCAATTATACCTTATATATATATTGTAATATGTAACGCATAAGTGTTTTGGAGAATATTCGGTAAGTCTATTGTGAGAATGGAAATAAATAAATGAATAAAAACACAGACAGGCACACTTTCAAATTTTAGCAGCAGCCCACGTTTTCATATTTTTTTTTATACTACGTCGGGTGGCAGACAAGCACACGACCCGCCCGATGCGAAGCGGTTACCATAGCCATATTAACGCTCGCATCATAAAACATCGCTCGCGCGCCGCCACCCCCGCTGCCAACGCAGCATCTCCTTCTTTTCTGGTTACCTCACTTACTTGCAGGAACACAACAACCCTCAAGGGAATTGTTATTTGGCTGCGGCATTCTGTGAGGTGGAGGTACATTCCCCAGTCGGGTAGCTTAACATTATGCTCCCTCTCTTTTCGCCAGAGCTTCGTTTGTTAGTCAGCAGGGTGCACCGCGTGCAGTTGATGTTGGCTTTGGTTCAAAGATGTTGATGAACCACTTACACTCCAACATTTCATATGAAATAATAGGGATCATCGGTATGGAATAACAATCGTTCATCAATGCGTCATATCTCTAACTCGAAATATCAAAATTTTGTATTAAGTCTATAATTCTAAATTTGCGGCTTGTTAATTCAATAAGTTCAAATAAGTTTAGGCATTTCGTGAACAAATAAAGTACTGTAAAATACGCACGAGTCGAGTAAGCCAATTTGTCCATTACGCCTTACTGATGGCGGAATTAAATTACGAATTATGTAATCTGACCTTATTTTATTTTTAGTTGGGACTGTGGAGAGAACAAATTAACAATAAGACGCGGCTAAAAAAAGATCAAATGTTCTTGTTGAATAAATAAAATTGCCTAGAGCTCAGCTGACTTATAGATTTTAGACAGTGATAGATCACAGATGCGCAACATCAAGGTGATGCGACAAAACAGAATAACAAACCTGTAACAGAATCTGTCACGCCATGCAATCTGCCGACGGATAGTGATCAACCAAAAGTTGACAGGTTGAGTATAAGAGGCATACTCAAATCACAAGCATGTCACTTAGCGTGACATAACAAAACAATATAGCAAGTTGTCACACCATCAGTGAGCATCGTCCACTATGCTCAGTAGTAGGTGGTTCATAAATTTCGTCCAGTAAAATAATAGTATAATTTTAACATAAAAAAAACCGACTCCAATCATTACTCTACATTTATGTATGTAGATACAGGCTGATGATGATGAAAAAAATATGGGACCAATCTGGAAGTGCCTTAAACTCTTTCAAATAAAAAAAGTTTTTTTTCAAATCGGTTTAAAATCACGGAGTAATTAAGTACCAAACATTAAAAATATATATATACAGCCGAATTGAGAACCTCCCCCCTTTTTGAAGTCGGTTAAAAAGTAAGCCTGCATTCATTCTACCTTCATTCAAATTTTTACACCTATATACTACCTTCGAAGTGTATGCAGACGTTTAAACTCTTAAAAATCTAGGGACACGGCAGTGCCCCCAACAAGTCGAGCAAAAAGCGGCACGGTCGTACCATCCTTTTCTCGAAGCAATTCAGGCCATTTTCGACCCCCTATAACTTTGTTGTGGATAAAACTAGATACCTGAATTTTTTGTAACCAATCAGGCATTGTACTGACACAATATATTGTAAATTTCATTCAATTTGAGCCAGTAGTTTAAGAATTATAACTACTCAAAGTTTCTTATTAATTTTGTCACTCACTGACTGACCGATCATCAAAACTCTAAGGCACTTCTAGCAGACATAGAAGGTTAAAATTTAGAATACAATTAGTATTTAATGTAAAAATCAAAGGAAAACTAAAATATTTTGCAATTTCGGTCTGGTTTTCTAGATACACCAACTGCATAAATAACTTTGTAATCCCATATAAATACATAAGATTACAAAGTTACATTTGCACAATGAATCATATGTGTAGATTGTTACCTAGATATAGTTTATGTTTAAAAGTAACTTCATCATCATCATTTTATATAAGCCTTTCCCAATGCGATCCTTCGCTTTCCGCATCTAACCGGTCCATCTAGAGAGGGGGTGCCCTACGCTTCGTCGCCCAATACGTGGCCTCCACTCTAGGACTTTCCTCCCCTCCGAAGGATTTTTCCGACTCAGACTTGATTTTTTTTTTTTGGATTGGGCTTTGTATTTAGATCTGGATTTAACTCTACTTTTTTGGTATCAAACTTGACTTTGGTTGTGCATCTGATTTACACTAGACGGATTTGACTTAGCACCGGTATAACTCGTAGTACATGCTGATTTATGCTTCTAATACCTATATCCTGAGAATCCCGTAACTAATTATATTCAAATATAGATAGGAAATCTCCTGATTAATTGAGCTTAAAGAGCGACTGATTCACCTATATGTGGGGCTCGATAGCATAGTCATAATTTGTAGATGCTCCAAGCATTTGACAGTCCCATTTTGGGTCAAAAAGTTAAAAAATAAAAACAATTTCAATATTTTATATCAGACCCCAAAGGCTTGATTTATGATTTGAGCCTGAATTGTTTTCAGAGGCAATGAACTGTTAAGTCTGGGCTTGATGTATTTACCGTATTGCAAAATGGGAACAAGAGTCGATATTATTGCAAATGGTGACTTCTGAGTTATGTTAGGAAATATTAAAAAAAGAAGCCTTTGCTTGTGAAATAAGTACGCGTTTGTGATTCACTGGGTCGAAAATTAAACAAATAGGTTACAGATTAAACATTTATAAGGGGAAGGATCCAAATTGAGGAATAGGTTTTTTGAGATTATTGATGATTTAAAGTGAGGGAAAGATGACTTATTTAAAAGTAAACTTCTTTAAGTTAGTGAGACTGAACTGTCACGTTCGAGTATGAAACGCGTCACTTTCAGGTATGTAACAATCATTCGGATAAAGTCGAAAGAGAGGGAACGAGAGATGAAGTTTTCACTTTATGTCGTTTGGTCTTAAGCACACACCGTCTTTTTTTTGTCCATTCTTATAATAAAGGAGGAGCTTGATGGCGTTGATGCGCGTGGCAGACTAATCGAACACGCAAGTTAAGCAACATCGACCGTAGCCTGTCCATGGATAGGCTTATTAATCTCGAACTTTTCCGTGCTTGGGAACCCGACGACTGTCAACTTATGTTGACAGTCGTTAAGTTAAGGTAGTCGTGGCCTTTAGGTGGCTTGAAAATACTGACCTCACCAACCAGCAGTTCGATTCAGGGGAGGTCCATATCAGCAATGGGATGAATAAGTGTTGACGACGTATAATCAAGGTTCAGTCTTACAATAAGTATTTGAACACATAAGACGTTCACTGCTGACCAATGCTTTTCTTTAGTCCTCCACATTGATTGGGTTAGAAGCTTTATGACTATATCTCGATAACGCTACGCTAGGTAGCACTAAAACTAAAAAACAGTGTTGAGAACTCTTTTATATTTTTTTAAATGTATTTTGAATTTAGATATATGTTTTGATTAGGTAACTTTTTCATAGAAACCAAAGTTGTTTACTCTTGAACCGTTGTGTGTACCTCTTGTATAATATTTTCTACCTAAATACATATATTCGTTCACCATCTGATTTCTTATCATTACATAACTCACATATTCAATAGCTCTGCGTTTGAAATAGTAAGACTAGATCATTTCATGAAGAGATTGGGGTGTAAGTGGTTCATCAACATCTTTGATCCAAAGCCCACTTCACCTGCACGCGGTGCACCCTGCTGACTGACAAACGAAGCTCTGGCGAAAGGAGAGGTAGGGAGCGGCATTGTAAGCTACCCGACTGGGGAATGTACCTCCACCTCACAGAATACCGCAGCCAAATAACAATTACCTTGAGGGTTGTTGTGTTCCTGCGAGTGAGTGAGGTCACCAGAAAGGAAGGAGACCGCGTTGGTAGAGGGGGTGGCGGCGCGCGAGCAATATTTTAAGTTGCGAGCGTTAATATAGCTACGGTAACCGCTACACATCAGGCGGGCCGTATGCTTGTATGCCACCCGACGTAGTATAAAAAAAAATAGACTCGGAGTCTATTAAAAAAAATAGACTCCGACTAGATAGCTGTATATTTATGTAGAGTCTACATAAATATACAGCTATCTAGTCGGAGTCTATTTTTTTTTAGATATTGTAGAGCATTGCTAAATCAGCCGGCCAGACATCTTATTCTCTCGCTGCCAATGTCGAGGCGAGTCGCTAGGCATTAAAGCTGTCCAAATTGAAACGCTAAGGCTCTTATACAGGCCCTGAATATAATGTTCAATTTACACATTCCTCGTACATGGCTATGATGGGTCCTGCGACAGATAGTAATGTATGCAGATGGCTCGTTTAGATTACCATAAACAGACCATTATGTTAATACCATCGGGATATATCGTCGAGACCAGGTATCAATGAATAGGGACAGAATTCATATTGGGGAGTATACTGGATTTGCTTTATTGCTTTTGGATAGAGCTTGATGGTCCATTTGCGCTAGTGATATATTTATATAATGTGTTCTATACAAATTATATCACGGGGAGTGCTGAGCTGTTTGATTTGATACCTGCCGCTGAATTCCACTATCGTACAACTCGCCATAAATTAAAATTCCATCCATATCATCTTGATAATTGGCGATCTACTACAGTACGTTTCCTAAGACATTTTATACCTCGAACAGTGAAACTGTGGAATCAACTTCCCTCAGCGGTATTTCCGAACAACTACTACGCTGGCAACGGATCGGCGACCCCTTGGTGTCACTGGTCTCCATGGGCGGTGGTGATTGCTTTCCACCAGGTGACCCACATGCTCGTTTGCCCCCCTCTCACATAAAAAAAGTGAAAGGAAACTTAGGAAACTAAAATAGCTTTACTCAATTAATCTTAAAGGTGAGGAGCTCGATGACGTGTTGTGTCAGTCTAACGAATCATGGAACTTAAAACCACATCAACCGTTGCGTGGCAATGGATGAGTTCATTTATCTTGAGCTCCACAGTGCTTAACCTTCCAGCCTGTTGTCATTAGACGGCAGTCGATAAGCCGAGTCAGTAGCCTTTGTAGGCTGACTGACTGGGGAAGTACCTCCACCTCACAGAATAGTGCACCCAAATAACAATTCTCTTGAGGGTTGCTGTGTTCCTGCGAATCAGTGTGGTCACCCGAAAAGAAGAGGTTGCTGGTTGGCAGCGGGAAGTGGGGAACGATATTTCATGTTGCGAGCGTTAATGGTAACGTCTTCACATCAGGCAGACAAGCATACGGCCCGTATGCTTGTCTGCCACCTGAAGTAGTTTATAAAAAAAAAACGGAGTTTAGTTGAAAGAAATGAAAGAATTAGTGTTGCGATCCAACGAAGCCAAGAGGCCAGCACATTGGGAACTTAGCCTACGGGTAGGACTATATTACTATAGTTTAGCTTTTACTTTATTTGTAATGTGTATTTTTAGTTTTAATTTAGTTAAAATGTTATACTATATCTATTATAGTAAGTATTTGCCACTAAAATTTATACTAAAAATAGGTTTAATAAAATTTCAAACACAGGAGAAGCCTTGTGTTCCTAAGTAGGTATTTGCTTAGGGGTGCGCAACACGCAGCTCCAAAGACATTAACAGTAAAAGCGCTAGGCTTTCTACAAATTGAACTTGGATATAATTAACGAGTTGCTCCAAGTTAGCGGCATTCAGCGATATGTACATATGCTTTATTATGCAACATACATATATACATATATATATAAATTGGCCGTGTGGTTTCCGGCACACTAGAATAGAATCACTCCGTTTCTTCCCGTGGATGTCGTACAAGGCGACTAAGGGAAATACATTATCAAATATCGATCAGGTTTCCCCAACCCATGTGGCCAGCGTGGGGAGTGTAGGCCAAATCCTCCTTGCGTCTAGGACGGACGAGAGAGGGTCGTGCTCCTGTAGTAGAGACTAAAACTAGACCTGATGATGATGATGATGATGATATATACATACACGTATGCAACGTGTGTTCGCCGAGAGTTGATAAAAATAAATAAAAATCAGGTGTTTTAAAGTCTAAATATAGAAGAACTTCCTCAGTGTTTTCCGCGATATGCGATCCTCTGTTTTCTGCATCCAACCGTTACCAGACACTTTTTTGGCGTCGTCGGTCATCTAGAGAGGGGGCGCCCTACGCTTCGTCACCCCATACGTGACCTCCATTCTAAGACTCATCCTCCATTTTCACCCTTTAAGTGATAACGTCATAAGAAAACATCGGCCGTTGTAGTGGAAGAGAGATAGATGCGTCACAAACCGAACGCTGAGGCCGATCGTGCCTTTCTATCGCTTGTTCCGAGCTCTCGCTCGCACGTTCGGCTCAGGCAGAATGTGACAATGAGTCATGCTTTTTCGTGAAAAGGGTTTTTCGTCTTTTCTGCCATCGCTGACTAGGCAGATGTGCCCAGTCCACTTCATTATGAAAAATTATTTGTTTATTTTTCAGATCACCAGTCACTACAAGCACAAGATTTTAAATTTAATAGATAACGTTTCGTTTTTATAAATGAAACGTGCACGTATCTGGACGAACTCACAGATGGCTGCTAGTTAATTTTGTATATATTTTTTATAATCCGTTTATAGCGGTTAAATCACTGCATAATGCTTTCAAAGGAAAGCTGAAACGAATTATTTTAACAGCTTTTCAGGTAAGAGCTTTTCATATGTGTTATTAAAACGTATACTCATCGCCAGACTATGCTTTGTACTTGATTAAACCGTAGAAATATTTATTGAAGATTTGGTAGGACTATAAATAAATATTTCATGCATATTAATGTTTGTCTTGTGCGGGAATCGAACCCGCGACCTCGGAATCAAAGTGGCCATCGCTAACCATCGACCACCGAGCTCGTCAATATATAAAATACTTTTACTATGGGAGTGATGGTTTCTATTATCAATGTTGTATTTAGGAAGCTATCAATTCTGTGAAAATATATTTTTCTAAAAATTCGGTCACCTCATCATCATCATTATCAGCCTGTATCTACCCATGTTGGATATAGGCCTTTTGCCAATGCTTCTCGCTATATGCGATCCTCCGCTTTCCGCATCTAACCACTATCAGCCACTTTTTGAGGTCGATGGTCTATCTATCGCTCTGTTTTAGAGATTTAACGGCGCGCACACATAGTGCGCACTTTCTTTTACATTATAATTATATTGATAAGGTATCCACCTAAATATCGTGAATGGGTACAAAGTAACCCACAGATAATCCTGAAATATTTCTGTATGTCTACCAAATTTCCCTTACCCGTGAAATGTAACAAACATCCACACATCCATACATCTTCACATCCTCACTAAGTTTAATATAATTATATAATATTAGGAGAATATAAAATTTTAATTTAGGCATTTATTTTATAACCAATGGTACAAAAAGACTTAGTCCTAAAAGTATTCTCTACCAGTCAACCTTCGGGAAGTACAGACATCCACGAATGCGGTATAAAAATATACATATAACAAGAAACATATTTATAAGCATTAGCAAAACATAGCTTAAAAACATACCTGACTTTCATCTTTAACGATGGGCTGCTATGTCTGTATAATACTTTTTTTTTTATACTACATCGGGTGGCAGACAAGCATACGGCCCGCCTGATGTGAAGTGGTTACCATCGCTCGCAACATAAAATATCGCTCGCGCGCCGCCACCCCCGCTGCCATCGCAGCATCTCCTTCTTTTCTGGTACTGGTAATACTGTTGTTTAGTGCTTGTATAGTTTTACAGTAGTAGAATAGAAATGGAGAAATGTTACAAACCTTCCTGATTTTGGAATAACACTCGACTGGTTATCAAAAGGTTGTGAGTTCAAATCCCACCAGGGCGAAGGAGGTAAATATCCTCATTTAAAAAAAAAAAACTTTTATTCAACAATTGTCTGCGCCCCCTTTTGACATACAAGTTGTAAAAGTAATGGTTTAGGTGCGCCCTATTGTAATTCTGAAGTCATTTTGTTTTTTTTTTTTTACTAATGGTTACATAAGCAGATGTTTGATGATTTTAATTAGGTACAAACAAATAAAACATTTACCAACCAAAACAAATAACTTTAGTTACGAGACATAAATCAAGGTTGTTTTTCTTTGCAAACATTTTCTACTAAATAAATTAATTAGCTTACATGAACATTATGTTGAACGAGTTTCATCATTATACTTTAGGCTGAGAAGACATTGTACCTAATTAATTTAGGTGTAAATAATAATGAAAAAGATAAATACAATATGATTTTATTTCACACTGACTTGGTACTTAAACTAAATTATTGTACACAGTGCTTGAACCTTTTATTTACTTATGTGGGTAAAAAGTAGATATTATGTTTCAATCCAAAACATTTTCTTCTACTAAATTTCATTCACATCTGTTACTTAAATACATTCATTCGCGCATTTCTTTTAATGAGAAGCTCGTGGAAAGTAATCATCACTGCCCATAGAAATCAGCAACACCATGGGGTCGCCGATGCGTTGCCAGCCTTTTAAGAAAAAAATTGACTTGTTCTTGAACGCTCCCATGTCGTATTCATTTAGGAATACGTCTGAGGGAAGTTAATTCCATAGTTTCACGGTTATACGGTCAACGAATTGGTCAATCTTGCGTCATAGTCTTAGTCATTCCTTATTGTTACACATTTTTAGGGTTCCGTACTTCAAAAGAAAAAACGGAACTCTTATAAGATTACTTTGTTGTCCGTCTGTCTGTCTGTCTGTCGGTCTGTCAGGTATCAACCTGAAATTTGAACTGTATACTCAGGTCTACGGTCCCATGAAGTTGTAAAAAAATCAAACTTCTAAGTTTACGTAAAAAAAAGATACGGCCGTTTATTCAGCAAAAAACGCATATCTCGACACATTCTCAAGGGAATCAAAACTCATAGGGTACTTCCCGTTGACCTAGAACTATGGATTTGGCAAGTAACATCGTTATAGACTACAAGTACAAGAATAAGTCTCAAAACTATACATTTGTAATTAAATCTTAAAAAGTAGTTCTATATTTTTTTATAGAAGGTGAAATTTCAAATTGAACCTACTAGTCCAAATGAGGTATCATATGAAAGGGCTTGATGTGCACATTGCAAAATATATTTTATTAAATTTTTCCGACGCATTATTTCTTATTTATAATGAAAAATATCCAATTTATAATGATCCTACGTACGGAACCCTCGGTGGTCGAGTACGACTCGCACTTGTCCGTTTTTTTATTAATTTTTAATTACTCAAATTGTGTAAATTGCAAACTACAGTGCCTTAAGCTAGCGCCTTGTCATTTCGCGTTGTCAGTTATGTGTTATATATATATATATAATATAATATATATATATATACAGCAATGTTATATAATATATATATATATATATATATTATATAACATTGCTGAATTTGTTGACCATGACACTGGTTTCAGTGTCATGGTCAACAAATTCAGCAATGTTCAGTCCATGTCACAGTCCGAGACGTTGTCTAACGATACGTTTTTTTTATTACTGAAAATATAGATAGATAGAATATGCTTTATTTACATAATACAAATTAAAAGTACATTGAATTAATAAATTATTACAGACTTGTATAATAATATGCAACAATAATAATATGCCTTATTGCTGAGTGGGCAGGATTCGCGAATCAAAAGAAATTAATGAAAACTAGAAGTATAGTATTATGAGAATCATCATTATGTATATGCGAAGATATGTAGCCTATCACTGATAAATAATTCAATAATAAAAAAATAAAAAATATGTAGCTTATAATGCATTTTCATTAACTTGGACCGGACCCACAAAGTGCGGATTCTAGAGCAACAATTAGAGCCGTAATCCGAGCCCGCGTAACCACGGATAAATTCTTACCCACGGTCTCAAGACCTGACGACATCAAGTTAGAGACCCGAATTTACATAACGCACCTATACACAATTAACGTCGGTTAAACTTTACTGAGACCTTCATTGTTTTAATTAAGCTTCTTAGATGTTGTACATGTATCTTGGGTTTCCTCAAGTTACCCTGTCTTTGAGATAAAGTTAATTTTGTTGAATTAAAAATGTTTATAAAGAACATATTGGAGAAACGAAAGGGGGTGTGTTTAAAAGAAGAACATTTATTGTTAATGCCGCAATTTCCTTCATCATCATCATGAACAGTTAAGATCTGCGCTTCTATTCTCAACGAGTATTTTCAATCTTGCTTTTGTTATGACATGACTCCCATTTTTTCCTTCACTTCATTAAAATAATTGTATCTTGGTGTTCCCATTTCCCTCGTGTCCTCTATATCTGGTATTCTAGCTTCTTCCAACTTTATTCAAGCGACAAAAATATCTCCTAAGTAATATAGATTCAATCAGTCTGTTGGTTCTGGTCTCTGAAGTGACGTTACCAATCGATTTCCGTCGCGAGTGTTTCAATACCAATTGCATGTAACGACTGCATGCAAACTACTGCAGCACATCAGTCCATCTTATGGGCAGCCAATTCACATTGCGCGTACTTATACCGTTAACAGCAACAAGATCAAAGGCTCTTCCGGCCGCCAAGTGAGTTGTGTAGTGGATATTATTCTGTGGTAATGGCTCACACTCTGCTTGCCGCGCACTGCGCTACGGTGGCGCGACGTACCTGTATGTGCGGAAGCGCGCACCACGCGTAATGTGCACTCGTTGACTATACGTAATAATGAATGAAAACAATAGATATCGAAAGTATTGATACTCGTTTAGAATTGCGCTGTGCTCCAACACAATTTGAAAAAGTGTGCCAACTCATCAGCACAGTGAACTAAGCTAGTGTAATTAATTATGCGGCGTAGCACAGTGTTTGTTACCCATGTCTATTCGAATTTAACTTGCAAGATTTGATTACAGACTTATATATATGTATACTAGATATATATATACTAGGTACGTCGGGTGATGTGAAGCGGTTACCGTAGCCATATTAACGCTCGCAACATAAAATATAGATCGCGCGCCGCCACCCCATCTACCAACGCGGCATCTCCTTCCTTACTGGTGACCTCACTCACTCGCAGGAACACAAAAACCCTCAAGGGAATTGTTATTTGGCTGCGGTATTCTGTGAGGTGGAGGTACATTCCCCAGTTGAGTAGAGAGCTTCGTTTGTCAGTCTGCAGGGTGCACCGTGGGCAGATGAAGTTGGCTTTGGTTCAAAGATGTTGATGAATCATTTACACCCCAATACCCACCGCGATGAAGTTAAATAAAGGATTGTAGTGTAACTAAGTATGGTTTTAAAACCCTATGAATAAATTTCGTCTGAAAGTACACATTGAATACATTCCAAGATGTCAACACTGAACATCAAGTAATACAAACTAAAGTATATAAACACATCGCTTCGAGAGCTGCGTCTTTGACATGGCATGAACGTAAGGAAATATTACCTGTTTTTATTTACAAACAACCATGTACTTAGTTGAACTTGTTGAAATTCATTTGGATTATATTACGTTATAAAATAAATAAATATTCCAGGACAAATTACTCACCGTCAACCAGTCCCCAATAAAGCAAATCTTGTACTATGTAGATACTAGATACCTAACTGGCATTGTAAATACTTAAGTACATTTTCTTTTTGTAAATTCATACGTATAATACGTAGAAAACACTCATACGGTTCATGCACAAAAATGTTTATCTTGTCCGGGGATCGAACCCGCGACCTCGGAGTCGAAGTACCCATTCGACGACCGGGCGCGGCAATAATAATATTACAAATTATCTATAGGTACTAATATCATAAAGCTAAACTTGTAATCAGTGGTAAACGGTGCTGATGGCACATTTATTGTTTTGCTAGCGCTATCTAAAAAAAACCAGCTAAGTGCGAGTCGAACTCGCGCACGAAGGGTTCCGTACCATTATCAAGCAAAAAACGGCAAAAAAACACGTTTGTTGTATGGGAGCCCCCCTTGAATATTTGTTTTATTTTAATTTAATTATTTATTTTTAAAGTGAATATATAACTAAACCAGCGACCCGCCCCGGCTTCGCACGGGTGCAATGCTGATACTAAATGTACTACAGAAGGTCTTTGCGCTTTGTCCTATCCAGTCCTTCCCCAGTTATAGGCACACGCCGCCGGCTCCGCGGCCGGTACCGCCACAGCCGTTATGTCCCTGCATTTTAAATGTGTAATATCTTCTAAACTATTCATTTAAATTACATGCTGTGAAGGGCCATATTGATCTATATTAAATGCGCAATGTATTTAAGGTACTTAATTGGATAAGGATTAATTCTGTATTGCTTAAAATCGCTTCGTAAATAAGGCATTATTTCTTGTAAAAAGCAAAGGATAAAATAACGGTTATTGTGTGTTACCACTAAGAGATAGACATATACCATCGCGAACTTTTTTGTAGACCATTTTAAGGTGAACAATACTGTACTACATTATTTTGATCTATCTCGTTGGGTTTAGCCAGCGTTTGCAATGAAAGAGCAAAAAAATGTGTTTATTTACGACGTCACATTAGAAACCTCTAAATTATCAGTGTTTTTCTACTATGTTGTGCATATATTATACATATAAACTTTCCAGTTGAATCACTCTATCTATTAAAAAAAACCGCATCATAATCCGTTGCGTAGTTTCAAAGATTTAAGCATACAAAGGGACATAGGGACAGAGAAAGCGACTTTGTTTTATACTATGTAGTGATGAATATATCTATACATAAAATAAAACAGTAAAAATAATGTGTCTGTACATTGAATATATTTACAAAAAATCTATACATAAAATAAAACAGTAAAAATAATGTGTCTGTACGTACATTGAATATATTTACAAAAAAACAATTGGAGGCGATGGAGATATAGTAATAGATTAAGAATTCAAAAAATAATGTCTGTCTGTTTGTCTGTTTGTCTGTATGTCTGTTTGTCTGTTTGTACACGCTAATCTCTGGAAGTACTGGACGGATTCGAATGAAACTTTTTTTGTTATATAGCTGTTAAGCCTGGGCAACATATAGGGTATAATTGATTTTGGAAAGTGGAATACCTGATGCAGAACCATAATGGTTCAGGTAAACTATAAGAAATATAAAAATGACGCCTTAGCAAAAGTTATTCAACCTGATGAGCATTTTCTGTTGAGGTATAAAAATCCAAGATTTGGAACACCTGATGCAGAACCATAATGGTTGAGATAAACTATAAGAAATATAAAAATGATGCCTTAGCAAAAGTTATTCAACCTGATGAGCATTTTCTATTGAGGTATAAAAATCCAAAATTTTGAACACTTGATGCAGAACCATAATGGTTCAGGTAAACTATAAGAAATATAAAAATGACGCCTTAGCAAAAGTTGTTCAATCTGATGAGCATTTTTTGTTGAGGTATAAAAATCCAAGATTTGGAACACCTGATGCAGAACCATAATGGTTCAGGTAAATTATAAGAAATATAAAAATGACGCTTTATCATAAGTTATGCAACCTCTTGAGCTTTTTCTGTTGAGGTATAAAAATCCAAGATTTGGAACACCTAATGCAGAACCATAATGGTTCAGGTAAACTATAAGAAATATAAAAATGACGCCTTAGCAAAAGTTGTTCAGCCTGATGAGTATTTTCTGTTGAGGTATAAAAATCCAAGTTTTGGAACACCTGATGCAGAACAAAGTTTTAAATTCATTTGCATAAACAACATGTGTTTACAATAAATTATAGTTTAAAAAAAATAAAAATTACACGCTTAAACAGGAAATAGAACTAAAAAAAGTTACTTAAAATAACAATAAATACATTAACAAAATATTGAATGTATTGTAAAAAAAAACCGCGAGGTGCTTACTTTTATTCTTATCTGCTACAAGTTAGACGCAATCGTTTTATTTTATTTACAAAGGTAACGTGGTATATTTAGTCAGTTTATTATAGACGTGTATGCTAAAATTGAAATGGAACAATTGGTATATATTCGCACAAACCAGAAAGAATACGTGCATTTGCGGGACGCTATGTAGAAAGTGTTTTAAGCAACGAATGGAAACTGTTTTTCTTAGATGCTCATATTACTTCTAGGCGGAAGGACGCAAATACAATGTTCAATATCCTACTCGATTTAAACAGAACTGAAACACGGACATGCTCTGTGACACGAAACTGTGACAAAGCGAAGGTGTTTCAGGATTGATGTCTAATCGTTTGAGATGAATGCGAAATGGCCAACAGTAAGTCACTAGAAGCTGTGTATAGAACTTTACGTGCCCAACAGTTTTCAAGAATATTATTAAAATTTGGGGAAGATCTCCTTCTTGAAGTAAAGTCAATGTCTGCGAAATATAATATAAGCTGAGATTCTCACTGGGAGTGGTGCCGGTGAAACTGTATTAATTCCGCGTATACCACTCTTCTCCAAAAAAAAAAACATTTTAATTTTAAACGTACACAGTTCTCTGTGACCAGTTGCTTGGCTATGATAATAAAGAAATCACTAAAATTCGCTGGTCAAGCTTAGGACTGGTTGTTTTTCGCATGGCCAACTTTACGTGGCTTTCTCGAGAGTTAGTAATGCTTCAGGTCATTTCATATTAGCTCCCGAAGGAAAGACTTAAGGTTGACTGGAAGAGATCCCCATATGGGATATGTCCGCCTTTGTATCCCTTTATTTAACATGTACTCATTCGTTATAATCTGAACAATAAAGATAATACAAACAAACAAAGACTCCCTTAATTTTATATTTTTTTTTAAAACTATGGTTACAATGTTAAATAAAAAAATAATAATAACTTATTGACTTTTAACGTATAACAAGTATTTTCTTATGTATCTACATTAGTTCGTATTTGTATTAATACGCCGGAATCATAAAGTCCACGCGAACGAAGTCGCGGGCATCAGCTAGTAACTAAATATTCTGTGAATATTTCAAGCGTCTACCTGTTGCCGTTATCAATATCGAGCAAGAACGAGCAAAAAAAAATCATGTTTGTTGTATGGGAGCCCCCTTAAATATTTAATTTATTCTGGTTTGTAGTATTTGTTGTTATAGCGGCAACAGAAATCCATTATCTGTGAAAAATTCAACTGTCTAACTATCACGGTTCATGAGATACAGCCTGGTGATAGACGGACGGACGGACGGACGGACGGACGGACGGACAGCGGAGCCTCAGTAATAGGCTCCCGTTTTACCCTTTGGTTACGGAACCATAAAAAGGTAAAAGATGTATAAATAGCTAACGTTTCTACGAAGTTGAATTGAAAGGCCTTGGTGACTCCTTCATAGCTGATTATGCGGATAGCCCGTCGCTGCAACCGATCGAGAGCCTCAAGAATCCATTTGTAATACATATTTCATGTTGCGAGTCGGAAGGAAGCGTTTAAATGGCTACGGGAACCGACTCAATCAGTAGGCTGTATGCTTGTCTGCCACTCGACGTAGTATAACAAAAAATGCACTAATCTCAGGTACTACTGTTAAGAATTGAAAAATTAGTTTAGTGTTGGATAGCCCATTTATCTAGAAAGGCTATACGCTGTTATACCATCACGCAACGACCAGTAGAACTGGCACATCAAAGAGGCAGGCAATGCCAGGCAACGGCCAACTAACAACAAGTAGCAACGGCTAGTTACTCAATATAAAGCTTTCATTTCTCGGCATCCTTTTCCTCCATCGAAGGGAAACTGGGAGACCCGTATCCCACTAACGGGATGATAATGATGAAAAATGTTAATAAATCACTCGTATCTCTTTCGATTTACTGGCGTGCGGAGCATCCGTGTGCGCCGGACACGTGTCGTCCAGATTGTTTTAAAATTAATGTAATGTAACTGAGCGCATGTTTTCAACTTTACGTCTCTTTGCGTATTCTACCGATTATACTGTGGGTTATGTTCAGAGGAGTTGTTTGGTCTAATACCTGTGGGTATTAGCATGTCAGTAATGCTGACTAAATGTGTGAAACAATTATAATGTATACCGCTATGTACATCTATATATTTATTTTTATTATTATTATTTACCAAATTTAATGCAATAAATTCATTCAGTCGTTCGTTCGATCGTTCGTTCGTTCATTCATTCACTTAGTCATTCATTCTATAGTCGCGCCGCTCTCTATAGGCAGAAAATTTATCCTGACACATTGGAACCAAGTTAGGTATGTACTGTACGATTCCAGAGGAGTTTCCTACCTCAAACTCTCAGGTTGTAGTATGAACATGTAACGATGGCAAGTCACCCTAGTCGTATAAAAGAAAAATGTTTTAGAGTACTACAGTAAATTCAACGTATAATTTATTACTTATACTATGGTATAGTGTAAGTAATAATACTTGCGAAATGCATCTGCCTACTCTCAAGCTAACTACAACAGTCTGAGTCAAATCTGGGATGATTTGCTCGAAGTCGTAAGCCTAAACATATTCACGCTTTGCGTGAACTGCATTTGTTTACGTGATAGCTAGTAGTAGGTATTCTTTTTTGTTATATACAGCATGATGTTTTTAATATTACGATCTAGTTTACGGGCTAATAAATAATTTAACTTTAACATTAACTTCTAAATATTATAGTCTAACAATAATGTCCATTGACTTTTCTTAGTGTATATTAAGGTGAAACACTTTCTTGTTGTGTTATATTTAATGCACTATCACTAATATTGTCTCACTTATTACTACACTAACTCAAACGGTTTTATTCTTTTGAGTGTTCTCACTAGGTCTGTGTTATCGAGAAGTTTGACTACCTCTGGATTCACATGGTGATGATGTCTAAGTTCATGAGCTTCTGCATATTTTTGTATGACTTTGTCCACAAACTCCACTTTAAGGTCCCGATGTAGGTATTAACGATGCCACATTTACATGGAGTGACCAGGGCTTTTCGATTTTTTCGATTTCGCACATATTGTAATTATCCGTCAAGTGACTATTTCACTTACTGCCTATACTGGTCGGCTGGAAGAGATCTCTTATAGAGATAAGCACATCTTTGTAAACTTTTGATGCAACTATGTTTTAATAAGTTATGTGCAATAAAGAATATATATATGACAGCGGTTCCACGAGAATCGACGTGAACCTTTGTTTAGCCAAACAAGATTAATTGTTTATAATACACTCCTGGACATATCTTTCGACCCACACTATGAAATGTCATCATACTACGAACAGAAAAGCGATGTTCATCTCATCTCTATTCCAACTTTACCTCATATGTCATATGCCATAGAAAAGAGATGGTCATCTCAGCGAGACTTTTCATCTTGACAAAATTAATGTACCTATTGCAATGATTTTTTGGGGTGTAAGTAGTTCATCAACATCTTTGAACCAAAGCTAACTTCACCTGCACGCGGTGCACCCTGCTGACTGACAAACGAAGCTCTGGCGAAAAGAGAGGTAGGGAGCGTAATTGTAAGCTGCCCGACCTGAGAATGTACCTCCACTTCACAGGATACCGCAGCCGAATAATAACTCCCTTGAGGGTTGTTGTGTTCCTGCGAGTAAGTGAGGTCACCAGAAAGGACGGAGATACTGCGTTGGCAGCTGGGGTGGCGGCGCGCGAGTGATATTTTATGTTGCGAGCGTTAATATGGCTACGGTAACCGCTTCACATCAGGCGGGCCGTTAGCTTGTCTGCCTCCCGACGTAGTATAAAAAAATGGATTTAGTATCGAAAGGCCTCATCCACATCTAAAGTACGGGTTCAGACGCACGAATACATGTTCATTCAATGTGAATGTGGTCGCGCGATTCCATAGTACCTACCTGAAAGAGTTTAAGTTCGCCGCGCCACCTCCGTTATCTCACTTTTGGTATGGGAGAGCGCTTAAATGTTGACTTTGTGGCTTACAAACGATAGGTACTAAACTAATTACAATATAAATGGCCTTTAAACAGATCCTTTGATAAATCCCTGAAGTGCTACTAGCGCCAACTAAATTGTATCAAAATTTTACTTAATCTACAATTAGTTCTGTGTTTGTAGTCTCATTCCACCCTCAGGATATATATTTAAAGAATCGTCTTAAACATTTAAAGGTTGACTGGAAGAGATCCGTTAGAGAGATAAATAGGCCTTTGTGCAGCTTTTGTCAGATGTAAGCTTTTACATGGGTCAAAATAACGTTTACATAGGTCAAACCGGGCGTAATTTTCAAACTAGATTTAACGAACATATATCAGCTTATGAAAACAACACGAAAAGTCACACTTCGCTGAACATCTTATAGATGAAGGACACAATTTATCTCCCAATAATTCATACAAAATACTACACATGACAGACAATGGACTAAAACTTAATATTATGGAACAATTAGAAATAATAAAACACAAAAATTCAAAACAATACATTACAATAAATTTTATAAGACAAAAAGTCCCGCTGAACACTGCTTCTTTAATTCCGAGGTGGTGCGTCGATAAATGTGTCCGGAAGTGTATTTGTTTGAAACTCGTTTGTAGGTATTACTGAACAGTCCATGCTTGATACTATGGTTTAGTTTGTACTCCAATTTCTTGCGGCATAAGAATTGTAGATAGGTTGAAACGCAGTTCAAGTGCGTTAAAATCTCAAGTTTGGGCGCTTGGCATGCTCATATTAATTCAAATTTATCCTAAAATGATATACGTATAATAAATTTTGTCCGTGTGGTTTCCGGCAGACTAGAATAGAATCACTCCGTCTCTTCCCGTACAAGGCGACTAAGGGAAATACGAGTACATTATCAAATATCGATCAGGCCTCCCCAACCCGTTTGGCCAGCGTGGGGAGTGTACGCCAAATCCTCCTTCCGTCTAGGATGGACGAGAGAGGGTCGTGCTCCTGTAGTGGAGACTAAAATGGACCTGATGATGATGTTGAAATTTTATACTATTTTTAGTTAGTGTTTAGTTTCATTTTTTTTTCTGATGAATGTAATTTAGTAGATAATAATAGTAACCATGGTATAGCGTATTGAAAGACCAATACGCTTTTATCATTTTATTATTCCTGCGAGTGAGTGGAATCACCAGAAAGAAAGCAAGGAGTATAGGATGGCAACGGATCGGCGACGACGTGGTGTTGCTGATCTGCATGGGCGGTGGTAATTGCTTTCCATCGGGTGATCCACATGCTCGTTCTCATATGAAAAAAATATTTTGTCTATTAGAAAACCGCTTTACTATTGAATAACATAGAGTCAAGTCGCTGCTCGGGACCCTACATGTGCTCTAAATTTACTAAGCGTTCATTTCTAGAATGGGTCCCGACTACTAAATGTTTTCTTGTTTTAGGGGTTTTACATTTCCAAATTACACAGAAAAGCAATCGGGTCTTTTAGTTTTTTAAATTACCGTTTTTATTTTATGTTTTTCAGTTTTAATTATTTTGATCTATGCAATGTCGCTCTCACAGTAAATACATATCTAATGTCACCCCTCGAGCTAAAATCCATCGAGCCGTCCAGACTGCGGCGCGCATTTGCATTTGATTTTTTTTTTTATTTTGACGTACCCAGTGTCACTCTCACAGCAAATACGAATCAAACGACACCTCTCAAGCTAAAATCCATCCAGCAGTTCGGGTCGCAGTTATACATATATACATACTCTCGAAAAACACCCTCCTTCTGTCGCAGTCGGGTAAAAATTGCAAAGTTCGATTCCACAATATTGAAATATTTTTGTTCTTTGTTACAGACTATGAAGCCTCGGATGGGGCGCAGCCTCATTCAGGCGCTATGTGGAGTGCGGGTGTCTTTTTTCTCACACAGATAGTCGTGTGCCAATTTGCCACTGGTGAGTACTTTAGCCTTAATAGTAGACAATATTAAGTTACTAATTCCCTCTTGTGTACCTACGTCAATACATCATATCTCAGTGAATCTACGAAACGGATAGGAGTTGTAATTAGATAGAAGACTCATTTCTTTTTAATTTGACGACAGTCGTGATAATAGACTGAGGTCGCTCAGTTGTTCAGAATGTTATTTTTTTTAATCCACTAGCATCTTCAATGTGATTCTTTTATTGGATGGCATATAAGCATATGGCTCATCTGATGTGAAGCGGTTGCCGTTGCCGTACAAATATTAGCGACATGCAATATTGATCTTGCGCCGCTATCCCCTATTCCTAATGCAGCAAATCCTCCGGTCCTAGGGACCACTTAATCGTAGGAAACTGGTAACCCTCATAGGAATTGTTATTTGACTACGGTATTCTGTGAAGTACTTCCCCAGTCGGGTAGCCTATAAATTCGCTACATCTCTTTTGCTTTCATACTTTTATAGTGCTAATATTATTAACGTTAAGTACCACTTTTAGACCACTAAAGAAACGTACGACTGGTCTGATCAACGGGTAAGCAGTCAACGCAGTTTGTGAAACATTAGAGATATTTATAACACATTGCCGATTCTGTAGTACTCTTTTCACCTTCAATATTAATTGTATCCATTTTAGCTCCAATATGTGAAGATGAAAATATCCCGTCATCTGCTTAGTGCAGAATTTTATCGATAAAAATAAATTTAACCAAATGGAAATATAGAAGTGATTAAACTTCCACCATTTGTCAACAATCCCCAGTGTCAACATCAGGTATCTCTTTTACAGAAAATCCATCAACTGCTACCACAGAAGAGGACCAAACAGTCACATCATTCTACGCGCTCAGCACCGGTATAGCTCCAGCGCCTGTCATGTTAAAACTTGGCAACTCCACTATTGACAGCACAAAGGCTTTCAAAGTGCCACAACCTTCCCAAGAACCCACAGAAATACCGATCGCAGCAAACTCTTATGTAGTTTCAAAGGTCGAAATGATACCGCATGTAGTGTCAGTGAAGAATACATATTTTGATCATGATAGGAAGTATGGACCTACTTTTGAGGATACCCCAGAAGGGAATATAACGAAGACTACAGTGCAGCTAGGAGATGATGCAAATTTGAATTGTAGGATAAGTCTACTGTTGGATAAAACGGTAAGTTAGCCATTGGATAATGTTACTAATAAACTTAAAAATTTTCTTCAAATTTATTTTAGAGAACCAAAACTTTTCGAAATAATTTTAATGCTCCCTGGTGATTAAAGTTTACGCATAGTACTTAATGTACCAAAATGATTTATCCCAGGTGAATTAAGTATACTGAATAGAATTCATTAATATGCTTCAAAAATATTAAGCTCAAGATTGAGAAATGTCTCAATTCGTTCCTCTTGTTTGATAAATTTTTAAATTCTTTTCTATTTCATCTCATTTCGTATTAAATTGAACGCGTCTATCAAATATCTCAGAGCATTTTACGCTGTACCTCAGGTCTGTCAGACTCGTCGTCAACCCTTATTCATTCCACTGCTGGAATACGGGTCTCCCCTCAATTTGCATTTTGAAATGAAATTTGCAATTGGGTTTAGAGCATACTCCACCATGCTGCTCAGCTGCGGGTTGGTGGAAGTCCGTGTTTTCAAGCCACCCAAAAGCCACTGACTTAGCTTAACGATTGTCATCTATAATGACAACAGCGGAGACCGATGGCTTACTGACCCTGGGCCTGGGGCTACTTTGCTCAAGGGCTGTTCTCTGGGCCAATCCCGCAAGATTTTAAATTAATAGATTTGCTCGGGTGCCTGTATGTGTAATACCTGCATAATAACATAATAATATGTTATATATTTTTTTTTATACTACGTCGGGTGGCAGACAAGCATACGGCCCGTCCGATGTGAAGCGGTCACCGTAGCCATATTAACGCTCGCAACATAAAATATCGCTCGCGCGCCGCCACCCCCGCTGCCATCGCAGCATCTCCTTCCTTTCTGGTGACCTCACTCACTCGCACAACAGCCCTCAAGGGAACCATTATTTGGCTGCGGTATTCTGTGAGGTGGAGGTATATTCCCCAGTCGGGTAGCTTACAATTACGTTCCCTACCTCTCTTTTCGCCTGAGCTTCGTTTGTCAGTCAGCAGGGTGCACCGCGTGCAGGTGAAGTTGGCTTTGGTTCAAAGATGTTGATGAACCACTTACACCCCAAATACTATAATATTCAACATAAATTCAACACCCACTATAATATTCAATTCATATAATTAAGTTTGTTATAGCTTTAAATACATTGCCGGCTTGCAACGGACTTAAATAAATAAAACCTAACCTAACCTCCAATGGATCTAAAATTATAGGAAACTAATGTTATTCCAAATGAAATTTTATAAGTTATATTACCGTATAAGTAACTTTGCTACATATCTAACAGCTCAATATCGCAAGATACAGATTGTAGGGAATAACAACACAATTTTTTTACAAAATTTGCATGCATGTACATCAAGGCAATCTTTTTCATGCAATGTTATTGTAAAATGTTTAACTTCCTGGTATTTTTTTCACATGACCGAGTTGTAAATTGTGTATAGAAACATTGAAACAATTTTTGATATGCATGATCAAAGTTTTGAAGTAAAAATTATACGGTGCTACTCGAGTACTAGACCCAAAACTATTTACACTGTAATAAATAAAACATTCCTGGATAAATTACACAGCGCTATTTAGTTAAAATAAGCAAAATTGGTACTATGGAAGCAGTATAATATTTACTTACTGTATATAGTACTATTAGTACTACATACAGTATGGCTATGGTACTCCCTGCCGTTCTCTCATGTTGACCTCACCTCCCCTCTGAGACAAATCTGGAATAGTTTGTATGGCGCCGCCCGCACACACGCTCATTCACGCTCTGCGCAGACGTTATTGTTTATGTAGTAATAAATGACGCGACATTTGTATGGAGTGGCCGGCGTGTTCTATTGACACTTAATGTCTCTTATACATGCTAATTTTTTTTTTGATAATACATTCTGATCATCATCAAGCTGCATCTATCCACTCCCCAATGCTTTCCACCAATGCGATCCTCCGCTTTTCTCATCTAGTCACCTCCAGCCGCTTTTTTTGAGGTCATCGGTCCTTCCAACTTGCTTCTTCTTGCAGGCTTCCAACATTAACTCGTGGCCTCAACTTTAGAACTTTCCTCCCCTCTCTGCCTCAGCTTACGGATTTTAAAGTCTATGTCGACAACTTTGGTTCTCGTTCGTATTTTTTCGTTTGGGATTCGATCCCGTAGAAAAATCCTGAACATAGCTCTCTCCATTGCTCGCGGTAATTTTTAGTTTGTAAGCCAACCCAACAGTCAGAAACCAAGTCTATGCAACGTAATTATGGTATTCTTATAATACATAGAAAACATCTATTGCTATCCACTCGACTGCCGGGCTCAAACTATGCTTGTTTGTAATATATGGGTATAAACTATAAATCGAGTAAGTTCGCTTTGGAATTTTATTATTAACAAAATTCCAAGATCCTTTCGACTTCGCCTTTAACTAAAATGAAATGAGATAAGAGCGTGAACCATTTCAGCTCGGTCGGATTTCATTTCCAAGTAGTATTTTGACACCAAAACTTTAGCTTAGCGTAACTACAATAAAACAATTCACGATGAAGACTTTGTTTGTGAAGTTTGATGTATATTTACTTACTTCTGACAAATAATAATAGTGCTTCCGGTTTCATTTTGTTTTTCCTTAGTTTGTTATTAAAATCATTTATGCGGTTCTACTTAATTAAAATTATTAAAAAAAAATCGCCTTTACTATGCATTTCCTTAGTTCCCCTGGTTCAGCGACTTAATTAAAATCTTGGCCTTTGACACTAAGAAATGTCTATTGTCTTGCGTCACTGGAGGATTCGTTTGTAGATTTCCTTCCTCTTAGGTTTGTAGAGCGTGAATATCCTTCCTTATACACTTGTCCCATCTGTATTTACACAGTTATGTCTAACAGGGCGCTTTCCAACAGATTGCAATTAGAGAATGTTCTAGCTTATCTACTCAACAATTCATTCAACCAATAATCCTCATTGTCTTATATTTGTTTCTGTCTTGTTCCTTATCTTTACTTTACTTTTGATCGATCCTTTTGAATCCAATACTTGAGTTTGACAAACGGATGTGCGATTAACACTTATGCAAAATAACTTACTTTCATTCCCTATAAATCGAATTCACGCCAGTGCGAAAAAAATTAAGTTTGACATCACCTAGTATGATACTAAAGACTCTAAATTTGTATTTCGATATGTCTTTCGATGATTTTGAGATATGTATGGGGTGAAGTAGTTGGATAGCGCTTGAGGAATAATCAAGAGGTACTTTATTAAAAAACTAATTTCGAAACCATACAAGTTGTTTTATAACCATAAAATACCTATCTACAAAGTTCCAACAATGTAGTTACAATCAGTTATATGAATGTATTAAAATATTATTTTAATTTTTAGGTATCCACTTTTAACACATTAACATTAAACAAAAATAGCTAATTTAAAATAATTAACGGACCCATCTACGAAGTAAAAACAAGTGGCAAGTGCGGGAATAAAATAAAACAGAATATTAATTTCCCCGACTTGGAATGATTCAACGGTTTCAACGGCTAAAGTGTCCAGATCTGGCTAAAAGCAGTTTCTAAATTTATCTGGTGAATAGCTGCCGAACTTTTTACCTGTCTGTATATATGTTTGTAGTGTTATACGTACGTCACCCAAAAACTTCTTGGGGTAACTCTCCAATTAATGAAGGTTGGCAGTGAGCTCTGCTTACTTCTTTTTTTCCTTGGTCAAGCGAAAGAGCTCGACAGCACTTAGACTGATGACTTCCTTCTGCGACCAGGTCTCCTCCTTCCGGCAACTTCTCAAACTGGTGCATCACCAATATCCCGCGCGCAAATGCAACTCCGTATTTATTCGCGGACTCTTCTGATTTAGAGTAGTAGTACTATCCGGAGTAGTAAGGTATGTATCAATCTGATGTTTTTGGCAACTTTTCCATCTTACATCACTTAATCCCAAAACATGGATTTTTAACCGCGTCATCTCCTTCTTCAAATATTTTGTCAGGACTCCTGAGTCTTCTAACATTCCAAGTTGCTAGTCTCAATGTTTTCCGGCCGGGAATTCTTCGCACCTCTGTTATATTCAAGAGACGCCGGGAACTTGGCGCCGTATCTTTCTGAGACTTTTCAGTGTGAAGCTGAGTACTAAGGAAAATAGTGCAGTGGTGCGTTGCGTTCTGCACCCCTTTCCAGGATATGTATTTCCCTAGGCTGTTGATGCCTCCTCCAGACAGTTGCCCATCTAGATGTTATGTATACCACCTATGTTCGGTCGCCATTGTCGTTATCTAGCAGGCAGTACCGCCACGTTCTATGATCATTGCCGCCAGGTATTCTAAAAACACCGACGCGTGCAGGTGAGGTTGACAATTGGGTAGGATAAATTGTTCTGTCCATTCTCCCCATATTCCATTTACGCAAAATCTACTACACGAAAATGAATACCGCGTACTCAGTGATATTGTTCTAAGTCATATTTAAAATTTGGTTTATGTTTTCAGTTGATCATACCAAGTAAAATAGGAGTCAATAAATCATTTATTTTAGTCCACGCGGACGAATTTGCGGGTTGTCGCTAGCACGTAATATGACTTGTAGTACAAATTTATTTCTAAGATTCTATCGAAAATTGTAACCTTTAATTGAATCGAGATTGAAAATCTTTTACAGACCTTAAAGTACAATACAAGTATTCTATGCTTGATTGGAAATAATTGAAAGCGATTCCTGAAGGGATAAGAAAAATATACAATGACAAATATAAAAATTGTGTTCTTGCTGTTTGTATTTTTTTAGAGATAATAATGTACTTGTAGTTATTATATTTAATACAAGCATTTATTTATTTTCACCGCGATCTCTGTAATCAGATGTTGCAATTGAAATGTGACTTACTCCTAGGTGGGCGAGTCCAACTCGGACTTGGCCGGTTTTTTTATTAACAAGTAATTTTAATAATACTACTTACAAAATATAATTTTTTGTTCCTTTTTAGTAATAATGAATATCTGAAGGTTTGTTTCTTTGTTTGTAAAACTTTATTGCAGTAACAATTAGTGAACACGCGTTATAAAAAAACATTATGTACAAGGGCGGACTCATCCTTTTACGGATCTTTTCCAATTAACCTTTGAATCCCTGAAAGGAAACTATGATTAGTGGTGAATAAACAGAGCTAATTAGTAAAATAAAAAAGACAAATATTGAACAAAACATATACATAAAATCAGTATACACATGTATCAGTATAGTACAAAGTAAACTGAAGCATTGAAGTGTTTAGAAAACCTTATTTCGAAAATCTTGAAAACATTACATTATATGAATTATTAAATGAAAATGAAGCAATCATTTTGAGCTCACTTTAAATCTCTGACATATCTTTAACACTTCTTAACTTACCACAGTATTAAAAGCAATTTCAGTATCAAAACTCCAAGTCATCCAGACTTGAACATAATGGAAAGTTCTCAACTACGTTCGCTTCAATTAATACAGCAATCAAGATAACAGTGGGTTAAAATTCGCTAATGCCATGAGGCATTGTTACCGAAGCGATCTACCAATTACCATTACTGTGATTACCAGAATGGTAATGACCATTTTGTTGGGAATCTGTTAACGGTTATGTGACGTTGTAAAAAGAAAATCTGGAGGTGTAATTATTTTCGTATTTATGAGAATTATGGGAACTGTTACGAGTATCAGCTTATATTTCAACACTTATTTGCAATTTTTATGAACATTAGAATTATTTGAATTGATATTAGCATTATGATTATAACATTTTTTTAAATAATTATAAATAAATATGTAAATCTAAATTAAAACTAATTAAAATAAACTAAAAACAAAACTAATCTAATGAACCGCTGCCCGTAGGCAAAGTTCCCAATATGCTGGCCCCGTTGCCTCGTTGGATCTTATATTAAATATATATAATATTATATATATTTATTACTATTTGATTTGACATTGACATTATAATGTTGCATGTCAATTACTGGTGCGACATGACGGTACTATTGTTTTTTATTACAACTTGTACCGTGTTTGCTAGCAAAAAAATATGTATATTACAAAAATACATGTAGAACTGTCAAGTAATTCCAAATCATTGCCAAAACGGATAAGTATTATTTTTATTATAATTTTTATTTTTTATTATGTGCTTTAAAATATGTTAAACTCCAGAAAAAATACTTTCATTCCATTGATTGATTTTGGACATTGACAAAGGTACAAGATAACCATAAAGTTAATATACTTCGGAAGGTATAGTAATTGGTATATATTCATAAATACATTTTTGTAGGCACATACATATAATAAATAGAAAACACCGAAATAAAGTTAAACAGACATGATTCACACAAATGTTTATCTTCTGCGGGGATCCAACCCCTGTAAATTATGTAAATTTTATATAAGATCAGAGGTATTTTGATATTTCAAATCCATACTAATATTATAAATGTGAAAGTGTGTCTATTTGTTTGTCCTTTCACGTCGAAAGTAACATTTCCCATGATTTATTTTTTTGGAGATAGTTTAAGGCCTGGAGAGTGACATAGACTACTCTTTATCTCGAAAAAATATCTTATTCCCACGGGAAAAAAATTAGTTTATAATCATTTGTCCTTCTTTCACGTCAAAAGGAAGAACATAAGTTTGGAAATGTTTTTTTAATGGGGATACTTTACGATCTAGACAGTGACATAGGCTACTTTTTATCCCGGAAAAAACATCTTATTCCCATGGGAAAAAAGTTTATAATTATTCGTCCTTCTTTCACGTCAAGGGACCTAAGTATGAACATGATTTTTTTAATGGGGATAGTTTACAGTTTGCAGAGTGACATAGGCTACTTTTTATCCCGGAAAAACACCTTAATCCCATGGGAACAAATAATTTTTGTAATCATTTGTCCTTCTATTACGTCGAAAGGAACCTAAGTACCGACATGATTTTTTAACAGGGCATAGTTTCCGATCTGGAGAGTGACACAAGCTACTTTTTATCCAGGAAAAACATTTGATTCACACGGAAAAAAATTAAAAATAACGCGAACGAAGCCGCGGGTAATAGCTAGTACATTATAACTAAATAACTTATGTTTCAAGATCAAAGCAATCAAACTTCCTTTAGAGTTGCTTCAAAATGTCATATTTTGTAGATTTGAGAAATCATCACGTCCGTTTCGCCTACAGGAAGTGGAGCGTGCGAACGAAAATGAGCATCTTAGAATAAGATGATGTAAAGGTTACATTGCTAATAAATTAACTACACTTAATCAGCTCGTTACCATACAAAAGTGTTTGTATGAACACTAATCATTATCATTCATTATATTTATCATGTACTATATGCGAGAGCGGAAACTTTGAACTTTAAAAATAACAAAAGACACAAGTAACTTTAACACGGTTTTATTGTAGATTGCCATACATGAGCAAGGTGGGTAATCTACGTGAACGAAATCTAAATTTTTTTGGGTGTACCTGCACATGGTGCACCCGGGCGAATAGCGAAAGAGGCTCTAGCGAAAGAGAGGTAGCGTATTTGTAAGGTGCCCGACTGGAGCAACTTAAAACAGCGAAGGTGATTTCTTAGCACTACTACAATAGGCTTGTATCCCATTTTTTTTTTCGATTTGTTTTTTAAAGACGTCACAATAATATAAATATAGGTGAAATAAGTACTTCGTAAAAACTTCTCGAGATATGATAACTTGAAGATCACAATTTTGGACTATCCCGAAAACGCTCCATACAAAAGGCCACCACGTTATGACGTCACACCGTGCTATTATGTATGCGTTAAATCAGAAATTTCTACAGCAGCTATGTTAACTATGGCGTTTATGTAGCCAGTGCCGTAACAAAAGTTATAGTATTTTTTATTGTTTCTACAATGGTAATATTTATTTTTTATAATTTCATACCTTTAAAATGGACTTTCCCACCAAACTTTGACCGAACATAAAACACGTCGGACATAAGTTATTAAAATTTTAAGATCGCAGTTCGTTCTAGTTTTATGTATTTTACGTTACTGATAGAGAGTTTTTATAATTTTGTAACATGGGCAACAAGCCTATTCTTTCTTCTTTGTCGCTTCAATCTTGCCAGAGTGGTCGTGGTTATCATGATGAGGCAGCAGCTCGCCTCACGACGTCTCGACTACTACAATAACTGTAGTTATTTACAAGATACTGTAATTTATCTATGTCTTCTTCTTTGTCCAACAGCGGAACCCCCATATTATATCTGAGGTCAGGTATCCTGGTATGTCTGCTTCAAAGAGTTCCGTTCTGGGCTCGATTCCTACCTTTGCTCCGTAAAGTAGCAGAAAATAATCTATGTTGAGTGAAAAGTAAACTCCAAAATGCTAAAGTTTTTACTAAGTATGTGTAAAATAAATTGAAATTATTATTTATTTTTGTGTAATATGATGATATTTTTGTAGTAAGGTTTAATATGATTATAATTGAAATATTCTAAAAAAATCATAAGAATCTGTAATAACTTTGAGTGTGCAATCTATCGAGGCAATATATATTTTGATTGTAAACATAGTTCAGATAAAATATTCAATAATAAGATATTCCAAAAGCATATTCATAATAAATTAATAAAAAAATTGAATAACGTGAGAAATTTGATATCATTCGAGATTTTAATATATCGAGAGAATTTCTTTTATGTTATAAATTCTAAACATAGTTTAGAAGAAATATTCAATGATTATATTATGACTATATGATGCCCGGGACTTCGCGTGGAAATTCTGATGTGACGGCCTGATCAAATGTGGCGATGACTATATATAAGGTTCCCTTCTGGGCCTTATTCCGGTCTTATTTCTTTTTTTATATACTACGTCGAGTGGCAGACAAGCATACGGCCCGTATGATGTGAAGCGGTTACCGTAGCCATATTAACGCTCGCAACATAAAATATCGCTCGCGCGCCGCCTCCCCTGACGATAATGCAGCATCTCCTTCCTTTCTGGTGACCTTACTCATTCGCAGGAACATAACAACCCTCAAGGGAATTGTCATTTGGCTACGGTATTCTGTGCGGTGGAGGTACATTTCCCAGTCGGGAAGCTTACAGTTACGCTCCCTACCTCTCTTTTCGCCAGAGCTTCGTTTGTCAGTCAGCAGGGTGTAGCGCGTGCAGTGAAGTTTGCTTAGGTTCAAAGATGTCGATGAACTTACACTCACTCACATCCCATTTGTAATGATTATGTAGATCGCAGGGCACTCATGGATGCAAATGATTTAAAGCCGATCGTTGTGGAAGTTTAATGGGGAGGATTGTTTTGCTGTTTACGTCCTTTAACTAAAATGATGATAACAATGATGATTATACAGGACCCATTGCTGAAGCACTACGTAAGGGTATTTACTTTTTACTTTTCTCCTACGTCCCGATGCTTGGAGACCGAGCGTCGGTTCGCCACTTGTTACTCGACTTAAGAGTGCCTAAGTAGCCTGCTTGCAGGTGAAAGGGGATTAAGACCTGCTACTAATCTGCTTGAGTGCTTGGTCGGTTTACCGAGCGCGACAGTGGTTCGAGTAAAGGTCCTCTCGTCTAACCAGACTGTCTAGTAAACGAATCAGTTTACTAGACGAGAGAATCCTGTGATATAACCGGAAGGTTGGTGCACAGGGGCGCATTAGCTGTAGCATAAGTAAGGTCCGTTGTTTTCCTACGTCCCCCGGGTTCCGAACATGACGTTGGCAATTGCCAAGGCTAGCTAAGTAGCTCGGAACTTGTCCTAGCAACAGGACGGCAGGCGATCGCTTCCGTCAGTCAGGTCACCCTGCTGTAGGCCAGGGGTATGCGTGTTCAAGCGTCGGAAAGTAAGCGTACTTTACAGCTCTGGTACCTATCAAGGATATCAGGTAGTCAGCTATCTTGCGTCCAAGAATGCAGTTAGGCGTGCAGATTCGAGCGCGCTGGGAAGTGAGCGAGACGCCCTTTTTAGGGAGCATCGTATCGGTCGTCACGACTTATTCGACTTAAGTGTATCCAAGTAGCCTGCTTGCAGATGGAAGAGCAATAAGTCCTGCTACCAAACTGGTTAACCGCACACCCATGCTGCCTGCTCGCAGGTAACAGGGCAGTAAGTCCTGGTAGCAGGATTTTGGTTGTTTGGAATTGGTTAAGCGCCTGATGGTTTGCTAGTTGAGAGACTCGCAATCCTGTGATATGACCGTAAGATCGGTGCACGTGGGATCATTAGCTGTGAGCATAGGATCCGTGTGCCCCTACGTAAGGCTATAAATATTAAATAATTAATTGAATTAGGTATTATTTTCCGGAAGTCTGTGCCCAAAAAGGGTGACAGATCAGATCCATCGAATTACATGCCTATCGCTGTTACCTCCCTTCTCTCCAAGGTAATGGAGCGCGTCATTAACAACCGGCTCCTGAAATACCTAGAAGAGCACGACTTAATCAGCGACCACCGATACGGCTTTCGCCATGGTCGCTCGACTGGTGATCTTCTAGTGTATCTTACATATCGCTGGGCTTCAGCCGTGGAGAGTCAAGGTGAGGCATTAGCTATCAGTCTTGATATGGCGAAGGCGTTCGACAGGGTCTGGCACCGTGGTTTTCTTTCGAAGTTGCCTGCATACGGTCTACCAGAGGGTTTATGCGAATGGGTCGCTAGCTTCTTGTCCTGCAGAAGCATTAGAGCCGTTGTGGATGGAAGTTGCTCCGATAGCATGGACATTAATGCTGGCGTGGCCGCAAGGCTCGGTATTGTGTTTGTATTGTTTTTGATGCATATCAATGATATGTTGTCCATTGACAGCATTCATTGCTATGCTGACGACAGCACCGGGGATGCTTATTATACGGTCCGCGCTAATATTCCCCACTCTCTGGTGGAGGAGAGCCGCGAACAGCTTGTGTCCAAGATCGAGAGCACACTGAATAGTGTGTCCGATTGGGGGCGAAAGAACCTGCTTCATTTCAATCTCACTAAGACACAAGTCTGCGCGTTCACCGCTAAGAAAACCCTTTTTGCTGTGGCTCCTCAATTCCTAAACACACCCCTTACCATCGCCAAAAACATTGGGATTCTTGGAGTTGAAATCTCCAGCGACGTCCAGTTTCGTTGTCACCTGGAGGGGAAGGTCAAGCTGGCGTCGAAGAAACTGGGTGTGCTCAACAGGGCGAAGCAGTACTTCAATCCGCGGCAGAGACTTATGCTTTACAAAGCTCAAGTACGGCCGCATATGGAGTACTGTTGCCATCTATGGGCGGGAGCGCCTAGATACCAGCTTGCACCTTGTAACTCGATTCAAAGGCGCGCTGTGAGGATTGTCGACGATCCCAAACTAACAGACGGTTTAGAACCTTTAAGTCTGAGAAGAGATTTTGCGTCCCTTTGTGTGTTCTACCGTCTGTACAATGGGGTGTGTTCAGAGGAGTTGTTTGATATAATGCCAACGGCCTCCTTCTACAGTCGCACCGCTCGCTATCGACAGGGAATTCATCCTCACACATTGGAGCCTAAGTGGTCACGTACTGTGCGGTTCTAGAGAAGTTTTCTCCCGCGTACTGTCAAGCTGTGGAATAAACTGCCTGTCGAGGTTTTCTCAAGGGACTACAGCATGGGGTTCTTCAAAAAGGGCGTGAAGAGGTTTTTACAGGGTCGGCAACGCGTGTGTGATGCCTCTGGTGTTACAGGCGTTCATAGGCTACGGTAACTGCTTTCCATCAGGCGGGCCGTATGCCTGTTTGCCACACTGGTGGTATAAAAAAAAAGTCAAATTTACAGACAATTTGATCTACACTACTTTGCGTGCTTCCACCACCAATTAGTTCATGAAAATTATTGCCGGCCGGCCGGCACCCACCCGCTACCGTTTGTAGTTGCATGCGACCGCCGTGGCTGCTTTGGCCGTCTCTGCTCCAGCTGCTGTGGTCGTCTCGGCGAATCTCTAACATCTGAAACAGAAGAAACATGCGACACTGCTGCCGCCCCGCTGCCGTGGTCGTCTTTGCGACACGTGTTTCGCCTCTACGCGAGGCATCCTCAGGCGATTTGCAGATGTTGATGGTTATAACAACAATCTATAAATGACAGTAGCCGGCAGTAGTTTCGATATACTGATTGGTGGTGGAAGCACGCAAAGTAGTGTAGATCAAATTGCCAATAAATATTATAATCCAGTTTCATTTTGTCGATTGTCTCTTAGTGTTCTGTGAATAAATGTGGTTATCCAGTAAAATACCAAACATTCTGGATTAAAATTATTAACAAGAAAATTTAAATTCGGCTTTTCTTAATGTTATTACAAAGTACCTACACACAAAAGGTTTCGCAACAGTTCCTGTACTAATTTCGACAAGAAATTCGGGGTATTGCCGAGTTTTCTTTGGGCTATTAATTCTGTTATTTCCTTTATTCAGAGAGCTTTAAATGTAAGTTTATATTCACAAAGACATTCTTTCGTGAATGAACCTTCAGGCACGTGTCTCCTCTTCAAAAGAAAGTTAAAACAATTTAAAAGTTGGGCTTTGTACGTCTTTATTTTTGGCTGTAAATGAAGATAAACAGGGAAATCTTTTAGATACATAGCATTAATGATGTAACCTACATATCCACAAGAATAAGGCAGTGGGATGAATAAGGCTTCGTCGTCATCAACCCTTATTCATCCCACTGCTGGGATACGGATCTCCTCTCAATCGAAGGGATTTAGAGCATACTCCACCATGCTGCTGGTCAGTGTTTTCAAGCCGCCTAAAGCCACAGCATTGATTTGGCTTTGGCTCTAATAACAACAGCCGGGTCGGCCTCCGAAGCACGGAGGATCGTGAGATAAATAAACTCATCCAATGACAGGCTACGTTCGATGTTGCTTGACTTGCGTGAAAGACGTCATGGAGCTCCTAAAAATAAGCTAAATTTGGGATATTTACTAAATCGATGTAGTTACATTTAATAAAACAAGATTTAAGAAATTCTCTGCGAAGAAAGAAATAGAAAGTAATACGAAACTCTGCAATAAGTAATGTTATAAAACAAGTATCGCTGACTAGCGAATTACTGCGATCTCGTTTGATAGATATCTAAATTTCTATGTAATGAAACTGTAATTCGTATTTGTGCCGTGTGTTCTTATTTTATTAAATAAATAAATAAATATTCCTGGGCAAATCACACACGGCCATCTAGTCCCAAAGCTTGTCTATGGGTACTATATAACTGATATAATACTAAAATACATTTCTTTTTTGTAAATACATACATATAATACATAGAAAATATCCAGACCAAGACAAACAGACATGTTCCCAAACCTCTTCGATTGAGGGGAGACCAAGCAGTAGATGAATGAATATGGGTTATCAACGATGCAGGTGCACTTATGGTGTTATGTATTTAGAAGCATCTATTGCTCTAACTATTCTTCTATTGAGGGTAAAAAATCCTGGCTAAGAAACACCCACGAATGAACCAGGATTGCCAACACCACTGAGCTGTTCCATAGAGCTAAGGGCAGGGAGAACTTTAACATGCTGATCGCTAACCTTCACTAGCTTGAGAAGCAGCTAAAGAAGAATATTATGCACACATCACGTTAACACTACGATTTTCTTGAAACAACATTTATAGCTTCTCCCGGGTAAATTAGGGTACTTTTTAACTCGGAAAATAAAGTGGTCTCCATGAGATAGCATAAAAACTTTGTCATGTGAACAACTTGACGGATTCAACTTTGTAGGCAACAATCTGGTCAATGATGGATGGCAGAAAGAAATATCTGATAGAAAAATCCAATAAATATCATCGTCGGAACGAATCTACGTGAACGAAATCAAATTTTTTTTGGGGTGTACCTGCTAATGGTGCACCCGGGCGAATAGCGAAAGAGGCTAAAGCTGCCCGAATGGAGTAACTCCTTCCTTTCTTTCTGGTGACCCCAATCACTTGCAGGAACATAACAACCCTCAAGAGAATTGTTATTTGGCTGCGGTATTCTGGGAGGTGGAGGTACTTGCCCAGTCGGGCAGCTTACAAACATGTTGTACCTTTCTAGTCAGCAGGGTGCACTACGTCCAGGAGGTCCAGGAGTTTGTGTTTGACTCTAAAGATCGTGATGAACCACTTACATCCCAAGAATAATATTTTGTGTTAAGTAATATAATAGATTATATACTATAATTTACTTTTCACGAAGTCAATTTATTATTTTTGGCGAGCTCGGTGGTCGAATGGTTAGCAATGGCCTCTTTGACTCCGAGGTCGCGAGTCCGATTCCCGCACAAGACAAACATTTGTGTGCATGAACATGTCTGTTTGTCTTGGTTTGGGCGTTTTCTATGTATAATAAGTATGTATTTAGAAAAAAAAATGTATTTAAGTACATTTATCGGTTGTCTAGTACCCCATAACACAAGCTTTGCGCTTAATTTGGGACTAGATGGCGCTGTGTAAATTGTACAGAAATACATAGTATTACTTTTTATTACACATAACATAAACCATTAAATAACATACAACGGTGGACGTATACAAAGGTGAGCTTACAACTCTCTAAGAGATCTCTTCCACCTAACCTGGAGAGAGTAACAGAAAAAGTTATTTGTGTTCAAAATTCAAACTCATTAGCAGTAAAAAAAGAAAAATCTAATAGAGATCTTTTACATAATGTTCAACAAATCGTCGTTTTGAGAATAGGTAGCTGAGATTAAAATAAAATGTCTCTTTTTGACATTTTTTCCACGTGAATACAAAATTCAACGGTCCAACAGTCCCAATTTTATTGGTATCGCACCGTTAATTTAGGAATGTTTGATCATTGCTAAAAAGAAAAATATTGCTTTTTCTCTTTTTTTACAAATCAGTTAGCCAGTAATTGCCTATTTCAGATACAACGTACCGCGATCTGAAATGGACTACATAGATAAAATTTTGTAACGTGTCAATCTGTATTCATTATAAGTAAACAGAAATATTCTTGGACAAATTACAACGCCATCTAGTACCAAACTATGCAAAGCTTGAACTATTTGGTACCTAACAGATAAGTGATAAATATACTTAAAAAGATTTTATAAATACATACAAATAATACATAGAAAACATCCAGACCAAGACAAACAGACATGTTCATGTTCACATAAATTTTTAGCTTGGTCGTGATTTAAAGCTTTCTGTTAAGTTTTCTAATATTTTATTATGCTGTGGATAGCGTGAAGGTATTTAAAAACCAACCAAGTACTCATATTCAAGATCCCACTGAAGATATTCCGAACGCCCACACAATATCTACCACGGCATTATTTAAAAAAAAAATCGGAAAGGTAGACTTAAGTTGAAGTTACGATGAGTTTATAATAAGTCGGGCGGTAAACACGTATACGGCCGCCCGATGTAAAGCCTTCGCTCGCGACATAAAATATCGTCCACACGTCGCCACCCCCGTTTACATCGCAGCAACTCTATCATTAATATTATTAAAACTCACGTGAGACATTATACTAAATTAATTAAATAAATTAAACTGGTCACTCACGTCTTTTTGTCGGGAAAGCCGACTAGTTTCGATCTCAAAAGGAGACCTTCATCAGGGCGAATTTTCAGACACGTCCACCCTTTGTATCTCGCGCCGGACATTGCGCGCCAACGCGCGCGCCGCACGACTGGAAAAGGTGGTAGGGGGTTGGTGCGTTGATTGTTGTTGACGATTGATGCAAAGGGTGGACGTGTCTGGACATTCGCCCTGATGAAGGTCTCCTTTTGAGATCGAAACTAGTCGGCTTTCCCGACAAAGAGACGTGAGTGACCCGTTTAATTTATCTAACTCTTTCATTCCTGATGACCTCACTCACACGCCAGAATATAACAACCCTCAAGGGCATTTGGCTGCGGTATTCTGTGAGGTAGAGGGACTTCCTCAATTAATGCACCATGTTCAAATGAGGTTGGGTTTGGTTTTGGCGGAACCACTTACACTCCAGTAGTACGGTTAAAATTACAATGAAGTACTAATTTTCGTTTATTACAGGTATCATGGGTCCGGCGCAGAGGAAGAGATGAGATGCCGGAATTACTTACAGTAGGAGCCACCACATACGCAGCTGACAATAGAGTGACAGTTGCTAAGCGATATCCTGGCAATTGGAGACTGCTCATCAGGGAAGTTAAGCCTGATGATGAAGGCGTCTACGAGTGCCAGATATCAACTCACCCGCCTAGAGTCAGCAGAACTTATTTGCACATTAATAGTAAGTTATTACTCCAACTTAAATATAAAGTGCTATTTTTGGGCTTGATACTCCAGAGTACAAATTTATCGGAATGTACAGTAGAGTTCTTCTTCTACCACTGTTTCTCCTGTGTAGCCAGGATTAACAGCGGCTACCACCAAAAAAGGCAATGAACAGTGAAATCTCTTGCTGTTCTGGGGGTGAAACTACGGTTGCCTTGGAACTCACAACGAATTTAATCAGAAGAAATTAGTAGGAGTAAGAAGCTTTTGAAATTTGATTTCCCCTATTAGCAATGTTTTTAGCAAGATATTAGATTTTACCGCTCCTAAAATAACGCTCAAGCCACCATTTTGTTATCCTCTACTGTAGCATAGATTATTTCAATTGCTAAAAATAATTCTCCAACAATTCTACACCATCAAAAGGTACAATACAAAACTGAAGTGTCAGTGTCATTAAACCGTTGGACAAGAAAGGTTCTCGAGTGAGTGTACACTCGTACTGGTGTACGTAATACAGAACGACTCCCCACTAAATGAAGAGATGACCTTAAGAAAGTTGTAGGGAGTTGATATAAGCACAGGATCGAGTCGTGTGGCTCTCTAGTAATAAAGTACAGGCTGAGATAATGGTGATGAAATTAATGAAAAGATACAATTATGAATTTTGTTCCAGCACCACAAGTGTGGGTGGTGGATGAGGCTGGTGCACCGCTCTTAGCTAAGTATTACGAGGCCGAGTCTACATTAGCCCTGGTCTGCAGAGCGCGTGATGTGGAGACGCCAGCTGTCCTCACGTGGCTACACGAAGGAAGAGCTCTAAACGCTGACACGACTAGAGGTGGTATTAGGTACGTAATGAAAAATAAACTTTTTTTTTACGTTTGAGTAACTAGGTGGACTGAAGATCTGATAAAGATCGCAGGGAGCCGATGGACGCAAAGGGTACAAAACCGATCATTGTGGAAATCTAAGAAGGAGGCCTATATTAAGCAGTGGACTTGCTTTGGTGGAAATAATTTACCACCCTTGGTGCTATATATTATTAGTAATAATTTACCACCATTTGGTGGAAATAATATACCCAATTTCATTATGCAGAACCACGATACCTAGGTTGGCAACTTGCCAAAATATTATTATAAATACTATTTAAATAATAATTATAAAAACCTTTAGTTCTTCATCTAAGCCGTCCATTTACCATCTACTCTAAGCTATAAGTCCACTAAGTATAACAAAGTTTTAAAAACTGTTTTAGTAAAAAAATGTTTAAGTCAAGAAAGTACATTGCAATTACGTAATATCATATCAGAGGTCAGATTTGAAAGCTATTTTAGTAAAAAATAAAAAGTATACTTCAATAAAACTTCGCTATATCTATCAACAGTTATGTTATTCTAGTTATAAAGAGTATTGCAGCATATGTTAGATTTATTTCAACAAAATAAATACATATTAATTTCGTAACGTTTATTGACAATGAACGTTCATGTACCTACCTGCTTTTGGAAACTATTCTAACAAAAAAAAAATTTCAACAAAATATAACAATTTCGTAATGTCTGTTGACTGTCATATTATTCATATTATTATGCCTTTTTGGAAACTGTACTAACAAAAGTAAAGCCGGCCGTACACAGCCGGAGTCCATCACGGAATTTAGACACTTAAATTAGGAATCTGAATTCCGGTGTGAGTTCGCTCGATAATCGTTCGATTCTTAAATTCTTCATACTCGTCAATATTGTTTGTCAAAATGAAAGTCAATTTTAAAAAATCTGAATATGAATAAAAATGTCGTGTGGTGAATAGGTGTTCTGTATGGAATACCGCGCATCTGGAATTAATATTCTTTTTTTATATGAGAGAGGGCAAACGTGCATGTGGGTCACCTGATGAAAAGCAATCACCACCGCCCATGGAGATCAGCAATACGAAGGGGTCGCCGATCCGTTGCCAGCATACTCCTTCTTTCTTTCTAGCAACCTCACTCACTCGCAGGAACATAACAACCCTCAAGGGAATTGTTATTTGGCTGCGGTATTCTGTGAGGTAGGGCAGCTTTAAAAATACGCTATGTCCTACTTCTCTTTTCGCCAAAGCCTCGTTTGTCAGTCAGCAGGTTGCACCACGCGTAGGCGAGGTTGACTTTTTTTTTTTTTTTTTTTTTTATACTACGTCGGGTTACAGACAAGCATACGGTCCGCCTGATGTAAAGCGGTTACCGTAACCGTATTAACGCTCGCAACATAATTTATCACTTGCGCGCTGCCACCCCCGCTGCCAACGCAGCATCTCCTTCTTTTCTGGTGACCTCACTCACTCGCAGGAACACAACAACACTCAAGGGAATTTTTATTTGGCTGCGGTATTCTGTGAGGTGGAGGTACATTCCCCAGTCGGGTAGCTTACAATTACGCTCCCTACCTCTCTTTCGCCAGAGCTTCGTTTGTCAGTCAGCAGGGTGCACCACGAGCAGGTGAAGTTGGCTTTGGTTCAAAGATGTTGATAAACCACTTACACCCCAAAAATATACTTATAATAATAAATATACTTTGGTTCAAAGTGGTTCATCAACAGATGAACCAGTAACACCGTTAACACTTACAAAGTTTCTGAATTCCGGCATGGATTCCGGCCGGCCTAATTTCAGCAAAATACATTGCAATTTCTAAATGTTATATCGACCATCATGTAATTATAAATTTGAACACATTCACACATTCTATTAACAGTAAAAGTTATTTTAACAAAATACATTACCATTTTCTAAAGTTATATAGACTGTCACCTATGACATTTGCAGTTATACCGAACATTCTAACCAGTGGGAAATGAACCGGATTGCTTATAAATATACAATGTTAACACCAGGCTATGTCGCCCACGCCAACACTTGTCGGAAAAGTTTAAAAGCATATAAGACTTGAATATTTTAGTAAGAATGGCATCGAGGCAGTTTATCGTGGTGAATTTTTAGGGAAACTCTTCATACAAGTTGGCTTGTTATAAAACTCTTCAAATTATCTCTGCCTAAGACAGCGATCATACATACCCTTTTGCCTGGAACTTATTTAGTAATTCCACTTTTTTTTGAGCCCGTCTTTATATAATAAATTATTATTTTTAACTTAAACAGTTTTAACTGAAACATTTTGACCTAAATAGAACTAGTTTTCACGGAAATTCATTTATAAATCTATATCTATCTATCTATATACATATAATAAAACAGTAAAAATAATGTGTCTGTACATTGAATATATTTACAAAAAAACAATTGGAGGCGATGGAGATATAGTAATAATAGAGTAAGAATTTAAAAAAAAATGTCTGTCTGTTTGTCTGTATGTCTGTAGGTCTGTATGTCTGTATGTCTGTATGTCTGTATGTCTGTATGTCTGTATGTCTGTATGTCTGTATGTCTGTATGTCTGTATGTCTGTATGTCTGTATGTCTGTATGTCTGTATGTCTGTATGTCTGTATGTCTGTATGTCTGTATGTCTGTATGTCTGTATGTCTGTATGTCTGTATGTCTGTATGTCTGTATGTCTGTATGTCTGTATGTCTGTATGTCTGTATGTCTGTATGTCTGTATGTCTGTATGTCTGTATGTCTGTATGTCTGTATGTCTGTATGTCTGTATGTCTGTATGTCTGTATGTCTGTATGTCTGTATGTCTGTATGTCTGTATGTCTGTATGTCTGTATGTCTGTATGTCTGTATGTCTGTATGTCTGTATGTCTGTATGTCTGTATGTCTGTATGTCTGTATGTCTGTATGTCTGTATGTCTGTATGTACACGCTAATCTCTGGAAGTACTGGACGGATTCGAATGAAACTTTTTTTGTTATATAGCTGTTAAGCCTGGGCAAAATATAGGGTATAATTGATTTTGGAAAGTGGAACACCTGATGCAGCACCATAATAGTTCAGGTCTTTCAACAATTGCCTTCTAATCATCAAATAAATTTTTCTTGTTTACATATTAACATTAGATCACTCATTAAAAATTTTCCTAAATTATTGCAAATTATTCATCAATGTAATTTCCCGCTCGATATGATTGTTATAACAGAGGCGGGTATATCTGACGATATTGTTCAACTGTTCAATATACCGGGCTATAGAATGCATGCACAACTGAGAGTAGGCAAAAAGGGTGGTGGTATAATAATTTACATAAAAGATTATTTCAAGTTTACGACAACAACGTATAAAAGTTTCACATTTGAAAATATTACAGGTATCTTAAAAACTGATCACCAAAATATAGTTGTATGTGCAGTTTATAGGCCGCCTTCGTCAAACAAAAAGTTATTTATAAGTGAACTTCGTAGGTATGTCTCCAGCTTCGATATTCAATGTAATGCACTTTTGGTTGGAGATATGAATGTAGATCTGAAAACAATATCATCCCACACTGATTCATACCTTGAGACACTGTGCGAGCGCGGTCTAGTGTGTGGAATCACAGACTACACTCGTATTGATACGAAACTCAATTGTGTCACTAAATCTTGTATCGACCACATCTTTGCTCGTTTCCCCACACTAGATCCGTACTCCGCAGTTGTTGATGTTGTACTGGCAGATCACCACGCAATAATGTTTGCCTGCGTAAGTAACAACCCGCAATCGCGCTGTGTACAGGAGGTTGCTAAAACCTACTTCGATTATAATATTTTTCGTAATGAGTTGAATAAAGTAAAGTGGATGCAAACTAATGTCATGAATTCTGCTAGTCAAATATATGAATTTATTCAAAATTCTTTAAATAATGCTCGCTGTCTAGCCACGAAAAAATATAAGAGATCCCGTAAAGAATATCGGGTACCTTGGATGAATGATAACATACAAAAATTGTGTAACAAACGGGATAAACTCTATAGCTTGTGGAAACGCAATCCAAAAGACCTAGAGTTAAGACTAGAATATAACAAGACACGTAACAAAGTGCACAAGATTCTAGAAACTAAAATGAATAATTATTATTTAACTAAAATAAATAAACATTTTAGCAACTCAAAAAAAGTGTATCAGATTGTGAATAGGATGATGGGTCGTCTATCGTTATCCGTTGATCAAGCTATATCTAAAGCTTTTGAGTCACAAGGTATTTCAAATGAAGTTATAGCTAATAATTTTGCGGATGAATTTGATAGTGCAGTAAAAAAAATCATACCCAACTGTAAGATTAAATTATTGAATGAAAGCTCTCGTCTTGAACCACTTAACTGTAGTATCCGATTTCAGAAAGCCTCTACTAATAAAATTAGCTCGATTATCAAAGGTCTTAATATTAATAAAGCTCCAGGAATAGACGGGATTACGGTTTCTGAGATAAAATTGGCTCCAGACGACATGTCATTGGCAATTGCCAATCTTTTAAACTGTAGTGTTAAGACTGGGGATTATCCTCGCGAATTAAAAAAAGGAAGTGTGAGGCCAATTTTCAAAAAAAAGGGCAGCCGAAGTGACTACTGTAACTATCGACCAATTACACTTTTGTCGGTTATTGATAAGGTAGTCGAAAAGTGTATATGTGATCAAATCCATAAATTCTATAGGGATCATAATGTTATATACCACAACCAATATGGTTTTCAACAAGGTAAAGGCACCAGTGATCTTCTGTCTAAATTCACCGACCAAGTCAACGATAACCTGAATCAGAAAAAAAATGTGCTACTTCTCTTTATTGATTTTTCTAGGGCTTTCGATACTCTCGATCATAACAACCTAATAAAAAAGCTCAATTCCTGTGGCATACGAGGTCGTTTAATGCACTGGTTTAAAAGCTATCTCAATGATCGAACATTTGCGGTTAAAATTGCAGATGACTACAGTACATTTAAAGAGATTACTGAAGGTACAGCTCAGGGTTCTGTCGCAGGTCCATTGCACTTCCTGACTTATGTCAATGATATGAGTAATTGCCTTAAACATAGTACTTGTTATCAATTTGCCGATGACACTTGCCTCTTGATAAGTGATAAAGATCTAGATAAAGCTCACGAACTCCTCCAAGTCGATTTCACTAACATCTGTAAATGGTGTCACGATGCTGGTTTGGTTCTGAATGCAAATAAGACCAAACTATTGCACATTTGATCACCCTACTTAAAATCTCTAGTAACTCCCAAATCTTTAGTTGCTCATGGTCATATCTACTAACTGCCCCGAAATTGAACAGGTCAATTTTTATACATATCTTGGTTTACATATTGATAAAAATCTTAACTGGAAGCTCCATATTGACTACGTGTGTAATAAATTGAGACAATTTCTTGCAATAATCAAAATTCTTAACCATCGTATACCTTATCGTGTTAAATTATTATTATACAACTCACTGGCCGAATCTCACATAAAATACGGGCTCAGTAGTTATGGCCGCACCTATACTACTTATTTAAATAATATTTATAAACTTCAGTTAAGAATATTAAAGACTATTATAACTACTAATACAAAATCGCAATTCCGTGACAACGAATTAGGTATTTTCAAACATTGTAAAATTCTTCCAATCCATACCCAGGTAAAACACGCCTTATTAAAGGAAAACTATTTTAAACATGTTTCTGGTATCAACGTTAATCATCCTGTATATTACACGCGTTCTGTTGCACAAAACCGGTTGCCCATATTACGAGTCAACAATGCATACGGTGAACGAATGACGAGCTGTGTCTTACCACGATTAATAAATGAACTACCCTCTGATTTGAAAAATAAACTAACTACACGCAATATTAAATTTAAATTAAAAAAATACCTTCTGGACAGTATGGACGGCTCGTCATCGTGACGTAAGACGATATGTTGTAATGTCGATAGGGTTGTTTTATTAATTATTCTTCTAAGTCGTTATAAAAACGTGCGTGATGGTTTGTCGGTGTGAGTTGGATGGGTAGATACCTACTTATATGTATTTGTGTAAATTTATGGATGTAAAATAATAAGTTCTTAACACTTTATCTTTCCTAAAATGTAGTTGACGTGGAATTACTTAGCATTTAGACAAACCTCAGTGGTTTTATAATGCTAATTATATGTATGTTTTTGTGAATCTTGTAAATGTTAAATAAATAAATAAAAAAAAAAAAAAAGGTAAACTATAAGAAATATAAAAATGACGCCTTAGCAAAAGTTGTCCCGCCTGATGAGCATTTTCTGTTGAGGTATAAAAATCCAAGATTTGGAACACCTGATGCAGAACCTTAATGTTTCAGGTAAACTATAAGAAATATAAACATGACACCTTAGCAAAAGTTGTTCAGCTTGATGAGCATTTTCTGTTGAGGTATAAAAATCCAAGATTTGGATCACCTGATGCAGAACAATAATGGTTCAGGTAAACTATAAGAAATATAAAAATTACGCCTTAGCAAAAGTTGTTCAGCCTGATGAGCATTTTCTGTTGAGGTATAAAAATCCAAGATTTGGAACACCTGATGCAGAACAATAATAGTTCAGGTAAACTATAAGAAATATAAAAATGACGCTTTAGCAAAAGTTGTCCAGCCTGATGAGCATTTTCTGTTGAGGTATAAAAATCCAAGATTTGGAACACCTGATGCAGAACCATAATGGTTCAGGTAAACTATAAAAAATATAAAAATGACGCCTTAGCAAAAGTTGTTCAACCTGATGAGCATTTTTTCTTGAGATTTGGAAAATCCAAGATTTGGAACACCTGATGCAGAACCATAATGGTTCAGGTAAACTATAAGAAATATAAAAATGACGCCTTAGCAAAAGTTGTTCAATCTGATGACGCTTTTTTGTTGAGGTATAAAAATCCAAGATTTGGAACACCTGATGCAGAACCATAATGGTTCAGGTAAACTATAAGAAATTTAAAAATGACTCCTTAGCAAAAGTTGTTCAGCCTGATGAGCTTTTTTGGTTGAGGTATAAAAATCCAAGATTTGGAACACCTGATCCAGAACAAAATTAAATTTATTTGCATAAACAACACGTGTTTACAATAAATTATAGTTTTTAAAAAAAATAAAAAGACACGCTATAATAGCCAATAGAACTAAAAAAGTTTTTAAGTAACTTTTTTAGTTCTATTTGCTACTATAGCGTGTTTTTTTTAATTTTTTTTAATCTATTTATTACAATACATAGATTACAATAAATAGATTAACAAAATATTGAATGTATTGTAAAAAAAAAACCGCGGGTGCTACTTTTATTCTTACCTGCTACAAGTTAGACGCAATCGTTTTATTTTATTTACAAGGGTAACGTGGTCTATTTAGTCAGTTTATTATAGATGTGTACGCTAAAATTGAAATGGAACGATTGGTATATATTCGCACAAACCAGAAGAATACGTGCATTTGCGGGACGCTATGTAGCAAGATTAGAGTTTATTTGATTTGGTGGTGGAAAGTGTTTTAAGCAACGAGAGGAAACTGTTTTTCTTAATTGCTCCAGGAGGGACTGGAAAAAAATACCTGACGAGAGCAATCCACGCTGAAATCAGGCGCCAAAATAAGATCTCGCAGCAGCATCGCCAGGTATTGCAGCCACGTTACTACTAGGCGGAAGGACGCAAATACAATGTTCAATATCCTACTCGATTTAAACAGAATTGAAACACCGACATGCTCTGTGACACGAAATTGTGACAAAGCGAAGGTGTTTCAGGATTGCTGTCTAATCGTTTGAGATGAATGCGAAATGGCTAACAGTTAGGCACTAGAAGCTGTAGATAGAACTTTACGTGCCCAAGAGTTTTCAAGAATATTATTAAAATTTGGGGAAGATCTCCTTTCTGAAGTAATGTCAATGGCAGCGCAATATAATTGAAGCTGATATTCTCACTGGGAGTGGTGCCGGTGAAACTGTATTTATTCCGCGTATACCAGATCCACCACTCTTCTCCAAAAAAAATCCATTTTAATTTTAAACGTACGCAGTTGTCTGTGACCACTTGCTTTGCTATGACAATAAAAAAATCACTAAAATTCGCTGGTGACAAGCTTAGGACTGGTTGTTTTTCGCATGGCCAACTTTACGTGGCTTTCTCGAGAGTTATTGACGCTTCAGGTCCGTTCATATTAGCTCCCGAAGGAAAGACTCCCTTAATTTTATTTTTTAAACTATGGTGTATATGTTAAACAAAAAAAATATATTGACTTTTAACGTATAACAAATATTTTCTTATGTATCTACATTAGTTCGTATTTGTATTAATACGCCGAAATCATAAAGTCCACGCGAACGAAGTCGCGGGCATCAGCTAGTAATAAATAAATAAATATTTCTGGACAATTTACACAGCGCCATCTAGTCCCGAATTAAGCGCAAAGCTTGTGTTATGGGTACTAGACAACTGATAAATGTACTTAAATACATTTTTTTTTGTAAAGACCAAGACAAACAGACATGTTCATGCACACAAATGTTTGTCTTGTGCGGGAATCGGACCCGCGACCTCGGAGTCAAAGTGGTCATTGCTAACCATTCGACCACCGAGCTCCTCATTTATAGCAGGTTTAGAGACAATGCATTATAGCTCAAAACGGGTTCTTCCTGTATATATGTTATTAAGATCTTGATGGTGTCATTGCGTGTGTCAGTCTAAACGAACACGCAAGTTAAGCAACGTTGGCCGTAGCCTGTCCATGGATAGGTTTATTTATCTCGAGCTCATCCGTGCTTCGGCGGGCACGTTAAAATGTCGGTCCCGGTTATTTTCGTTAGATGACAGTCATCAAGCCAAGTCATTGGCCTTCAAGCGGCTTGAAAACCCTGGCCTCCGCTAACCCGCAGATGAGCAGCGTGGTGGAGTATACTCTACACCTCATTGTGAGGGGAGACCTGTATCCCAGCAGTGGGATGAAAAAGGGTTGACGAAGATATGTAGCAATACCCGAAATCTAGGCGCTCCTGGGTTAGACTAGTTAAATCTAAAAGCAATTCGAGGTTAGGTTAGGCTTATCTTGTGATCAACAAAGCCGAGCGAGCTCGACTTGCTTTTGGAAAGTGAAGCGAGGCTTTTTTTTTATACTACGTCGGGTGGCAGACAAGCATACGCCCCGCCTGATGTGAAGCGGTTACATAAATACGTAAAAAATCGCTCGCGCGCCACCACCCCCGCTGCCAGCGCATCATCTTCCTTCATTGTGACCTCTCACTCACTCGCAGGAACACAACAACCCTCAAGGGAATTGTTATTTGGCTTCGATTTTCTGTGAAGTGGAGGTACATTCCCCAGTCGGGTAGCTTACAATTACGCTACCTACCTCTCTTAAAATCTTACCTTACCTTAGGTACCTTAGGTTTAACCGGTCAAACCTAGCTGCGTCTAGATTCGGGTATTGACTATAACATATCTATATTCCCCCTACTGATACAATTATATTAAAGTTTTATTATTTGAAATGGCTTAAATTAGTGATGTTTACAACACTATTAGCTAGTGGTATGGTTTAATATTTAAAGACCCACCGTACCACCAAAGGTACGGCCAGGGGTACGGTGGGTCTGAAGCGTAATTGAAGTACCTATGTGTCAGCTCAGAGTACCTTTGCGTGATAGCGTCAGGAATGTTTGTATATATACTAAATTAACCCAAACTATGCCATAACTTCAGTTCTAGTGCGCGCTAAAGCTGAAGTGAGCAGACCACATAGCATGCAGAACTGTGATATAATATATAGAGGTTGATTAAGCAGAAAGGTTCTAGAATGGCGATCGTGGACTGAAAAAAGCCGTGTAGGACCACTCCCTATTAGATGGCTCGACGATTTGATAGATAACGCAGGGCTAACTGATAAGTCTACCGCCTAAGCTGAAGCCGATTCCCAATCGGATTTTTATTTGCAATAAAACAAACTTTAGACTCTGCTGACTCGGTGCTCTGCTTTTATGTTATGGGCTCATAATCTTTTGAGTCAAAGAAAACCTTATCTGCACGTGTTGCAATCTGCCAACTAACGTAGGAGGCTTTGGCGAAAGTGAGGTAAGGTACAGCGTATCTGTAAGCTGCCCGACTGGGGAAGTACCTCCACCTCACAGAATAATATAGCCAAATAACAGTACTCTTAAGGATTAGGTATTGTACTCCTGCGTGTGTTTTCAAGCCGCCTAAAGGCCACTGACTGGGCTTAACGGCTGTCATCTAATAACAACAACCAGGAAAACTTAATCTGATGCACGGAGGAGCTCGATATAAATAAACCCATCCATGAGCCGATTATGGTTGACGTTGCTTAACTTGTGTGTTTGATAAGCTGCCACGCGCAACGACATCATCGAGGGACATTCCTGAATTATTAGTAACTTTGACAAAATTTGTTAACTCCCAAAGTTGAAAAAAAATCGTTTTTAATATATAAAAAAAATCGTTTCAATAATGACAATATCTTTTTTCCTTGTTTCTCATAAAGAAACAAACGTTTTTCGACAACACATTTTTGGTAAAGTACCTCAAAGAAAAGTTACGACGTGTCAAAGTATAAATAAGACATTCGCATGTAAACATATGAAGTTAGGGAAGTTTAATAACGACACGTGTAAAGTTATGAGTGTTATGACGGATAACGTTATTGGTCTTTACTTCTTATTTCACAAAAATAATACTACAGAAGAATCGGAATAGCATCGATGGTTACATTCCATCATATATAGGTCCAAAAAATATTACATTACTCGTACATGTTAACTTTAAATTAATGTATGCGATATCCATATCAAATATTTGACAACTTAATTACGAAATATACACTTAAATTGTAATTAATAAAAATAAATAATAAAAATATCTCTTTCGTTCCGTTCTGTTCCGTTAGTTATATATATATATATAGAAAACACCCAAACCAAGACATACAGTCATGTTTAAGCACCCAAATATTTGTCTATTGTGGGGACCGAATTCGCGACCACCCGGCTCGCCGTCGTCGTTTAGGGTTCCGCAAATTCGAAGGAAACCTATATAATTCCCATCAATTTACATCATGTTTTTTTGTCGTTATAATACTTTAGAATTGTAGAAAAAGAAAAGAAACAAATATTAAATATTTATAATATTTATTGTCATGAAATGTAACATGCAAGTCTCGTCGTCAAACCTTATTCGTCCCACTGATGGAGCATGGGTCTCCCGTCAATCAAAAGGGAATAGAGCATACTCCATTACGCTGTCCAACTGCGGATACATCAACTACATCATCATCATCAGCCTGTATCTACCCACTGCTTGCCTTTACCAATGGTGACAGTCATCCATGCACAGGCTACGGTCGACGTTGCTTAACTTGCGTGTTAGATTAGACTGACTCGCACAACGACGCTTTCGAGTTCCTCTTACAATGCAATGACCAAACTATACTACGTAAAATAACATACTACAAAGAACCAGTACCCAGTAGGTTAAGCTACCGTAATGATTAAAACTAATATAGTAAATTAATCCTTTGGGTTCATGAAAATAACAACGGGAATTAACGCGATCATACATAAGGGTATTACAATACAAACCTTTATTATTGCCTGACTTTTCGATCTCGACTCACCGCCGAAGCTGAAGCGGATTACCATCCAATATTTTGATTCGAAAAATAGGTCTTACGTTTAAGTTATTGACAACCATCGTATTAACTTACTCGGTAGAGCTCCATGGTAAGCTAAACACATGTATTATAAATCTAAGTTGAAGTTAGATTTTCGCAATCAAAAACTCAAAATAAAAATAAAACCGGCCAAGTGCGAGTCGGACTCGCGCACGAAGGGTTCAGTACCATTATCTATAAAAACGGCAAAAAAATCACGTTTGTTGTATGGGAGCCACTCTTAAATATTTGTTTTATTTTTATTTAATTATTTATTTTTAAAGTGAATATATAACTAAATATTATGTGAGTATTTCAAGCGTATACCTATTACCGTTATCAATTACGAGCAAAAACAAGCAAAAATGTCACGTTTGTTTTATGGCTACCCCCTCAAATATTTATTTTATTCCGGTTTTTAGTATTTGTTGTTATAGCGGCAATAGAAATACATCATCTGTGAAAATTTCAACTGTCTAACTATCACGGTTCATGAGATACAGCCTGGTGACAGACGGACGGACAGCGGAGCCTTAGTAATAGGGTTCCTTTTTACCCTTCGGGTATATACGGAACACTAAAAAGGGAATCGGCTTCAGCTTCAGCGGTAGGGCCCCTGGTCCAAAAGTCAGGCTATGTAATACCCTTATGCATAATCGCGTTAATTCCCGTTGTTATTTTCATACATCATGAAATTCCAAAGTTTAAAAGCTCCCTTGAGTTCTTTTGCATTTACGGATCCCTAAAACTGCAAGTACGTTCTTAGGACTGATTGAATAAAAACATTAGATTGAATACGTAACAAGTCTCATTACGTTACATATAAAAGACTCTGTAATATTGTGAAATGTATTGACATTCCCCCTTTGTAATTTCCTTGTTTTCTTTGTATATGATAGGCTATTTCTATATTCATTTCCTTTCTCGTATGTTTATTTGACAGCTTGTTATTTGGAATTACAAAGATATAAGATTGTTCTAGATTGCTTATATGAATATGACAAGCTCGGTGGTTGAATGGATAAAAATGGCCACTTTTATTCCGAGGTCACGGGTTCGATCCTCGCACAGGACAATCATTTGTATGCATGAACATGTCTGTTTGTCTTGGTCTAGGTGTTTTCAATCAATTATATGTAGGTATGTATTTACTAAAAAAAAAAATATTTAATACCCATAGTACACGCTTTGCTTATTATTATTTTTTTTTTTAAACTTTATTGACCATAGAATAAAGGTACAAAAGGCGGACTTAATGCTAAGAGCATTCTCTACCAGTCAACCTTTGGGAAATTCAGATAACACACGAATGCGGTTTACAAAATAACAGTTATGAACGTACACACAATAAATACCTATGAAAACATAAAATTACATCTCCGGAGTACCTACTACCATTACTACAACTACCAACAACAACTTATTACTAGAACTACCATTGTGGTATACACATATTATATGAATACTACTTTTCCATACATATGTACACTATTCCATACAAATAGGTACTACTTTTCCATATATATATGCTAAATTTCATGTTGTAGTTTTTTCGAGAAAGAGTAAGTAAACCAACATCCTTACATCTATTCTCAATAACTTATTAGCTCATAGATTTAATAAGGTACACAGACGAGAAACTTGCCTGTTACAAATAGACACGACACGAGATATGGATTCAGGTTTTTCATTCATATGTACAGAATCCCAAAAAACATTTAAATACACATTCATTTTTGTCACACACAAACATATAAATCCAGTTAAAACGACTCAATAAATCGCCTAACCACGCTAAATTATGTATCACAAATTCACATTTCCACTCGAAAACAGATTATGTTAGCCCGATTCGGATAACCGCATCCCTTCTTTATCCTAATTGGTAAAACATTAGCACAGAAATAATGATTTGCAATTCAAATCCCTGAAAACATAAAGAAAATACTTTAAAAGCGTATTATATTTCAAATGTTTTATTAGGATAACGGATTTAGCAGAGTAAATACCACTTGATCAATAAATAATGCGTTAACCCTTAATTACTCACATGAAGAATATTACCGTCATGGGGTCACTGGTAACCCCAAATCATATGAATAATTTTGATTTTTTTTGTACTACGTCGGGTAGCAGAAAAGCATACGGCCCGCCTGAAGCGGTTACCGTAGCCATATTAACGGTCGCAAAATAAAATTTCGCTCGCGCACCGCAATCCCCGCTGCCAACGCAACATCTCCTTCCTTTCTGGTGACTTCACTCACTCGCACGAACACAACAAGCCTGAAAGGAATTGTTATTTGGCTGCGCTATTCTGTGAGGTACACTACCTCTCTTTTCGCCAGAGCTTCGCTTGTCAGTCAGCAGGGTGTACCGCGTGCAGGTGAAGTTGGTTTAAGTTCAAAGATGTTGATGAACCACTTATACCCTCTAGAATCTTGAAACCAGAACTTGTGCAATGGTATTTCTCATACTTCAACTTCATAAATGAAGGTTTAACAAATGCTTTTTTGTTCCTACAGCGTGAAGACAGAGCAAGTACCTGGTGGAGCAGACAGCCTACTCAGACTAGCACGTGTCAACGGTAGCGATGCTGGGAACTACACGTGCGCAGTCCGTGGCGCCAGGTCGCATACTGTCTCCGTACACGTACTTAATGGTATGAAAATAATTTGTTAAACTTATTATGTGTAAGAAAATGTCTGATATAAGACTGTACCAGAAAAAAAAAATGGTTGTCTGTAAAGACGCTTTACGGACGATAATTTTACGTGATAACCTCATAAGAAAACATCGGCCGATGGAGTAGAAGAGAGATAGATGCGTCACAAGCCGAACGCTTAGGCCGATCGTGCCTCTCTATCGCTTGTTCCGCGCTCTCGTTTGCACGCTCGGTCCAGGCGGAACGTGACGATGAGTCATGATTTTTCGTGCGTGCAGCCGACATTTATCGATTTATAAGACGTCAAAAATCCAATAGGAAAACGTCAGGACGTTTTGTATGAAGCCTAGACCTACATTTTTCACATTCTACAACAATGATAAATCTTATTGCAATAAATCATAATAACAATACAAAAGTCGGGTATCAAAATACTAGTCCAGGTATGTAAACGTATAATAAAAAATAACATTTTCAGGGATAGTTACTCTATCGACAGATAAATTGAAAAGGATAGGGTAACGCTCGCTGGCACTCCGCAAAGCGGTTTAGAGAGTAGACGAATACAAAATATTCCCTGCGGAGCACCAAACGATCCGTAGGGTCACCCGGATATATCATGGCCGCAAGAGGGTACGTAGAGTAAAGAATAGCGATGGAAAAGGGAGCTGTCGCCTTGGTGGTATCCTAAATCCAAGTTAGCAAAAGCATATTACAATCATTTATGGCAAGAACAGCCTATTATTTGGCGTCACCTGACAGCTGGGCGTAAAATTAATAACAAATCCCTCATTAGAAATAAATAAGAATATTTTTACCTTAGCAATTAAATAGTATAGTGAATTATCAATTTTATGAATTACTAAAAACTGTTGGGGGTTCATAAACATTCGTGTAACACAGTTTTTTTTTGATTCGCTGTGTATTTGACGAATAATTAACATTTCACGCGAGTGACACTAGTTTTGCAGCAGGTACGGTCTCAATAGGCCGTGTGGTTTCCGGCAGACTAGAATAGAATCACTCCGTCTCTTCCCGTGGATGTCGTACAAGGCGACTAAGGGAAATACATTATAAAACATCGATCAGGCCTCCCCACCCGTCTGGCCAGCGTGGGGAGTGTAGGCCAAATCCTCCTTCTGTCTAGGACGGACGAGAGAGGGTCGTGCTCCTGTAGTGGAGACTAAAATGACCTGATGATGATAATTGCGTTAATTCCAATTTTGTCCCTCTGAGTGCTTAGTGCGACTTTTTGTTCGCGTTCGATCATATCAACGTAAACAAACCGATCAAATAGAGAAGAACTCTCATGTTGTGAATTTATAAGACGCGTGTTACTATCAAAATTATATGGGTTACTTGCTCACATTTTGAAGTGAGCAACCCGGCTAATTTGGATATGTAACACGCGTCTGGTAAATTCACAATATGGAACTTTCTCTCAATTAGATCGGTTTGTAAACGTTAACACGTTCAAATGTGACCAAAAAACGTTAGTGTAACTATTACTTATACTGTGGTGTAACCGTGATAGATAAGTGATGAATACCATTATGACATTACATACGCTCAGTCGCCCGGGGGCGTTGGCGAGGCTTCAAAACCTCGATACCTGGATTATAAAAAATGATTTTCTATTTAATAATAACTTTTTAGCTCACAAAAAAAAATAGTAACCTCATATATTGAAGAGCTCGGTGGTCAAATAGTTAGCAATGGCCACTTTGACACCTAGGTCGCGGGTTCGATCCCCGCACAAGATTAATATTTGTGTGCATGAACATGTCAGTTTGTCTTGGTCTGGGTGTTTTCTGTGTATTATATGTATGTATTTACAAACAAAAAATGTATTTAAGTACCTTTCTTATCAGTTGTCTACTACCCACAGTACAAGCTTTGTGCTTAATTTGGGACTAGATGGCGCTGTGTCAATTGTCCAGAAATATTTATTTATTTATTTATTATTATTACAAAACTCTCAAGACTTACAAGACATTTATTTCAAAGACGGATAAAGAATAGAAAGAAATAGAAAGAGATCGATTTACTGTGTGAAAGAACCTTTAATGGGTTCAAGTTCAAATTGAGGGCTCTTCTAATTCAATTGAGTAGTACCACAAAACTGAGGGGCAATTCTCGTAATTAAAATATAGTCAAAATTTAGTTTCAATCCAGTCTCGATCTCACAAATGTCACATTTGGTATTCTCGTAACACAATATGTAACTTCAAAATTAATTTAAGCGGGATTATACCGAGTGAAAATTAAACAAACTAAGAATGTTACTTTGCCAACAACAAGAATTAATTAATGAAATCAAGTATATAATTTTAGTCAATTCACAATTCAATCTCGATTCGGTCAACTTTCAATCTGCATTCGTAGAAAAATTACGAGAATTAGCCTTCGTATTTTCTTTTCATTGTGTCTCCATCGTCGAGTCGATAATCAAACAGTCATTGCCTACGGCCCTAGGTCAGAGTTTAGGTCACAGACTTCATTGACATTTCAATATTAGGTATATGAATTAAAATGATTATATCTGATTCTGACATAAATCTTAATTGAGTTCATAAATCTAAATTGAAACTAGATTTCTGTTGTCTATTGTTCATTTGTCGAACTGATTCTATTGAAAATGTATTTATTATTATTTATATAGTTGTTTCGTCAACTTGCCAGAATATTATAAATATATATTTAGGCGCCTGATGTGAAGCAGTTACCGTAGTCATATTAACGCTCGCAACACAAAACATCGCTCGCGCGCTGCCACCCCCGCTGCCAACGCAGCATCTCCTTCTTTTCTGGTGACCCCACTCACTCGCAGGAACACAACAACCCTCAAGGGAATTGTTATTTGGCTGCGGTATTCTGTGAGGTGGAGGTACATTCCCCAGTCGCTACAATTACGCTCCCTACCTCTCAATTTCGCCAGAGCTTCGTTTGTCAGTCAGCAGAGTGCACCACGTGCAGGTGAAGTTGGCTTTGGTTCAAAGATCTTGATGAACCACTTACACCCCAATACATCAGCGTTAATAGGGTCTTTACGAATCAAAGCTTCTAACAGTACATGTTAATTCCAGCGCTTCGTTAGATCAAGACTGCTTGCTGAGTGTCATTTGCCCTAATTATTATTTAGAAAAAAAAAAAGATTACCAGTTACTCTTAGTCAGAAAAGAAAAATAATTTGTTTACGTTCTATTAAAAAAATCACCTTAGTTTCATAAAAAAGTAATTTTAAAACTTATAATAAAATAAATTAAGTGAAATTAGTACAAGTGATTTTATTGTTAAGTATCAAAATGTTCAATAAACCCCTTCAAATACCAAAAATCACCAGTGTCGGCATTAAAAAAACGGGTTGCACTCCGGGAGTGATGGCAGAAGTGAAAACTTGAACATTAACGTTTTGCATTTTTGAATATTTTAGAATGAATATCATTTATGTGGTAAAATACAATATTCATTTATTGCGCTATCGTACATAAACATGATGATTTATATTACATTAAAAATAAACAGCAGGAGCAGGCATACATTTTCGCCGCGCGGTAGAATGAGAGGGGGATATTACTTTCCCTCCTACGCCGCGCCGGCGCGCGGTCTATTCTCCCTCCGTCTTACGAATTTCCGATCGAGCCATGTGTCCTGACGCGAGTTTAACTGTTAATACCCATCCCAAAAAGTCCACAACTCCGCTAAAGAAGTTTTCACTTCAAAAATCGTTATTTCATTTTGGATTCTTATTTTAATTTTAATTATTCATTAAGTCACAGAAAATAGTGTATCACTTAATGGAAAATAATTGATTTATAATTGAGGATTAAAGTAAAATTCTGTTACCAAAATTATGTTCATAGTATTTCAGATGGAACCTTTCGGGTAAATTGCATTATAACTTCAATCGTTGTAAAGCCGCTCAAACAGCTTTGAACGATGTTTCGATTATACAAGCAACATTATAAGTTAGCTATCCATAATTTGGTGTTAACAATTTTGAATATTAAATAATGAAAGAGATTATTGATATCGGAATTTAGTTTCCTCAATTTTTGATGTTGAAAGGAAATTCAGAACATTAAATAATAAATAATAAATATTGTCAGACAAATTACACAGCGCCATCTAGCCCCAAAGTAAGCGAAGCTTGTGTTATGGGTACTAGACAACTGATAAACATACGTAAATACATTTTTTTTTTGTAAATACATACTTATGATACATAGAAAACACCCAGACCAAGACAAACAGACATGTTCATGCACACAAATGTTTGTCCTGTGTGGGAATCGAACCCACGAGCGTTGGTGTCGAAGCCGCGTCATTGACCGCTACGCCACCGAGCTCGTCGAACATTACATTGAGCGTACTGTGGGGAGCTCTGTCTTGCTGTGCCCGAACGGGTTATTTCGTACCGTATTAGTGGTGAACTGGCGAAAGTACTTTGTTCAAGCTTAGTATTCCGGCGCCATTATCACAAGAAGAAGTTTTCTCAGTCATGATATAATAATAATAAAAACGCGTTGCACTCCGGGAGCGCCGGCAGAAGTGAAAACTTGAACATTAACCAAGTGCATTTTTGAATATTTTGTAATGGTTAGGGAATAATTTCGCACGAATTGCTTTATTTATCAGTATAAAAATACTATCATTTATGTGACAAAATACAATATTCATTTATTGCGCTATCGTACACAAATATGACAATTTATATTACATTAAAAATAAATAGCAGGAGCAAGCATACAGTTTAGAGGCGCGGTAGAAAGAGACGAGGATATCACTTCCTCTCCTACGCCGCGCCGGCGGTCTACGCTCCCTCCGTCTTACGAATTTTCGATCAGGACACGTGTCCTGACGCGAGTTTAACATTTTTTACCTATCCCAAAAAGTATTCAACGTCGCTAAATAAGTTTTCACTTCAAAAATATTATATTTTCTCGTCATAAGTGCAAGGGCGGATCCACCATTGTGGGCACGGTGAGCATGCCCACAACCCTAATATACTTATAAATACATACTTATGATACATAAAAAACACCGAGACCAAGACAAACAGACTGGGAATCGAACCCACGAGCGTTCGTGTCGAAACCGCGTCATTGACCGCTACGCCACCGAGCTCGTCGGAATGATATTAATTAACAGTAAAAGAAAGACTTACCTTACGAAAGTGCCGAAATTGATAGTTGAAAATATAAAAGCGCCGTCATAGAATAGTAAATGGTGCAAGAAACAAATAAAAATGCTCCAAATGTGGAACCTTTAAAGCAAAGAGTAGGTCGACATAAATAAAACTATCCAAAGACAAGCTACGGTCATGGACGTAAAAAAAAACTTTTTTTTTACGTCATGGACGTAAAAAAAAACTTTTTTTTTACGTCCATGGCTACGGTCGACGAACTTGCGTGCTCGATTAGACTGACACGCGTTACGACGTCTATTAGCTGTGTACTTTCGTGTGATTAACTTCAACGGTAACTGCGACGATTAATTAATCAGTAAAGGGTAAGAAATATATAACTATTGTAAGGCATTAAGTATTATCGTCATCAACTCTGCGCTCCACTTACATACAAGCAGCACGTTACCAACGGCAGAAGCAAGCAGTCCATGCATTCCACGCATTGGCAGCAACCATCGCGTTGAGGGCGACGCTCGGCGGTAGCTGCCGACATTTATGCCTCAGGAATTTGCTATCTACGCGATCGATAACTGTCTCCAACGACTGCCGTTGGTGGCTAGCGATGGCTGCAGTTACCTTTTCTGTTAGCTTTGTACTTGCTGTTCGTTGGATCTTCTGTTTATCCGTCTGTCTCTATTCTTCGCGAATCTTTTCATCTCTGGACTTGACTACCACGTTTTCCTTCACTTCTTTAAAATAACTAAATCTTGGTCTTCTCATTTCTATCTTTCTGGATTTCTAATAGGAGTCTTGCCGTATCAAATGTCCCAGCATTTTCCTTCTTCTCTTAGCAATATTTTGGCGAAAATATTAAAGAATAACTAGGTAGTATTTTACTTCCCCATGTTATTTTAATAAAAATGAAGCTGCAATGATCTAAGTGCTTAATCACAAAAGATGAAGTAATTTAAAAGCTAACCGCCCTACCGCGGCAATCTGCTATAAAAAAGATTGTCCAACTTTTCAGTTACAAATGACAGGAGCAAAGTGAGCTTGCCAAGTTTTTTTAAACGCGAGCCGCTAAAACTTTTTGGAAAGGTGCCTAAAATAATTCATCTTACTGTCTGACCACTTTTAGTACGAATACTGTAACAATTCTACAAGAGAATAAAAATAGTCTATAAGAGTATTCTAGAATTTATTCTTCAGTGTTTTAAGCAAGGAATTCTAGAGTGATGGATGGATTGCTTTTTACTTGCGGAGATAAAAACTTTAAGTGTAAATCTTTTGAATAAACCTTCAACTTTATTACGAAAGCAAAATAATATTCTTTTTAACAAAAAAAAGAACCAACTTCAATGAAAATTTTACCGACTTACTTTTCATGTTTCGGTCTATAGCTCTGGCTTTTTATTTATTAGCCAATGATTTATATATTAGAGCCTTTCCAGAAAAAATGCTACCAATAACGAAAATTTTATCAAACTTGAACATACATTGGTCAAAGAACGAAGCTACTTTTTCGGAGTCAGTTAAAAATAGAAATCGTACATTTTTTATAGCTAGCCAAGGTTCTACGGAAAGAAAATGGTGAAAATAGGTAAAGAGAAGAGGTCACAGTGTTTGAATTAGAGTGAAAGCATTCATAGACAGTTACAATACGCTTTTAAGACATTTTCTACCACGAACTGTGAATTTGTGGAATCAAGTCTCGTCAACAGTATTCCAAAAACAAATAAGACATGCCTTCAAGAACAGAGTCTATATTTACGTATTACCCTTACGTCGCTTCCGTTGCTAAGTTGCAACGGAGCCACGGCCTATTGGTGTTGCTGATTTACAGGCGGTTGTGACTTTCAATCAGGTGAGCCACATGCTCGCTTGCCTCCGTCCTATAAAAATAAACCATTAGACAGGTCGTGTGCCATATTAATTGTGTTAAATAAAAACACGCATAACCACCTAAAAATGAGGAGTGTTGCTCGCGAGCGGAGACCTCCGCTGCTAATGCAGCATGTCCTCACACCTGCTGATCTCACTCTTCACATCTTCAAGGGTATTGTTATTTCGCTGTAAACGCTGTACGCGCTTCCCCCGCACGCAATGTTCCATAGTTCTTACTTAACGTAATAAATTCCTCGATCATTCATCTAACCAGAGGTGTAATTGCATTTTGAGTGTAGATGATAGATTTGAATTCCCTATGGAAGGAATTTTAAAGATATATTCACGTCAGAATGAAATAAAACTTCAGAGTACGTAGTTTAAAGATATTAAAAAGTTGCTAAAGCCAATCGTTACTTTCCTTTTATACAACAATATAACATTTAGGTACCGTATCTTTCCATTACGGTTCATAATATAAAATGTTACATTTTAGCACCACTAACACATAACCGTTTGTTCCAGAAGAAAGCCTTGCGGAACTCCACGCCGGGACTTCAATACAGCGAACGTCTCCAATAACCGTTATATCTTTAATAACGTTATTGTTCGTTTTAACGCAACGATCACCGTTATTTGAAACTGTGATTTTTTTCGCAGCCTTAGCATGTACATTGACGGCCCAAGGCCTACCACACGACCGTGTTATGGTACTATTACCTACGTGATATAAGAGTTTAGTTTATGTAAATAAAAATCGGATTGATTATAAAAAAGATAAATTATAAATAGTTACTTGGAAATAAAATTTCATTGTATAATTACGTTGTTTCATTCATAAATACAGTAAACTATCTGAGGGTCAATTCCCACCAAACCAAACATTCCCACCACTGTGTCTTCTGTTTAGCCAGGATTAGTAACGGCGACTACCAAAAAAGGCAATGAACAATGGAGTCCACTGCAGTGCCTGGGGCCCTGGGGTAAGACTACGGCTGCCTTGGAACTCACAATGAATTTAATCAGACGAAATTAGTAGGAGTAAGAGGCTTTTGGAATTTGATTTCCCCTCTTAACAAATGTGAGAGACATCAAATCGTATCGTCAAGTTTGAAACAGATTATAGACATTCAGAACACGGTTCGTCGAGTCATCGTCATCAGACACTAAGCAGATAGTAGTCCAGTTGAAGCCACACATCAAAATTATTTTTATATATACTATGCCGCGTGACAAACAAGCATACGGCCCGCCTGATGTGAAGCAGTTACCATAGCTCGTAACAACAAATATCGCCGCCACCTCCGCTACTAACACAGCAACTGCTTCCTTCCTGGTAAACTCACTTACTCGCAGGAATACAACAACTCAAAGGAAAAACCTCAAGAAAAAAGTGTGTTTCACTTCATAGATATGATGAGCTCGGTGTCGAATGGGCAGATTGCTATCACTTCCACTGTGACTTCGGGGTCGCGGGTTCGATCCCCGCACAAGACAAATATTTGTGTGCATGAACATGTCTCTTTGTCATAGTCTGAGTGTTTTGCTATGTATTGTATGTATGCATTTAAAAAAAATGAATTTTTGTACACATATCAATTATATAAAACCCATAGTACAAGGTTTGCTTAGTTTGGGACTAGATGGCGCTGTGTAAAATGTGAGTGAGGTGTGAGTAAGTAAAGCTTTTAAAGACAACAGTGCGAGGTTCGTCAAGAAAGGCACGAAGAGACTTCTACAGGGTCCGCAACGCGTGAGTGATGTTGAAACCAGAGGTATTTCAAGCATCCACAGACTGCAGTGGAAACTGTCTACTATTAGGAAGTTGGTAGGATTATTTGGCATTTTGTTTTCTTGTGTATCTATAAAAGGCAACTGTTACTGACTAATCTATCTGCATACAGCTGGAACCACTGGACGAATCTCAAACCACTGAACAGATGGGGTTGAAATTTGGTATGTAGGCAGCTGTTATGACATCGGCATTCGCTAGGAAGGACGCGCAGGCGAAATCGCAGACGCTAGTTGGCATAAAATAAAATTCGAAAGAGAAAACATATACTGTCACATTCAATTTCCTGCATCATGTAAATAGCCAAGTGAATAGTTTCAATCTACAAAGTATCTCTGGCAGGTTTTCACGAAAAAAGTCAATTTTTCTATATATCTCGCACCTGTTTGCCGCCAACGAAGTGTGAAACTCGAAATTGTGCCTGAATTCAATTTATGCTGTACACTCTAAATAGGGTTGTCGATTGGATATGCTATATAAAACAGCGTGTACTATTTTTAAAATCTTTCATTATAATTTTAAAGAAGTTTGGAATCACAAATCAGCTTGATTCGCTTTTTTTTTAACACGTTGACAGTGCTACTGGTTATTGCCATTACCGGTGACATATTATATGTGTAGTGCTGTGATATTCTATATATTCATTTGTTTACTAAACAATCTCAGTGTATACTAAAAAATACACTACAGTTAGTATTTTTGACTACTTTCGTATTTTTATCACAAAACTATTTCAACGTTTATATATGTGTATGGGTATATGTCTAGGATGGTTCAGGTGTCGCACACACCTTCGAACACATATGTGGATTCCTGTAATTGATAGTAATTAAGAATTTAATTTAGTTAAGAGAAGTGAGAACCTGGTGACCTGTAATTCATAAAGCCTAGTTTAGAGACACCAGCTTCTCATGAAATTAGGTAACAACAACGAGAAAATGTTACGTATGAGAAGATAGTGCTAATTGGATTGTACTGTACTTGTGTATCTTTTATATTGTGTGAGAAAAAATAAACAAAAGTTATTAAACCGTTTGAATCGCAGCGTTTTTACAACAATACGCCGATTGCCAACCCTATATATGCCGGACCATTTTCCGCTCTAGCGGCGGATAAAACGCGCCGGAACACATAACTATGCTTTATTTGCGGAAAATGTCATTACCAACCTCTTTTAATCGCCTTCTTTTTACCCGACGACGGCGGAAAATGGAAGTTGCATTTAAAAATATATTAGGGAACATTCAAGCTGGGAATTGGATACAAACAATAACTTTGAGGGTGAACATATTTTTCGTAAAATGCGGTGTATGTACCAAATAACCAAGCATATGATCTGTTTTTGTTTTGCTTCTTCAGAACCGCATTCGTTTTTAACCCCTGACGCAAAAACGACGGGGTGTTATAAGTTTGACGTATCTGTGTGAGTGTGTGTGTGTGTGTCTGTTTGTTTGTGGCATTCCGTCTCCCGAACGGATGAACCGATTTTGATTTTTTTTATTTGAAAGGTGAATTAGTTGGGAGTGTTCTTAGCTATGTTTGATGAAAATCGGTCCAAGATGGCGCCTCCACAAAATGACGTATTACATATTTTTTCACAACCCCTTCAATATGGGTATCAAATGAAAGGGCTTGACTAGTAGATACTATACACTAAGATAAATTTCAAATCGAAGATGGCCGCTACCTCAAAATGGCGAATTAAATATATTTTTTTAGGTCGGGAGTTTTTTAATTTTTAATTTAATTGTCTTATTTTCTGCTTGTCCCGAAGGTTGACTGGTAGAGAATGCTTTTAGCTTTAATTTCCCCTTTTGTACCTTTATATAATTAATGGTCAATAAAGCTTTTAAATAAAAAATAAATAAATGATTCATCTGATGTGAAGTGCTTCTAAGGTATAAGTGGCTCACGATCATCAGAGCCAAATTACCCTGCTGACAATCGACATGGGCACTGGCAGAATTGAAGCAGGGTAGGTACAGCATATTTATAAGCTATCCAACTGAGGAAGTATCCACCTCATAGAATACTGCAGCTATATAATAATTCTCTTGTAGGTTCTTGTGTTCCTGCGAGTGAGTAATGTCACCAGGAAGGAAGGAGTTGCTGCATAGCCAACGAGGGTGGCTGCGTGCGAGCGATATTCCATAATATGGCTATGGTAACTGCTTCACATGAGGTGGGCCGTATGCTTGTCTGCCACTCGACGTAGTTTGAAAATCTTTTTTTGTAACAAACTTCCAAGCAAATGATCCATCTAATCTTAACTGATTACTGTAAGCTCTATTAACATGTATTGCTTGTATTGCAAATAGTATTACTCAAGCGTTGGCATACCCGCTGCTGACGCAGCTTCTCGGATCTGGTGAGCTCACTCTCTTGGAAGCACACATTTTTTTTATATGAGATGAGGACAACCGAGCATTTGGGTAACCTGATGGAAAGCAATCATCACCGCCATGGAGATCAGCAACACCAAGCGGTCGCCGATCCGTTGCCAGCCTATACTCCTACCTATCATTCTGGTGGACACTCGCTCGCAGGAACACAATCCCTGAAGAGAATTGTTATTTGGCTGCGGTATTCTTGTGAGGAAGGCTGATACGGCGGGACTATCGCGTCTTCAGTGCTAAACAAGTTGAGGACGTGATAGCGCGCAACAAAGGGTTGAAAGTCTTTTCTCGGCCTTCTGAAAGGGCTTATCTGTCGAAGCTCAAGCTAGAGGATGGCCGAGTCGTGTCTTCTAAGTCAGAGATCTTCGCAGAGGTGGAGAGATTCTATGGCAAACTCTATGCTGCACATGCACCTGTCCCTACATCAGCTGCTCGTGTAAGTGATCGCCGGGCCCCGCTAACCCGACACGAAACCGAAGACATTCCAGACATCAGCATGGGTGAGATTAGGATAGCCCTTGAACAGCTGAAAAATGGTAAGGCTCCCGGTGAGGACGGAGTCACAACAGAACTGTTGAAAGCTGGAGGAACTCCGGTTCTAAAGGAACTACAACGTCTGTTTGATTCCGTCATTCACAAGGGGGCCGCACCAGTCGCGTGGACCAGGAGTTTGGTCGTCTTATTCTTCAAGAAAGGTGACAAAACCTTATTGAAGAATTATAGACCGATCTCACTCCTGACCCACGTGTATAAGCTGTTTTCAAGGGTTATCACGAATCGTCTCGCTCGAAGGCTTGATGACTACCAGCCACCGGAACAGGCTGGGTTTCGTAAAGGCTACAGTACCGTGGACCACATATATACATTGCGGCAGATTGTGCAGAAAACCACAGAGTACAATTTGCCGTTCTGTGTAGCTTTTGTGGACTACGAGAAAGCCTTCGACTCCATCGAAACTTGGTCTGTTCTGGAATCCTTACAGCGTTGCCAAGTCGACCACCGCTATATCGAGGTGCTGAGATGGCTATATAGCTCTGCGACAATGACTGTCCGCGTCCAGGACCAGCAGTCTAAGCCTATCCAGATGCAGCGGGGAGTACGTCAAGGAGATGTCATTTCCCCAAAACTATTCACCGCTGCTCTGGAAGACGTATTTAAGACGCTGGACTGGAAAAAACGGGGCGTCAATGTGAATGGCGGGTACATCTCACACCTTCGGTTCGCCGACGACGTGGTCATAATGGCTGAATCGCTGGAGGATCTCGGTCGTATGTTGGTCGATCTCAATGCTGCATCTCGACGTGTGGGGCTGGGGATGAATTTCGACAAGACGAAAGTCATGTACAACGATTTTGTCATCCCTAGCCCGGTTATCGTAGAGAATGCAGCTATTGAAGTGGTTAATGACTATGTCTACCTCGGTCATTCTATACAGCTTGGCCGGGGTAATTTCAACAAAGAGATCGATAGACGCATTCGACTGGGCTGGGCAGCTTTTGGAAAGCTTCGTCACATCTTCGCCGCGCAGATACCCCAGTGCTTGAAGACAAAAGTCTTCAACCAGTGCGTCCTCCCTGCAATGACATATGGTGCAGAGACTTGGACACTGACCATCGGACTGGTCCACAGGCTAAAGGTCGCGCAGCGAGCGATGGAGAGGGCTATGCTCGGGGTTTCTCTGCGGGATCGAATCCGGAATGAAGAAATTCGACGGAGAACCAAAGTTGTCGACATAGCCTTCAGAGTTTGTAAGCTGAAGTGGCAATGGGCCGGTCACATCTGCCGAGTAAGTGATGGCAGATGGGGGAGGAAGGTATTAGAGTGGAGGCCGCGCATAGGACGACGAAGTGTTGGGCGCCCTCCTTCTAGATGGTCCGACGACCTTAAGAAAGCGGCTGGGAGCGGCTGGATGCGAAAGGCGGAGGATCGTATCTGGTGGAAGGCATTAGGGAAGGCTTATATCCAGCAGTGGGTAGATACAGGCTGATGATGATGATGATGATGATGATTCTTGTGAGGTGGAGCAGCTTATAAAACACTCTAGGCCCTACCTCTCTTTTCGCCAGAGCCTCGTTTGTCAGTCAGCAGGGTTCACCACGTGGAGGTGAGATTGACTTTACTTCAAAGATGTTGATGAACCACTTATACCACAAATATACCCATTAATAGACAAGGTTATTGTTAGCTGGCTGAAATATATTATGACGTCCACACCAGACATGCAGAAGACCTAACGCACACCCCGGTCACTCCATACAAATGTCGAGTCATAAACATCAACAAAGACGTCTATGCAGAGCGTGAATGACCATGTGTGCGTGAGGCGCCATACAAATTGTTCTAGATTTGTCTCAAAGGGAAGGTGAGGCCGATACAAGAGAGCGGCAGGGAGTGGCCATACTGTACGTAGTATTATTAGTTATACTGTGGTATTAATAAATAAATAAATATTGTCAGACAAATTACAACTAGCCCCAAAGTAAGCGAAGCTTGTGTTATGTGTACTAGACAACAGATAAACATACGTAAATACATTTTTTTTTGTAAATACATACTTATGATACATAGAAAACACCCAGACCAAGACAAACAGACATGTTCATGCACACAAATGTTTGTCCTGTGTGGGAATCGAACGAGCGTTGGTGTCGAAGCCGCGTCATTGACGGCTACGCCACCGAGCTCGTCTATTATTTTAGCTTTATTTATTTATTTATTTATTAGTATTAGCTGAAACCCATTCCCGTCGGGATTTTAAATGCTAAAATCAGAGTGCAGCTAAAATTAGTGGTAAGTGTGTTTATATCTATATAGTTAAGGTACGTAACCTAGAGCTGCATCAACTAAGCTGAAGATGTTTGTCATTAACTTAAACCTGAGATTGCCTTTTGGAATCAAAATATTTGATCCAAATTACCTTCAGCATAGGCTACTGCCTATGATTTCCAAAGTCTTGCTTGACACAAAAAAAAGAAAACATAATTTAGTGGAGGTTTATAGGAGTCACAGTCTCACAGCAAATGGGGTTCCCACAGTAATAAATCGCATTAATTAGATAAACATTATATATGCATAAACTGGATGTTTATTAATTAAATTTATGCCTAAATATAATTAATAAACATCCAGTGAACTCGCTCTATAAGTTAATAAGACAACTAAGCTTCACTCTTCACTTTTACAGTGTAATTGTAACTTTTATGTTTACGCAATAAGGACAATGTATAGATCAAGTATCAATTGCCATAAATATTAACCTATTTGAAATAAGTGTCATAGTTGTATTACAGAATATCCACGATTCTTATATCTGTCGGAAATAGCGATCTACCCACAAGACTGTGCCACTTCAATAGAGCTAAGAATTCGCGTGAGGCACGCCCAACGTTCCACACTTACAATCACACGGCGAAGGATTACGTACGTTCACGCGAGCATTAATAGTGTTAAAACGCTGCGGTTTTTATTTGCAGTAATTTGTCACACTCTGAGAATATAATATGTTCCTTTTGATAAATTTAATGATTGATTTGGAGACAGTTACCGCTTTTGTTTGTACCTAGACTACATTTTGAACTACAAGTGACTTATCATCATTTATAAGCCAAATTCAATCTCACCTGTACGTGGTAAAACCTGCTTATGAATAAACAGGGTTCAGGTAAACTAGAGCTCGGGTCGTGTAAACTCTCGGGGAACTACCTCCACATCATAGAAGACCGTAGATAAATAACAATCTCCTACATGCTTAGTAACGGATTCATAGGAATACTTTATGTTACATTAAAGTAGGTTATTCTAGTTTGCCAATAGATACACAAAAAAATAGGTGACTGTCTTAAAGCAGTTCAATAGGAACATTACCAAGGCCACGAAAACCAGGCACATTTATTGCCTAACATTCCCCATTTTCCTCTATGAGCCGCAGACATGTACGCTTCGAGAAACTGAGAAAAAGAAATCCGTCTCCACAACATATCTTCAATGCGTCAAGTTGGAGATATGTTGTGGAGACGGATGCCGGGAGTACCGTGGACAGAGTTTCGTACAGATGATTCCATATTAAAAGAACTTGGCATCAGATAGAACCTATCAACCACAGTGCGATCACACATTCTAACCTTCTTCGGCCATGTATCTCGTCGCGGTGATGATTAGTTAGAGCATCTCGTAGTGCAGAGAAAAGTTGAAGGCACCAGACCACGTGGTAGATCACAAATGAGATAGACCGAATCAAGACTAAGTGCTCGGTTTATGAACCCGGAAAGCTGCAGACCGCGACGAATGGCGCCATAATACTATGATCATCACTCATCGTGATTCACAATGATGACCACGACCACTCTGGCAAGAGTGTACCGACTAAGAAGAAGTCACGCTACGTGCGCAAGCACGTAGCGTGACTTCTTCTTAGTCGGAGTCAAGTCAGTTGGAAACAATAAAACAAAATGACTATTTAAGGAGAGTCAGGGCGTATTGATAAAACTACGCATTTCGATGCAATATTTGTTCGTCAACATTGATACAAAATAATTATAAAATATTCCTCACAATAATAGTTAGACATCCTTGATTGATAGAGACATCCACACATATATTTTATTATTATTCATAAATAAGTTAATTCTGAAATATATATAATATAATTAGGGAGATTTACAAACTTAGTCAGTTTTTACTGACAAAATTAAATTATCTAAAAAACTAAATTAAACTAAAACTAATCTAAAAACATACATATTACTAGCGTCCACCCGCGGCTCCGCCCGCGTTGACTATTTTTTTAATAAAAAGTATCCTATGTCCTTCCTAATACCTTTGAGAATATGTGCACAAAGTTGCATGATGATCGGTTGAGTAGTTTCGGCGTGGAAGCGTAACGAACAAACTCACAATCACATTTTTTATAATTGATTAAAAATTAAACTTTATAAATAATATTTACTGAAATGAAAATCTTTATTTTTCATTTCATTGTCCGTCAATCTAAAATATAACGGTCTTCTGGCTTCGGGTTATAAATAAACGGACAGGAAATATCCAAAAAGGTATCGTACCAAATACAACAAAATTTCATTATCTGAAAAATGATATTTTAGATGAAACAGTAAACCCAATATATAATACAACTGACTATGCCCTCGGTTTCGTCTGTGGACGTTTGCATAACAGTAAGTTCAATTATTAGTAGGCCGTGTGGTTTCCGGCAGACTAGACTAGAATCAGCCCGTCTCTTCCCGTGGATGTCGTACAAGGCGACTAAGGGAAATACATTATAAAACATCGATCAGGCCTCCCCAACCCGTCTGGCCAGCGTGGGGAGTGCAGGCCAAATCCTCCTTCTGTCTAGGACGGACGAGAGAAGTTCGTGCTCCTGTAGTGGAGACTAAAATGACCTGAAGATGAAGTTCAATTACCCAGCAGTGGGTAGATACAGGCTGATGATGATGAAGAAGTTCAATTAACATTTTAATTTGTGGACCGAATGCAAACTCAATCTTACCACAATAAATCACCGTCGTCCAACCTTATTCACCTCACTGCAGTGCCGTGATACGGGCCTCCCCTCAATCGAAAGGGTTTCGAAAGGGTATTCTCCACCACGCTGCCCGACTGCGGGTTGGCAAAAGCTATTGTTTTCAAGCCGCCTAAAGGCCACTGACTTGGCTGAACGACTGTCATCTAATGACAACAGCCGGGAACGACCGGGATCGAACACTCACATCCAAAGCACGGAGTAGCTCGAGACAAATAAACCCATGGACTAGCTACGGAGGACGTTGCTTAACTTGTGTGTTCGATTAAACTGTCGGATTCCGGCTTTATTGGGCAAACTTAGAGTAATTAAGATTCATTGACGTAAGTACAATGTTATAATATTCTTAATTGCATAACAACAAATACAGAAATTAGTGAGCAGACATGTACGTGTATACAAAAGTGAGCTTATCTCTTCAAGAGATTTCTTCCAGCCAACCGTATTGTGCATAAAGAAATTATACATGACTGGGAGTCAAGCAAGCTAGGCATAACATTTTTGCATCTTTTTAACAATAAAATACTAATTTAAACTTATCACACATCATGAGCAAGGCAGTGCTCCTTCTCCTTTGTAAAAGTAGCGGCAGTACAGCTATCTCTAACATGCCCAGGCAGTTTGTTCCAAAGCTGCGCCGCACGAACAGTAATTGACTGAAAGAAAAAACTTGTTTTCGATGTTTTGTTCAATAGTTTTTTTTAATATTTCATGAGCAGACATAGCCCGTTTCCGATTTTATTAATATGTAGATGAACATTGACCTTTAACATATAATGGAAATGCCCAAACCATTTTAAAAAGGCTATTATTGTATGTTTCACCTCTGTCAGTTCACAGGGCACGGCCTCTCCCCGAGGGCCCTGTGAAACGGTGATCTCGTTTTACGCATTATTTTGTTTTAATCTCTCCTGAGATTTTGGTATATCGGTAATTCACCAGGCCAATATTGACCGTTTTATTCCTAAGACTAGCGACCTGTGTCGGCTTCGCCCGTGTGGGGTTTTCTTCGTTTTTAGGGTTCCGTACCCAAAGTCCGTCCGTCCGTCACCAAGCTGTATCTCACGAACCGCAACAGTTAGACAGTTGAATTTTTAAAAATGATGTATTTCTTTTGCCGCTATAATAACAAATAAACAAAATAAAATAAATATTTAAGGGGGCTCCCATACAATGTGGGGTGTGTGGTGGGCTCCTGATGTGATGCGGTAATCGCATCACATCCGGCCATATTAACGCTCGCAACATAAAATATCGCTCACGCGCCGCCACCCCCGCTACCAACGCAGCACCTCTTTCCTTTTTTGTAACCTCACTCAATCGCAGGAACACAACAACCGTCAAGCGAATTGTTATTTAGCTGCGGTATTCTGTGAGGTGGACGTACATTCCCCAGTACTAGCTTACAATTACGCTCCCTACCCCTCTTTTCGCCAAAGCTTCGTTTGTCAGTCAGCAGGGTGCACCGCGTGCAGGTGAAGTTGGCTTTGGCTCAAAGATGTTGATGAACAACTTACACCCCAAATTATCGTAGCCATATTAACACTTCAAAAATGAAATATAGCCGGGCGGCGCGCCGCCACCCACGCTATTAACGCAGTAACTCTTTCCTTTCTGGTGACCTCAGTCACTTTGGGTTTGGCTCACCTGCACGTGATGTACCCAGCCGACTAGCAAAAGAGGCTCTAGCGAAAGAGAGGTAGGGTACATCGTATTTGAAAACTGTCCAACTGGGGAAGTACCTCCACCTAACAGAATCCCGCAACCAAATAACAATTCCCTTGAGGGTTGTTGTCATGCGAGCGAGCGAGTTCACCAGGGTGTCAGTCAGCAGGGTGGTCAGTCAGCAGGGTGCACCGCGTGCAGGTGAAGTTGGCTTTGGTTCAAAGATGTTGATGAACCACTTACACCCAAAGATACACTAGCCGATTTTTATAAGTATTCTTTTTCATTATTTATGAATATAAGATCTTGTAGACTGGCAAACGCAAACTTGCTTATTATATTGGGAATATACCTCTACAAAAATAAAACTCCAAAATAAAACTAGTTTATGAAACTGTTGCATAATAAGGGTTATTAAAATACGAGTGTGAGTTTATAACATGAGCCGAAGGCGAATGTTATAATAGACCACACGAGTATTTTAATACCTAATTATGTGCAGTTTCATACACTACATTATCTAGTCTCATGAAATATTTGATAATAATATTTTAAATACAACCATGAAGTTAATTTAACAGCTAATTCTTACTTAGAAATCTATTTGCAGATCGAGCATGAGTGCGCATGCGCGACGCGCCGCGTGGCGCCGCGTTCACAGATTATGTAGAAAAATTTTGCAAAGTTGCAATGTATTTGCATTGCAACCTGTTTAAAATACCTTTATCCAGGGCTGAAGCTGTATCGAAATGGTAAAAAAGTTATTTTACGATACAGTTGTCCATAGAGGAGCTGTATCGAAAAATAATTTATTTTGATAGCTTGTGCGTAAAGACTGTCATTAAGATACTGTGTTTAGTTTTTTAATGTGTAAATTTCAGTATGAGATTAGATAATAGTAGATTATTGCATCGAGCACAAAGTAATTTATCATTGCACCGAGTGCCTGATTTAGAGCCCGAGCGTTAGCGAGGGCTCTAATCTAACAGGCACGAGGGCAATATAAATTACTTAAGGCGAGGTGCATAATCTGCTTTTCTTTCAACTAATACCTATAGCAATAGTAGAGAAAAGAAACTCATATCAAACAGTTAAAATAGAAGTTTCTATAACACTGTCGGCTTCATTTAGAATGTTTTCCGGAGTAAATGTGTCGCTAGATGATTCCATTTTAATTCGAAGCCGAAGCACTCAAAATCAGATAGTATCACACTTTTATCGTTTCTAAAAATATTGTCAAGCAAAATTAACAAAGTTCCCGCCAAATCACTTTTTTAAATTTCTTTCATTTTTAACTCAGAGTTAGCAGCAATCATTTTTTAAATTTGGAACAAGTAGGATAGAAACGAATAAAGGCCCCCTCAAACAGCCGCGATCAGCGGTGGCGGTCGGTTGTAACGCTAGGTAACACAAGGAAACATTCAAACAAGCGCGGGCGACGCGCGGCCCGGACGCGGCTGGCCGCCACCACAAACCACGCCCTAGCCCCGCCCTGATCGCCACCGCGTTGGTTTGTAGTGTCAGCGGCCGCGGTCGCGATCACGGTGGCGTTCAGTTGTAAATAATCACAACTGATCGCGTCACCGCGTGACATAAGTTCAAAATGCTGCGGACAAAACGGAGCAACTAATAAGTGAGCCTACGTACGAAAAAAAAGTATTGATATCGGCTGGCTGAATAGAGCTAATCCATTGAGATTGGCACCTTTTGGTGCGATTAAAAAAAACTGTGCAATAATGAAATTTCATACATTTTTATTGCTCTAGAGCATTAAAGACTCGTTTTGTACTGAGTTTTTAGTGTGATTGTGATGAAATTAAAGCATAGTTGGAAGAAAATACCTTTTTATAATAGTGACACAAACACCCGTGAAATTTTAAAGTCATCTGGAATGTTTTTAAATAGTTTTAAAAAGCGGCGTCCAATCCCACAACAATGAACCGTATGATTCTAAAAGCGTGCATGTGAAAGGAATTCAGCCAAGTAAGCTTCACTCATACGCTTTTGTAAGCGAGCTTTTGTGAACATGCGTGGGGCATGTCATGAAATTTCTCAGAAATTTTATTATGTGCCAAATTTAGTGGGACTCCACTATCATAGAGATCAGATGTCAAATATATTTCGCGAGCTCGGTGGTCGAATGGTTAGCAATGGGCATTTTGACACCGAGTTCGAAGGTTCGATCCCCGCACAAGACAAATATTTGTGTTCATATGTCTCTTTGTCATGGTTTGGGTGTTTTCTATGTAGGTATTTATTATATGTACACATTTACAAAAACAAAAAAAAATATATATTTATGTATAATCATCATCATCATCTTCAGGTCATTTAAGTCTCCACTACAGGAGCACGACCCTCTCGTCCGTCATAGACAGGAGGATTTGGCCTACACTCCCCACGCTGGCCAGACGGGTTGGGGAGGCCTGATCGATGTTTTATAATGTATTTCCCTTAGTCGCCTTGTACGACATCCACGGGAAGAGACGGAGTGATTCTATTCTAGTCTGCCGGAGACCACACGGCCAATTTATGTATAATATCAGTTAATTAGTTTATTAAACCTATTATACAAGCTTTGCTTAGTTTGGGACTATTTATTTATTTATATTGAAACTGTCATCTCGGCCGATGGATGCAATGAGGGTACCATCGTTGCGGAGTTTATGGAGGAAACGTGTGTTCGACAGAGAATGGTCATCTAATGACGACAGCCAGGACCGACGGCTTAACGTGCCCTCCAAAGCACGAAGTAGCTCGAAATAAATAAACCCATCCATGTACAGACTACGGTCGACGTTGCTTAACTAGCGTGTTCGATTAGACTGACACACGTAACGATGCCACCGAACTCCTACGCTGATGTGTGCCCCCGAAATGCTACCATAATCGAAATACTCATCCCAGATTTGTATCCTAATATAACAGAAACCGGCTTAATCCGCTGGTACCCCCGCTGCTTACGCAGCATCTGGCAACCTCTACCGCTTGGAGGAACGCAACAATCCTCAAGTGTAGGTATCATTATTTGTTCCGGTCTTCAGTAAATTGGAAGTCACAAAGTCATCATGTCATCACGTCGTCGTAATCATGCGTCAGAGCCGCCAACTACTAGAAGAGTCTCGTAATTGGCGTGGTGCATCACGTGCAGGTGAGATTCGCTTTGTCTGTAATGATGATAGTAACTGTTTATACCATTGATGTACAAAAAATGTACATCAATGGTGTACACCCTACCCCCTAAAATCCGTGCTTCGGAGGGCACGTTAAGCCGTTGGTCCCGGCTGTTGTCCTTAGATGACAGTCGCTAAGCCAAGTCAGTCGACTTTAGGCGGCTTGAAAACACTAGCCTCCACCAACCCGCAGCTGGGGAGCGTGGTAGAGTATGCTCTAAACCCCTTCGATAGAAGGGAGACCCGTATTGATGGAGAGGGGATGAATTTGGACGCCCTCCTACTAGATGACCTTAACCAGTCCGATGACCTTAAGAAAGCGGCTGGGAGCGGCTGGATGCGGAAGGAGGAGGATCGTATCTGGTGGCATTGGGGAAGGCTTTTATCCAGCAGTGGGTATATACAGGCTGCTGATGATGATGATGATGATGGATGAATTTGGGTTGTCGACGACCGACGTTATAATCGTATTGTTTTTAGTATGTATAATAGGCTCAAAAATTGTATAGATTATTTCACAATATCGTAAAATACACAAAACTACAAAGATCTGCAAACATTCGTTCTAATATCTTCCGACCGACTTATTTTAGGGTAGATCAAAGTTTGGCGGGGAAGTCCATTTTAAAAGTATGAAATTATTAAAAAATAATATTTCCATTGGAGAAGCAATAAAAAATACTATAACTTTTATTATGATACTAATTACATAAACGTAATATTTAATATAGCTGTCGTATAAATTCCTGATTTGATGCATACAAAACACAAACCTGTGGTGTCCATAACTCAGTAGCCTTTTGTATGGAGCGTTTTCAGGAAAGACCAAAATTGTGATTTTCAAATTAACATATCTCGAGAGATTTTTGTGCTATCGAAGTAATTATTTCACCTATGGTTATGTTATTGAGACGTCCCTATATATTAAACCGTAAAAAAATATTAGTCAAATAGCCTATTGGAGTTACGTAATTAAATGTGTATTAGGTTATACACTAGACTAATAAGATAATAACTATGGGAAGACTAACAATATTGAAATAACAAGTCACTGAGGCAAATGACCCTTATAAATTCGGAGTGGCTACCCCGGTATATTGGTTTTAGCATACTTTCTTCGAGTTATATTTTGTCTCTCAAGTTTGGTAATGTAATTTGGACAATTTTTCGACTTCCAGGGTAAAACTTTTAGTTAGATATTGTATACGATATTAAAATATTCGGAATTTAAAAGTGCGCATCTTGAATGGTTTTGGAGTAGGTCATCATCATCATCATCAGCCTGTATCTACCCACTGCTGGATTTACTACATCACAAGCCTTCTCCAATGCTTTCCACCAAATACGATCTCCGCTTTCCGCGTTTAGCCGCTTCCATCTGCTTTCTTAAGGTCATCGGACCATATAGATGGAGGGCGTCTGACCCTTCGTCGTCCTACGCGCAGCCTCCACTCTAACCTTCCTCCCCATCTGCCATCACTTATTCGGCAGACGTGACCGGCCTATTGCCTCTTCAGCTTGTAAACTCTGAAGGCTATGTCGACAACTTTGGTTCTCTCGAATTTCTTCGTTCCGGATTCGTTATCTTAGAGAAACCCTGAGCATAGCTCTCTCCATCACTTGCTGCGCGACCTTTAGCCTGTGGACTAGTCCGATGGTTTCCTTAAATGCTTTGTTGAAGTTAATTGGAGTAGGAACTTAACAAGAATAAGAATCTGGTACCTATTAGTTATGTAACCTACAACTTAGGCCACATATAACTAACTAGCAAAGTACCCGTGCTTCGCTACGGGAACACTCCTGATTTGCGTCTATTTTTGTTTCGTATTGACCATTATCACAAACATACACCATTTAGGTTAAGACGTCCCGGTAAACAATATTTTTGGCATTCGCACCAGGAGCAATAATTGCAATGCTTCCAGGAGATCTTACTCCTGAGCAAACTACATAAAACTGATCATGAGAGAAGCAGTCCTGTCTCAAGTCAACCCCAGCGACCTTTAGAGACTGCCCCTGAGCTTTGTTAATGGTCATAGCGAAACACCTTTATGGAAAATTGAAGTGAAGTCTCTTAAATTGAACTGGGTGGTCTTATGGAATAATGGGAATGCGGGTTATCAAGAGAGATTCCTCAACAGCGCATCCTTTACTGTCCTCACTCAACAACTCATCGTTCCAGTTGTTTAATACGTGAACAATGGTGGCACGAACCTCCTGATGATACACCTCCGTTCCATGCAAGTGGTAGGAGATGGAGCGGAACAGGCCAGCTCCATCACCTTCCAAAGATATAATGGTATGGGGCATCATCACACCTTCCACAAATATAAATTTAGTGAATCTTGACTTCATTGTTTGAAAAATACGGAAATTCATTAAGTAGGTAAAAACCTATGCTAAGTACCGACTTTATGGGAAAGTCGGTACTTAGAATATGTTTTTCAATTAGTTTTCGACACCAGATGTAGCTTCATTTGAAGGACGCAGTTTCTTTTACGCCCTACGCGCGCGATGGATTACCTCCGGGGGTAACTACTGGAATGAGGTGAGCGATAAACCGTCATGGATAACCCCATGGTTTGAAATAAGTTCGCGCTTTTTAGATTATCCAAGTCAAGTCTAACATGCAACGCAACCACCCTCATGTAGCACCTATAATTGTACTAAATACGGATGCAAGAACTTTCCAGATAACTACTACTACACCCGTCCCTTCCTCACCGCGCCGTCCGCCCGCGATCGTATAAGCACTGATTTACGCCAAATACAAATTTAAAAACCTATTAGGGTAACACTTCAGTCAACACACAAGTCTCATTCCATCAGCTTAAAAAGGTTAAATCAAAGTTTAAAAAAATTACATGATGATGGTCACGTTAGCCACGTTTCCCTACACAGACTTTGGACCTCCGTTTCACCCTTTTAGGGGAAAAATTTGAAAAATCCTTTTAAGTTATATCGTGTCCACTGTGTTATATTTTCAAATCGATGCGATTTTCGTAATTGACGTCCCAGAAAACCATAGAATCAACACCCATATTGATATTATGACATTTCAACTCCTTCGTACCCCCATAGGGGGATGATGATGATGAGGGGGGGGATTTTATGTCACGTCGGCTATGTTGGATTATAAAATAGTTGTTGTTTTCGTAATCAGCGACCCGATAAACCATAAAAACAATACCCATGACGATTTTCAGACTTTTTCACTCCATTTTACCCCTTTAGGGGTTGAATTTTGAAAAATCCTGGAACACGTGTTTTTTCATTTATCTATAGAAGTACTCGTGTAAAGTTTCGGATAAAATAGTCCAACTAATTTTGTTTCCCCATACAAACTTTGAACCCCCGTTTCACCCCCTTAGGGGATGAATTTTGAAAAATCCTTTCTTAGTGCACCCCTAGACGTCATAAGGAACCTACTTGCCAAATTTGGAATCTCTAGACCCAGCGGTTTGGGCTGTGCGTTGATTAGTCAGTCAGTCAGTCAGTCAGTGAGGACAAAGCCTTTTATTATTATAGATAGGTACCAGATACTTATTTAACTTATAGATGCATTCTACCTGCCTCCAATTGTAGCAAGAAATTGATCGCATTCAATTAATCCGACGCCGCTGGCCGTCGCGGCAAGACGTTAATCAAAAACAATTAACGAAAAATTGAACGTAAAATATATTATTTTCAGTGAGCGCTTTGTAGTCATTTTTTGTTGGGTTTTGGATGCTAGTGTTTTCAAGCCGCTTAAATGCCAACAGCCTGGACGTCGACGGCTTAACATGCTCTCCGAAGCATGGAGCATCAGTAATATTTCATCAGCAGTGGCTGAGATTAATTCAAATAGAAAAGAGAACAAAAGAAAAAACAAAAATGTACACAAATGTTCAACAAATCGTAACCTGGGACCTATCATACCCAGCTTTGCAATAATTTGTCTTGAACATTCCAGATTTTATTATATCCACCGTGATTCTTACTGCCGTAAAGAATTTTACGAGGTCGCTTTAAAATATTGTGAGGCAGCTCATAAAATTTTACAATTTTTAACAAGATTTGCTTTGTCGTTGATTTTATTATAATCAGTTTCCTTTAAACTTTATATAACGAAGTGTCTGTCTACATCGTTATCGTGGCATAATGATTACTCTCCCTCTAAATGTACCGATGACGTCATGGGAACTGCCAGAAGCGGCTGGATGCAGAAAGCAGAGGATCGCATATGGTGGAAGGCATTAGACAATCCAGAACGAAGCAATTCGACGGAGAGCCAAATAAATAAATATTGTCAGACAAATTACACAGCGCCATCTAGCTCCAAAGTAAGCGAAGCTTGTGTTATGGGTACTAGACAACTGATAAACATACGTAAATACATATTTTTTGTAAATACATACTTATGATACATAGAAAACAGACATGTTCATGCACACAAATGTTTGTCCTATGTGGAATCGAACCCACGAGCGTTGGTGTCGAAGCCGCGTCATTGACCGCTACGCCACCGAGCTCGTCAAAGTTGTCGAGATAGCTCTCAGAGTCAGCAGGCTAAAGTGGCAGTGGGCTAGCCTAGTAGACTTCCTCTTTAGATATACTGTTGACCTCAAAACAACGACTGGAAGCGGCTGTATGCGGAAAGTGGAGGACCGCATTCGGGCAGGCTTATGTCCAGCAGTGGATAGATACAGATGATGATGATGATAATTTAGATAGTGGGATTTTTTCTGGGCAGACTTTATATATGCAAAACTAGCTTCGACGTCGAACGAGCATATCCAGATAGGTATACCTCATTTCTGAAATCCTATTTTGACGGAGGTCTGTATAGAAATTGCTACCTGTATGCCAAATTTCAACCCGAACAGTTCAAGTATATTGGGCAGACCTGTCACGCATTCACTGTATCTGCTGTGTCGCCAGGGCAAATAATAGTAATCTATAGAAAGGTAAAGGACAGTTAAAAAATGCTATATTGTTCTTATAAAGATTCATGTAATTTTTTCGTAAATATTTTCTATGTGCAGACTTCGGACAGTTACATCTTCATCATCATCAGCCTGTGTATATCCACTGGTGCACATACGCATTCCCTCATGCTTTCCACCATATGCGATCCTTCGCTTTCCGTGTCCAGCCGGTTTCGGGCCGTTCCCTTAAAGTCATCAGTCCATCTAGAGTTGCCCGACGCTTCATCGCCCCACATGATGCCTCCATTCTAGCACTTTTCTCTACCCTCTGCCATCACTAACTCGACAGATGAAAACTACACTGGGCCGCAATGAAAGCGGGTCGGTAACAAAAACATCAATAACTTCCAGAATATTTAAGCTAGCTTTATGAAATAAATACTGAATTAAAGTTTATTTCCTTACAAATATAGGCAGAAGTAAAATCTTTTTATTTCTTTTTGGTGATTGTATTAAAACCATAAATAAAAAATAAAGAACATTTCAAAAATTGATGTTTTTGTTACCGAGCCGCTTTCATTGCGGCCCAGTATAAGTTGACAACTTTGATTCTCCGTCGAAGTTCTTCGTTCCGAATTCGGTCCCGAGAAATGCCGAGCATAGCTCTCTCCATCGCTCCCTGAGCGACTTTCAATTCGTGGACCAGCCCAACACTCAGAGTGCAAAGTTTCTGCACCATAGGTCATGACGGAGCAATCTTACATATGTATAATTCACTTATATCTAATTATATCATAATATAATACAACCAGTCGGTCAATTAACATGTTACACCATTAGATTAAAATAGCGAATAAAATAGCCCTAAAGTTATTTCCATTAATAAATTTAATTGCGCTCAAAGTCTACGAAGCTTTTAATGATTTTATTCGAAAAATATAATTTCATTACCAACCAGCAGACATATCTAATATAGGCCCTTTTATCCACATATTAATTATTCAGGAACAAGACACCCGTTTCATTTCGAGAATACATTATTAAGTCAAATTATACGCTCTGTAACCGCCACGTAGATTGCTGTTCTAGAAATGGTTGGCTTACTGAAATATAGTACGAACTTCACCATTGCAATGAATACTGAAACTGTAAGAAAGTAGACCTCGAACGCTCGTTCCATTAATGAAAAAACCAGAGGTCATAAACGTAGTTAACAATTCAGGTCCCATTCAATTTCAGCTTAATTTTTCTTTCGCCTGCATGTCTTTAAGTAATAATGACGATAAGCAAATAAAAAATAATATGGCATGGTTTTAACATCAGGCTGAATGGAAAAATATGAGCGGAATGCTACTGTGAAGGGTTTTTAACGCGACGAACTGCCCATAGTTCCATTGAATATTTAAAAGTTAATAGAAAAACAAGCGAGTTTAAAAATAATGGAAGTATATCGGAGAACTCAGAGTGCGGTGCTTCGATGCGCTCGTCATATAACGATAAAATGTAAAAATAAGTCATAAACAGTAATAATATATATCAGTTATTTTATTAAGTAAACAGTAGTGCAGTCGATACACTATCCTCTAAACAAATCATCGACGAAGGTATCTACAGTGAATTCATATAGGTATACTAGCTGGCCCGGCGAACTTGGTATCGCCTTTAAATATATTTACGTTAATTTTTCCGATTTTTTACATAGTTATTCTGCTATTCGGGGCGGAAACAAATCCAACAAATCAAAGATCAATTATATATTCTTTATTGCATAAATATTACAAACTGTTTCGTGTTATACAGGTAAATACAAAGGTGAGCTTATCTCTACGAGAGATCTCTTCCAGCCAACCTCAATGGTTGTACTCGAGACATTACATTGTTGGACGGGTAGACCAAATAAAAACGTCAAATATAACAAAAATGAAACTGAATACATGACAAAATAAATCTACTTCTAGTTACTACATTGATAAACACATACATAGACATACATATATTAACATATCTTACTATTTACATATACTACACCATACTATTTACTTATATATCATACTATTTACTTATCTACATATACTACATCAATAAATACACATAAACCTACATAAACATACATAAAATTCTTATATTATTTTATGTGAGTCAAATAGTGCTCCTTTAGTCTTTTCTTAAAAGTTTTTGCATATGTGCACTCTCTAAGTTCTTTTGGCAGTTTGTTCCAAAGTTGCGCTCCGCTGTAACTACCCCCCCTCGAATATGACGATGCAGCTACTCTCCTGAACGGTTCGTCGGTCTGTTACCATCTTGTCAGATTATATGGCGCTTATAGACGGTTAGACCCCCCTCCTACAAGAGTATACACCTGTAAAATATACCCCATGACGAGGTATACCCCGTTCTTCTGTTAACCGGATGTGATATTAATAATTTGGACCGTGTATTTGGCAGTGTGATCATCTAGAGTGGACCCTTATATTATTGTTGTGACCGTTAGTAAACCCAGGACTTTGTGAGCGAATTATGGTTCATTGCATGACACTTTTACATAAGAATTCTTACTTTTCTATTAGCAATTCAGTACCTACAAACAACCTAACTGGAATCACTAATACAGCTTCGCAGTGGCTTAAGGAAACGCAGTTAAGGCCCGTACCTTTTACATTATTTTGCAAACTGTGGTGGCTCCGCCGTTCTGTCTGATGAGGATCATCGGCATCTTAATATAGGCCTCTGACCCAGTCAGCCCTACACCCTCCCCTTCGGAACTCGGGTTCCATCCAGGTACCCAGCCATTATTCCACAGGATGAAGCTACTTTCTTACTTTACAACTGCCAATTGCATTATATGCAATTGGAGGTAATATATCAATGCAAACGCGAATTGTCGAAACTGCTTTGCTGTATTATGGTGATTTTATCACCAAAGTGATGTGGGTTAATACCCAAGTCAGTAGAGCCTAAATTGGCTAGTATTTGAAGGGTTCACCAAAGTGATGTGGGTTAATACCCAAGTCAGTAGAGCCTAAATTGGCTAGTATTTGAGGGGTTAATTCCCTTAGGTATTAAAATAGTAATGGTTATCCAACGATGATAGGCAAAACGCCTTAGTAAAGCCTAAATTGGCTAGTATTTGAAGGGTTAATTCCCTTAAGTATTAAAATAGTAATGGTTATCCAACGATGATAGGCAAAACGCCTTAGTAATTGCATGGTGATTCCTCTGGTGCCACTGAACAGTCAGGGCCAATAATGTTGTATGTAGATAATGTGTACAATCAAGCTTAGCAAGTCTCCAAGCCACGTGTCGTTATTATAACACAGCTGACGATCAGAGGCTCTATTGAATCACACTGAAGTCAACTTATTGAGGGTAGCCATTGAAACTGCCGTATGCTATGAATTGTACAATATGGTGGGTTATTATTACCCATAAAAATAATATGTTTCGGCGGATTCCTGTGCCGTAATATGTATTTAATAGGTCAAGACGTACAGCGACAGCCAGGGTTATCACCAAAGCCGTAATAAGTATTTAATAGGTCAAGACGAACAGCGACAGCCAGGGTTATCACCAAAGCTTTCACATTTGAATAAATAGAAAATATAATTGTGCAGTAAAGAATTATAACAGTGAAGCCAAATTAGAACAATAATGAATTGGAAACTGCTCACCAAACTTCCTTGATAGCTCTGCCAGTCCTTCTTCATAAGTGCTCTGGTATCTACCTTACACTTAAACTATTCTCGACGATTCTCAGCTCCAAGCTTCGACCTCTCTCCAGCGTCTCCCAACCAAAAGTCCATTCCCTCGCTCATCATCTCAGCCTTCAAGGCTCGCGTCCTCCCACCCCTCCATACGCTATTCGCGCGAATCTGCCGCCAGCCAATGCCGATATATTTCCGCATTTAACATCAGTACATGTTTTATCAAAATGTCCCAAAATATGGGTTAATTGAATTAATAATTCGTTTTATAATCTAATTAGATTATTTTAGCATCTTTGGCTTGAACTGCCCCAGTAACTCCATTAAAATCATTCGAAGTATCATAATTGACAATTACTTTTTCTCATATTAATTTATAAATTAATATAAAAATATTTATTTAATTCATGAATCAAATTATAAAAGATAAAATCAAACCAATTGAATTATTTTCTGTTTGATTTACATTTATTAAACTAATATTTAAGTTTTTATTTCAAAACCACCCGAACAAAACCATAGATTCATACCACAGATTAAAATCATAATTTATCTTGTGTGAACCAAGATCACTTAAAGGTAGCGTACCCACGTGCAAGACGGTCTGTACCGTTACACACAACCCCCGAAAGTATTTAATTGACTTGATAAAGTCTATTAAAACTTTCCCTAAATCTCCCTCTAACTCTGAAATGGCTAAAATTTCAGTTAAGAAATAAAACTACAATTTAAAATGTTATTATAATTTTTAATTTTTAATATTACCTTCATGAACACAAACCACCTTTACCTTTCCTAAAAATCGCGGTTACTATGTCTAATCCCCTGTCGATACATTCCTCGAATTTTACCATGTGTGTGGTGTGTATTTATACCTGGCATATCATATATAATAAGCCGGGAAATTCCATCAAAGCAAGATGTCTCCTCATTGAACCAGCAGAATTTACATCCTGACACATGAATCCAAGATAAGCCTGTGGTTGTGAGGCACAGCGACTCAGCTATGACTCAAAATCCAACCGACAAGCACGCCAACAAGTACACCCAAAGCATTCCTCGCCAGCGGACTAACCTTGACTGACATAAGAGGAGTTGGAATTGGTATGCACGCTGTCGCCCCATCAGTCATGTCCTTAAGTCAAACCGAATAGTTAATATACTACCCCAACTCTTTTCCTCGCCAGCGGACTAACCTTGACTGACACAGGAGTACTTCAAGTGGGATCGCATACTTTCGCTCTCCAAAATCCATGTGCTTCCACAGATGCAAATGATACAAGTGCAATGCAAGTCATCCTTTACCATAAACGAACCCAGACTCACTATATAGTCAATACCAGGAGATTGTGGAGTGTCCAATCAGTGGTAGTGTCAGCTTCTTGTAGAGTGTCAACTTACAAGCTTTGTTCTTATAATACAAAAGAACTTTGCTTAAAAGTTGTTTTTGTTAAAACCAATCCAAGTTCAATACCGCCAGGGACTTCCCCGTTCTATCGTAACTAAAGTCTCGGATCACTATACCTAAGTATTCAGAGACACGATTCCCCAGTAGACAACTGAACCAAAGAAGTTAAATTCATTTATATACAAATTCATTTCCATAATCGAAACTAAAACAGGGTAATAAATCAAGAGCCTCAAATAAAACGAATTCCAAAAATTTTTTTTTTTTTGTTTATTAGTTGGGTTGGAAGTAGGCCTTTCTGCCATTAAACTCCCTTCGCCAAAATGTGCCTTTACTGTGCTCCACATACTTACGTTATCGTTTTTTTTTTTTTTTAACCAACTGACCTGATTTCAATAAACCTGAAATTTCGATTTTATTTTTCATTATTCACTCACAAAACTCCTGTCCCGTAACTATCCATATCAACGTCACTTAAATGTAACAATGCTGCAACTAACCCAAGTGTTGGACTAACTTCATGATGATGATGATAATAAAGATGATGATCATGGCTCATCCATACCAATGTCACATAATTGTAACAATATCGGAACTAATCAAACCCGTGGCATGGCTAACTTATGATGATGATGATAATTATGGCCTATCCATATCAATGTCACATAATTGTAACAATGCTGCAACTAACCCAAGTCTTGGACTAACTTGATGGTGATGATAATAATCATGATGATGATGATAATAATGGCTCATCCATATCAAATGCCACATAATTGTAACAATATCGCAACTATTCCAAGTCTTGGACTAACTTGATGATGATGATAATTATGATGATGATGATGATAACCATGGCTCATCCATGTCAAATGTCACATAATTGTAACAATATCGCAACTATTCGAAGTCTTGGACTAACTTGATGATGATGATAATTAAGATGATGATGATAACCATGGCTCATCTATGTCAATGTCATTCAATTGTAACAATATCGCAACTAATCGAAGTCCTGGACTGACTAACTTGATGATGATGATGATAATTATGAATCATTCATATCAATGTCACATAATTGTAACAATGATGCAACTAATCCAAGTCCTGGACTGACTAACATGACGATGATGATGATGATAATTATAGTCCATCAACACTAGATGATCACGGCCTATCAACCTGCATCTAATAATCCGCTCTTTACCGCTCTATGTCTAGCCCGATCCATTGGTGTATACTTCATTCGACATCTAAATCATGAAATTATAATGATGCTATATATAGATATGTATAATTAGTCCCTCTTGGTTCACATGGACAACCGCGCCAAAACACCAACAGTATTAAGAAGGCAACTGACTCATAACGCCAACATCCCAAAACAACAATCTCCCAAATCTACAACTTCCCAAAACTGTCTTTATGGGACAACGCCTGTCGGTATCAGGCGGGCTGTATGCTTGCTTTATACAAATCGGTTACAGTAGCCTATTAAACACCAACAGTATTAAAAAGGTAACTGTCTCAAAACGCCAACATCCCAAAACGACAATCTTCCAAATCTACAATTTCCCAAAGCTGTCTTGTCTTTATGGGACAACACCTGTCGGTATCAGGCGGGCTGTATGCTTGCCTTATACAAATCGGTTACAGTAGCCTATTAAACACCAACAGTATTAAAAGGTAACTGTCTCAAAACGCCAACATCCCAAAACGACAATCTTCCAAATCTACAATTTCCCAAAGCTGTCTTGTCTTTATGGGACAACACCTGTCGGTATCAGGCGGGCTGTATTATGCTTGCTTTATACAAATCGGTTACAGTAGCCTATTAAACACCAACAGTATTAAAAAGGTAACTGCCTCAAAACGCCAACATCCCAAAACAACAATTTCCCAAAGCTGTCTTGTCTTTATGGGACAACACCTGTCGGTATCAGGCGGGCTGTATGCTTGTTTTATACAAATCGGTTACAGTAGCCTATTAAACACCAACAGTATTAAAAAGGTAACTGTCTCAAAACGCCAACATCCCAAAACAACAATCTCCCAAATCTACAATTTCCCAAAGCCGTCTTTATGGGACAACGCCTGTCGGTATCAGGCGGGCTGTATGCTTGTTTTTTGCAAAATGGTTACAGTAGCCTATTAATGCTAGCAACGCACACATATTGTGTTACTCGCGCTTAGTTGCCCGCACTGCCGACGCTGCAATTCCTCAACCTCTGGTCACATCACTCACTCGCATGATCCCAACAATCCTCCAGGGATTCCTCACTCATTCGCATGAACACAACACTCTTCCAGGAAATCCTCAGCAATCTTCTGACAGGTGGAAATACTTTCCCTGTTAATCTATCCTTCTGTCATACCTATCGTCCGTCAAAGCCTTGTTCGTCAACTGACAGGGTGCACCATATGCAGATAAATTTGGCATAGGGTATTATAATGACAGTAATAGACTTCATAATTGTCTATAAAATTTAATATTTTGGTCCAAAGTCCAGGTGCGGTAATTATCATTTGTCTATAGACGCTTGCAGTTATGAAATGTACCGTTCACGAGTTGCTACCCCCGCTGCCAACCTACAGTTTCTCAATTGTCTGGAACTGAACAATAAAGTTGGAAAGTTGCCGAGCTAGGGAGCCAGCATCCCGGGAAGCAAATTTTATAAATTGACCATTTGGGAAAATGATGTCCCGGCACAGCTGCCAACACGAACCACCAGGGATTAAACTCTCTGTACAAACTGTATAACTAACCCTAGGAATGCCATAAGCCACTTAAATTTTCTAAACATAGGAACATCTTAAAATGCTTGAAATTAATTAAAATCGGTTTTCATGAATTGTACTGAGGAACCCTAATTTTTAAAAACATCTTTTATCCTACATCAGTAACAGTTAAGCATACGGCCTACCCAATGTGAAGCAGTTCCCGCAGCATAAAATATTGTTAGTGTGACTTTACTCACTCACAAAAAGCAATCAACCCCCAAAGTAGGAAACTGTTGCCCATATGCAAGCTATTAACAGATTTAAACTAAAATTCCAAAACTAGTAGTCTAGGCAAACCATTTATTCAAGCATATACCTACATACCACACTTTTGCCACTGTAGGTCTAGTATACCTACCTTGCCAGAATATTATTTTATATCATCCAAATCAAAAATGAAAACCATAGTATGTTTTAGAATCAGAAAAAACCAATGGATCAAGCCGGATCAAAGATTTAAAATTGAAACTATTTTCCTTATGAATTCAAACAAACTAATTTTGATTAATGTGTCCTGTCTTTCACCCATAAGTTTTGTTAGAAGTAAGTATGTACATTAATCGCAGTTATAGTTGAATTGACCTTACCTACTCATCTTAAACTAACCCGCAGACACTGCTAATATTAATTTCCTTAATCTGTTTGAAGTAACTACCACCTAATCAGTAATACCCTTTTATCCATTTTCTATAACTAAGGTGTCAAACAGGCTCATGACCCTCCCGATGGTAAGCACTCATTGCAACCTATGATATATTGTTCCAATAATTAATCTTTTGTCAATGTTTATTTAATTAAAATACACAGTTGTTAGTCATACAGCCTCGTTTATAATTGATACAAAATACATCTGTAATTTTTAACAGAAGTAACTTTATTTATATTATAAAGGCGTGGTTAAATATCGATACTTGTAATCTCAATTGACGTAAAGCACAAAATCCAACTTTTCAGGAGAGCCAAAATAAGTTTTTTATTTTAGATTAAAATTAATTACGCTTGTGTTTTTAAAGTTATAAACAAGTGATGTAGACAAGATTTACCTAAAATCTTGAGATGCAGACGATGAAATGGTTAGTTTTTAGTCTAGTTTGTTATTTTAGAAAATAGATGTGCCTAACATCTAAGAAAATTCAGTAAAATGTTCTTTACGTCCATTTTTATTATAATGCTCAGATTCATTTTGGGAGTAAAGCACGATTGAAAAAATATTATTTTCTAAGCCGTAAAAATGAATGTTTAAAAGTGTGAATATGCAGATGTAAAGCTAATTTTAAAATATATATAATCTTATTTTTTGAATTAAAGGACTAACTTTATTTGTTGATTAGGCGGTGTAGCATACATAGCCTTCAAGTAATTTTAAATAACTTGTGTTATCAAGGGACTTAAAATTGATTACTAACAAATAAAATAATAATCTAAGTAATAAATCGGCGCTTTTTATTTTAAACTTAAAGATTCTAGAATAAGCAATCATCAGCACCTTAAGAAATTCTTACGCAGCAACTTAAGAAATATGAATAATTTATCGATTTTTTTAAATAAAAGTTTAGTTTTCTCCAAAATTTCTCAATTTACCGCCAACATATGTATGACATAAGTAAAAAATATAATATGTTCTTTAAAAAGAGGTTTAATTTATTTCTAAACTCCTTCATTTCACGTTGCTATGCTGTTTTGAAAATTTAATTTTTTCGGCCATTCAGCGAAATAAGCTCTAAAAACTCACAAAACGTTGAGTGAGGTGGCGTGGCGATGTGAGTGTGAGTGAGTGCCCAAGTGTGGTCTGGGGAGATAGTTTAATGTATTTTTGTTTACAGTAGATTCCGTATAGTGAAATTTACTACAGGTACATTTCTTGCCTGAGAGGGAGTGGAAATAAAACCAGCTAAATTAACTTTCTTCAAACTTACGTATATTATCAGTATAATTTACATCAAACTGTTCTGCACTTTTACTTTAAAAAGCAATGGGTATTAATCTTCTTCGATGTTTAGGCAATTCATAGTTTTTTTTTCTCAAGTCCATTCTCCCGGTGGTAAAAAGTCACTCCTCCAACTTTGCACCTGATGAAAGGTTCGCCGAGAGTGATAGCGAGCAGCAGCCGATGTAGGCGGCAATTTTGCCAAAATAACAGCATTCTTAGCATGTCTCACTAATTTGTTGAAGCAAACATATCTACGAGTATGATGGTTCAAATCCAGATCTTCGGGTCGAGCTTTGTAAGGCGCAAGAATTATGCGTTCGCCAGCCTTTTCGATGTCTTCAGAGGATGAATTTGGATTATTGTAAACGGTGGGAATGTAGTGCAAGAGGGTCTGTTGTTAAACCCATGTACTGTCTGCATCTACCATTTACGTAAAAAGCTGACGTAGTAGTAGTTACCTTCGGGGGTTAATGCAATTAGTAAGACCAGCAAGTCAATATCTTGTCAAACTACAACGACTTGCTTGTATCGGTCACATTCTTCAATGGTAGTTGTAACAGGAGCAAATCAGCATCATCTTTGGCAAGACGTGTATGTATGCCATTCCTGATGAGGTTCTCAACGGTTTGCGAAATAATTTTTTCTTTATACGAGTATTGGAGAGAAATTTGGCCTGGGGTTCTACTAAAGCTGTGTCTTAGATGAAAGCAATTTCCCGTGTCTTGCGCTGTATACTCGTAAGTCGTCTTTGTCGTTCGTTGTCTCTTCGTACTTAGATCATTTTCAGAGTAGCCATCGAATTCTGTAACAACTAGTTAACGTAATTGTTGTGAATGAAAGAGATGTATGCATCGTATGCATCCGAGAAAGTGCCTTCTTTCGGCCATACCACCCGATGGAGAAGAAACGTAAAAGCATATCCGCTGTATCGATTGTTTGTTCAGGAACTTTGTTGAATAAAGCATACAAAGCTGATTCCTTCGATTTCCACATCAGTGAATTCTCCTCAAATAATTATGATGGAACTGTCGAAAGCTCGTGCACAAAACAAGCCTGTAGATCATCAGGGGAGTGCACAGTACAGAGTGTTCGTTGAAAATATTTAGTTATATCCACTTGTACTGTGTCATTACCCAACTTTTCAGAAGCTGTTGTCGAAGACAGTGCCTTTATCAAATTTGCACTCTCGAGCTTCAGAATTCCGAATTTATTGCCTTCGAAAACAGTTTTGTTTATTAATTCTTCGCCCATTAACTTAGCAATTTATATTGTCTTCAATAGCTTTGAATCCACTGTACAAACTTTAGTATCGTTTTCGTCCTTTTGGTCCTGGTGTCTCTCAAGTCTACGTGTTGGCTGGTGTTGGCTGATCTTATGCCACACAATTCTTCAACTGCTTCACATACATAGTGCGATAGTGGTAGCCCCGCAATCCATTCATGAGGACACTTTCCGTGAAACCTCTTTCGTGTGTAATGCCGCCAACACTCTTCATGTTCTTCATTAGTGTTTGTTCTATGGTCATGTCTGGACATACCCCGCACCAATGCTTTAGATCTTCGAATGGTGAAAAATCCTTTTTTAGAGAACTTCAAGAACTCTTCCACCATCATAGTGTACCTAATTGAAGCCTTTTACGCTTCAATTAGGTACAATATCGACATTAAAAGGGTATTTATGTCCTCAAAATTTATGCAAGGTCTATTATACTAATGGAAGTAAAGCACATAATTTTAAAAAGTGTGCGTTATATAGGGCGTAAAACACATTTTTTTAAATTATGTTTACAGATATGATTAACAGACTTTGACTTAAAGCACATTTAGCATTATTTATAGGGCTGTTAAACACAATATGACATTTTGACGTTCTTTACGTTAAGCATTAATTTATGAATGTCACATACCACCTAAAGTTTCACAATTTGACAGTGAAAACGTTCTTTAAGTTACATTTTCAATGTGTCTAAAATCGATATTATTGGCCGTATAGCCACGTCGATTAGACAGAAAAAAGGAGAAAAAAAAACTAAGTAAGATGGCATTCATAGCTCATTTTGGCCAAAATGTGCTTTACGTCAATTGAGATTACAAGTATCGATATATTTTAAGCAATTTATGACTAACCTTCAAGGTGAAGGGCAATCTAACAATTTCAGTGCAAGCCGTGGCAAAATATGTACTAAACTTGAAAAGACTGTCAACAAAACTGTTTTGATATTTTTCTGAATTGTTAATTTTCTTTGGAAATGGGTTATGATTGTTGTGTTGCAATTTGCAAAACAACGGAATAAATAAAACATTGTTGTTCATTGCTCGTGTTTGACAAATTTACTTTGGTATTAATATATGATAGTAAAGCAGCACCATGCTTGCACTTACCACTCTTATCACACAAACATATACAAAACTATTAAAGTAATTATAGCGCTTTATCTAAGTAGCAAAATGAACCACAGAAAGTACTTCCTTTTAAACTTATTTTGTTGGGTGTTAATATCACAAATGTTTGAAGAATTATCTTGGCTCATATTAAGTAACTCTGGCTGTTACTTCTTAGTTCTTCTACACCCCTTATATGCCGTGCTAATACAATGTTTTAGCCATTTATTATTGTTTGAGGTTAGAAACTTAACATTCGTTTTAGTAAACGAATGTTGATGATATCCACTTTTTTACTAATTATCATAAAATAGGATGACACTCCAACCACAATTTATTTTAGGTGTCGACATTTTTAGCTCTTTAGCACAATAAACAATAAAATATTTAGGTAATTTAGTCACATATTTGCCGCTACTCTTACTGCTGTCACCACTCGATGTAAACAAAGCAAATAGTTTTTCATTCTTTTCCTCGTTGGCAATCACTCTTCAGTCGAAATTTATTATAAATTTTCAATAAAATTGATACTAGATAAAGGTCGTATGTATGTCTATGAACTAATTTAAATTGAATGAGAAATATTTATTTGTTTTTTATAACTGGTGGTCTCAAATTATTATTTTTCTTTGAATATTTATAATTGCTATAGAGTTGATCCCATAAATTAATCGTTTTTATTTTCACTAAATAAAAATAATTAAAAATTATCTTTCTTTGAATATACCGCGCTGCTGTTGAGTTGTTCCATATATTTTTTTTTATTATTATCTTTTCTAAATAGCAACATTATAATTCTTAAATGTGTTAGTTCATTCTATTTAAACAAAATCTCATACATTTCAGTCTTCCGACATCAAAGAACCCATCTTTACACAGTAGCCTATGGTAAAACGAGAAAATTTAATTTCAATAACTATTTTAATCCGTTTTTATCTATATTAATGTGCAGATATTTTTGACTACATAATACATGTAAAATAATTTGGTTCTTTATCTCGTTAGGTTAGAATATCATTAAAGTTATTATTAATAACAATTATGACAACCCCCAAATATTGCAACTAGAAACATCGAAAATCTCTAAAAGATTTTTTTTTTTTTTTCTGTGGTAATAAAAAACAAATGTTATTAGAAAACATGAAAAGTCAACTAATTGATATATGTTTGAAAAATAATTAATCAACCCCTTTTTTTTCTAATTTCCAATAAATATGAAACTAAACGTCATAAATATTATACTAATCATAGATTCATTAATTAAAAATTAAAAAAAAACATATTTTTTTTTTTTAGATAATCGATACTCATTCAAGTTTAATAATAGTCAACAAACTAAATGAGTTCTAGTTATTGTCGGAAGACCAGCGCTACATTGATAACTAAAGTAGCAGTTAAATTTAAACTATCGAATTAAAAGCTAGGAATCCGCAGGTAACGAATTAAAAAATAAAAGCTTCACAAACTATTGTAGATGCATAGGTATCGTTAATGTAATATTAATCGATTGAATAGTAAATATCAATTCGCGTTCCGGGCTCTATTAATTCAACCTTACACATTTTAGGTAACAGGCAAAATCGATTTTATGTATTTTTTTTAAATCGATTGTTTCTATAAACAATTACTTTGTCACGTCACTATTTTTCCCTCTCAAAATGTCTCAAATACATTTATTTATCTGAACAAGCTAAAACTATTTTGATAATCTATTAATTAACTTTTGAGTAATTTATAAGCAATCTGGAAATGAAGTAAACATTTTGTAAAATAAAGAGTTGTATCTATAATAAGGTACGTATCTATTTAAAGTTATGATAATGTTTTATTTCATATAAAATAACACTGTTAAATATTATGCGCAATTCAAATGTTTCTTGTTACAGGTTTAAAAGTTGATTTTATATTATGAAGATCCTGCATTACAAGAACTACGCATGTTCTGAAACTATACAGCTATTCAAGTACAAGAATATTGTAAAATGTAAACGCATCATTGAATGACTGAAAGTAACCTAAAATATTTGTAAACAGATATAATAATAGATGAATATGGTACCTACTGAATACTAAAGACTCAACTATGATATATAATATTGACTTCGTGATACGTATAAACTTATATTGGAACTACAGTGCAATAAAATGAATGAACGGTCAAAATCTACCTATCAAGATATATAACTAATCTTGTTGTGATAGTATAATATTCCTTGTATGGAAATGTGGAGTGGTTATGAGTATTATATAATATAAAGTCATTCCACAAATGTTTACACAGTATTAAGTTAGCAAAGTGAAAAGTTGGCAAACAGTAGTAAAGTACGAATACCAGTCACAAAGGTGTATTTCTATCAAGAATTATGTGTACTGCATACAATACTATCCTTTGTGAGAGAGAAAAATAAAGATATATTATAATATTATGCAACAGTTAATCTGACCGAGTATACATAACTAAAGAAGCAAGATTTAACCACCCGGGGACTTGCTTTCTGTGATTTCAAAGCGGTTGTGAATTGAAGTCCACCACAAGACATCACATATACTATTATGTTCTGAAACCAGACATTTACATGAGAACTGAGTATATTTTGGATTGAAATTCATACTTTCGACAAGATTTATAAGAATTTGAATAAATATAAGTGTTTTGTGATATGTGTATAAGCAAATTGTGAAGTGAATAAATATCTATAGTGTTTACTTATTTATTTATTTTTTAAATAGTGACAATATCTATTTGATTATATTATTTTGTGGAGTATGGTTAAGTGAATAGGTAAATATTTTTGTTACATTTTGTTTTTCCTTATTTGGTTAGAAGTAAAATGCTTAACTATATATTTTTATGTTAATTACTAGTTTCATTCCACCGTTTCTTTAATATTCAATTCAATAAAAAGGAACTGATAGTGATTCATGTTTACTTCTAATGATTCGACAAAGATATTTCTGTTGAAGTAAAAACTAATTCTGAACTCAACCCCCAATTTATATAATAAAAGACAGATTGGTTAGCGTCATATGTGTAGCAATACAATAGAATCTAGTTAATTACTACAGTAATGAATCATACAGCTTTACCCGAACATATAATTTGAAGTAGGGTTTTAATAAGTCTATGATTTTCTTTTTATTGTTTTGTCGCATGATAATTCTGTAGATGCAAGAACTAATTTGGAACTAGTATGAGTAATAAATACATGACTATAATAATAATGATTATTTCCTATGGTTGGTTGGAATATAGCAGGCACTGTATTTTATTACTTTAAATGCCGGCGCAGTTAACTACAATGTTCAGATCTATTAATATTTTTTGATTTTTACTTTTAAATGATAATTATTATTTCCTACGATTGGTAGGAATATAGCAGGCACTGTATTTTATTATTTTAAATGCCTGCGCAGTTAACTAAAATGTTCAGATTTATTATTTTATGATTTCTACTTTTAAATGTATATTCTACTGTATAAATTAATTACATTATATATATATTATGTGATAATAATCACTCAGCATGTTTTAAAATAAAGTTTTACTATTATGAATTCTTTTTCTTTTCTTTGTATCGACAAATACCTCAGAAATACCTGTAAAATCATTGCTCGATTTGATACTCAAGTATTTATTTATAACTATTTCCTACTGCTTCTGTCTAGTACATTTTATTCAATTAACGGCCTAATATTATGTATGTCAAGTAAATCGCTCAGATTTCTAAGGGAACTTCTTTCATAAGTAGGTTAATTTTAATTTCAATACCAACCCCCTGTCTCTATAACATTTTAATTTCAATACCAACCCCCCATCTCTATAATTTAAACCCATAAATATTGTATATAGTATTAGATGTATATATTATGTTTAATAGAACATACATACATTTACTTAACTCAACATAGCAAATAGAGTATTAGTGTTTTCAGCATTATAGATACAGATTTTTCTTGATTGATTTGACAACTACCTAGAGCATTTACGGAGTGTGAACTTGAACTAGAATATTTTTGTTATTTTACCTGCCTATACTAATGATTTTGCACTAATGAATGTAATAGTACTGCGCTAACTGTTTTTTCTCAAGAGAACGCTTGTCATACCCTCATTATACTAATAAAATGTTATAAAATATGTCTGAATTTTCTTTATTAGTTACTGTATGTAATATTTTCAGCCAACGTTAATGTAAGTATCTGTATTGGTGTTAACCGACCTTTAATAATGTGTCATACAACTGAACCGCTTCTCTCATCCATTTTCACGAGCAACAAATTGTGACTTTTAGTCACTTGATATAGATCTTTACATCCTGGTCATATGGCATCAAATTGTAACTACCCCCCCTCGAATATGACGATGCAGCTACTCTCCTGAACGGTTCGTCGGTCTGTTACCATCTTGTCAGATTATATGGCGCTTATAGACGGTTAGACCCCCCTCCTACAAGAGTATACACCTGTAAAATATACCCCATGACGAGGTATACCCCGTTCTTCTGTTAACCGGATGTGATATTAATAATTTGGACCGTGTATTTGGCAGTGTGATCATCTAGAGTGGACCCTTATATTATTGTTGTGACCGTTAGTAAACCCAGGACTTTGTGAGCGAATTATGGTTCATTGCATGACACTTTTACATAAGAATTCTTACTTTTCTATTAGCAATTCAGTACCTACAAACAACCTAACTGGAATCACTAATACAGCTTCGCAGTGGCTTAAGGAAACGCAGTTAAGGCCCGTACCTTTTACATTATTTTGCAAACTGTGGTGGCTCCGCCGTTCTGTCTGATGAGGATCATCGGCATCTTAATATAGGCCTCTGACCCAGTCAGCCCTACACCCTCCCCTTCGGAACTCGGGTTCCATCCAGGTACCCAGCCATTATTCCACAGGATGAAGCTACTTTCTTACTTTACAACTGCCAATTGCATTATATGCAATTGGAGGTAATATATCAATGCAAACGCGAATTGTCGAAACTGCTTTGCTGTATTATGGTGATTTTATCACCAAAGTGATGTGGGTTAATACCCAAGTCAGTAGAGCCTAAATTGGCTAGTATTTGAAGGGTTCACCAAAGTGATGTGGGTTAATACCCAAGTCAGTAGAGCCTAAATTGGCTAGTATTTGAGGGGTTAATTCCCTTAGGTATTAAAATAGTAATGGTTATCCAACGATGATAGGCAAAACGCCTTAGTAAAGCCTAAATTGGCTAGTATTTGAAGGGTTAATTCCCTTAAGTATTAAAATAGTAATGGTTATCCAACGATGATAGGCAAAACGCCTTAGTAATTGCATGGTGATTCCTCTGGTGCCACTGAACAGTCAGGGCCAATAATGTTGTATGTAGATAATGTGTACAATCAAGCTTAGCAAGTCTCCAAGCCACGTGTCGTTATTATAACACAGCTGACGATCAGAGGCTCTATTGAATCACACTGAAGTCAACTTATTGAGGGTAGCCATTGAAACTGCCGTATGCTATGAATTGTACAATATGGTGGGTTATTATTACCCATAAAAATAATATGTTTCGGCGGATTCCTGTGCCGTAATATGTATTTAATAGGTCAAGACGTACAGCGACAGCCAGGGTTATCACCAAAGCCGTAATAAGTATTTAATAGGTCAAGACGAACAGCGACAGCCAGGGTTATCACCAAAGCTTTCACATTTGAATAAATAGAAAATATAATTGTGCAGTAAAGAATTATAACAGTGAAGCCAAATTAGAACAATAATGAATTGGAAACTGCTCACCAAACTTCCTTGATAGCTCTGCCAGTCCTTCTTCATAAGTGCTCTGGTATCTACCTTACACTTAAACTATTCTCGACGATTCTCAGCTCCAAGCTTCGACCTCTCTCCAGCGTCTCCCAACCAAAAGTCCATTCCCTCGCTCATCATCTCAGCCTTCAAGGCTCGCGTCCTCCCACCCCTCCATACGCTATTCGCGCGAATCTGCCGCCAGCCAATGCCGATATATTTCCGCATTTAACATCAGTACATGTTTTATCAAAATGTCCCAAAATATGGGTTAATTGAATTAATAATTCGTTTTATAATCTAATTAGATTATTTTAGCATCTTTGGCTTGAACTGCCCCAGTAACTCCATTAAAATCATTCGAAGTATCATAATTGACAATTACTTTTTCTCATATTAATTTATAAATTAATATAAAAATATTTATTTAATTCATGAATCAAATTATAAAAGATAAAATCAAACCAATTGAATTATTTTCTGTTTGATTTACATTTATTAAACTAATATTTAAGTTTTTATTTCAAAACCACCCGAACAAAACCATAGATTCATACCACAGATTAAAATCATAATTTATCTTGTGTGAACCAAGATCACTTAAAGGTAGCGTACCCACGTGCAAGACGGTCTGTACCGTTACACCGCGAACAGTGAAAGAATTGAAAAAGAAATTTGTGTTCGAAGGGGGACAAGACAATGTTTTGATAATACAAGGACGCTGGGATCGGGTTGGAGGATTATCATCAAATCGTTATGATAACACCAGTATAGGCTCGACATGTCCTATGTCTCTTTCACCAACGCCCTTTTTGCTAGCCGGTGGGATGCACCATGTGCAAGTGAGGTTGGGTTTAGCTCTCAAGATACTACTGAGACACACTCAATCCAAAATAACTTTATTTTGAAGAGAATTATAAGTGCACAAATAATTTGCAATAAAAAAATAAATCGAGTTAAAAACTATCCTATATCTCAAGTTGGATCAAACTGCACACGTGTGCAAAATTTGATTTAAATCGGTTCAGTAGTTTCGGATTCCGTCGCGGACAATCAACGTGACACGAAATTTTTATATATTAAGATATATAAATAGGACAGAAAACTGAGAGCACCGACGGGTTTATTTCTGCCATTATGTCTGCCATTAATAACACGAGACTGCTGGGCTATCGAGCCCAGAGTGCAGAACATGCAAACAAGGAATTAAAAAGACAAAAGAGTAAATGTGAATGCTCTAACTTTGACAATTCGCGAATTATAGCCTGAGAGATAACGCTTGCATACTAAGAGTATCGCCAGCCGTTGTCCTCTTGCTACAAACGCAGCACTACCCAGAAAGTTTCCTAGTTTATCATTGCGGTTGTACTGTAGGTACTGTGTTAACACGTAGTACTGTTAATGTTAAAAGGTCGCGTAGCACTGCCTGTCTCATGGCTACGAGAGTTCATCGTATGTTGAAACGAATCTCTGGGTGCGTTTGACCCAGTTCGATGGTTCTATTTTCATTTATTATTTATTTATAGAAAACCCTAAACAATACCTTTCGAAATAGGCCAGTTATATTTACATGTTTTAAATATATACATGAATTTAAAAGCCAATAAATTAAAATTTAGTTTAGTGACAATTTGTAACTATTTTGAAGGTAATAAATAATATGTTATATTGTTATGATGCCAACAAGTATAATTAGGCGTTTTGTTATTAAAAATTCATTTGATAATTTGTCTCATGTGTTAGTTTCTGTTTGTATTTGTTTTGACGTTTTAAAGCTGCGAATCCATTATAACGCCCGAAATGCTACAACCACTTAAAAGATATTTCATAGATTTTTCCTAATATAAAAACTTAACTAAATAAGATTAATTTCGATGACACGACAATTTATATCTACTTTAAATCTACCTTAAATAAAATTTCCATTCATTGAATTTATTAAGTTTGTTAGAGAGATTTTATCCTTATAGTTGACCCTAACGATTGATGCAATAAAAGTACAGAGTGTATTTTTTACAGATTTTAATCAGTTCGATTCCCGGGTGTGGCAAGCAAATTTTCGAAAATCTTTAAGTGCTTTCTTTCTTTTCAATAATAAAGGAATGTTTTCTTTGAGTAAAATTTTCTATCTACAGTATTAAGAGTACTTTCCCTCCATTATATTCCATCCCTCGCATAAGAAAATTCCACCTGTATATACTTACTAACCACCAAAAAGTAGGCTATAGTAGACAGTAAGTATATGAAAGATATCGATGCATATAGATAACTCTCTCACACTCACGCGTACGAATAATGACCTCGCGGTCATAAGCATAGCGACAATTTGTGTGTGTCTGGGGGGATGTTTGTCCCTTCCAATTGGTCTGGCTGTTGACCAAAAGTATTGAAATTGTTAACACTAAAAGAAAACCCTGAGTATCATATATAAAAATGAAGACTAAGATTATAAGTAAAGTTACATTTATTTTTGGAGCTTTTAAGCGTCTGGTAAGAATAAGCGCCTACGGAAAGTGTCTGGTAGTAATGATTATTAATTTATAACAGTGTTCTCTAAAATATATGTAAAAATCAACCCTGAGACTTTAAGAAAAGTGAATACTGTTTTTACCTACTTTTAGCACCTGATACCTATGAATTGGCCGTCGGCACAAGCTAGCTGTATGCACACACTCAAAGTACGTACTAGTACTACTTTATCTTATACATATTATTTGTGAGAAAATAAGTAAGGTCTGGGGTCATTGGGATCTTGGACCATTATCATTACATATAATACTTTTCTCAATATTTAGAATGGAGGCTCAAGGTGGGCATAGATTAGACATTATAAACTGGCGAACCGGCAAATTAGTACTAAATAAGTTCCATAAATCTATTGGTATATCCGCTCGTACATCGTAATGGATTCGCAGCTTTATCATGTGAATGCCCATCTGGTTAAAAAAGATTTAAGGAAGGAAGGTTCTGTTAGTAGGTTTGTTTTACTGCACCAGATAATAATTATTACTGCTGATTTATTGAACCCTTAACTTGGGTAAAACATTTAGAATGTACTTTTCATCAGTTTAGGTGGAAGATGTATCTCTACATCTTTTATATTGACTGAATAGATTAATCGAGTTGTATGTACATGATGATTTTTAGAGTTCCGTACCGTAATGGTAAAACTATTACTGAGACTACGCTGCCATCCGTCCGTCCATCTGTCACCAGGGTATAGAGGCAGGCATCTCATAAACCGAATGTTGGAAAAAATTTCTGTTGCACAACACAACAAATACTAAAAAACAGAATAAAATAAATATTTAAGGGGGCTCCCATACAACGTGATTTTTTGCTCGTTTTTACTCGATATTAATAAAATATTAATAACAGGTAGACGCTTGAAATATTCACAGAATATTTAGTTATATATTCACTTTAAAAATAAATAATATAAATAATAAATATTAAATTTAAATAAAACAAATATTTAAGGGGGGCTCCCATAAATCAAACGTGATTTTTTCGCCGTTTTTTCCCCTTCGTGCGCGAGTCTGACTCGCACTTAGCCGGTTTAATATACAACTGCTTAATCCATTGAATTGCTAATGGAATAAGAAAATATACAGCAGTATTAAATTGAAGGTGTGCACCTCCAATGTGTGAGAATGAATTCCCAGTCGATGTCTGTGTGTTTTTTGTGACTTCAAACCTAACAACCAGCGCCACAATATACCACATTTTGGAACTCATGTACGTCCCACTAGAAATGAATAAGTATTCGGATCTACGAATAAATTTTGAGTTCCTCGCATTCAGGAAATCGAAGTGAATTTAGTGATGTAAGTATCTTTTTGTGTCCCAACGAACCCTTTTTGCGTTTTCTGAACCCTTTTCATGTTTGGTACGTGTACGTTTGGTGGCAATTTCCTACTGAAGTGACAATTTATATGATGAATTGGAGTACTTTAGCTATACTGTAGTGTTTACCTCATCGTCGCAAAGTAAACAACTATATAATATAATACTATTACTAGCTGTGCATATTACTAGGCTCCATAAAATCTCTAACTCGTTCCCAGGTCAATGTATACGCTTCTACAATAAACTTCCAAATGACGCGTTTAAATTATCCATGGGTAAATTTAAAAGATTTATCAAAACTAGACTATGTCAAAAGGCTTACTATTGTATCTCAGATTACATAAATGATAAAAGTATTTGGAAATGAATTGCTCTTGTTATGATTGTATTTGTGTTTAATGATTGTATTTGTGTTTAATGTAACGATATTGGCAATTAAAAGAGTCGGCCTTGAGTTTCTTGCCAGTTCTTCTCAAGAAGCCCCGTCGCCGGAACTGGCACTTAAATTCACTTTCACAGATAGTGTGATGAAAGTGCATCTAAGCTCTGCGGATTTAAGTAGATAGTAATGATTTAGATACATGTCTTATATTTAATTTGTATGACGTTTCTAAGTGCTTTATAAGGTCCAAGGAATAAAGATATTTTGACTTTGACTTTGACTTTATTACAACAAAAACTAATATACGTATAAGAATATAATAATAATATATAAACATTCCTGGACAAATTAGACATTACCATCTAGTCCCAAACTAAGCAAAGCTATATTCAGCAGTAATTTGGGGTGTAATTGGTTCATCAACACCTTTGAACCAAAGCCAACTTCACCTGCACGCGGTGCACCCTGTTGACTGACAAACTTTTGCCTTTTGCCTTTTTTGTTGGCGAAAAGAGAGGTAGGGAGCGTAATTGTAAGCTACTCAACTGAGGAAAGTACCTCCACCTCACAGAATACCGCAGCCAAGTAACAATTACCTTGCTGTGTTCCTGCGCGTGAGTGAGGTCACCAGAAAGGAAGGAGATGTTGCGTTGGCAGCGGGGGTGGCGGCGCGCGGGCGATATTTTATGTTGCGAGCGTTAATATGGCTGCGGTAACCGCTTCAGATCAAGCGGGCCTTATGCTTGTTTTCCACCGGACGTAGTATAAAAAAAATGGTGAAACCCATAAACTCCACAAATGTTCCAAAGTAAACAGCACAGATGAAACAAAAGAAATAAAAAGTCAAACCGACACGAAAATTAAATAGAAAAGTTATAAGTTGGCGTTGCGTGTGCGAAGCCGTGAAATGTAAGTATTATAACTAAGTGACCTACGGGGTGGTTTACTAATGGGGTAACTTAAACAGTTCGTGTTTATGTCGGAACATTTGACAGGAAATTATTTGATTTTGTGTTAATAACAAATTTGTTAGAGCAGTGACCTTGTGTGATATACGAGCTTTCTGCCAACAGCTTTGTTTATACCAACTTTATATTTTACCTAGCTCTCCCGACAGACGTCGTCCTGTCTTCTTAACAATGAATCTATATATATAAAACAATATATATATATATATATATATAATATATAAAACGAAGTCGGGTTTGTTCGGACACATAAAACTCGAGAACCGCAGGACCGATTTTCATGGTTTTTGATTTGTTGGATTTGTCTCCGTCCCGAATAGCAGAATAACTATTTAAAACATTGGAAAATTTACGAAAACATAAAATAAAAGGAAAAACATTTTCTCATACAAATGAAAGTGTCAATTGAAAAAGGATTGCGATATTTATTGGTTGTCAAATATCAAAATGTCAAATCGATTGGTGTCATTTTTATGTCGCGAAAGTTGTCTGTGATTTATTTTGAAAATTTAAAATGTGAAATCGATTGGGGTGAAAACGCTTGGTCCATGGGGTCGCAAGAATCAAATCAGAGTAAACATAAAAAGAAATGACAATTATAAATCACCAAAACGATAAAACCGATTTCAAAACGAATTCTTCAGTTTTTATGGATATGGGTCTTCCCTCAACCGAAGGGGTTTAGATCATACTCCACCACGCCGCTCAACTGCGCGTTGGCGGAGGCCAGTGTTTTCGAGCCGCCTAAAGGCCACTAACTTGGCTTAACAACTGTCATCTAATGATAACGATTGGGACCGACGGCTTAACGTGCCTTTCGAAGCATGGATGAGCTCAAGATAATCAAATGATAACAACTGGGACCGACGGCTTAACGTGTCTAACGTGTCGAAGCACGGGGGAGCTCGAGGTAAAACTACGCTACGCCTACGCGCTACGGCTACGGTCCTCGTTGCTTAACTTGCGTGTTCAATTACACTGACACGCGCAATGACGCCACCTCTATTATTTTCTATTATTCATTGTATTAATTGCATTTGACGAGCTCGGTGGCGTAGCGGTCAATGACGCGGCTTCGACACCAACGCTCGGGGGTTGGATTCCCACATAGGGCAAACATTTGTGTGCATGAACATGTCTGTTTGTCTTAGTCTGGGTGTTTTCTATGTATCATAAGTATGTATTTACAAAAAAAAAATGTATTTACGTAGGTTTATCAGTTGTCTAGTACCCATAACACAAGCTTCGCTTACTTTGGGGCTAGATGGCGCTGTGTAATTTGTCTGACAATATTTACAATTTACAATATTTACAATTGCGAAAATCACACTTTAGCTTAGATTGGCGGTAATTGTGTTTAGCTTAGCTGGTAGAAACCATAGAGCTCTGCCGACCAAGCTGAAGATGTTTGTCATTAACTTCAATTGAAGATCTATTTTCGAGATCAAAAGCACAAAAGTCCGATAGTAATCGACTTCAGCAGCTGAAGCCTAAAGAAAAAAAGAGCCTAAGTGAATATATTACTTCAACAAATACAAAACCCATTCCTTCACGATTCTGGCTAAGTTTTTAATAAGTTCACATTTATATTTCTCCTTTCTATAAACAATCGATCATTTCCCTACATCTGCGTATTAACGTCATACAATTCCTATACGTCATTATTTGCAGATGGTTGTATTCATATGTGGTTTTCAGTGTTTCAGCAGACAATACGTCAATGTCGGGATTATTAGGAATAGTCCGATAAAAATGGTTCGTTTTTTCAGGCATGGACAGAACTTTGCCGTAATATGGAAAATCATTGATTTAAATTTATTTTAATAACGTTTGAATGTAGTTTCGGCGAAGGCACAGTGTATTAGTAGAAACATGTATAGAAATACGACAGAAAATGAATACGTCCCATTCTTGGGGCACTGACTGGGCATTATGCCTGCCATTCTGAGCTAAAGACAAGTGTCATCTTGTATAGGTGCCCACCTATACAAGATGACACTTGTCTTTAGCTCAGAATGCAAAACATGCAAGGAACCTTACGAGACCATGAAGCACTTGATGTGTCAATGTGATGCACTAGCTGGTAAACGAATGGTAATCCCTGGAAAGACGTACCCAGACCTGGAGGACTACAGGCTCTTCCCAATTAAGATTCCCAGGCGTATTGAAGAACATGGAATATGTCGCCAGACAGTCAGGGGAGAGTTACTACAGAATAGGGAGTGCACAAAAAATCCAAGAGCGTCGACGTGCCACCGGCGCTGCAGCACTAGACCCATTCAAGATACGATAAGATTAGAAGGTTGTTTGGTTGAGGGTGCTCAAAACAATTTTTGTCATGATGTGCGTTGATATTATTATATATATATATATTATGATACTGGGTTGTCGCTAAGCAAGCAATATAAGTCTATGTAGCAGTAAATTAGTTAAATATAAAATTTAGTCAATCTTATTATATATATAAAAGAAAGTCGTGTTTGTTACAACACTTATAACTCGAGAACGGCTGGACCGATTGCCATGGTTTTTGATTTGTTGGATTTGTTTCCGTCCCAAATAGCAGAATAACTCTTAAAAACATTGGAAAATTCTCGAAAAAATAAAATAAAAGAAAAAACATTTTCCCATACAAAATGTTCGTGGTTGTCGTAGCTGTCAAATGTGACGTTGTCGTACGTGCGTACGCCAAATGTATGCGTGCGTTCAGAAATGTATATTAAGCTCATTATAGAACAAATGTCATAGATTAAAAACAAATGTTAACTCTATTGGTCTCATTTTTACGTCTTGAAAGTTGGCTGTGATTTGTTTTGAAAACAGTTTTGTGGATTTAAATATTTATTGCAAAGAGAATGTAACCACTACGTTTTAAGAGACGGATGTGCCATACAAATAGCGTAATTCTAATATGTATGAAATGGAAGCGAAAACATTCAGAATTTGTACCAAATTCGCTTCCGATTCATAGAGTCGTTTTTTTACTTTGATTTGCGCCAGGCTGATTTATTGGTTCTAAAATATTTATGCGTGCGTTCAGAAATTTAAATCAAGCTCCGTAAATCTATATAATATATAAAATAATGTCGTGTCTTGGTCGGGAAAGTATTAAAAACATTGAAAAATTGACGAAAGAAAAATAAAAGAAAAAACGTTTTCCCATACAAATAGTGCCAGTTAAAAAGGATTGGAATATTTATTGATTGTTACGTAAATGTCAAATCGATTGGTCTCACTTTTACGTCGCGAATGTTGTCTGTGATTTGTTTTGTGGATTGAAATATTTATTGTTGTCAATTGGTACTTTTTTTGTGACTTTGTAAAGTACTGAACTTATTATTTACCCACTGCTGGGATACGGGTCTTCCCTCAACCGAAGATGTTTAGAGCATACTCCAACACGCTGCTCAACTACGGGTTGGGCCACTAACTTGGCTTAAGGACTGCCATCTAATGATAAACACCAGGACCGACGACTTAACGTGACTTCCGAAGCACGGACGATCTCGAGATAACATAAACTCATCCATGAACAGGCTACGGTTGACGTTGCTTAACTTGCGTGTACAATTAGACTGACACGTGCCTCACGCCATCGTGCTTCTCTATTATTTTCTATTATTCATTGTATTAATTTCAAGAAATCATAAATTTTGTTCATATATATATGTACATCACGACATTCATTGACTGTTAGGCGGTACGAAGTTCGCCGGGACAGCTAGTATACTATAAATACTACATTTATAATATATAGTGGAAGAGAGATAGATACGTGACAAGCCGAACGCTTAGGCCGATCGTGCCTCTGTATCGCATGATCCGCGCTCTCGCTTGCACGCTCGGCTCAGGTGGAACGTGTCAATGAGTCTCGCTTTTTAATGCGTGTTGCCGGCGTTTATCGATTTATAAGACGTTATCACGTCAGTAAGAAAACTTTTTATGTGAATTTTTATGTGAATATATTATATTTGGTTCAGTTATATTATATTATATATATATTAGTTAGTTTTATTTATATGTTTATTACTCTGTGGATTAAAAACTTATTGTAATATAGTTTTAAGAGACGGATGTGCCATACAAATAGCGTAATTCTAATATGTATGAAATGGAAGCGAAAACAATCAGAATTTGTACCAAATTCGCTTCCGATTCATAGAGTCGTTTTTTTACTTTGAGTTGCGCCAGGCTGATTTATTGGTTCTAAAATATTTATGCGTGCGTTCAGAAATTTAAATCAAGCTCCGTAAATCTATATAATATATAAAATAATGTCGTGTCTTGGTCGGGAAAGTATTAAAAACATTGAAAAATTGACGAAAGAATTAAATAAAAGAAAAAACGTTTTCCCATACAAATAGTGCCAGTTAAAAAGGATTGGAATATTTATTGATTGTTATGTAAATGTCAAATCGATTGGTCTCACTTTTACGTCGCGAATGTTGTCTGTGATTTGTTTTGTGGATTGAAATATTTATTGTTGTCAATTGCTACTTTTTTTGTGACTTTGTAAAGTACTGAACTTATTATTTACCCACTGCTGGGATACGGGTCTTCCCTCAACCGAAGATGTTTAGAGCATACTCCAACACGCTGCTCAACTACGGGTTGGGTCACTAACTTGGCTTATGGACTGCCATCTAATGATAAACACCAGGACCGACGACTTAACGTGCCTTCCGAAGCACGGACGAACTCGAGATAACATAAACTCATCCATGAACAGGCTACGGTTGACGTTGCTTAACTTGCGTGTACAATTAGACTGACACGTGCCTCACGCCATCGTGCTTCTCTATTATTTTCTATTATTCATTGTATTAATTTCAAGAAATCATAAATTTTGTTCATATATATATGTACATCACGACATTCATTGACTGTTAGGCGGTACGAAGTTCGCCGGGACAGCTAGTATACTATAAATACTACATTTATAATATATAGTGGAAGAGAGATAGATACGTGACAAGCCGAACGCTTAGGCCGATCGTGCCTCTGTATCGCATGATCCGCGCTCTCGCTTGCACGCTCGGCTCAGGTGGAACGTGTCAATGAGTCTCGCTTTTTAATGCGTGTTGCCGGCGTTTATCGATTTATAAGACGTTATCACGTCAGTAAGAAAACTTTTTATGTGAATTTTTATGTGTATATATTTTATTTGGTTCAGTTATATTATATTATATATATATTAGCTAGTTTTATTTATATGTTTATTACTCTGTGGATTAAAAACTTATTGCAATATATATATATATATATATATATATATAAATATATATATATATATATATATATATAGACACGGTGAAATTTACGTGGTTGTTTTCCCGGATAAGGATGATTTGCCTTCAGCAGTACTATCAATTCAGAGTTAAATTTGAAAAATACAAATGTTTCTTTATTTTCAAATAAATAAAAAAATATTCCGAACTCGAAAGCGTGAGAAACAATAGTAACGAGCCGTCGCAGCCGTCGATGCCGAAGGTCTCCGTCTGCCTTCGCGCGCATCTTTAGTAATGCGCGCGTCGCCTACTTTGTATACGCCGGCTCGTGCCGAGCGTCGCAGTCGCACCGGCGAAGCGGAAGCGTCTGTTAGTTAGTCGACCCGCCAGTTCCGTGCGAGTTACACGTGAAACACGCGTCGCACGCGGGCGCGACGATGGACGTCCGCCACTACGTTTATTCCAATTTGGAATACCTTTCTATGGTGCAATTATACGCTAGGGCTAATTATGACTCTCATGCCGCCGTACGAGTTCATGCTGATCCGCGATATTTAGAGTCGCTCCGTCTTCGTGGAATTTTGGACCCCCAAGTACCACAGGCTCGGACGATCGTAGCGGCGACGCAGCCCCTCCTCGATCACGGGCAGTTCCGACCGCCGCCGGCGCATGCACAGGGTAGAGGTCAACCCCGTTACGCTCCAGAGCTCGACGAGGACATCATCGAGTATTTCGAACGGGACCCTCGTCGAAGTACGCGCATGGCTGCGACAATATTACGTGTGGAAACTTCTACATAGTGAAAAATTGCATCCATACCACTATCGTAAAGTTCATACCCTCCAAGAAAATGACGCAACGGCCAGAATTGCTTTTTGGCTAATTCAAAATGATAATGCCACTATTTTGATACCATTAGACGTGATAGAGACACCTTATTAAAACTAAAAGACAATCAAATAAAACGTGCACGACTGTGTATTGAACGCAGTGGTTTACACTTTGAACAATTACTTCGACACCGCGAAGTATAAATGCGTGCGTATGAATCCTGTCGTTTATCAGTAGAGCAGGTAAGTTGACTAAAATCATAGTAAATAATTTGATTCCAATTTTTTAAATACTCGTCTATAATTTATAATTACTCGTCTATGATGATGGCATTTCGATGCTTCAACACAGATATTTTTTTTTTTCTAAAGCTGGTTTTAAGTTTTAGGTTTATAGTAAATAACATAATACGGTTAATAAAGGAGGTAAAAGTATTTATGACCGTCCTAAGCCCGTAAAGTATGAAGGAAAAATTGGATTATTTTAGTATTTTGTACTTCATAGCATTTTATAACTAAGTAGGCAAACATTCAATCAGCTGGGTGCGAGAGGTTAATGAACGCGCACGGTGGCGCGCCAGCCGTTGCCCCCGCGCTCGCGTGTCTGTGTCTGTGCGAGCGGTCCTACTATTGTTTCGCGCTTACTTTCGAGTTCCGTTTTTCACATTTGTTAATTTGTTACTGTTTGTTTGGAATAAAAAAAAATATTACGTATGTATAGTACTACTAAAGGCAAATCATTCTGCCGCGGGAAAACAACCACGTTAATTTCACCGAGTATATATATATTTAAATATATATACAATAACACTATATATATATATATATATATATATATATAAACAAACAGAAACGAAAATATACACGCATTTTAATCACCACTTTCCGTGCTTTTGCCAGTTGTATTTTATCAAATATAACGCACGCGTCGCGTTGTTGAAATATATGCATATATATGTAAGTAAGTACCTGCAACCCAAAACTGTGTTTCCGATTTTGGTATCAACTATATAGCCGGGATATATATTGATAGCCGGGACCGACGGCTGTTGTCATTAGATGCCAGTCGTTAAGTCAAGTCAGTGGCCTTCAAGCGGCTTAAAGATACTGGCCTTCATCAACCCGCAGTTGAGCAGCGTGGTGGAGTATGCTCTGAACCCCTTCAATTAAGGGGCGATCCATATCCCAGCAGTGGTATGAATAATGGTTGACGACGATGGAAGCAAAAAAAATCGGCCAAGTGCGAGTAGGACTCGCCCACCGAGAGTTCCGTACGTAAGATCATTATCAATTTGATATTTTTCATAGATAAGAAATAATGCATCGGAAAAAATAAATAAAATATACTTTGCAATGTGCACATCAAGCCCTTTCATATGATACCCCATTTGAACTAGTAGCTTCAATTTGAAATTTCGACCCCTTATAGGGGTCGAAATTTCACACATTTTCACACACGAAAGTGCACATCAAGCCCTTTCATATGATACACCATTTGAACTAGTAGCTTCAATTTGAAATTTCGACCCCTATAAAAAATATAAACCCCCTATTTTTTAAGATTTAATTACAAATGTATAGTTTTGAGATTTATTCTTCTACTTGTAGTCTATAATGAGGTTACTTGCCAAATTTCATAGTTCTAGGTTAACGAGACGTACCCTATAGGTTTTGATTCCCTTGAGAATGTGTCGAAATATGCGGTTTTTGCTCAATAAACGGCCGTAACTTTTTTTTACGTAAACTTAGCATTTTAATTTTTTTACAACCTCATGGGACCGTAGACCTGAGTATACAGTTCAAATTTCAGCTTGATACCTCCACGCATTTTCGACATAGAGGGTCTTGACAGACAGACAGACAGACAGTCAGACAGACAGACGGACAACAAAGTGATCTTATAAGGGTTCTGTTTTTCCTTTTGAGGTACGGAACCCTAAAAAGATCGTATTTTCTTTAAAAATCCTGTTTCAGTATACAACAACATTCAGCAACATAACGTGTTATCTCTGATGATAAATCACGAGCTTCACATATTGAATTCTAACCAACAAAATTTATGTAATAAAACGCGAAAAATTCAGTAAGTATTCGCCGTCTCTGTGATATATTTTATCTCTCGTATTTTATGTGATTTGAAGTATTTGTGCATACATAAACAACGTTGATATACGCACATTACTGTTTCATTGTTATAGAAAGGAAAAGAAACTTTTTATCGGGGTAATAAAGTACTCTTTTATCGTAATGAAGCAAATGCAATAATAATAACTTTTACACTTTCGCGTTGCATGATTTATGAAATATAAAAATGAAGATTCATCGACCTCGACAACGGAGGTGACACCACTGAGACAGTCAGCCTGTGACCATGGCCGATGCACCCTGGGGCCCTACCGCCGAAGCCGATTACCATCCGATTTTTTGATCACGAAAATAGATCTTAGGTTTAAGTTACAGTGCCACAAACTTATCTGGCCCGGTGGCGGTACGATCGACTTAAGTGTTGCCATTAAACGAAATGCCGCCCGTTTTAGAGGAAACATTAAAATCAAAGAAATATATACACTGTTAAAATAATAGCATTGATATACTGAATAATTGTGTTGTGTGGTGTTTCAATTAAATATCAATTGCCTTCTATTTTTTTGTTGATTAGTTTTAAAAATGCACCACGTTAAGTCGCGATCATAGCTATTATATATTATTAGAGAGTTATAATATTGCACAGAAACAACTCGTTGACGATTTTTTTTATTGTATGTCTAGAAATATATATGTATATGTATTTAAAAAAATACACCTCAATGGAATGTGTATACGTGGTAAATAAATTAATTGTACCTGGCGATACTAACCTGTAGCAGTATTTCAAGATGGCGGCTTTAGTTCTAAATTCGGCCACCGGGTCAGATAAGTTTGTGGCACTATAATGACAAACAACTTTAGCTTAGTCCGTAGATCTCTGTGGTTTCTACCAGCTAAGCTACACACAATTACCACCAATCTAAGCTAAAGTTTGATTTTCGCAATCGAAAAATCCGATGGCAATCGGCTTCAGCTTCGGCGGTAGGGCAGTTGAATCGTCAAGCAATAATTCATAATTCATTTATTCACTTTTTATATCTATAACATACAGTTCATGCACAATAGCGGTAATAATGGTGAAAGTAACATATTATAGATTTCCTATTCGAGGTGTTCGTGATATTTATTATATGATAGAAGATACAATTAGGTAACATTATTTCCCAAATAATAAAGTATTATATAACCGAACATAATATATAATTTGTATATCTCATTAATTAATTAAATTTAAGTCAAAATACAAGCAATAAAAACATAATAATAATTAAAAAGAGATACATAAAAAATAATAATAACAAGATGTCAAAATGTAAATAAACCAATGTCAAGGCGATTCCAGGAAAATGTCAATAGAATTTAATGTATGAAATTATCAGTAGAATTTAATTTATGAAAATGTCAATAGAATTTAATTTATGAAAATGTCAATAGTATAAGTTCATTATTTAACAATTACAATAAAATTAAATAATGACTATATCAGATTTTCGTTCAGATATTCTTTTACATTGTAATATGCTTTGTTGATGAGCAGCTTTTTTAGTTCTTTTTCAAATGTGTTACCTTGGAGGGCCTTCAGAGAGTTAGATAAATGATTGTATATTTTAATTGCCATATAATACGCATTCTTTTGATATAGCGTAAGATGAGTAGGTGGCGCAAGTATATTGTTGCAGCGACGTGAAACGTAATGTGTTTGTACGTCTCCGACCTGTCTGAAATATTGTGGGCGATTCCTTACAAGTCGACAAAGTTCTAAAATATATATGCAAGTAATCGTTAGAATTTTATATTTAATGAATAGGGTTCGACACGAATCTCTCGGTGCTGTAAGTGTGATGATTCTTAGACACCGTTTTTGCAAAATAGCTACAGCCTGGACATCAGTCGAGTTGCCCCAAATTACGATGCCGTATCTTATCCAAGCTGCAGCATGGCTGTGGTAAGCAGTGAGAGCACATTCCTCATTCGTACTCTTGCGGAGCTCACGTAATGCGTATGAGAAACTGCTGAGTTTGCTCACCACCGTAGCAATGTGTTGTTTCCACGTCAAATTCGTGTCCATTACTATTCCGAGCAGTGTATGTGTCTCAACCTGTTCTATTTGTTGGCCGTTATAATTTATATTTAAAGACAAACCTGGTTTCTGATACGGTCTGAACTGCATCACCTTTGTTTTAGCAAAATTTATTTTTAAGCCTATGGCATCTAAATGTATTATAACTTTATTAAAACATTCATTTATTATATTATTTAAATTATTAATATTATTGTCGTCACCTGAGATCAATATAGTGGCGTCATCTGCAAATAGGACAACTTTATGCTGCAGAACCGATGTTAATAAAGATATGTAGATACCCTTATGCATGATCGCGTTAATTCCCGTTCTTATTTATCTATACCTATAAAAGAGAAAGTATGTATGTATGTTCCGTATAGACTCCGAAACGGCTGGACCGATTTCAACGAAATTTTCAGACAATCTTTAGATTGACCCAGCGGATAATCCTGTGAGGTTTGGTAGCGATCGGAGCATTTTTTTTTTTTTGGAACTGTCAATGACATTTATTATAAAACACCACTTTCTACCCGTGTGAAGCTGGGGCGGGCAGCTAGTATTTCATATATCATTACGAACGGCATGATAAACTAGCGTATCATATTACATTGGAAAAAATACAAATGGAAGTACTTGGTAACTGTTGGTTGGTAGTCGTATTTTGTGATGTAAAAAAGACTAACCGACCTCGGCGTTAACTCATATTCAGTTCACTGCTAGAATATAATCCAAAATAATCAATCACCTCATCGGTTAGATGTCATCTAGGCGACTAGGACTATCCGAGGTAGCGGTACGGATCACCCCGGTTACGGCTAGGCGTCACCTCGCGGGCCACTTATTGTCAACTGGAGGACGACTTTGACGTCGCCCACTTCCAGTCAGTGTGAACTTAATCCATCAAAATGATGAGAGGTAAGCGTGGGGATGGCGAGTTGACCACGCATAACTCGCAGACTCGCAGTTTCAATACTTATCCAGTGGCCGTTGCGATGCTTATGAGTGAATGTTGCACGATAAAGTTTTATAAGTACAAATATTAATGAATGACTCGAGATGAGGCAATACCGTTCCGTTTCCGAGCTGATATGTGTGCGACAACCATTACTACACTTGTATGTACGAGTAGTAGTTGTACTTGAATGTACGAGTAGCAAATCATATTATGACAAATGAAAAAACAAAATCATTTTTAAGCCACTATAAGCAGCATGTAGACGACATTAATTTATAGCTGGAAGGTTGGACACATCCGTTTTATGCGTATAATTTTCTACAGAATTTTATTCGTATTAGCTGCATCTAGTCGAAGCGAAACGAAACCTAACAAATCTATGTTTTTACGCATTGAAATTTGCTAAAGAGAATTTTGTTATATCTTGAAATATGGTCTACTAAAAGTTACATCACATATGTAAACAAGGACGAAGCTACGACATGTAGTATCTCTAAGTAGTTCATTACTTGACAAGAACTCGTAACAATGCTAACAAATGTTCGCCGCAGTTTGTCTTAGTAAGTTAAGGGGCTCTATGTTGTGAACTTGTTACTCTAATCCTACTGAAGTAAAAATTAATTTTAACTACAACTAGTAAAAATTAATACTAAATTCAAATCAAACGAGATATTATTAACAGAAACAAAAACTCGACTAAAAATTTTAACAACATTTCAATATTTATTTTTTTACATGTGCCATATTGAAGTAATAATAACCTATGTCATTCTTACAGCTGAGACAAATCTAACAACACCTCACTTTAGAGCATGCTAATGAAATATATGTACTGTAGGTATATACCACATCTAAAACAAACAAATTGTAGAAAAAGGAAGGGTTATGTTTTTTGATTGTATATAATGTACATACATTATTATTCTATTTTTTTCGTTATGTTTTTCGATTGTATATAATGTATATAAATTATATACAATCGAAAAACATAACCCTTCCTTTTTCTACAATCGGGTAAAAACTGCACTTATTAAGCGATTTTACCCTTTGTTTTCACTAAATGACGGCTAGAAAACACTAGCATCCACCAACCCGCAGTTGAGCTGCATGCTGGACTACGCTGTAATCCCTATCATTTGAAAGGAAACCCGTATCCGAAGAATGGGATTAATTTGAGCGGAAAAGGTATGAATTACAAGTTCAAGAGCTTTTGGGAGACGAGCTCGGTGGCGTAGCGGTCAATGACGCGGCTTCGACACAAAAGCGCTCGTGGGTTCGATTCCCACATCGGACAAAATTTGTGTGCATAAACATGTCTGTTTGTCTTAGTCTGGGTGTTTTCTATGTATCATAAGTATGTATTTACAAAAAAAAAATGTATTTACGTATGTTTATCAGTTGTCTAGTACCCATAACACAAGCTTCGCTTACTTTGGGTCTAGATGGCGCTGTGTAATTTGTCTGAGAATATTTATTTATTATTAATTACAACTGCGACTCGCGCTTGGCCGATTTTATTTTACGTACTATCACGTAAATCCACTGTTATGTTATTATGTCATTAACTGGTTAAATATAGTTCTTGTCTATTTTCATATAAACTTGTAAACAAACAATAAATACTTTGATTGTGTGAGAATTGACCCGGACAGTAACATCTGAGCTGGTACAGTAATACAAATATAAATGTAATCGATATGCTATTTTCATCCGGATACGACGAAGCCAAGAGAAAGGCTTATGATTTTACCAGTCTATGTATGTTGACTGTATAAAAATTGACCCGGACAATAACATCTGAGCCGGTACTGTACATCGATTACATTTATGGTTCTATTATAATTAATGAGAATTGACCCGGTATATTATATACTTGTACCGATCAAACTGATGTTTGATCGGTACAAGTATAATATATACCACAAACAAAGGCTTTTTAGTAGTCTATGTATGTGTGTTGATTGTGTGAGAATTGACCCGGCCAGTAACATCTGAGCGGTATAGTAATACAAATATAAATGTAATCGATATGCTATTTTCATCCGGATACGACGTAGCCAAGAGAAAGGCTTATGATTTTACCAGTATATGTATGTTGACTGTATAAAAATTGACCCGGACATCTGAGCCGGTACTGTACATCGATTACATTTATGATTCTATTATAATTAGTGAGAATTGACCCGGTATATTATATACTTGTACCGATCAAACTGATGTAAGTCAAACAAAGGCTTTTTAGTAGTCTATGTATATGTGTTGATTGTGTGAGAATTGACCCGGACAGTAACATCTGAGCCGGTACAATAATGGAATCATAAATGTAATCGATATACTATTTTCATCCGGATACGGTGAAGCTAAAAGAAAGGCTTTTGACTTTAGCAGTCTATGTATGTATGTTGATTGTATAAAAATTGACCCGGACATTATTTGAATTATATTTAGGTATATTATTATAATAGACATCTGAGCCGGTAAATTATTAGAATTATAAAGCCGGTTCAGTCACAGAATTATAAATGTAATAGACATGATATTTGTATCCGGCTACATCGAAGTCAAAGGAAATGATCAAAATTATGATTTTAGCAGTCTATGTAGATTGTGTGAGAACTGACCCGGACAGTAACACCTGAGCCGGTACTGTAATAGAATTATAAATGTAATCGATATGATATTTGTATCCGGCTACAGCGAAGTCAAGAGAAAGGCTTATGATTTTAGCAGTCTATATAGGAAGAATTGACCCGGATAGTAACATCTGAGCCGGTATAATATAAGAATTATAAATGTAATCGATATGCTACTTTAACAGGTAACGAGTGTACAAACATCGTACAGACTTTAATTACAAAATATTTAAAAGTTATTATTAGGCATATAAAATCCTAGGCATATTACACATTGCTTTCTAGGCAAAGGGTTTTGTACCTCAAAAGGAAAAACGGAACCCTTATAAGATCACTTTGTTGTCCGTCTGTCTGTCTGTCTGTATGTCTGTCTGTCTGTCTGTATGTCTGTCTGTCAAGACCCTCTGTGTCGAGAATGCGTAGAGGTATCAAGCTGAAATTTGAACTATATACTCAGGTCTACGGTCCCATTAAGTTGTAAAAAAATCAAACTACTGAGTTTACGTAAAAAAAGTTACGGCCGTTTATTCAGCAAAAAACGCATATTTCGACACATTCTCAAGGGAATCAAAACCTATAGGGTACTTCCCGTTGACCTAGAATTATGAACGTAACGTAATGAAAGTAACATCGTTATAGACTACAAGTACAGGAATAAATCTCAAAACTATACATTTGTAAATAGATCTTCAAAAATTGGGGCTCTATATTTTTTATTGGGTGCCGAAATTTCAAATTGATGCTATTAGTTCAAATGGGGTATCATATGAAAGGGCTCGATGTACACATTGCAAAATATATTTTATGTATTTTTTCGAGGCATTATTTCTTATTTATAATGAAAAATATCAAATTTAATAATGATCCTACGCACGGAACCCTCCGTGGGCGAGTCTGACTCGCACTTGTCCGGTTTTTTTTATACCAGGAAGGTGGCAAACAAGTACGCCGTCCGCCTGGTGAAAAGCAATTACAGCAGCCTATGAACGCCTGCAACGCTAGGGGCATCACACGCATGGGTACTAAAAAACAACCTAGCTAGACCTCGCCACCTCAAAGCCAAAGTAGCCAATTGATAGCCATTCCGTCAAATGGCTAGCAATTGTCTTTTTTTTTTTTTTTTTTTTTTATACCACTAAAGTGGCAAACAAGCATACGGCCCGCCTGATGGAAAGCAGTTACCGTAGCCTATGAACGCCTGTAACACCAGGGGCATCACACGCGCGTTGCCGACCCTTGTCTACTTTGAAGCTTGTGTAAGTGACAATACAAATACTTTTTAGATATTTCCCCCATATTACCCATTCACAAAATATAAAGAAAGTTGAATAATTTTGTGTAAGGACAAGGAAATTATTTAATAGTGCGTGGGCATAGCGTGGCGAACAAGAAGCTAAGGGATTGCACGGACTAGAAAACTTAAAGCGACTAAAAATATATTTAGGTTTCATGTAGTCCCTAAAGGCCATGTGTGGAGGCGTTCATGGCATTTGAACTAACATTATCTTCATTATTTTCAGCCCGTATCTACCCACCTGCTGGATACAGGGCTTCCCTAATTCTTTCTGCCACATACGATCCTACGCTTTCCGCATCCAGTCGCAATGAATTTGAGATAATGTTTTTTTGTTTTTATATGAGAGGGCGACAAACTAGCATGTGGGACACCTGATGGAAAGCAATCACCACCATCCATGGAGATCAGCAACACCAAGGTGTCGCCAATCCGTTGCCAACATACTCCCTCCTTTCTTTTTTCCGTTTCCGTTATATCAATTTATGTAGTACCACCTAGGGATGTCATCGATAATCTTTTCCCTAGTAATTGATCGAGCGAGCGAGTGCTTTGTCTTCTATATAACCTCCCCTCCCCATGACTCGAAGCCTGCATCCGCCCTTGTCATCATTGCAGTCAAAGACGTTATAAATACTATAGATATGGTATCGTTTCATCTTGTCGTCAACCCTTATTCATTCCACGGATCGGATACAGGTCTCCTCTTAATCGAAGAAGTTTAGAGCATACTCCACTACGCTGCTCAACTGGCGGAAGCCAGTGTTTTCAAAACGCCTAAAGGTTGACACAACGACTGACATCTGATGACAATAGCTGGAACCGACTGCTTAACGTGCCCTCCGAAGCACGAAGAAGCTCGAAATAAATAAACCCATCCATAGACAGGCTCTGGTCGACGCTGCTTAACTTGCGTGATGCCATCGAGCTCCTCACTGACACGCGCAAGGACGCCTTCGAGCTCCTTGTAAATTTAATGTATTGTAGAAAATATAGTAGTTTAACTTTAGAATTATATGTATATAATATAATTGAAATTAATCTTCTCAGGTATAAAAGCAATGTACCTATTTCCTTTACCGCGTATGAGAATATTTTGCATGTAGATTTCTTACATTGATACCTCGGGCACTTTATATGAATGTTTGTTTATTTTCGGAGTAAAGGAAACAATGTATTCGTGTTCACGTAAAGATCCAATCACACGGTAAGACTCGTCGAGTAAAATATACCGATCGCAACTTAGACCGTGACTCTTTTTGGACTGAGAACTCTAAGCTATATCAGGGGCCTTACCACAAGCTCTAAACGCAGGAATGGAACTATGATGGTTGCGTATTTATCAATGAATTTCATTCATAAATTCGCAACCATGATGGTTCCATTCCTGCGTTTAGAGCTTGTGGTAAGGCCCCAGAACTATAATATTTCAACATAATTTATACCTCTGATATTGTTAACTTTATTATATAGTATAAATTATTTACCTACACATATACAAGTATTAAAATACTTGTATATGTGTAAGTAATGTTATTTATGCTACTTCACTTTTACTAGACTGTTGGAGTCGTTACAATACATGACTTGATGTTTGTTGTTTGCTTTCTTGAGAATCGATTTTCATAAAGAAAAAAATAAGTAATTTGGTTCTTCGGACAATGAATTATTGTTGTTTTTTTCAATTGCATGTCGGTACTAGCACAGTATATTTTAAAGTACACGAAGATAATTAAGTAGGTAAGCTTTTTTCTCAAGATTTACAGATATCACCGTTTTCAGCTAGAGGATTTCGTAATTTCTCCAGAGATTTTACATAGGTAAAACTGGCCGTTAAAAAGTGTGGTGGAGTATGCTCTAAATCCCCTTGAATTGTGGGCAAAGGCTTATCTCAGCAGCCCACTGCTGAGATAAGCCTTTGCCCACAATTCAAGGGTTATTCATCGTCAATCGTTATTCATCCCAATGAATAACGATTGACGATGACGATTTATGATATAAGTTTTTTTCACAATTCACTGCTATTATGCGAAAAACCTGAATAAATTTTATAAATTTAAAAATGATAGGGATCCACAAAAGACCAGTGAGAAAATCTGAGAATTCTTTTACATTACGGAAAAATCTCGGCCCCTTATTTCTCGTTAAGTACCGACCGACCACTATCTGTCAATGCATTAGTATCTCCGTGTACACGAACACTAAATTTCAATGTTGATACTAGTTCAGTTTCGCGACAATTTCAATTAGTAAGTTAACAAGGCACATTAACCTGCGAAATAAAATTACTTGAGTACTATCGTAAAACAACAAAGTTAACTTGAAATAATGTAGTGTTCCGGTTGGTTTTATAGTTATTACATAAATATTTGTGAGTGAAGTTAAAATTTTTATTTTATAACTATTTTATTACGCCTGCAGAAATGGAAGAAAACTGTAAAGCGATATGCTAATGTTATTTTGTATTCTATCAGATGGTTAAAATAATATTTTAGGTATATTTTGTAAGAAAACACTACATTTTTTTTTTTTAAGTTGACAAACAAGCATACGGCCCGCCAGATGAAAAGTTGTCACTCTTAGCGCAGCCTGAGAACGCCTGCAACAACACTAGAGAAAAATCACGAGCATTGCCAACCTTGTAAAAACCTCTTCGTGCAGTTTTTGAAGAACCCCGTGCTATAGCCTCCTGGGAAAACCTCGGCAGACAGCTCATTTCAGTGTAGTTATGTATGTAACTATCAAGCGTAATAACTTGATAGTTACATACGTCCACTATCCCATTAATAATATAACTTTTCAACGCGCTCGGTGGTCGAATGGTTAGCAATGGCCACTTTGACTCCGAGGTCGCGGGTTCGATTCCCGCACAAGACAAACATATGTGTCCATGAACATGTCTGTTTGTCTTGGTTTAGCTGTTTTCTATGTATTATAAGTATGTATTTACAAAAAAAATGTATTTAAGTACATTTATCAGTTGTGAAGTACCCATAATACAAGCTTTGCGCTTAATTTGGGACTAGATGGCGCTGTGTAATTTGTGCAGAAATATTTATTTATTTTCCGTTCTGGGTTATTTACAACTCTTCACGTTACAAGCTTCACGTCACTGAAACGCGTTACCCGAATCCAGATAGACTCCATCAGTACGTTCATTTTAAAAATACGTTAAAGCAAATTTGCTGAATAATTTAATTAGGGGTATAAGTGGTTCATCAACATCTTTGAACTAAAGCCAACCTCACCTGCACGTGATGTACCCTGCTGACTGTCAAACGAGGCTCTGGCGGTGTTGAGAAGAGAGATAGGGCATAGGGTGTTTTCTATGTATTTAATAACTAGCTGGCCCGGCGAACTTCGTACCGCCTAATTGTCAATGAATGTCGTGGTACATATACATATTAGTTGAACAAAATTTATGATGTCTTGAAATTAATATAATGAATAATAGAAAATAATAGAGAAGCACGATGGCGTCATTGCGCGTGTCAGTCTAATTATACACGCAAGTTAAGCAACGTCAACCGTAGCCTGTCCATGGATGAGTTTATATTATCTCGAGCTCCTCCGTGCTTCGGAAGGTACGTTAATCCGTCGGTCCCGGTTGTAATCATTAGATTAACTCGAGGTCCTCCGTGCTTCGGAGGGCACGTTAATCCGTCGGTCCCGGTTGTTATCATTAGATTATCTCGAGCTCCTCCGTGCTTCGGAAGGCACGTAAGACGTCGGTCCCGGTTGTTATCATTAGATTATCTCGAGCTCCTCCGTGCTTCGGAAGGCACGTAAGCCGTCGGTCCCGGTTGTTATCATTAGATTATCTCGAGCTCCTCCGTGCTTCGGAAGGCACGTTAAGCCGTCGGTCCTGGTTGTTATCATTAGATGGCAGTCGTTAAGCCAAGTGGCCTTTAGGCGGCTTGAAATTACTGGCGTCCGCCAACTCGCAGTTGAGCAGCGTGGTGGAGTATGCTCGAAACATATTCAGTTGAAGGAAGACCCGTATTTAATATTACCCAGCAGTGGGTAAATATTAAGTTCAGTATTTTACTATGTCACAAAATAAAGTACCATGACACTTGACAACCAATTAATATTCATTTTCAAGCATTATTCATTCATAAACAATTTTCAAAACAACAACTGATAACTTTCGCGACGTAAAAGTTAGACCAATCGATTTGACATTTAATTGAAAATCAATAAATATCCCAATCCGTTTTCAAATTTAATTTTTCGACAATTTTGTCAATGTTTTAATACTTATTATCCTATACCCACATTTCTGAACGCACGCATACATTTGACGTACGCACGTTAACGTCACGTTTGACAGATCCGACATCCACGAACATTTTGTATGAAAAAATGATTTTTCTTTGATTTTATTTTTTTCGTAAATTTTCCAATGTTTTTAATAGTTATTCTGCTATTCTGGACGGAGACAAATCCAACAAATCAAAAACCATGGCAATCGGTCCAGCCGTTCTCGAGTTATAAGTGTTGTAACAAACACGACTTTCTTTTATATATATAGATAATAGTTTATTCAAAATTAAATAATTCACAATACACTGACACAAAATACAGTAGTTTCATGGTTTACTTTTACACTTACATATGATTACTGACGTCTAAACTAGGCAAAGCCTGTATTTCAGACGCCAGGCATTATAAGTATGTATTTACAACAAAATATGTATTTAAGTACATTTATCTGTTGTCTAGTACCCATAACACAAGCTTTTCGCTTAATTTGGGACTAGATGGCGCTGTGTAACTTGTCCAGAAATATTTAATTTATTTAACGACTGTCATGGGACCGACGGCTTAACGTGCCCTCTGAAGCACGGAGGGTAGCTATATCTTTGTAAATAAAAAATATTCGATAGCGTATTTTTTAAGCTTTCCGACTGGGGAATTACCTCTACCTCACAGAATACCTCAGCCAAATAACAATTCCTGTGTGGGTTGTTGTGTTCCAGCGAGTGAGTGAGGTCACCAGAAAGGAAAGAGTTGCTGAGTTAACAGCGGGGGTGACGTCGCGCTAGCGATATATTTAATTACAAATGTATAGTTTTGAGATTTATTCCTGTACTTGTAGTATATTACGATGTTACTTGCCAAATTTCATAGTTCTAAGTCAAAGGGAAGTACCCTATGAGTTTTGATTCCCTTGAGAATGTATCGAAATATGCGTTTTTTGCTGAATAAACGGCCGTATCTTTTTTTACGTAAACTTACCAGTTTGATTTTTTTACAACTTCATGGGACCGCGGACCTGAATATACAGTTCAAATTTCAGCTTGATTCCTCCACGCATTCTCGAGTTAGAGGGTCTTGACAGACAGATAGACAGACAGACAGAAAGACAGACAGACAGAAAGACAGAAAGACAGACAGACAGACAGACAGACAGACAGACAGAAAGACAGACGGACAACAAAGTGATCTTATAAGGGTTCCGTTTTTCCTTTTGAGGTACGGACCCCTAAAAATTCCAAAAGTTACTTCTAACTACTAATGTCTTATCTATAACCCAAATGTTTCCATTACCTCTTTATTTACGATATAGTCAATAATTCGAACCGAACATTAACCCTAGCGGAGGGTTCACAAAACACATTTAAAGCCCTTTCACTTGATTGAAATTTTCTCTCGAAGGACCATCAATCAGGCTTTGATTGGATGTTCCTGTCTGCCAGCTAAATTAGTGTTTGCCTTATTTCTGGGTAAACTTAACGAACGATTTATCAAGTACTAACTAGGTTTTGTGTCGGCGGGCGTGAACTACTTAATTATATTAGACCTTGCTCTTGAGTAATGTTACATTATTTTTTATTTTTATTTTGACGTCTTTAAAATTGCTTTCACAGGGAGGCAATTGTTTTTTATACCACTAAAGTGTCAAACAAGTATACGGCCCGCTTGACAGAATGCATTTACCGTAGCCTGTATACCTTGTAAAAACTTCTTCACGCCCTTTTTGAAGAACCCCATGCTGTAGTCTCCTGAGAAAACCTCGACAGGCAGTTCATTTCACATCTTGAAGGTACGCGGCAGAAAACTTCTCTGGAACTGCACAGTAATTCAAAAAAGCTATTCAAAAAACGAATGATAACAAAGTTATCATTCGTTTTTTATATATTCATAGATTTGTAGCTGTAACACAGTTTGATGTTACAGCTACAAATCTATCATCTCCATCCAAAATTTAACCACACCTGATGATGATGAAGGATCTAAGAATTTATTACGCTACGTAAGGAGTATGTAACATGACGTGCGGGAGAGGGGGAAGCGCCGCCATTTTGCATTGCTGTCCCTGTAAAAAACCCGTCTATGCCTTTCTCCAAGAACCTCATACTGTAATCTCCTGGGAAAACCATTGTACTAAGTTTTATACATATTTAAAAAATATAAAAATTCACCTTCCCTGCCTCATAATTAAATAGTAATAAGTTAGGTGTTATCAAAAAAAAACTGAATTTCATCTGTAACGGTGAACTGCTATGCCTTGTTTAGTAGTGTAATACTTAATAGGTAGATGGCCACACTTTGGGGTGTAAGTGGTTCATCAACATCTTTGAACCAAAGCCAACTTCACCTGCACGCGATGCACCCTGCTGACTGACAAACGAAGCTGTGTCGAAAAGAGAGGTAGGGAGCGTAATTGTAAGCTTCCCGACTGGAATGTACCTCCACCTCACAGAATACCGCAGCCAAATAAGGGTTGTTGTGTTCCTGCAAGTGAGTGAGGTCACCAGAAAGGAAGGAGATGCTACGTTGGCAGCGGGGATCGCGGCGCGCGAGCGATATTTTATGTTGCGAGCGTTAATATGGCTACGGTAACCGCTTCACATCAGGCGTGCGTATGCTTGTCTACCACCCGAAGTAGTATAAAAAAAACACTGCGACTACACGGCAGAAAATATAAAAATGCAAAAATTCGGCACCATCACAAACCTCCTGGTATCTCCGTTGGAAGAGCACTCGACCGGTCATCAAGAGGTCGTAGATTCAAATCCCATCTAGGTGGGGGAGGTGATATTTTCCTATTTTTAAATATTTATAATGCAAGTTGGCCGAAGTCAACTATTTAAATAATAATGATTGTACAGAGTTCATTCCTATTATTTATATGTATTTTAGAGACACAATTTGAAATAAATAAATATTCCTGGACAATTTACACAGCGCCATCTAGCCACAAATTAAGCAAAAAGCTTGTACTATGGGTATTAGATAACTGGTATAATACTTAAATACACTTTTTTTGTAAATATATACATATAATACATAGAAAACGCCCAGACCAAGACAAACAGACATGTTCATGCACACAAATGTTTGTCTTGTGCGGGGATTGAACCCGCGACCTCGGAGTCAAAGTGGCCATTGCTAACCATTCGACCACCGAGCTCGTCAAATAACAGTGGACGTTTGTATAAATGACATTATTATTTTTAATTTTAACATTAACACTACAAAAGCAAAACGAATGACATTAACATAATTTAAACACGTTCCGAATTCACAATGCAATGTAATTATCCCAACAATTTGTACCTGAGATAAAACTCGTATAAACGTGTCATATGAAAAATCCTGAAACCCCTATTTAAACGATAAAGGGCCGCTGAAGGCAATCGTATCATGTGACAGAGGACGCAAACCTTATATTAAAGGATTAAGGAATAATTATGGAAGGCAATGGAACATGGTACTGATTGTATGGAACGATTAAGTTAACGATTGATTTGACAAGGACTCTATGCATAGAGCTAATGCTCTCCTGAGCACCGACCTTCCGGTCATCTCTCTCGTCCTGTAAACCAACAAGGGAAGAGAACCTTTACCCGACTCGCTAAATCCCGACTCGCTAAAGCGAATTGGCAACAGGTTTTACTTCTCTTTCGTGCAAGCAAACAACTTAGGTACTAAGTTGAGAGTAGCTCGTGACGACCGATGCTCGGTCTCCCAAGCATCAAGGCTCTACCACCACTACCGTTGGAGATTGCTCCATGATGGGTACCGGTAAAATTTGGATATTAAACACTGCGGTCCGGCGACGGTTTGAATACCAGATCGTATATATAAAGCTTGAGATAGTTGCGGACCTCACTACGAATATTAGCCGTAATAAATAAAGCGCCGTTCGTTCAGTAAATAAAACTTTATTACCTCCAAATCAAGGTCTAGTTTCGCCAGCGCGACTTTCTCATCCGCGCATTTGAGCCGAGAATCATACGCAACTTTATTGGCAATATCGACCTAAGCTTGGTTCATACGATATCGTAGCTGGAGTGTCGACATCGCGTCCTCCATCATTAGTCTATGGAATAAGCTCTTTTCCATACCAAGACGCCTGCAGAACAAAAGAAGTTGACATTTTTACATTAAAAATCTGCTCCGTTAACAACCGTTTACCGGTTTAATTTTTAGCTCCGGTGAGCTGTAAGGCCCACTCCTCCAAAGATAGTCGCTTGAGCTTCGTTTGTCAGTAGGGATTGCAATCCGGAAAACCGGATCCGGTAATCCGGCGGATCCGGCATTATTAAACGGTTACCGGATCCGGTACTAATATACCGGATCCGTACTACGGATCCGGTGCTAGCAATTTTTAGCAAAATAATAGATCTCTGCATGAATAGGTACTTTAAATGCATTGCGCGTGGTGTCACAATTAACACTATTTATTTTCTACGATCCTTTTTTCAAAATAAAAATGATTTTCGTATAATATACCTATAATGAATATTAAGACAATTATTACTTAAAATTCTACTCAAAATAATTATTTATCGTAAGCTGATTAAACTAAAGAGTTGTAATTATAAAACAAACTCATTATTGTGATAATTGTGCCATTCTTTAGACAGATTCAAAGTTACTTACTAAAATAATGGATCTATCTGTGAAAGTGAAATCTAGATTTTAATTGTTTGCTCGTTGTCTAATCTTACCATTAGATTAGAAATAAAATTGATTTTATATATTTTTTATAAACTACCTATATAAAGTATGTATATGACACTTGATTCACTTGCTAACAGTTCATTTTGAATTGAAAAGCGAAAATCATTCTGATTTGATCAATCCGGCCGGATCCGGTCGGATCCGGCCGGATCGATGGGAATCGGGTCGGATCCGGCCGGACAGAAAATGATGCCGGATTGCAATCCCTATTTGTCAGTCAGCAGGGTGCACCGCGTGCAGGTGAAGTTGGCTTTGGTTCAAAGATTTTGATGAACCACTTACACCCCAAAACCTCGCTCATATGACCAATATCGGGAGAGATGCACGCGACACTTTGCTGTGAGGCGCTTTCGTGCCGCAGGCAATTCTTGACTCCCTACAAATTATTTAACTCTATATCCTTTGTCCCTCATTGAAGCTGGAGAGAGCTTCTGATTAATTTGACAGTTTAAAAGTAGAATATTTTAAGCTACGTGGCCAGATTTAAAAGTATAAAACGCGTAAACAGTATACACTACGTTTTAAAAACGCCTAGTTGGCGGGTCTGATACTAGAGTGAGTGGCAGACAAACATATAGATCCCGATACGGATACCTGATGTGAAGCGGTTACCTTAACCATATTAACACTCGCAACATAAAATATCGCTCGTGCGTCTACACCCCCGCTGCCAACGCAGCAACTCCTTTCTGGTGCCCTCACTCGCAGGAATACAGCAACCCTCAAAGAAATTGTTATTTGGTAGGTGAAAGTGGAGGACTTCCGACGTTAGGCAGCTGAGGTAGCTCTCTTTTGCCGGAGCCTTTTTCACTAGTCGGCAGGTTGTACCACGTGCAGCTGAGGTTGGCTTTGGCTCTAAAGATTTGGCAAGGCACCTACGCCCTATGAAGGGCAGAATAACATAGGTTTTATATAAAACTGACATACACACATTATTGTGCACTATGACAAAAGCAGCCAGCGACGCGAAAGAAAAAATCGTATCAATCTCTCAGATTTGAGTTCCGTTGAAAATTCCGTTGGCTAGGTCACCAGGTTCAATTTTTCAGCTGTTCAATGGCTAGCCTAATCTCGCCCTTACTAGTTCATTAAACGTATAAAACTATAAAAATAAAACCGCTTACTTTGAATCTCTTTATAAAATCGCGACACTACTGTGCAGATATTGCAGTGATCACAAACTGCGCTCATTGCCAGAGCAGCGCCAGTCTATGTCAATATACAGTATGATAATATGCGTCCCGATATCTCGTCGGAATTTTACACAAAATCTTTCTTAGCGCATGATACGTTATAATAGCTACCTCTATGTCAAATTTCATTCCGATCCAGTCCAGTGATTTGAGCTATGCACCGACCACCGATTTCTTGTATAGAAACAGAACGCCAATTCTCGTAATTTTTTTATGATCATAGATCGAAAGTTAACCGAATCGAGATTGAATTGTGAATTGACTAAAAATTATTTACTTGATTTCAATTATTAATTAATACCAATTCTTATTGCTAGCAGAATGCCATTTTTAGTTTGTTTAATGTTAGGTCATAATTCCATATAATACACTTTGATATAAACTTTCATATTGTGATACGAGAATTTGAGATACATTTATGAGATCGAGACTGGATCATAATTGTATTTTCAATCCAGTTCTCATTTAATTACGAGAATTGCCCCTCAGATTAAAATGCATTTCCATAAAAAATATTCTAATTCAGGGCATTGGTTATTTAAATGTTTTGTTGACTGTACCCTCTAAATATCTCAACAGCAGCTTTACAAACATAAGGAAAATACAAATTGTAACATTATTGAGTTACCATGACATTACAAAGGGCAAATTGAAACATTCCAATCAGAATAGATAATCAACTTTCTGTATTAACAGAACATTTTTCCCTTAACAAAATATTATCTTTCGATTGGGTCCCGTACATTTTTTATACCATTTTAAGGAATAACATCACGTTCCTCGTGTCGTCCTACGGGAAAATGCCCGTTTTATCTCTGTTAGATAAAAATTCACGTCATAATGTGGAACGTCATTTGTCATTCCTTTCGCTCTTATTACGCGAGTGAGGGACGGAATGATATTTTTGCAGGTTATTGCAAAGTTTTCGTTCCGTGCTTTGAATTTTATAAGGATACCATGAATTCATAGGGATTTTTGTTATATTGTAAGATACTCTAGCCTACCAAATGATGGTCGTTGTAATAGCTGTCAGTATATTTTCCAATGCTGAGTAATATTTTCCATTGGATTCAATTTATTTCTGGTCTGGGACGGACGAGAGAGGGTCGTGCTCCTGTAGTGGAGACTAAAATGACATGATGATGATGATGATGATCAATTTATTTTCTGATAGCTATGACTGACTATAGCATACGTCACTCATCCAATATCTTTGTCCAATGTACGTTTGATGAAAATAATACCATGAGTTTCAAAATGTACTACATACTGACCACGTTATTTGATCAAAGATTTCGGAGGACATAGTATCCACTCTAACTTACGCATTAGAAAGAGATGGACAGCTCGCAAAATTAATGAAAGCCTATGCACACGTCAAAAAACATTGCTAAATTCTTAGGTAGTGGAAAAGATATTGGATGAGTGGCGAACCACACTAACGCTCATAGCCATAATAAAGCATAGCCATAATAAGAAGCCATATTAACGCTCGGAACATAAATTTTCGCTCGCGCCACTCTCGCTGCCATCGCAGCATCTCCTTCCCTTCTGGTGACCTCACTCACTCGCAGGAACACAACAACCCTCAAGGGAATTGTTATTTGGCTGCGGTATTCTGTGAGGTGGAGGTACCCTGGACTTACATTCCCCAGTCGGGTAGCTTACAATTACGCTCCCTACCTGTCTTTTCGCCAGAGCTTCGTTTGTCAATCAGCAGGGTGCACCGCTTGCAGGTGTAGTTGACTTTGGTTCAAAGATGTTGATAAACCACTTACACCCCTTATCCCCTATCTTACTAACTATCAATATACATCCCTCAACACTGCAAATGGCAGAAGAGAAAGTAAATGAGAAATAATCTTCGAAAACTCACAGATTCTCTGACAGCTGAATGACGTACCTATCCAACTTTCGATAAGGTTTTGGCAGTTCATAACGAGATGCTCAATTAATCTACTCAGTTACTAATTACAAGACTGAACTGACTCACTGACTGTGAACTAGAAGGTTTCAGAATTAGAAATGCTACGAAAATTCAAGAATAATTTTGTTCATTTACTTTTCCATTATTTTGTAAACAACATCAAATTCCTTTTAAGCGATTCTGTTGTGACATCAATGTCAGAGAGTTTATGCGCCTTGTCAGTTTTCATTTCCTTGGCAATTTTTCTATGGTATTATAAACTTTGGAGTAAAAAAACATTAATAAGTACGATGGAATCATATAGAGTAAGATCCCAGAAGGCCAATTCTCGTATTTTTTCTCCAAACGCAGATTGAAAGTTGACCGAATCGAGATGGAATTGTGAATTGACTAAAATTATATACTTGATTTCATTAATTAATTATTATCAATTCTTGTTGTTGGCAAAGTAACATTCTTAGTGTGTTTAATTTTCACTCATATTTCGATATAATCCCGCTTAAATTTAATTTTGAAGTTACATTATTGTGTTACGAGAATACCAAATGTGACATTTGTGAGATCGAGACTGGATCGAAACTGAATTTTGACTATATTTTAATTACGAGAATTGCTCCTCAGGGCTCCCAGACGTTACTTATTTTCTCATGAATAATATGTATAAGATAAAGTAATGTCAGTACGTACTTTGACTGTTTGAATTGGCCGTCGGTCCAAGCTAGCAGGTATGCTAGCTTGGACCGACGGCCAATTCATAGGCACCAGGTGCTAAAGGTAGGTAAAAACAGTAATCACTTTTCTTAAAGTCTCAATGTTGATTTTTACATATATTTTGAAATAATATTGAGTTACCATATTGTTAAAAATTAATAATCATTACTGCCAGACACTTTCCGTCGGCGGTTACTCTTACCAAACGCTTTAAAACTCCAACATACTACCTTATTTATTTTGGAGCTTTAAAGCGTCTAAATTTCTTCTGATTAAATCCGCTGTGAGTTCCAAGGCAGCTGTAGTTTTACCCCTGAGACTGCAATGGACTTCATTGTTCATTGCCATTTGCACGGGAGACACAGTGCTAGGAATCTGCGGTGGCCCCCGTCCCGTTTTAAAAAAAACCTTAATTAGAGTCATGCCAATCTACAAATAGCTCAGACCACCTAAACCTCGATCTGTGACCAGCAGGAATAGCCAGTTACAACCGCTGCCAAGAAAACACAATGTCATGAATAATTCATTTAATATGCTTGCTTCAGCTGCATGCCTTTATGAATAAATTTGCATAATTTACCTATAACAAATATAGAATAATTATTGGGCAAAACTGAAACAGCACTTATTTTATCAATAACTAAGTAGGTTGTTCCCGCGACTTCGAATGCAGATAAAAATCCTTTCTTAAGGGATGTCTACATCATAACTACTTGCGTGCTAAATTAAAAACCGATTCGTCCAGTGGTTTGTGCTGCGCGTTGATAGATCAGTCAATAACAGTTGCTTATTACAGTATATATAGATTTTTTTTGATACGCGACGGGGCCCACCACGCATTCCCACCAGTGTATCTCCTGTGTAGCCAGGATTATTAACAGTAGCGACCGCCAAAAAAAACAATGAACAGTGAAGTCCATTGCAGTCCCGGGGGTAAAACTACGGCTGCCTTGAAATTAATCACAACGAATTTAATCACAAGAAATTAGTAGTAGGAAGCTTTTGGAATTTGACTTTGGAATTTGAGTATATACCTACTGATGACAAAGAACGAAATAATAACAATCATTTCTTGAATTATATTATAATTTTTTCATTACTTATAAAAATTTATGATTTTTACAGGTAAAAATAAAACACCTAGTTGTATTCCACCACTAATCCTAAATGGAAGTGCCCTAGACCGGGTCTCTCAGTTTAAATATCTTGGACATATTGTGACCGAGAAACTCACAGATGATATGGATATTGATAGGGAGCGTAGGTCATTGTCGGTACGCGGTTACATGTTGGCTCACAGGTTTGCTAGATGTGCTGCTAACGTAAAACTAACGCTATTTAAAGCTTATTGCCAAAGTTTATATACAAGCGGCCTGTGGGTAAACTTTACGAAAAAAGCCTACAATGACCTACAAGTTCAATATAATGACACTTTCAGGACTCTGTTCAGACTCCCTCGTTATTGCAGTGCTTCGGGTATGTTTGCAGACGCACATACTGATGATTTTTTTGCAATCATACGCAAAAAATCGACATCAGTCATGCGCCACCAGGAATGGAGTTCTGAAGATGATTGCCGAGAGGTTGGACTCAGACGTTCTCCAGCGATTCATCAATTTACATGTTAAACATGTGAATTGATGCATCGCTTAACAATTTTACAATTTGAATTTGAATTTCACTAACATAGTTTTTAAGAACTCTCTGTTGAAATGGACCTAATAGTTGTCTGAAATAAAAGATTTTTATTTTTATTTTTTTATTTTATTTATTTATAAAAATAACTAATGTCATCAGGAAGGCCACGCAATGCAGCATTCCAAGGGGGTTTAATGAAGCTTTAAAGAGGCTTGGAGAAAATTGATCCAGCAAACAGATGGTGATGGTTACGACAGCAATTCATTTTTCTACGAAACTTTTTACTATTACATATGCTAAGCAGCATTCCAAGGGGGTTTAATGATGCTTTAAAGAGGCTTGGAGAAAATTGGTCCAGCAAACAGATGGTGATGGTTACGACAGCAATTCATTTTTCTACGAAACTTTTTACTATTACATATGCTAAGTCCTAACAGATTTGATGCTCAACCACATCAAAAAAATATGAGATGTCTTCTTAAACACTCGAGAGAAACTACCCTGACATATCAAGATCGTTGGCAACGCACTCACACTCACAATGTGTGAGATTATTAGGAGCTAAGTAGCCTCCAAGTCCTTGTGGAAACGCTTGCCATGCATACGTGGTCCTTCTAATTTTGAAACATCAACGACCATATAAATAATTTTGCATTTAAAGTTTATTTATTTTATTTATTTATTCTTAAAACATTTATAACACCATTACAGTATGAGTACACCAATACGATGCTATAAGACATTATAACATCTGTACTCATAAGTTGTATCACAGTATGAGTAACAGTACTACGGTTGTATTGAGTCTGAAAATTTATTAGTTGAATATTTGTATAGGAGACATACAAAATTTTTATTATATTCTTTATTACATTTTTTTTAATTATATTCTTTATCTTGCTAAACCTGCCTATGTTATACAGATATCCGTTACCTAAAGGTTGTCTTTAAAATATTGCGTTTACTTTGCAATAAGGCCGTTGCTTTTGCATGTTTGTAACAAATTAATATTTTTATTTGTATTTCTTTGTGATGTAAACTGGAAATAAAGTATATTCTATCTATCTATCTAAATAACATTTATATGACTGGTGGAAGAGGAGCTCCATAGCGTCGTTGCGCGTGGCAGTCTAATCGATCACGCAAGTCAAGCAACGTCGACCGCAGCCCGTCCATGGATGGGTTTATTTATCTGTAGCTCCCCCGTGCTTCGGAGGGCACGTTAAGCCGTCGGTCCAGGCTGTTGTCGTTGATAGATAGAGTAGATGACGGCCGATGGCGGCTTGAAAACACTGACTTCCATCAACCCGCAGGTGAGCAGCGTGGTGGAGTATGCTCTAAACCCCTTCGAATGAGGGGAGAGGGTTTATGACGATATGACTGGTTGTTGTTGAATATATACATATTCAACAACAACCATTAGTATAGTATTAGAAATATATTATAATAATTAAAAAAATTAGAATAACACAGTAAATGGTACAATCTGCAATCCATTACAAAAACCAAAACAAATGGAACCAAACTTTCCACCGCATAAATAACAAATTTTCAAATACAACAGATAAATGAAGACCGTGAATAAATTTACCACAACAATAGGTAGTAATAACGTCACTCGATCAAGTATATCAGATACACGAATATCAGATAAAATCACAGTTATATTTCATCTCGTTCCGAACACCTGGGACGCAGGCAAACAACTCGGAATAAATACGCTGATTTGGAAATTATATGTTCTTTCCGAGTACGGAACAGTTGTGTGATATTAGAATAACAAAATGATACATATTATTGGAATCGATGTGTTAGGTAACAACTCAATGTTTCAGGTTCCCAATAGTGTTAGAAACTTAAAATCCGTGGTGCACGGCAGTTGAGCTTCACTTGACTAGCCATCTCTTTAGGCTTTTAATGCCTTATTTGCCATATTGCTGTCTCTCACATTGCTAAGAGGGGAAGTCAAATTCCAAAAGCTTCCTACTCCTACTAATTTCTTCTGATTAAATTCGTTGTGAGTTCCAAGGCAGCCGTAGTTGTACCCCCAGGACTGCAATGGACTTCACTGTTCATTGCCTTTTTTGGCGGTCGCCGCTGTTACGCTACACAGGAGACACAGTGGTGGGAATGTGTGGTGGGCCCCCGTCCCTATAACAAAAAGATACGCGTGATTCTAATTACGCGTACCTTTCTGTATAGGATATTATGATAAAACAGTATGACCTGGGGCCATACCGCCGAAGCTGAAGCCGATTACCGTCGAATATTTTGATTCGAAAAATAGGTCTTACGTTTTAATTATTGACGAACATCTTCAGCTCAGTCGGTAGAGTTCCAGCAGGGCCAGTTATGTTCGAAGAACGTCGATTTTATATAAAGCTGCGCTATCTATCAAATCGTATGGGTACTAATTCGACGGCCATCTTGCCCCTCTGACCTACCTAACCTCTTACTATGTCCCCGTCGTGGAGTTACATTTCCTTGCTGGATATCCGACTAGATAGAAGTACTTTGACAGAATTTTGATAATTTTCAACATAATAAATATCTAAATTCAATCCAAGTACTTCTATTATTCAACTGAAGTTATGATAGTGTAAATACAAGAGAATCTATCAAGTGAAGTATTGGTTAAAACTGATTTTGGAGTTTCGAGTCGGGCATGTCTAGTCTAGCTAGCGAATTTGTGATAGGTAGTTGACCTTACATCGTGCGGGTTCTTACCTATAACAAATTGGCAGGCGAGACTAAAGGCGCCCGATTCTAAAAACTCTAAAATCAGTTTTAACTGATACTTCACTTGATAGGTACCTATATATAAATACGACATAGTATTATACCTAGGTACGTATAGGTATAGCTTTAGTAACCAAATGTTTGCCTTGGAGCAGCACTTTCCATACATGCAAGAAATTTTCAGAGTTGCCACTCTTTTCCACTATACTTACTTTACTCTTTGAGTTCCAGGGTTTCTACTAACTAAGCTGAACATGGTGGTAATTGACCACCAATCTAACCTGAAGTTTAATATTTGCAATAAAGTAATCCGATGGTAATCGGCTTCGGCTTCGGCGATAGGACCTCTGTATATAAACTGAGGGGCAATACTCGTGATTAAAATTTAATCAAAATTTGGTTTCGATCCAGTCTCGATCTCAAAAAAGTCAGATTTCGTATTCTCGTAATTAAATATGAAATTTCAAAGTTTAATTTTAAGTGTGATTATATCGAATTATGTCCGAAAAGTAAACAAACCAAAAATAGAATTCTGTTAGCAATGAGAAATGATATTCATTATTCAATAAAATCAAATATATAATTATAGTCAATTCATAATTCATTCTCGATTTGGTCAGCTTTCATTCCGCTATCGTAAAATACTTACGAGAATTGGCCTTTTATTTTCTTTTTAATGAAATGAAATGTATCATTTGAAATATATGTGTGGATGGAAATAGATGATAAAGCATATCCAAAGACATGCAGAACAAGCGTGTCACACCAATACTTGGCATGCAAATGTAATGAACAATTATTTATTTATTGTTGAATATTTATGCCAGGCATTTGGCCTTGTGGTTTCCGGCAGACTAGAATAGAATCATTCCGTTTCTTCCCGTGGATGTCGTACAAGGCGACTAAGGGAAATACATTATCAAATATCGATCAGGCCTCCCCAACCGTTTGGCCAGCGTGGGGAGTGTAGGCCAAATCCTCCTTCCGTCTAGGACGTACGAGAGAGGGTCGTGCTCCTGTATTGGAGACTAAAATGGACCTGATGATGATGATTTATGCCAGATTACTAATAAAACAAAATAATATAAATTAATATATAATAATAGAGAGAATATCCGAATTAAAAATTTCAATGTCATAAAAAATCAAATTAATATTTCGATAAATAACAAATACATACAATTTAAATCGGTGATGTCTAGCTCATCAAGCTAATATCAAATTGAGACTTTAGGGGTATAAGTGGTTTATCTTTAGAACCTAAGGCAACTTCATCTGCACGTGGTGCAACCTGCTGATTGACAAATAAAGTTCTGAGAAAGTAGAAGTAGGGCAACGCGTTTACCTCCAGATCACAGAATACCGCAGCCAAGTAAAAATCCCTTGGAGGGTTGTTGTGTTCCTGCGAGTAAATGAGGTCACCAGCAAGGAAGGAGTTCCTGCGTTGGCATATGGGTGCGCAACGCTCGAACAATATGTCATGATCATATTGCGAGAGTTTATATACGGTATCGTAAAACATCATAGCACATAGAATATATGTCGCAGCAGCAGAAATTCTACAACAATACAATCTCAAATAATCGCTATGTAATTATAGAGAGCCATTGACTCGGGTCAATGGAGGCGGATCCTCGTGAGAGCACTGGTTAATTGAGAGTGCCTGTAACGTCACTAATGGGACTGTTTCTGTATACGCCACAACATTGTTAGAAGGTACAATTATTATTTTTTACTACCAAGCAAGGGATACGGGTCTCCCCTCGAGCGAAGGGGTTTAGAGCATACTCCACCACGCTATTCAACTGCGGTTTGATGAACGCCAGTGTTTTCACGCCGCCTAAAGGCTACTTACTGACTTGGCTTAACGACTGTCATGCCGAGGGCGCGTCACTCTTCGTCGCGGCCACCACTTTAGGTCTTTCCTTCCCCATCTGCCATGACTGACATGACAGATGTGGCCGGCCACTGCCACTTTAGCTTGTTAACTCTGTCTCTTTTCTAATAGAGCTGCTGCTTTTCAATAAGACCTGCTACTGTTCCGCTTGCGTGCTCCGTTGGTTTACTGAGCGCAAAAGCGGAGCAGGTAAAGGTCCTCTCGTCTGGTTTGTATATTGAACGAGAGACTTGCATCCCGTGATATAACCGGAAGGTTGGTACACGGGGCGCATTAGCTGTTAGGTATAGAGTACGTTGTCTCTTTTCTAATAAGATAAATATTAATTTTGCATCCAGAACAGAAGGTTTGGAAGACATCGGATCCTATGTCTACAGCTAATATCTACAAATAATCACAGGGGATTGTGCACCAACCATCTAGTTATATCACAGGCCAGTCTCTCGTCTAGTAAACCAACCAGACGAGAAGACCTCTAACCACTCCGCCTTTACGCTCGGTAAACCAACCAAGCACTCAAGCAGATTGGTAGCAGGTCTGACTCCCTTTTCCCCTGCAAACAGGCTACTTGGGCACTCTTAAGTCGTAAGTTTGGAAGACAGTGGCATTCTCGAATATCTTCATTAAACCAAATAATATAACACAAATTTTCGTATTTTGATACATGTAAATATCACGGCCATCCTAAAATTGGCATAAATATTCCTTTTGCGCCGATATTAGCAGCAAAAGTAATGCATATTAAGCAGAGAACTTAGTTGTGCATAACTTGGAAATCTTTGTCAAGTTCCGCCGGTCAAGTTAGAAATTGCGGCCCATTTGCACAGCGGACTTTGTAAGAATTAATTGGAGGACATGTCTTGTGCAATGGTTTGCTTAGAAGCTTTTTGAACTTTATATTCATGAGAATTATCAGCATCTTTTTTCCGCTGTGAAGTTTGAATTTATTCTCCTATATCTACATCAACCCAGATTCGTCCCATTACTAGGGTATGGGATTAATTAATCAAAAGAGTTTAGAGCGTACTTCACTATTCGACGTGCTTATCTGTGAGTAGGTGGAGGCCAATGTTTTCGAGTCACTCAAGTCACTCAAACTTGACTTAACGTTATTCCTCTAATAACAACAGCTTCTGCTGACGGCTTATTGTAGCCCTCGAAGTACTAAGACGTTTGAAATAAATACAGGCATCCATTAAAATAAACATCCTAGCTTTTTTACGAAACGGTGCTGTTCGACCTGCTCCCCACGCACTGTGTGTTATGGAATCCATCTTTAGGGTTCCGTACCCAAAGGGTGAAACGAACGTTATTACTGAGACTCCAATGTCCCACAGTGGATCGACTACAAAGGACAAAGGGCCGGACATAGAACCAAATAATAAAATTTCCCGTATTTTCAAAAAAGAATGATGCCAATATGAAGCTTAAACATTGTTTACGTCAAAAGTGTTAATATAAATTTCGCATAACCTCATTTTTAGACGATATTTATTTATAAACGATTTCTTTGTATGGGAAAAAATACAAAATAAAAATTCTCGTGATTTACACATGTTTACGTTTTATAGCGGGTATTATTTCTTCCAGCGTAATATTACATCAACATCAGCCTGTATCTATCCACTGCTGGATCCTTCCCCAATGCTTTCCACCAAATACGATCCTCCGCCTTCCGCATCCAGCCGCTTCCAGCCGCTTTCTTAAGGTCATCGGACCCTCTAGAAGGTGGGCCAACGCATCGTCGTCCTACGCGTGGCCTCCACTCTAATACCTTCCTCCCCCATCTGCCATCACTTACTCGGCAGATGTGACCCGCCCATTGCCACTTCAGCTTGCAAACTCGCGAAAGGCTATGTCGACAACTTTGGTTCTCCGTCGAATTTCTTCGTTCCGGATTCGATCCCTCAGAGAAACCCCGAGCATAGCTCTCTCCATCGCTCGCTGCGCGACCTTTAACCTGAGGACCAGTCCGATGGTCAGTGTTCTAGTCTCTGCACCATAGGTCATTGCAGGGAGGACGCACTGGTTGAAGACTTTAGTCTTCAAACATTGAGGTATCTTTGCGGTGAAGATGTGCCGAAGTTTTCCAAAAGCTGCCCAGCCCAATCGATCTCTTTGTTGAAGTTACCCCGGCCAAGCTGTATGGAATGTCCGAGGTAGACATAGTCTTTAACCACTTCAATCTGTGTATTCTCTACCATAACCGGGCTAGGGATGACAACATCATTGTACATGACTTTCGTCTTGTCGAAATTCATCCCCAGCCCCACGTATCGAGATGCAACATTGAGATCGGCCAACATACGACTGAGATCCTCCAGCGATTCAGCCATTATGACCACGTCGTCGGCAAACCGAAGGTGTGAGATATAATCGCCATTTACACTGATGCCCCGTTTTTTCCAGTCCAGCGTTTTAAATACGTCTTCCAGAGCAGCGGTGAATAGTTTCGGGGAAATGACATCCCCTTGACGTACTCCCCGCTGCAGCTGGATAGGCTTAGACTGCTGGTCCTGGACGCGGACAGTCATTGTCGCAGAGCTGTATAGCCATCTCAGCACCTCGATATAGCGGTGGTCGATTTGGCATCGCTGTAAGGATTCCAGAACAGACCAAGTTTCGATGGAATCGAAGGCTTTCTCGTAATCCACAAAAGTCACACAGAGCAGCAAATTGTACTCTGTGGTTTTCTGCACAATCTGCCGCAATGTATGTATGTGGTCCACGGTACTGTAGCCTTTACGAAACCCAGCCTGTTCCGGTGGCTGGTACTCATCAACTCATCAATACACGTAAGTCAGGAGCGAGATCGGGAATATAACCTACAATTCCTTAAAACACATTTGATCCCCCAAACCCCCTCCCCCCACCCCCCTCTGAGATATCGGACAAAATATGTTTTTATTTTTTTTGACAATAATGGCTGTTTACTAACCATACTAACAAGATTTGTAAACGGACTTTTATGTACTGATATTTCTGTTACAATTTTATCGCTCTATATCCGGACAGCATTTATTTTTCTCATTCCGCAATTCAAATTAGCATATTTTGTTATACCCTCTCTTATGATGAATTTTCTTAGAATTTTGTATCGCCATTTGGATAGTTTTATTACCATGTACAATACTAATGCTTTTATTGCTGAAATTTCTGTTATTGAATTATATCTATCAACGATTTTTTTAATATTAGAAACTGCTTCCTTATTCTCGAGCATTTATTTTACTACTTCAGCAATTTTTCGGTTCCCAGTAGACTGAAGTGCAGCAACTACTGAGAATGCTTGTTATTTAGCTTCACTCTTTGTACGTACTCAATACTAGATTATTATATTTTATTTAATCATTTATATAATCGTTTTGTGTCGTCATATTTTATCTTATATTTTATTATATTCTTTTGAATTGTATTGTACTGTATTGTATTGTGTTGAATTGTATTGTTATTTCTGATTGAAAAAATGATTGTCTGATTGATATTATTATTATTTTATTATTTAATTAATTTGTCGCTAAGATATTATATATAATGAGGTAGTATAATAGGCATTTTTAAACCTATTATACTACCTCTGAATATACTTGAATACACTCTGAAAAACGTCTCCGCTTTTGACGATCACTAAGTTCTTCAAATTGTTTTCGATTCGTTTTTTGGGTTGAGGTACATGCATTAACTTTTAACACACTCGTTCCTTCTTGTATCCTCTTCTTCTTCAATTGGTTCGGAGTGGTAAATTGAGATCAATGGTTCGTCACTGGTTCCTGGAACTGATATATTTTGTTCACAGAACAGTGACCATATGATATCAGATTCAAGCCAGGACGAATACTTCTTCAGAAACTTCTCGGAACAGTATTTTGAATTTCTCCATTTTGAATGAATTCGATAGTAGAATAAACAACACCTTTTTTATAGATAATTTTAATCACTGTCATTTAAGTTCAGCACCCAATTCGATTTAAAATTAATAAACAAATGCTCATGATCACGTATATCTTCATGCTTACAAAAAGCAAATTAAAGATCTCAAAACCCTAAAAAATGTTCGTATTTATGTATTTCTGGGGTGTAAGTAGTTCATCAAGATCTTTGAACCAAAGCCAACTTCACCTGCACGTGGTGCACGCTGTTGACTGACAAACGAAGCTCTGGCGAAAAGAGTAGGCTTGTTGCCCATGTTACAAAATTATAAAAACTCTCTATCACTAACGTAAAATACATAAAACTAGAACGATCGGCGATCTTAAAATTTTAATAACTTATGTCCGACGTGTTTTATGTGCGGTCAAAGTTTGGTAGGAAAGTCCATTTTGAAGGTATGAAATTATAAAAAATAAATATTACCATTGTAGAAACAAGAAAAAATACTATAACTTTTGTTACTGCACTGGCTACATAAACGCAATATTTAACATAGCTGTCGTACAAATTTCTGATTTAATGCATATAAAATAGCACGGTGTGACGTCATAACGTGGTGGCCTTTTGTATGGAGCGTTTTCGGGATAGTCCAAAATTGTGATCTTCAAGTTATCATATCTCGAGAAGTTTTTATGCAATCGAAGTAATTGTTTCACCTATATTTCTATTATTGTGACGTCTTTAAATAACAAATCGAAAAAAAAATGGGATACAAGCCTATTGTAAGCTACGCGACTGGGTATTATACCTCCACCTCACAGAATACCGCAGCCAAATAATAATTGCCTTGAGAATTGTTGTGTTCCTGCGAGTGAGTGAGGTCACCAGAAAGAAAGGAAGGAGATGTTGCGTTGGCAGCGGGGGTGGCGGCGCGCGAGCAATATTTTATGTTGCGAGCGTTAATATGGCTACGGTTACCGCTTCACATCAGGCGGGCCGTATGCTTGTCTGCCACCCGATGTAGTATAAAAAAAATGTTTCACACTATATATTAAAAATGTATCATTCATTTTTTTTCTAATGGCCCCCCAGTAGTATAACACATTATTATATCAAAATTAAGTAATTTGTTTTTATGAATGTGTCTTTGTAATGAAAGTAAACTATAATCAGTTTCATCTTCATCCGATATTTAAGGGGGGTCCCATATAACAGATATGATTTTTTTTGTCGTTTTTATAGATAAAGGTACGGAACCCTTCATGCGCGAGTCCGAGTCGCACTTGGCCAGTTTTTGTATTATCTCGTTTTTATTTCAATATCCAATAGCTACTGTTATTTTTAGCACTTTTAAGCACTTCTTCATTAAAATGACGTTATACATATATATATATATATATTTGTATAAAATGTCAAAGTTGGATTCAATGCTAGAAAATTACAAATATGATGTCGCAAGGGTGTATACTATGTTCTACGATAACAGTTTTACATCCAGCAAGGGCCCTCCCGTGTAAAACTGGAGCCGATTACTAAAGGATTTTCGATAGCAAAAATCAAACTTCAACTTAGAATAATGATGCTTGTGATTAGCTTAGCTGATACTAACGCTGGAGCTCTACCGACTAAGTTATATAAATAGATGTTTGTCAATAACTTAAACGTAAAACCTATTTTTTGAATCTAAATATTCGATGGTAATCGGCTTCAGTCTCGGCAGTAGGGCCCCAGGTTACAACCTACTTGAAAAATACATGCATACAAAAATATATAAAGTAAAACAATATAGTAATAAATAGCACCGAGAGATTGACCACCAAGTGACATATTTGCTTAAAATACAACATGCATGAACACCGCGGCGCACCACCGCAGTAACCAATGTAGATCCAGCTCAGTATAAGTTGTCGCCACATTGTCTATTGTATGGTGGGTATTCTGACAATCTTATTATATAAAAATGTAGTATGCGATATAATATCTATTGGATTCAGTGTATTATTCCAATGAAAGCAGCACCCTCCGCCATTTCGACAATTGAATTTTGCAGGCACTTTTCTAAAGAGATACGAAGGAAGAATAGTTACTGTGCAAGAATAGTTTTCCTACGCTATCACTTGCGAAGCTACTTTATTTATTGAAAAATATACAAAGAATAAAATCGGTGGTCCTCAGTTCGCCACTTTGTCCACATCGCGTCGTCTATATTTTTCAATAACGAGTGGCAAAATTGTAAATCTTGTCACAAATTGTATTTTCAAATTTGTTTAAACATCGTGAACATCACCTACTGACGCTTTACTATCCACATACCATACCTTCTGTTTGGAATTTTGAAGTAATTTACAGGCCGTATAAAAATTTAAGCAAGAAATTTCATCAGACGTGTTTGAAGCAAATAAAATGTATTCATTCATACAGGCACTCATCAGGAGCCGATTCACAAAATTTGTATGAAATTAATTTTGAAGGTCTCCGTTTTCTATCTCATGTTTTACGACATATACTTTGAATCGCCTAATTCTTAGACTTTTACTATAAAGCGAAAATTTATCGAATGCTTCTTTTACGTTACAGGAGAGTTTTTTTTACATATAAATAGATATCTAGTTAATTACCCAGGAAAAAATGCATTTATAAATATCAGTTTATGTTTGAATTACAATATGCAACTGTCCACAGTATTTACTTTTTCCTTTTGTCTGATGGTGTGAGCTGTACAGTGGATAGATCAGTCAGTAACGGTTGCCTATTATATAGATATATACATTTTTTTTTTTTCAATTATTGCTTGTATCCCACAAAATTCAAATGTCAATGGACAACTATATCAAAATAGTAGTTTATCAAACTGTTGCATAATAAGGGTTATTAAAATACGATGAGCCGAAGACGAATGTTATAATAGACCGCACGAGTATTTTAATACCTAATTATGTGCAGTTTCATACACTACTTTATCTAATCTCATGAAATATATGATAATAATAATTTACGAATAATATTTTTTTCGATACAGTTGTCCATACGACAACTTTTTTTTTTTTTTTTATACAACTAAAGTGGCAAACAAGCATACGGCCCGCGGTAGCCTATGAACGCCTGTAACACCAGGGGCATCACACGCGCGTAGCCGACCCTGTAAAAACCTCTTGACGCCCTTTTTGACGAACCCCATGCTGTAGTCTCCTAAGAAAACCTCGACAGGCAGTTCATTCCACAGTTTGACAGTACGCGGGAGAAAACTTCTCTGGAACCGCACAGTACGCGACCACTTAGGCTCCAATGTGTGAGGATGAATTCCCTGCCGATGGCGAGCGGTGCGACTGTAGAAAGAGGCCGTGGGCATCATGTCAAACAACTCCTCTGAACACACCCCATTATACAATCGGTAGAACACACAAAGAGACGCGAAATCTCTTCTCAGACTTACAGGTTCTAATCCGTCTGTCAGTTTGGAATCATCAACAATCCTCATAGCACGCCTTTGAATCGAGTCACAAGGTGCAAGCTGGTATCTAGGCGCTCCCGCCCATAGATGGCAACAGTACTCCATATGCGGCCGTACTTGCGCTTTATAAAGCAGAAGTCGTTGCCGCGGGTTGAAGTACTGCTTCACCCTGTTGAGAGCACACCTAGTTTCTTCGACGCCAGCTTGACCTTCTCCTCCAGGTGACATCGAAACTGGACGTCGCTGGAGATTTCAATTCCGAGAATCCCAATATTTTTGGCGATGGTAAGGGGTGTGTTCTGGAATTGGGGAGCCACAGCAAAAGGGGTTTTCTTAGCGGTGAACGCGCAAACTTGTGTCTTAGTGGGATTGAACTGAAATAGGTTCTTTCGCCCCCAATCGGAGACACAATTCAATGTGCTCTCGATCTGACACAAGTTGTTCTCGACTCTCCTCCACCAGAGAACGGGGTATATTAGCGCGGCCCGTGTAATAAGCGTCCCCAGTGCTGTCGTCAGTATAGCAATGAATGCTGTCAATAGACAACATATCATTGATATGCAGCCAAAACAGCGTCGGGGACAATACCGAGCCTTGCGGGACGCCAGCATTAATGTCCATGCTACCGGAGCGACTGCCTTCCACAACGGCTCTAATGCTTCTGCAGGACAAAAAGCTAGCGACCCATTCGCATAAACCCTCAGGTAGACCGTACGCAGGCAACTTCGATAGAAGACTACGGTACCAGACCCGATCGAATGCCTTCGCCATATCAAGACTAACAGCTAATGCCTCACCTTGACTCTCCACGGCTGAAGCCCAACGATGTGTAAGATACACTAGAAGATCACCAGTCGAACGACCATGACGAAACCCGTATTGATGGTCGCTGATCAGGTCGTGATCTTCTAGGTATTTCAGGAGCCGGTTATTAATAACGCGCTCCATTACCTTGGAGAGAAGGGAGGTAACAGCGATAGGCCTGTAATTCGATGGGTCTGATCTGTCACCCTTCTTGGGTACAGGGTGTACGTTCGCAGTCTTCCACGATGACGGAACCTGCCTGGTGGAATAAGAGAGTAACAACTGTATCGAAAAATAACTTTTTAAATTTATTTTGATAGCTTGTGCGTAAAGACTTATTTTTATAATGTGTAAATTTCAGTATGAGATTAGATAAATAACTTTTTTCCATTTTGATGCAGCAGCAAGCAGGTTGCAATGCAAAAGCATTGCAATGCTTTTGCAACTTTGCAAAAAAAATCTACATAATCTGTGAACACAGCGCCGCATCACGCGTCGCGCATACGCACCACGCATGCTCGATCTGCAAATGGATTTATAAGTAAAAAATTAAGCTGTTAAATTAACTTCATCATCATCAGGCCATTTTAGTCTCCACTACAGGAGCACGACCCTCTCTCGTCCGTCCCAGACAGAAGGAGGATTTGGCCTACACTCCCCACGCCGGCCAGACGGGTTGGGGAGTGTATTAAACTGCACATAATTAGGTCTTAAAATACTCGTGTGACGCTATTATCACACAACTCACACTCGTATTTTAAGAATCCTTATTATGCAACAGTTTCATAAACTACTTTGATCAAAAATAAATCTGGCAACGCTGTTATCAACAGACAGTCCAGTAGATTAGTTACTTTACCTATACCAATAAAAGTTCATACTGAATAGTTTATTACTACTTACTAATGACAAACGTACATAAATGAAGCACTGACCACCACGACATAACATACTGCCCGATACGATCTTAACCCAATTTTCACAACCCATAGATAAAACAGTCCCAAGATAGCCCCCGGCTGCGTTCAGCTAAACCGAGATACGCTCGGATATTCGTCGGATATAATACATACCTACACATATCCGATACATTCCATTTTATGGTCGACGTCAAGCCCTGGCTGGGCTGTATACTGCATATTGGTAACACATTTTGTTAAGAAAATATCCATTGCGACAGGGTGCCTGGAATTTATGTGATCTCATCGCTCTAGAGATTTTCGTTCTGTGTATTACGATGGGTATAAATGTTTGTTTATGCTGAACATTGGTTTGGAGATTTGGAGGTGGCGGTGGAGTAATTTATGCAGGCGTTTCTAATTTCTCCGAGATTTCGTGATGAAAATTGCTTTACATGTTGCTACAATGAGTCTGTGTTGAGTAAGGGTGTTCTACTGAGATTGAGGTACTCAAAATCTAAGTATCTATCTTTTATATATATAAAACAAGGTGGGGTTTGTTCGAACACTTGTAACTCGAGAACGGCTGGGCCGATTTTCATGGTTTTTGATTTGTTGGATTTGTCTCCGTCCCGAATAGCAGAATAACTATCAAATACATTGAAAAAAATGTCGGAAAACTAAAATAAAAGAGGCAATTTGATCCACACTACTTTGCGTGCTTCCGCCACCTTATGGTTGAACAACAGTCATTTGTAGGTTGTTGTTCAACATCTACAGATCGCCTGAGGATGCCTCGCGTAGAGGCGGAACACGTGTCGCAGAGACGACCACGGCAGTCAGGGCAGCGGCGGTCGCATGTATCTTCTGTTTCAGATGTTGGAGATTCCCCGAGACGACCACAGCAGCTGGGGCAGAGACGACCAAAGCAGCCACGGCAGTCGCATGCAACTACTAACGGTACTGGGTGGGTGCCGGCCGGCAGTAATTTGAATGAACTAATTGGTGGCGGAAGCATGCAAAGTAGTGTAGATCAAATTGCCTGTAAATTTGACTTCCGCAAAATAACACCTGAATCAATTAACTATAAAATAAAAGAATTAACATTTTCCCATACAAATAGTGTCAGTTGAAAAAGTATTGGGATATTTATTGGTTGTCAAATATTTATGCGAACGTTCAAAAATTTACATCAAGCTTCTTAAATATAAAACAAATGACAAATATCTTAATTAAAAAAATGTCAAATCGATTGGTCTCACTTTTACGTCGCGGAAGTAAATTTAGTTCAGCTAATAAATAACACGACATTAATTGACTGTTAGTCGACACGAAGTTCACCGGGTCAGCTCGTATAATATAATGAATTGTTCTTGCAGCCAGTGTTCTTGCCTCCCTGCCGCATGAGATCGATATTTTTGAACCATAGTTAGGGTTTTTTTATTAGTTTTATTTTCAAGTAATTTTAAGATTAAATTATGAACGCCGGTGGCACGCACGAAGAAGCATGACTCATTGTCACGTTCTGCCTGAGCAGATCGTTCAAGCGAGAGCGCGGAACAAGAATTTAGAGGCCTAAACGTTCGACTAGTGACGCATGTATCTCTCTTCCACTCCGTCGGCCGATGTTTTCTTATTGACGTTGTCACTTAAAATTATCGTCCGTAAACCGACTTTACAGACCATTTTTTTTTAGTTAGTTTAGTTCAGTTTGTAATTTGTTGTAAATATAATAAAACATAAATATTCAAAAATGAATAGGTAATTGTTAGCTATCATTAAATTTAAAAGCATAATTTATAAATTATTTAGTATGTATTTATGCGTATGATTGCCACAGTTATGATTTCACATTGTATAAAAGATTTGATTTGATTCCGAGCTTGTAATTCGTTGCGCCAGCATTTCGACCAATCACCATGAAGCACGCCACTCTTCAAGAGTGGTGGAAGTGGAGACGAGGGCGTCAACTTCGTTCCAAGCGAAGCAAGCATCAGGCATTCGACACCGAGCGCTCGTACAGAAAACACGTGTGTGAAATAAACTATCTCAACTGTCAGTATTACAGTTAAGCTACTCCTAGGAATAAAATGAATACAAAGCAACGTCAATAGTGTCATTACTTTGAACAACCTATAACATAATGCTTTCTAGAATTCAATATTGGTTCACATAGTGTATATATTATTTACTATTGGGTAATATACTATGGTAATATTGATTTATAAAAACAGGGAAAATTCCTTGTAAAAATATTTTTTATTCACATTGAGTTACTTGACATGATGCTCACGGTCTCCTTATCTATCATCCCACTCGCCAGGGAAGGGGAATTCATTCACACATGAGTGGGACAAAAAGCAGAGGCATCACTGACGCTTAACAAAAAAACGGTGTGCAGGAAGGAGCTGCCTATCCTAGATTGATTTCTTTTACGTTACTTTTCGTCATATTTTATCTAATTTATTTCATACTAGTTGTTACCCGCGGCTTCGCCCGCTTGGTCCGAGGAGCTGCCATTGATTTGCGAATATTTTTTTTGTTGTCATTACTTCGTGGGATAAAAAGTAGTACAAATTTTAATGATGATCGGCTGCATAGTTAAGGCGTGAAGGATTTATAGCTTAGTTGTTTAAAATAATTAATGTCAGCAATTAGGTTCCATTCGCCGTGAAAGAAGGACAAATTTCACGTCGAATGGAACCTAATTGAATAAACTTTATTTTTTCCCGTGGGAATAAGATGTTTTTCCGAGTACCAGGCCTTAAACTATCTCGAAAAAAATCATGTCAATGTGTTTGTTACTTTGGACGTATAAGAAGGACAAACAAACACGCTTTCACATTTATAATATTAGGTAGTATAGATACTATTATAGTCCTTCCGCAATGGAGTTCTTTGTGAATAATTTTTAAATACATAATAAAAAATAAGATTGCCCTATAGGTACAAGGTTCGTGTTTGGTTTCTATTTTATATTTAAGAGTTTTATGCAACACGATTTTTTTTATACTAAATCGGGAGACAGACAAGCATATGGCCCGCCTGATGTGAAGCGGTTACCGTAACCATATTAAGAGCCATATTACATTTTGACTGTGATTTTTGCGTAAAATGGCCAATTTTGGCGTTCTTGATCTCGGAAACAAAAATACATTAACAATGTTGACTTATTGAATATTACAGAATAGCTATTGGCATAGTAGCCTCGCTTTTTGTAAATTTTGCTTAACTTTTTAAATAAACCCAAAATTGCAGAGAAATATTTTCATAAAATGTGCGCATTCACTATTTTGAGCTCCTGGATTGTACTACTGTTCCAAACATATGAAATAAAAAAAATAGAATGTTATTTGTTATATAGTCGTATAGTAAGTACATAGCGGCCTCGGAATTTTGAAATATCATTGATTTAATATAGAAAAATAAAACATTCTTTTAACCAAAAAAACTTCGAATATCGCTTTAAGTAAACTGTTAATTTCTCGAATAAACGATAATATTATTGAGCAAAATTTATACGAGAATAATTGTTACTTCATGATGAATATAAACTTTGTAGCATGAATTTATTATCTTATTTCAATAAAAACTATAAATATAACTTCAAAATTATTACAAAAAACGACGCACCGGCGGTCTTCGCGGGTTTAGTACTGCGCGAGAGCTCGTCAGCGTGCAAATGTAATAGGGCTCTTAACGCTTGCAACATAAAACCCCCGCTTCCAATGCAGCATCTCCTTCCTTTCTGGTAACCTCACTCACTCGCAGGAACACAACAACCCTCAAGGGAATTGTCGGGTAAGCTACCCGATACAATTACGCTCCCTTACCTCTCTTTTCGCCAGGGCTTCGTTTGTCAGTTAGCAGGGTGCACCACGTGCAGATGAAGTTGGCTTAGGCTCAAAGATATTGATGAAAAACTTACACCCCAAACGATAATGATACATGATATTACACTATATCTTACACTATACTTAATTATTTATTTTATTTATTTATTTATTTATTACACCACAGCATAAGTAATAAAAAAAATTATATATATTACACCACAGCATAAGTAATAGTACTAACGATTACACTATACTTATTAAATTATTTGTACTTATATTTGACACATTAAAATTATTTTAATCAAGAGTTCAATTTCAGTGAAAGCTTAATTAATTCGTTGGCCACATTGATTAAGAATATTTCAAATTCGCTTCTCGAACTCCCTCCCGCCCATTCATGTAAGGGTTATTAGAAACTTTGTGTGGTAACACCCGGAAACAGTATTTTCATAATTAGATCTGTAAGGTTATGCAAATACACTGCCTGCCAAAAAACAGGCGATCGTTATTTTTTTTTTAAAGTCTATCTGACGTTTACAGTAGAACGATGGACTGCTATGCCTTTTTTATTGGTGTAATACTTAATATGTAGATGGCGCCACACTGCGATGTCACAGCAGTCAAATATAAAATGCAAAAATTCGCCACCATCACAAACCGTCCTGGTAGCTCAGTTGGAAGAGCACTCCATAGGTAATCGAGAGGTTGTGGGTTCAAATCCTACATAGGCAGAGGAAGTGAATTTTCCAATTTTTAAAATATTTATAATATTCTGGCATGTTAGCCGAAATCAACTATTTAAATAATAATTAATATTACCACACCACCTGGGGTGTAAGTGGTTTATCAACATCTTTGAACCAAAGCCAACTTCACCTGCTCGTGGTGTACCCTGCTGACTGACAAACTAAGCTTTGGCGAAAAGAGAGGTAGGGAGCGTAATTGTAAGCTACCCGACTGGGAATTGTACCTCCACCTCACAGAATACCGCAGCCAAATAACAATTCCCTTGAGTGTTGTTGTGTTCCTGCGAGTGAGTGAGGTCACGAGAAAAGAAAAGAAGCAGATGCTGCGTTGGCAGCGGGGGTGGCGGCGCGCAAGTGATATATTATGTTGCGAGCGTTAATACGGTTACGGTAACCGTTTCACATCAGGCGGGCCGTATGCTTGTCTTCCACCCGACGTAGTATAAAAAAAAATAAAAAAAATACCACAGTATAAGTAATTGTACTACGAACAGTATGGACACTCTCTGCCGCTCTCGCTAGTCGACCTCACCTCCCCTCTGAGACCGATGTGGAACCGTTCGCAAGGTATGCCACAACGTACGAATTGACATCGCTCGTATTTCATTCTCCATTCAGTTTAAAATAAAAGATGGGATTTACTTATGCAGTGGACGGATGTCTCAACACATAGAAAGTCAAAAAGAAAATTTTATTAGTTCCCTTTGGAGTAAATAAAGTACAGATTTTTTTACAAATTATGTACCTAAAAATCATGTGGCAGCCATAGTTTCTTCATTACTAATTCATGTCTGTCAGAGTAGGATACAAGGTATAATTAATATGAGATGTGAAAAGGATAAAAGGATAGCAGATTTATGTCTCAAAGAGCGCGCGATAGCGCAGGCGCGGAAGTGACAGTGCTGTCCAGTGCTGTCACTTGAGTTATGGTGGTTTATTGTATGTTTTCAATTTTCTTATTTACATTTCAATGTTTATTGTGCGTGATGTCACTGATGTCACCGTAGTTTTTTATTTTTAAATTACGTTTGTTCCATATGAATATGAAAATGATTTTGATGAGAATATGGGAATGAATTAAATTACGCATGCAGTTTATTAATTAGTGAGAATGAAATGGTTTGACCATTACCACAGTATAATTAATAGTAGTACAGTATGGCCACTCCCTGCCGCTATCTCGTGTCGACCTCGCCTCCTCTCTGAGACAAATCTGGAACAGTTTGTATGGCGCCGCACGCACACACGCTCATTCACACTCTGCACAGACGTCATTTTTTATGTAATAGTGATGATGCGACATTTGTATGGAGTGGCCGAGGTGTGCCATTACTATGAACCAGTGTTCGAAAGCCAGATATTCTATTTAGTAGTGGTTAGAGAGTATAAAATTTTGGGTAATTGGTTGGTAACAATGGCAATTAAACAAGGCATTTTGTGCATATTGACTGAAGTCAGTGTAGTGTATTTACCATGTCCGACTAATTGAATAATGTCGGCCATAGAGAACACACGCAAACATAGGCACATGTACAGACGTCATTTGGTTTACTACATGCAAACACGCCATTTTTGTATGGAGTGGCCGGGGTTTGGTATAACTTTGTTACACTAATTAAATTATCAATACAAAAGCCATCGTTACTAAGGAAAATCTTTTAAAATTACACCAGTTGGTCGACTGTATACTCTACTATGTAGTTGTGTACACTAAGAGTTCCGTTTTGCCTGTTATTGGGTTACCTTCTTTATAGAAGTGATCTCAATTTGTGGTAACGCCGCTTGGGACAATTAAGCTTTGCGCCGTGTGTATGGAATTCATAATTGGGAATGCTCAAACTTCCTAGCAATACAGAATAGTACAATTTAGCTCCAAATGTCGACTACGTGCTACACCTAAATACTCGTTTAAATTTTCAGTAATTTTCTAGATAGGTACCTAAGTTAGTAGATTTGGCTTTTTAATAATTATAAGATATAACGAGATTTAGTCATAAAACGATTTAGTCATATACAGACTTAGTCATAAAGCGATTTAGTCATACCTGCATCTAGTCTTATTGAGAAGTAGTCCTAAAGCTTCTAAGCTAAAAACCCATTAATATATTATCATTAAATTATCTTGTTTATACATTTACTAGCTGACTCGCGCAACTTCGTCTGCGTGAGACAGAGCGTTGAGAGTGAGCGTACACTTACCATTTGAAAGGTTATAGTGAGCGAAATTTAAAAGGTAGACTATCAGATATGCTATCAGACTTTTTTTAGAACCTTTTAAGAAGAATAATTCCGTCGTAAATAATTGTTGCGTAACTCGAAGCGCACGCAGAGGAAGCTCTGTAAAGGAATATTTTTTTCCCATTTTTGCAACATTTTATTTTCCATTGGTGCTCCGCTCATATTGGCGGTAGCGTGATATTATAAAGCCTATTACCTGCCTCGAAAAATAGGCTATCTAACACTAAAATATTTTTTTAATTCTAGTGAGTAGTTCCTGAGATTATCGCGTTCAACCAAACTCTTCAGCTTTATAATATTATAGTATATAGTATAGAAGATATTCGCCATAATTGTGATTAACGCTGCCCTGGCGGTTCGCTCTTTTTCAAGCGGGCATTATATCCTCCTCCTCATCTCATCATCCTCATCCTCGACATTCATAAGTCGAATGGCCAGTGGGCTAGATTACATTCCGTCAGTGGTGTAGAAGCAGTGTGCTCCCGAGTTGTCTCGGATACTAACTCGTCTATTATAGTATCTCATATTCCACTGGGCAACTTCCATCTTCGTGGAAGACTGGAGCGGCTTGAAGAGGATTTTACATGGTCGGCAACGCGTGAGAGATACCTCTGTTATAGCGAGCATCCGTGGGCTACAATAACTGCTTTTCATTAGGTAGGTCGTATGCTCGTTTGCCATCTTAGTTATATAAAAAAGAGTAATATCGTTTAGACCACACGACTGAAGTAAAACTTATTTAGCTCTACTAACTTATATTTCCTCTCAACTTCTGTTCGCTTCGCCCTATCACACTTTTCGTAACGCTCTCGTCACGCATTCACCAGCTTACTCCCCAAGTCAAGTATGCGTAAAGAAGTTTTACTTCTAAAAGACATGACAGTCAGTCACGCAATCCTTGTTTTTTACCGACTCCAAAATAGGAGGTTCGGCTGTATTTTTTTTAATGTTTGTTACTTAATCACTCCGTCGGTTTATAAATCTATAAACCGATTTGAAAAAGAAATCGGTTGTCTGTAAAGTCGGTTTACTGACGATAGTTGAACGTGACAACGTCATAAAAAAATACTCATGGAATGTTTGCATTTTTCAAAAGAAAGTTTTAATGGAACGCCTCAGAGCGAGGTAACGCCGCATACGTCATGTTTTTTCGTGCGTGCAGCCGGCTCCATCGAATTATAAAACGTTGTCACGTCAAAAACGTTTTTGTTTGAAAGAGTATACTTTAAGATTGATCCCATATTTTTTTTATGATCATCATCATCAGCCTGTATCAGCCACTGTTAGTTTTGTTATTTCATTACTCCGTCATTTATAAATCTATTTGAAAAAAAACTTTTTTTTTATTTGAAAGAGTATACTTCCAGATTGGTCCCATATTTTTTTCATCATCATCAGCCTGTATCTACATACATAAATGTAGAGTAACGTTTGGAGTCGTTATTTTTTTTGACAAAAATATTTGGTATAGATTTTAACTGGCCGACTATAGCTACTTAAATCGATTAATTACAAACAGCTTCGAAGCACCGTTGTAAATTGAATAATGAAATCATATTTTCACAAAATGTCCTGGCAATCAGAATGTCTCAGTCGCAGGGGATATAAGCGAGAAACTTTTACAAGAGATCGGAAATGTTCACAGTAGCATCCCGGGGGACATTGCGGCGAGATGTCACGCCTGTTCCATGTTATCGAGAGTTACGATTGATACTCTGTTGACTGCTTCTGGTGTAGTTAGTGGGCAGTTTATATTGTATTTGTGTATTCTATAATAACATAAGTACTAGAGCAAACAATAATTTATATTATTTAGTTAAATGGCGACTGTCTGCAGTCCTCTCGAATCGACCAAACCGGAATCTGGAATAGGGATGTAAAGCGGTAAAATTACAGTGATAAAATACCACATTTTATGTCATTTTCCTATATTTTACGTAAAATACGGTAACTTTCGGTAAAAAACGAATATTACACTCAATCACACACTTTCGTTTATCTGAGTGACTTAGATAAACGAAACTGTGTCCATAAATTTCCATTTGCAGATCTCATCATCAATCGATATCATCTGCCAGATGATATCGAAAATAAAACTTGAATTTGTAGTACTTAAGTAAGTTCCCATATCAGTTGGTCTTACAGTACAATATTGGTGATATAATCATTACAAAGGAATAATTATTTTCTATTTATTGATTTGTAGTATGTAATAATAAGCAATATAATCACAAGGAATCATAATTATGTATAAGTCTGTAGGCAGCGATAACCTTACAACCAGGTGGGTCGTCTGTTTGTTTTCCACCATAGTGGTAGACATAAAAAAAAGACTGAGTTACAATGTTACATTAAAGAATCCACTGATTCGTCTTCTGTGTCTGATTGTTCGTCATCAGTGTCAAAGTCAAACATATCCATTTCAACAGGTTCTGTTTGAGTGTATTTTAAATTAGCTCGAATCATTATTAGTTTGTTTATTTTGTCGTCAGTCAAACGGTTTTTAAGTTAGTGGATGGACGCGGGCGGCGGCATCGTCCCACTTCAAAGTCGATGCGCTACTGCATAAAAATTGTAATACTGTGGTAGTACGCCGGTATTTTACAAGACTTTTGGGGAAAATTATGTAATATTGCAATCCTAGGGAGCTTAGTTTCTATTTCGCAACAATATGCACGTGGCATTTCAACAAATCAGAATTTTAAACACGGCAGTTACGTAACAAATTGTACCGTAATTTTCGTAAATTACCGTAAAATTACGGTAATTTACCAACGATTTTGGTAAATTACATAATTTTACAACCCTAATCTGGAACTGTTTGTTTGCGATATATAAAATATATCGTAAAATTAAGTTAAAATCAAACAATGTGTACATACACCAAAAAAGAGAGAGAGAAGAAACTGTGTCTATATATATAAAACAAAGTCGGGTTTGTTCGAACACTTATAATTCGAGAACTGCTGGACCGATTTTGAAGGTTTTTATTGGTTGGATCCGTCCCGAATAGCAGAATAACTAGGTATTAAAATTTGTAACATTGGAAAATTTACGAAAAAATTTAATAAAAGAAAAAACATTTTCCCATACCAATAGTACGTTAGTACTATTACTTGCCTATACTGTGCCAATAGTGTCAGTTGAAAAAGGATTGAGATAAATTATTGCTTGTCAAATATTTACGAGTGCGTTCTGAAATTTATATCAAACATATTTTTTTATGTTATTATGTCAATAAAGTACTGAACTTAATATTTATCTTATACTAGCTGTACCCGCGGTTTCACCCGCGTGAAATTAGGTTTATTATACAGTTTTTAAATCGCGTGTCTACCGAAAACAGTTTTAGCCGACTTCTAAAAAAGGAGGTTCTCAATTCAACTTTATATACTATTTGAAGTGAAAATTTATCTTGTGCGGGAATCGAACCCGCGACCTCGGAATCAAAGTGGCCATTGCTAACCATTCGACCACCCAGCTCCTCAAGTAATATTACTTAAGTAACCCTCTGACTCGAATTTGAAACAGCTTGCTCTGCACAACATGCACACACGCTCATTCATGCTCTGCATAGACGTGATTATTTACATAACACCTAACGCGCGGTATTTGTATGGAGTGGCAGGAGTGCGAACAAGTTTTGCTTGAAGTTACTAATTAATTCTTCTTTCCCTCAATTGAGCACATAGAGACTCTTAGTTCTTATAAATACTCGATTGAATCAAGTAAAAAAAAAGTTTTTCAAGAAAATAAACCACTTTCCTGGTAACTACTAAGTAACTTAGTAATTATTAATAAAGTGGGCTCCTTTTTGAAGAGACTTTTTTCCATTGAATCATGAAAAAAAAGTTACTTAGGGTGCCCTGTTCGCTATCTGTACTTCGATAAATGTAGCAAAGTTTATATGTGTAGTTAACGATGGACTTTTTTTATATGAAATTTATATTAATTCCCATAATTGATTTAGTTAGTAGGTAATTTCATCAAGGTAACAATTCAACTGTATTTTTTTTTATGTTTGTTGCTTCATTACTCGTTCATTTATAAACCGAGTTGAAATTAAACTTTTTTTTTATTTGCAACAGTATACTTACAGATTGGTCCCATTACTTTTTTCATATCATTCAATTGAGTAATTCTCAAAGGGGCCTCTACGCGTTGGATCCATATCCCCGCGCACGCCTATCAAATGACCGGGCGTGACCCGTGATTTACGAGAGATAAATAATAAATATATTACGGAAAAAACTATCTCATAAACATAAACACATTTTAAACGACATTCTTAATTGAGTTTCTAGGTATGAAATTAAGAGGTATTCCATGCTTTGGACCCATGAGGATGCGTCTGGAATTATATTCAAGTTGCATAGGAGTATTCTTGGATGGTTCAATTCGGAACTTACTCAGCAGTTTAGTCATACACACCCGACTCTGTAGTTTAGCGAAACGCATACCTGAAATAAAATGTAAAATTTAATCTCTTGTTAAATTAAAAAATCTCGTGTAAAAGGCGGTCGTAATAGTTAGGTATGAATGTAGATCTGATGTCTCCTGCATGATCAATGTGTCTAAAAAGCCTGAAGTTCCTTTTCTTTTTTTTTTAATGAAAACGAGCATGTGAGTCGCCTGATGGAAATCAATCAACACCGCCGCTGTACAAAACTACAAAATTACTGTTGAATTTTAACCATAGTCTTCCAGTGGTGTCATTAAAAATAGGAGGTTTTCATCTACTGATGCAAATAGTGAAAAATAGGAACTTTTGTCATCCAAAGAAATCAAGCTTGAATCTTGAAGACGTGTGACCTCAAGATAAAGAACCAAAAACAATGAGTATGATAATAAAGTTATTATTATCATCAATAATTATATATCGCCGGGTGCCTGATAAGCGTTCGCGTCTGATGTAAAGCGGTTACCGTAGCCAGATAAATGCTCACAATGTAAGGAGTATGGCGCGCATACTGCCGCTGCTAGTGCAGCATCTCCGCTTAACTTTTTGATGCCGGAAATAACAACTGTATTCTATGAGGATATCTTTTGGGTGATCATCAAACTAAATAGAAAAAAAAAGAACACAACACCTATGGTTTCTGTACACTTTTCAATTATATAAACAGTTTCGCCTGGCAGTGAATGTCTGATTCAAACTCAAATTGTAAGTAAAAATTTTAACGTTCAAGTAGGTATGATCTGACTCTAAAAAGGGACTTTCACTCAACAAAATAATTTGAAAAATTATTTAACTCACCTATACAATTTCTGGGCCCAATACCGAATGGTATATAAGCACATGGATGGAGATTTCTCATACATTCTGTTGTATATCTGTCGGGATCGAACTTTTCAGGATTCGGATAGTATTTGGGATCATAATGAATGCCTGAAGGTGTTATCAGCACGGTTTGCCCTTTCTTGACTACTACATCCGTTCCAGGTATTCTGTAATCCGACTGAGCATTCCTTTGTAACGGATCAAGTATTGGATGAAGTCGCATAGTCTCACAAAAGACATTGTCCATATAGACCATATCATTTACCGAATCGTAAGTAATCTTTCCGTTGTGTTTCTGCAATACTTCGTCTACTTCTGCTATCAGTTTATTTTGTATATCTTGATGTACTGCCAAATAGTACAACATGAATGACATCGTAGTCGCGCTTGTTTCGTATCCAGCCGCATAGAACACAAACGCTTGGGCAGCAATCACATCCTCTGTTATTTGCAGTTGTAGTTGTTGCATCTGATCATTTCTTTTCGCACTTACAACTTCAATTTGCTGTCTTAATTCTAGAATTAGATCCATGAAATCCTTTCTACCTGATGGAGTGCCATTTCTGTCATTTACTACAGTTTTAACCAGATTGTAAAAGAAATTCCTAATGGCTGATGGAAACGGTGATAAGTTTAGTTTCTTTAGTATTCCTGGATACATCATATCGAATTCCATAAAATATGTCGTTTTAAATATGTTTTCATCAAAAGATTTAATGAAATTCAATTGATTGTCACCAATATTTATATCAAGACCAAACGCGCATGCTGATATTGTTGTTAAAGTATATAATTGGAATAATGTATGCACTTCTTGTTCTGGATTCTCTTTTACTATTCTGTCAACGTAGCCTGAAAATTTATCAGCACGCTCGGTCATCAGATACGTCATATTTTTCAATTTACCTGATGTGAACAAAGGAGTGAATCGGTTCCTCAGTACTTGCCATGTGTCTCCGTCTGCATGGAATAGGTTCACTCCTAAACCTTTCTTGCTGAATTCAATTCCTCGATCCATAAATTGGTTGAAATCTTTTATCATGATGTGTTTTATAATATCCAAATCGCGTATCAACAAACTAGGAGTAGTCATTCTATATATGCCTACAACTTTCTCATCAGGATATTCTTCGTAAGCTTTTTTAAAAACTGTCCCTATAAATTGTCGGCGAAGTGTTGTTTCGATCATATTTCCAAAAAATGGGACCGGTTTCGGGCTGACAACATTTCTCTGTTTCCAGTAGTTAAATGTTCTAGTGAAATAGTAATAAAGCGCAAGAACTATTACTACGAATCCCGATAATAAATATAACCACGACATTGGAACGCTTTATTGCAATGTAGTTAAACAATAAAATAAGCAATTATTTTTGTACGCTATTAATTTATATGAGTAACTTTTAGATTACCTAGTTATTAAGTAAACGTGACAATATAATCAAGAGAATACATAAACATTTTTATCTTATTATAATTTACATCAAGCCGCGGTTTCGCCTGTGTGTGTGATTTTTTTAATACTACGTCGGTGGGAAACAAGCAAACGGTCCGCCTGATGTGAAGCGGTTACGGAAACCAAACTAAACGGAACGGAACAGAACGAAATAAAATTATTTATTGAGCCATTGGTCCCTTGCGGGCACTTAGACACGTATTACACTTTTTATAAATAATATTCTTATTTCTTGTCATTTTTTGAAATGCTTAAAGAAACTTAAGAAATGTAGCCATATAAACGCGTACAACATGAAATAGCTATCGCGCGCCGCCATCCCCGCAGCCAACGCAGCATCTCCGTCCTTCCTAGTAATCTCATTCACTCGCAAGAACACAACAATTCTCAAAAGAATTGTTATTTTGCTGTGGTATTGTGTGTGGTGAAGGTACTTCCCCAGTCAGGCAGCTTACGAATACGCTTTGCCCTATCTCTCTTTTCATCAGAGCTTCTTTTGTTTATCAACGGGCTGCACCACGTGCAGACGAAATTGACTTTAGACTTAGGGCTAAATCCATCCTTAGGCATGGTATTGATTCCCTTACATGCCTGAAAATGGAAGTTGCACTATAAAGCACTATTGTAGTTTTGAATAAACCTGACCTGAGTTTGACTACTAACTGCCCACTACCAACTCGTGAACGACGTGCTAGCAAATAAAGAAATAGGATAGACACGGGTATATTGTGACACTCTCGCCCATACCACTAAGGTTAATTTTATTCCTAGTTTCAGATGAATTGCACGTAGAGAGAGATACAGACAGAGAGCAATTGATTGAAAAAAATATTTACATAATATTCTAGCTGGCTGCTGGTGTTTGATGGTAATTGTTATATATATAAAATATGTAGGTAGGTATGCGTGTTGTATCTCCACACCACCGTCTTTACTTGTGTCTCAATAAATACTCAGTGCGCTGTTAGCCGTTGTTTGATTGACACCTGCACTACGTCTCTTGTTCTCTTATATAACAGTAATGGTGCTGGTATCGCCTAGCAAACGATAGAGAGAGTTACATTTGACAATTCTCTGAGAGATTGAATCCGGCACAAACAAATTCGACGGTGAACCAAAGTTGTCGACATAGCCTTCATAGTTAGCCTGCTGAAGTGGCATTCTGCAAAAGCTAGTGATGACAGATGTGGCAGTTAAATGACAAAGATGTTAAAATATAGGCAGTATTCTATATGGTATGGAGCGTCGAAGCGTTGGACGCTCCCCGTCTAGATGGTTCGATGACCTAAAAAAACCGGCCAAGTGCGAGTCGGACTCGCCCTACTGAGAGTTCCTTACGTAGTATCATTATAAATTTGATATTTTTCATTATAAATAAGCAATAATCCGTCGGAAAAATTAAATAAAATATATTTTGCAATGTGCACATCAAGCCCTTTCATATGATACCCCATGTGAATTAGTAGCTTCAATTTGAAATTTCACCCCCTCTATAAAATATAGACATAGTTTTGAGATTTATTATTGTATTTGTAGTCTAAAGCGATGTTACTTGCACAATTTCATAGTTCTAGGTCAACGGGAAGTACCCTATATGTTTTGATTCCCTTGAGAATGTGTCGACATATGCATTTTTTGCTCAATAAACGGCTGTAACTTTTTTTACGTAAACTTAGCAGTTAAATTTTTTTTTAACCTCATGGGACCGTAGACCTAAGTATACAGTACAAATTTCAGCTTGATACCTCCACGCATTCTCGAGATAAAGGGTCTTGACAGACAGACGGACAACAAAGTGATCTTATAAAGGTTCCGTTTTTCCTTTTGAGGTACGGAACCCTTAAAAGTGACTGGAAGTGGCTGGATGGGGAAGGCAGACGATCGCAATTAATGGAAAGCATTGGGAAAGGCCTACATCCAGGAACGGCTGATGATGATGATGATGATTGCGGCTGGGGTCCTCTAACAATTCAATCAATCCCAAGCGGTAACAATATAGCATACACAGCATCTCACTATTATAGGTAAAAAAATAGGCAAACACACAAACATTACCAATTTATTCTCAAGTGACATATTTAATATGCATTTTATTTGTGAGATAAATGCATATCTTTATTTATTTTTATTATTTTGTGGCAACTGTGCGTTACAATGATGCAACTTTTGCAATAACAACAGATAATCAATGTGTGAACTAGCGAGTTCATATGACTTCGTTTGCGTGGTTTGTTCACAATGGCTGGCTATATTGACCCTCGCCATATATATCTCCCTCCTTCCCTCGACATAGTAAATGCTACCATTATTCTGCAATTTAGAGAACTGGTAGTCATACGAAATAAAACAGTGTAGTTTGAATCTGCAAGAAATCGCATAAATTTTTAGGCAGAACACACTAGACATTTAATTTCACGGTACACGATCTTAAGTGCTAGGTTACGCATTTAGGAAATTAGAAATAATATAGTCATTTTCCGTAGAACTACTACATAAATTAATAAACAATAATGACGCAACATCGCTGACTTTGAAACGGTTATCATTAATAATTCACCAATAATAATAAGTAGTTTATGAAACTGTTGCATAATAAGGGTTCTTAAAATACGAGCGTGAGTTTATCACATGAACCGAAGGCGAATGTGATAATAGCAGTACACGAATATTTTAAGACCTAATTGTGTGCAGATGAAACTGCACACAATTAGGTCTTAAAATATTCGCATATTCACTACTTTACCTAATCTCATGAAATAGATGATAATAATATTTTAAATAAAACCATTAAATTAATTTACTTACTTATAAATCCATTTGCAGAACGAGCATGCGTGGTGCGCATGCGGCGCCGCGTTTACAGATTATGTAGAAAATTTTTGCGAAGTTGCAATGCATTTGCATTATAGCTGAACTCAGGGCTGAAGCCGTATCGAAATGGAAAAAAGTTATTTTTCGATACCCATAAAGAGTTGCCCATAAAGAGCTGTATCGAAAAATAACATTTTAAATTTATTTTGATGTCTTGTGCGTAAAAGACTGACAATAAGATTCTGTGTTCAGTTTTTTTATTATTGACAGCCTATAACATACTAGTCATAGAATCCAATGTCTCATGGCGAAATCAAAATATGAAATCGAATCACTTCTGATTGTCGAGATCGAGAGACGCAGATTCTAAGTGCTCTTTATTGCTCTATGGCCTTGCAGCGTATTTATGATATCTTATTGGCGGCATATTTGTGGCGTCTATTACGTATGTTTGTTGAGACTTGTAGAGTTGATATAATATTATCAACCAACAGCTGATAACATACCTAGAGGATCACCAGCTGATTAATGATCGCCAATATGGCTTTCGCCATGGTCGTTCGGCTGGTGATCTTCTGGTATATTTGACTCATTGTTGGGCAGAGTCAGTGGAAAGCAAGGGCGAGGCTTTGGCTGTTAGTCTGGACATAGCAAAGGCCTTTGATCGGGTGTGGCATAAAGCGCTACTATCCAAGCTTCCCTCTTTTGGGTTACCCGAGAAACTCTGCACATGGATTGCCAGCTTTCTCACTGGGCGGATCATTAAAGTTGTGATTGACGGTGCACGCTCGGATCCATTACCCCTGAACGCTGGTGTGCCACAAGGCTGCGTATTGTCTCCTACATTGTTTCTTCTGCATATCAATGACTTGCTGCACGTATGCGGCATCCATTGCTATGCAGATGACAGTACCGTAGACGCAAGATACAGTGGTCTATGTAATGTTTCTCGGGATTGCGTCGATGAGTACCGGGAAAAACTTGTGTCTGAGATTGAGACGTCTCTTGGACACGTCTCTGATTGGTGTAGACTGAACTTAGTCCAACTGAATCCATCAAAGACACAAGTATGTGCGTTTACCGCAAAAAAGTCCCCATTTGTCGTGGCTCCTAGATTGGAAGGTACTCCCCTTACTATTAGCTCCAGCATTGGTATCTTGGGTGTTGACATATCCAGAGATGTACAGTTCCGTGGTCACTTGGAGTGCAAGGCCAAATTGGCTTCTAGGAAAATTGGCATCATCTGTAAAGCCAGAAGGTATTTTACACCACTGCATCGCCTTCAACTGTATAAAGCCCAAGTTAGGCCTCATATGGAATACTGTTCACATCTCTGGGCTGGTGCGCCCCAGTACTTACTCGCTCCATTCGACCGCATACAACGAAGAGTTGTTCGAATTGTCGGTGACCCAATGATTTCTGATCGGCTGGATTCTCTCTCTACACGCAGAGATGTTGCATCTCTTTGCGTTCTATATAAATTGTACCACGGGGAGTGCTCGGATGAGCTATTTGATTTGATACCTGCCGCTGAGTTCCACTATCGTACAACTCGCCAAAAATTAAAATTCCATCCACATCACCTTGATATTTGGCGATCTACTACAGTACGCTTTTTAAGGCATTTCTACCACGTACTGTAAAGTTGTGGAATCAACTTCCCTCAGCGGTATTCCCAAATAAGTACGACATGGGGGCCTTCAAGAACAGAGTCAATATTTCCCTTAAAAGGCTGGCAACGGATCGGCGACCTCTTGGTGTTGCTGATTTCTATGGGCGGTGGTGATTGCTCTGTTATAAAAAAAAAAAAAAAAAAATATTACTTTTTTTTGTCTACTGTGTCCATGTTATTGGCGAGAAATATTGTGCTTATGTTATTAATTAGATATGAAATTCAAGGATTAACGTTTTTTTATAAGATTCCGGGTATCATTATCGTTTATTTTTATACAGTAAAAATCGCATAGGCCAATAAGAATTGTTGTAGTTTTAACTCTAATATTTTTTGTGTTATAAATGAATACATATTCCTGGTCAAATTACACAGCGCCATCTAGTCCCAAACTAAGCCAAGCTTTGCTTTAAAGCAAAGCTTGGCTTAGCTTAGCTTAGCTTAGCTCTTAAGCTTTGCTTTGGTAAATAGATAACAGATTTCTTTTTAAATATATGAAAGAGAAACGGTCCTGCACACAAATTTTTGTGTTGTGCGAGGATCGATCCCGCGACCTCGGAGTCAAAACAGCCATTGCCAACCATTCGACCACCGGTCGTATGTCCAGAATGAGCACCGTTCTCAATATCTTAATACGAAAGATTTTGACCAGTTAAACAGAAATACCACTTCACATCAGGCGGGCCGTATGTTTGTTACCATCCGACGTAGTTTAAAATAAAAAAGCTGCTTAATCCAGAATATTATTGTATAAGAGCTCCTTCACTGTCTAGATAATATACATAAGTGTATAGGAAGTAGATATACAGAAAAAGACCACCGAGGTTGCGGGTTCAATCCCCGCACAAAACAAATATTTCTGTTCATCAGCATATTTGTTTGTCTTCGCCTGGGTGTTTCTACGTATTATAAGTATGTATTTACAAAAAACAAAATGTATTTAAGTACATTTATCAGTTCTATAGTACCCATAGTACAAGCTTTACCTAGTTTGGGACTAGATGGCCGTGTGTAATTTGTCCTGGAATATTTGTTTATTATTTATTTACGACACACACAAAGAACAAGCTAATATCGAAATAAAAAACCTCGAATAAAAAAAATACAATATACGATAAATCTTTATTGTTTAAAAAAATAAATAAACTTATATAATAAAATATTTAAAATAACTTATAAATAAACAGTACAAATCCAGTCTTTTCACTGTGCGATCTTTTCCCCATATAATAGACCAATATTGAAAAATATATAAATCTTAAATTTATAATTACTTCATCGTCTACGTATGATATTAAGTGGTATTCCGTTCTTTGGGCCCATGATGATACGCCTTGGGTCGTATTCAAGTTTAATAGGTGTGTTCTTGGATGGTTCCACTCTGAATTTACTCATCAATTTAGCCATGCATATCCGACTTTGCAACTTCGCGAAGCGCATACCTGAAATAAAATATAAGTTTTAGACGCTTCGACAAATTCTTCTTTAAATAAAATGTTTTTTTTTAACGGCACGTGGGCCCACCACACACTTCCACCACTGCGTCTCCTGTGTAGCCAGGATTAACAGCGCCGACCACCAAAAAAGACAGTGAAGTCCATTGCAGTCCCGTTATAAGACTATGGCTGCCTTGGAACTCACTCACAACGAATTTATTCAGAACAAATTAAGTATGAGTAAGAAGTGATTGTAATTTGACTTCCCCTCTTAGCAATGCATGAGACAGCAATATGGCAAATAAGGCATTAAAAGCCTAACTAAATAAAATTATTGTAAATGGCTGTGAGTTTGAAGTTGCGTCAGTCATTCTTATTAGTAGCCGATCCGACAGACGTTGTCCTGTCTAAAACTTACCCGCCATACTCAGAACAACCCACCAAAGTCTGGGGTTTATTAACTTCTTTGAACCAAAGCCAAACCCACCTGCACGTAATGCACTCTACTGACAGAAAAACGAAGCACTGGCGAAAAGAGAAGTAGGGCATAGCGTATTTTTAAACTGCCCGACTGGGAAAGTTTCTCACAGGTTACCGCAGCCAAATAACAATTCCCTTGAATATTGTTATGTTCCTGCGAGTGAGTGAGTTCACCAGAAAAAAAGAAAGAATGGAAGGAGTATAGGCTGGATCTCCATGGGCGGTGGTGATTGCTTTCCATCAGGTAATCCACATGCTCGTTTGCACCCCATCTCATATAAAAAAGTATCAATGCAATGGTATGAGCTATAAACGAATTGATATAGAGGACAAACATACAAACATTCATTTTTAATTATAAAGATTATAACGTCTATTATATACACTCGTTATTTTTAAATCTGATTTCAGGTAAACGTAAAATCTGGTCGTCGGCTAGTCATGTGGGCTAAAATTCATCGAATAGTACGCAAAAACCTGCGTTGATACCTATCAACGATATCAGCTAACAAAGATGCTATAAGTAAATTCTTTAGTAGGTAAATAATATCTCTTTTCTATTATTATTATTTTTTCATTAATAGCATTTCATCAGGATAGTGACAAATCTGATGAAATACTATTAATGAAAAATAAATAATGTGTGTGTTGCTCTAATCGTTAGAGCAACACACACAGATTAAAAATATCACCAAAGTAAAAATTCTGCATTTTTAATGTAAATCAAGGTTTCACCTGATTAAATAAATTAAATAAAGAGAACTACAAAAATATCTAACTTACCTATACAGTTTCTGGGACCAATGCCGAATGGTATATAAGCACATGGATGCAAATTTCTCATATTTTCTGTTGTAAATCTGTCGGGATCAAATTTCTCAGGATTTGGGTAATATTTGGGATCATAATGAATGCCTGCGGGTGTTACCAGCACTGTTTGACCCTTCTTGATTACTACATCTGTTCCAGGTATTTCGTAATCTGACTGTGCATTCCTTTGTAATGGATCGACTATGGGATGAAGTCGCAGAGTTTCAGAGAAAACATTGTCCATATAGGCCATATCATTTACCGAATCGTAAGTAATCTGTCCATTGTGTTTCTTTAATACTTCATCTACTTCTGCAATCAGTTTATTTTGTATATCTTGATGTACCGCCAAATAGTATAACATGAATGACATCGTAGTGGCGCTTGTTTCATATCCGGCCGCATAGAAGACAAACGCTTGGGCAGCAATCACATCCTCTGTTATCTGTAACTGTAGTTGTTGCATTTGATCACTTCTCTTTGCACTTGCAACTTCAAATTGTTGTCTTAATTCTAATATTAAATCCATGAAATCCTTTCTATCTGAAGGAGTGCCATTTCTTTCAGTTACTACAGTTTTGACTAGATTGTAGAAAAAATTTCTAACGTTTAGTGGAAACGGCGATAAGTTTAGTTTCTTCAATACTCCTGGGTACATCATGTCAAATTCCAGAAAATATGTGGTGGTAAATATTTCTTCATCGAAAGATCTAAGTAAATCCATTTGAGAATCGCCAACATCTATATCAAGGCCGAAGGCACATGCTGATATTGTGGTTAAAGTGAACAGTTGAACTAATTTGTGCACTTCCTGTTCTGAATTTTTGTTTATTGCTTTATCAATAAAATCAGCAAATTTATCAGCACGTTCAGTCATCAGATACGTCATATTTTTCAATTTACCAGATGTGAATAAAGGAGTAAATCGGTTCCTCAGTACTTGCCATGTGTCTCCATCGGCATGGAATAAATTCGCTCCTAAACCTTCCTTGCTGAATTCAATTCCTCGATCAAGAAACTGATTGAAATCTTTTATCATGATGTGTTTTACAATATCCAAATCGCGGATCAACAAATTAGGAGTAGTCATTCTATATACGCCTACAACTTTTTCATTAGGAAAGTCATCGTACACTTTTTTCAAAACTGTCCCCATAAATTGCCGACGTAGTGTTGACTCTATGATATTCCCGAAAAATGGTAGTGGTTTCGGACTAGCCACATTTCTATCTTTCCAGTAGTTAAATGTTCTGGTGAAGTAGTAATATAACGCGAGAACCGTTACTACGAATCCCGATATTAAATATAACCACGGCATTGCAACGTCTATGTCGTATTGTTGTCAAACAGTAATTAAGTAGTTATGTTCGTGTTTTTTAAATTATATAGGTAGCTGGGCTATTATCTAACGTATTATCAACTTGGTAAATTCGCCAGTCATGTAAATATAATCGGGCCTATTATCAAAACTGGCCGACGTTTTTCTGAATCTTGTTTAGTGCGTATTATTTTTGTTGACTTGTTATAATTATGTTCAAGGTTTCGTCTGATAAAATTTTTGATTAGTATTAAAATAATATCTCCTGAGACGAAGAGTCCAAAGTTTGTATGGGGAAAGAAGATTAGCTGGACTATTTTATCCGAAACTTTAGATGAGTACTTCTATAGATAAATGAGTAAACACGTGTTTCAGGATTTTTCCAAATTCAACCCCTAAAAGGGTAAAATGGGGTCAAAAAGTCTGAAAACCGTCATGGGTATTGTTTTTATGACTTATCGGGTCGCTGATTAGAAAAACAATAACTATTTTATAATCCAACATAGTCGACGTGACAAAAAATCACCCCTGTGGGGGTGCGATAGGGTTGAAATGTCATAATATCAATATGGGTGTTGATTCTATGGTTTTCTGGGACGATAATTTAATTACGAAAATGGCATCGATATTACTTAAAACAATTTTTCAAATTTTACGCTTACGAGGGTGAAACGGAGGTCCATAATTTGTATGGCGAAACGAGATTTTATCCTATATTTTACACGAGTACTTCTATAGATAAATGAGTAAACACGTGTTTCGGGATATTTAAAATTCAACCCCTAAAAGGGTGAAATGTAATCATAAAGTAAATACTGAAAATCGTCATGAGTGTTGTTTTTATAGTTTATCGGGTCGCTGATTACGAATACAACAACGATTTTAAAATTCAACGTAGCTAATGTGACCATCATCCTCTATTGGGGTGCGATGGGATTGAAATGTCTATAATATCAATATAAGTGTCGTTTATACGGTTTTTTTGACCGCCAATCCATACTAATATTATAAATGCGACAAAGTGTCTGTCTGTTACCTCTTCACGCTTATCTTATCTTATCTTAGAGTGGGTCCAGTGCTGCAGCACCGGTGACACGTCGACCCTTATGGATCTTTTGTGTTCTCCCTAATCCTTTAGTCACTCTCCCCCGCCTGTCTGGAGACATGTTCCATGTACTTCAGTATGCCGCTTATAGGGAAGAGTCTGTAGTCCTCCAGGTCCGGGTATGCCTTTCCTAGGATTTCCATTCGTTTGCCCGCTAGGGCGTCACATTGACACATTAAGTGTTTCATGGTCTCGTAAGACTCCTTGCATGTTCTGCACTCTGGGCTCTCAACAAGTCTCATCTTGTATAGGTGTCCGTGGCAGGCATAATGGCCGGTCAGTGCACCAAGCATGAGACGCATCCGTTTCCTGTCACATTTATGTACATGTCTGTACCAATTCACTGTACCTTCGCCAATGGTTTCCTTGGAGTGTAGCATTCCACTCATCTCCCTCCATTCAGCCTGATGCCTAGACTTCGCTCTGCCATTTATAGCCTCAATTACTGTCCCGTATGAGAGACCTACAAAGGGTTCAGGTCCTAAAAAGTTTTTACTTGATCCCTCCCTTGCCAATTCATCAGCCCTCTCATTGCCCTCAACTCCTGTGTGTCCAGGAACCCAGACCAACTCCAGCCGATTATTTCTGCCCAGTTTATTAAGGGCATCCATACCAGCAAGAGTTAGCCTAGATTCCACCCTGTCAGAGCTCAGGGCCATAAGAGCTGCCTGGCTGTCGCTGAGAATATAGATGTACTGATTTGCGACCCTATTTTCTAGATTCATTTTCGCACAAGCAGTTATGGCATACATTTCAGTTTGAAATACAGTAGCGTATTGCCCCATACTCTGGCTGTGTTGTATGTCCTTAGAGAAAATGCCTGCTCCTGTACCTTCTATAGTTTTGGAGCCATCGGTAAACCATATGAGGCTATTTTCCTCCTTGGGTTTGAATTCATTGTTCTTCCACTCATCTCTGGTTGGAAGATGTATTCTGTAGTTTCTCTTGAAGATGTACTTCGGCAACATCTTATCACTGCACATTTCCATCTTCCTCTTGAGTTCTAAATCGGACTCCATATGTGTATGCCTGGTCTGAGGCAAATATCTGTTCCATAGACCAGCCGTTTCGATCCTGTATAAGGCTTTACAAGCCTCCGCTTCAATGAATATATGTAATGGTAAGAGATCGAGGATCACTTCCATAGCTGCTGTGGGTGTAGTGGGGAATGCTCCCGTGACTGCACAGCAGATTAATCTCTGCAGTTTCATCAGGGACATCTTACTTGTCACTTGTCGTACTTTTGGCCACCATACTAGGCAGCCATAAGTCACCATGGGTCTTATCATTGCTATATATAGCCAGCGCAGAATGCTTGGTTTTAACCCCCATGTTTTCCCGTAGGCATTCCTGCACATGTTGAAGGCTCGTGTTGCCTTTTGAAGGACATTGTTCATATGGGCATTCCAACTGAGTCCCTTATCCAATGTCACTCCTAGATATTTAACTTCATCAGACCATTGCAACTCATTCCCATACAATGATACTGTTTTTAGACCTGTTAGGTTCCTTAGCCTTGTAAACGGAACTAATGTGGTTTTCTTTGGATTGATAGTCAAGCTATTTGTTTGACACCAATTCTCGACTACCTTAAGAGCTACCCTCATAAGTTCCGTTACTATATTGGGAAATTTTCCATTGATTAGGATGACTATGTCATCCGCATATCCGACAGCCACTATGGGTCCCTTATTTAAATCAATCAAAAGTGAGTTGACTACAAGGCTCCATAGCGTCGGCGATAGGACGCCTCCTTGAGGACAACCTTTTGTGGTACTGGCGAATAATTTTTCGCCCATAAGCTCGGCATTAATAATCCTGCCTTTGAGCATGCTCTGTATCCATTTACATATTGTATTCGGAATACCGTGCGCTGTTGCCGCTTTATTGATGGAGTCAAATGTAGTTTTATCGAAGGCTCCTTCAATGTCAAGGAATGCTGCTACACATATTTCCTTGCTTTCAATTGCTTTTTCAGCTCTGCTAACAACATGGTGTAAGGAAGTCTCCGTCGACTTACCTGATTGGTATGCACATTGTAGCTTATGTAATGGATATCTACTCAAGGGCTCATCCCTTACATATCTGTCTACCATTTTCTCTAAAACTTTTAGAACAAACGATTGTAGACTTATAGGTCGATACGCTTTAGCGTCCTCATATGTGGGCTTACCCGGCTTTGGTATAAACGTCACTTTTACCCTGCCTAATGCTTTTGGTGTGTATCCAAATGCTAGACTGGCTCTATATAGCCTGCACAGGTGTGGTATAAGTATGGAGGCTCCTTGCTGTAGCATAATAGGGTAGATGCCATCTGGACCTGGAGACTTGTATGGCTGCAAGCTCCTAATGGCCCATCTGATTCTATTGTCATCCACCACCTTCCTAGCTACAGCCCAATCATATCTATGCGTTCTTACAGTGTTAGTATCTGCAACATTGATGTACTCAGTGTCATCTTTATCGAGTTCATTAAAACCTGGGAAGTGGGTTTTAAACATTTGTTCCAATGTTTCTTTTCCAGTTTCCGTGAGTTTTCCATTCTCAGTCCGCACCGCTGTTAGGGGACTTTCCTTAATAGTAGACATTGCTTTCGCCAGTCTCATACCCTCCGGGGCCGTATTTATAGCGTCACAATGGCTCCTCCAAGCTTTCCGCTTTGCCCTTCTTACAGCCTTGCTGTATTCCGTAAGGGCCTTATGGTAACTATTGAAGTCTTTCTTGGCTTTTGCTTCATTGAAAGCTCTTCTCGTTTCCTTTCTTAGCCTAGCTACTTCGTGAGTCCACCACGGTTCCTTTCTTGTTACTACTACCACTTCCGGACAGTTTTCTGTCCAGGACGTCTTTATAGCAGTCACAATTCGTTCCGCTTCCAGTTCTATATCAAGAACAGAGTTAAAACTGCACGTGGGGGTCCCCAGTTCTAACTTCAGGTCGTCTTTATACGAGACCCAATTTGTATGTCTAGGGTTCCTCCTTCGTATATTTTGTGGTTGTAATTCACAGTTATACCTGAAACATATATAGTTGTGGTCCGATAGTGTGACCTCTTCAGATACATGCCAATCAGATATGCTTTTGCATGCCTTATTACAGGCCAAAGTAATATCTATAACTTCTTGCCTTCTGGCGTTAAAGAAGGTTGGTCTATTACCCTTATTTAATAACTGCATAGGTGAGCTTACCAGATAGTCGTTGATCTTCTCTCCCCGAGTGTTGCTGTTTGAACTGCCCCAAATAACGTGGTGTGCATTCGCGTCGCAACCGATGATGAGTTCCTTTTTCTCCCGCGCTCCATACCTTACCAAGGCATCAAGCTGCGATGAAATAGGCTCCTTCTCCTCATATGGTAGATAGGCCGAGGCCACTATAATGGTTTTACCATCCTTTAATTTAATTCCGACGGCAGTTAGGTCCCTGTAACATAGATCATATAAGAGTACTGCATCTATGCCTTTCCTGACATAGATACATGTCCTCGTATCATTAGTAGCATGATTATACATAATACAGTCATTTAAGCTACCGAAACCCTTTATCATACCCTTATAGATATAAGGTTCTTGAATTAGGGCAACATCATACTTTTCTAGCCGTAACTCTCGTGAAAGTATAGCTACAGCAGCCTTACAATGATGCAGGTTGATTTGAACGCACCTGATCCCTGCCATCTTGATATTTTGGTGTGCTCCCGTACATCCCTCCTTATTGGGCCCCTTCTGAAGAGGGCTCCAACGTCGCCGTAGCACTCAAGTTCAGCGGCGCCGAGACCTCGAACAGGGTGCTCAATTCATCCAGCACCTCCGATGTCGCAGGAGATGCCAGATCCATTCTTTCAGGGCCCTTGAACCCCGGCTCGCTGTGGTATAACACCGGCGGCAGCAGATGCAGACGCTGATCCTGCGGCTCCTGCAGGCTCGGCGTCGACGTTTGCCTCTCCATCTCGACCAGCGGAGATATTCCGCTGAGCAAGCTTCGCGGCGATGCCGGACGCGAGTGCACCTGCGAGCCTAACAGCTCAGGCCCCTTTGACTCCAGTGCAGCATCTCCCGATTGTGGAGCACCATCAGATATGCCCCTGTCTTCACCCCCCAGTTCGACCACGCCCAATCCAGGAAGGGTACCTGCTCGTGGGCCATCTGCGTGCGTGGCGTCCTCAAGAAGTTTGAAGACGTCAAAGCCCACTCCGCCCTGGAGCTTGTACCCCCTGGACTTGATGTGGTCGGCTGAGGCTCGGTCCATCAGCACAATGCGCCTCGTGCTGCCCTCATCCGCCACAACGTCCACCACTTTCCACTCCTGCGTGTGGAGTTGTGGGTGGATGCGCTGCATCATCCTCAGCAACCGGACGGTGTCATGGATGACGAAGTTCTTGGTCTTCCAAGCCATCTTGATAGGCTTTGGAAGATCTTTAGCGTCGACGACCCTTACCTTGTGGCCGTCCACACTAACGCCATTGAAAGTGGTTCGTAGCCACTCTACAGCACGCTCTCCTTCACAGGTGATGTGTGCAACGCCAGCAACAACGCCCTTCAAATGTACTAGGGGTACAGGATCTGGGGTGTCTTCCAGCGTGTCGAACACTCGCAGCTGTATGTCCGCCATAGCTGTTCCCTCTAGACTAATGCGGGGGAAGTCGACCGGTACAATGGCCATCTTGATGCCAGCCAATGCCTCCCTATAAGAACTTACCTCCGTTTTAGTCTTTTTGGCTCTAGCAACGGCCTCTGCGGCCTCGTCGCTGATCTCCCTGTCTTTTTTGGCTGCAGGTTGCGTCTCCAGTGCCTGCTGCCTTCTGAGTTTTTGCATCCGCCTCTTGACAGATGCCGGTAGCCGCTTACGCTTGCCTGTTTCCGGGTGAGTGCCCTCCGACATACCATCTCTGGGACCCCCATCGCATCCGTGTTCGTCATGGCGGATGAGACCAGCTCTTGACGTTCCCGGCTGCGACTGGGGTTTCCCGTCAGTTACGCGGGTGCAATGCTGACCCGGCTGCCCTTGGTTTCCCCCAAGCTTAACCAACGACGACAGGGTGGCAGATGCTCTGGGAGCCCCGCTCTTAACCCATGGCATGTTGGCCTTGTGTCCCCGGTGGCCGCCGTGCGCAGCTCCCGGTACACCTGCGAACTTCCCCTGACTTACACCAGGTTGGCCCGCGCTCCTACTTTCGCCGGTTTTGGTTCTGTTTGACATATCCATGTAGACATGGTTTTAAAATTCGCTGTCCTAACTCCCCACCCGCCATGGAGCCCTCAAGTGGGAATGCTTGCTCAGCATTAGGGCTATTAGGACAGTATAGCACGCCTCGGGGCGCAATCTACGAGACAGCCAGCTCCGCCTGCATGCGTTCCAAAATCCACACGCATTTGGAACCTTCGTCTGCAGACCGCCTCCCCTCAGCGTACGTCGCCTGATGTAGGTCTACCCGTACACCGCAGCCGATTGATCCCTGCTGGCTAGGCAGAGACCGCCCGTGTGAGGTGAACTCCAGGCCAAAGAGGTGTGTTGCTGACGGTGGTCACCGCCAACTCAACCTCCAGGACTCCTTCATCCACCCGTACGGGACCCCGCGCACGGCACAAACACGCGGGTGGTCGATTGTTACCTGCAGCCACGGTCGTTTGTGACGACAGGCCCACATCAACTCGACCACGGGGCTGATGTGGCGGAGAACGCTTAAATCGCTGGACCGATTTAAATAAAATTTATTTTAAAGTTACCTTACGTCCTGGGAAACGACATAAGATAGTTTTTGTCCCAGATATTACCTGTTATTGTTATTTGTTGTACCTATAGGTCAGTTCTATGTTCGACTGTATGTATTTTTTTAATATAGTTTCAATAATTTCTTCGTCAATTGAATAGCAATTTTAATAATTCTCTCTTACACTCTTCAAGTGGTCCCATATATATATTAATCAAATCAGGACCTGGTGATGGGCTCCTTGGGAAATCGAGAGAAAGGATTGATATTTATAGGGATTGACGATAAATATCATCATTGGATACAGTAATTGATGAGTTTTCTGATGTTACATAATTTGCATTTGGAAATCATCATGTGACTGATGAGCTGATGAGGAACGGTTAGGATTGATTGAGTGATGAGTTTTCTTAAGTTATTCGTGTATTTTCGTCTAGAAGTCACCATATCTCTACTACTTACCCATTGTTATAATTATTAAAAAAAAATATTCACAAAAAAAGAAATAAACTCAAAAAAAATAAACCAACTGAAAAATCCTGACACGAAAAAACAAAAACAACTACTACCTACCACCTGAGATTTTTGAACTCGGTGTAATTTTCTTAAACTTTGATTTATCCTTTTTAAGCTGCTGGAATAAGACTTGTGTTATCCTAATAGGTTTTCAAATGTGTATTTGGTATCAATTAGTGCTTATGTAATTGCAGAGGCGTGGCGGGAGCGGGACGGGTGTAGTTATCGGGAAAGTTCTTGCATCCGTATTTAGTACAATTAAAGGTGCTATATGAAGGTGGTTGCAATGCGTGTTAGACTTGGATAATCTAAAATGCCCAAATTTCACGCAAGCGAAGCCGCGGGCTAAAGCTAGTATGAGATAATGATTATAGCAATCAACGATACAACACTAAGTTCCCTGCCATGTTAGTCTGTCTGAACTGAAATAACTTAAACACTACTGAATGCCTACTGCGACTTTTTTGTTCGCGTTTGATCATTGTCAACGTAAATAAACCGACCCAATAGAAAAGAACTCTCATGTTTTGAATTTATAGACGCGTGTTACATATCAAAATTATGTGACTTACCTGCTCTCATTTTGAAGTGAGCAACCCGGCTAGTTTGGGTATGTAACACGTGTCTGGTAAATTAATAATATAAGACTTTTTCTCAATTTCGTGGTCTTGTAAACTTTAGCACGTTCGAAAGTGACTAAAAAACTCACATTATGCACTCTGTGTGTAGTGGACAGAGTGATTCATATCGAAGGTTTGAATATATACCTAATTCACTAGCTGTTACACGCGGTTTCGCCTGCGTGGTCATTATTATTTCTATGGGGATAAAATTTATTTCCGGAATAAAAAATAGTCTATGTCACTCTCTGGATCTTAAACTATCGCTGTGAAAAATTCATGTCAATCCATTGACATCGACGTGAAAGACGGACAAACAAACGTACAATTATAACTATGCGAGAGAAGACTATGAGGTCGTTATATCAAAAAAAAATTCTTCCGTGGGAATAAGATGTTTTTTGGCCGTGTGGTTTTCGGCAGACTAGAATAGAAGACTTGTGGTCCAAGGACAGGTGGAGGGTAAAAGGGCACGAGGCCGTTCACCGACTCGTTGGATAGATAGCATAAAATGAGCAACCCAGTCCACGATAATAGAATGTACTCGCAACGCAATGTACAGACAGAAGTGGAGATCCATTGCCCAAGCAGCTACCTTCGCCCACGGGAGAGGCAGTACGGAAGATCCTGCGCCAGCACTGTCTTGACAACCACGCCCGCTCTGTCAAGAGTGATCGACTGAGAAGAAGAAGAAGAAGAATAGAATCACTCTATCTCTTCCCGTGAATGTCGTACAAGGCGACTAAGGGAAATACATTAGAAAATATCGATCAGGCGTCCCCAACCCGTCTGGCCAGCGTGGGGAGTGTAGGCCAAATCCTCCTGTCTGTGACGGACGAGAGACGGTCGTGCTCCTGTAGTGGAGACTAAAATGACTTGATGATGATGATGAATAAGGTGTTTTTCCGAGATAAAAAATTGTCTATGTCATTTTCTAGACCTTGAAATATAACCGTAAAAATCATTTCAAACGAATGGTTTCTTTTTACGTGAACGATAAACAAATAAACATACTAAATTAATTAGATAAATTAAACTGGTCTCTCACGTCTTTTTGTCGGGAAAGCCGACTAGTTTCGATCTCAAAAGGAGACATTCATCAGGGCGAATGTCCAGACACGTCCACCCTTTGTCTCTCGCGCCGGACACTGCGCGCCAATGCGCGCGCCACATGGACTGGAAAGGGTGGTGGGGGGTTGGTGCGTTGATTGGTGGAGCGCTGCCTTCGACGATGACGTAGTGGCAGCCGGTGGATCCAATTCTTCTATCTCTCCGGGCGCGCGGTCATCTAGTGCGCTTACCATGTGGTGGTAAAAACTGACAGTATCAGTATTGGCGACTGTATTGTGACTCCCTTTAGAATCAAACTGGAGCACTGGTTTCCAGGCCGTTGGCAATATCACGGTTGAAATTCGGACGTCGACTAATTTCGATAGCTTCGCGGATTTTACGTGGAACAAAGAACTTTTCCTTTGCAACCACCTTAGCCTTATCGAATCGGATGTAATGAGAGACGCCCAGATTTCGGCCAGTGACACGCTTGAGACAATGGGTGCGGTCTCCGAAGGATAGTGACCCGCTGGGGACACCAGGTGTTTACGTGATACCTTGTGACTGTAGCAGCAACTACGTGGGGGAAACAGGACGCAATGTAGCGACAAGACTCTCAGAACATATTAGGAGCTTAAAAAACCTGGACAGAAATGGTTCAGTGATCACGGAACATGTACTAGATTCGGGCGTCTCTCATTACATCCGATTCGATAAGGCTAAGGTGCTTACATTAAATTACATTAATAAAAAATTAAATATTGTCATTCGCCAATAATCAGAAGTTCCATTAATTTGCACCATCGATCTAAAAGGACAATAGATACGTCTATGCCGAAGTAGCAGATGATAGTCGTTAAGGCAAGTCAGTGGTCTATAAGCAGCTTCAAAAGATTGATTTCTGCCAACACGCAGTTAAGCAGTATGGTGGATTAAGCTCTAAAATCCTGCGATTGAGGAGGAGATCTGTATCCCTGCAGGTGGATAAATAAGGATTAACGACGACAACCGGTAGGTTTTCTGCCGCTTTATCATAAAATATATTAATTGGTAAGTACCAAATATACATACGCAACCATCCTATGGGTGATTACATAAAGCTACGTAAGTACGTAGTTTTATGTAATAGGATGGTTGCGGCGCGCGATATTTCATGCTGCGAGCGTTAACCACGGTAACCACTTCACATCAGGCGGCCTGTATGCTTGTCTGCCACCCGACGTAGTATAAAAAAAAAAATGTTTTGCAAAAGCAAGATTCCAGATTACGTTTGTGAATAATAGTTTTAAACAATCATTGTGTGGTCAACGATTCATCGCTCTATACACGACCTCTACTCCAGGATTTACTTCTCCCATCTGTCACCACTCACTCGACAGATATATAGCAGGTCTACTGTTACTTCAGCTTGCCGATTTTGACAGCTTTGTCATTAACTTTGGTTCTCCGTCGGAATTCGTCGTTCCAAATTCGAACCCTTAAAAACCCGAGCATAGCTCTCTCATCGCTCGCTGTTCTACTTTTAGCTTATGAACCATCCCGACGGTCAGCGTTCAAGTCTCTGCACCGTAGGTCATAGCGGGGAGCATGTATTGGTTGAAGACTTCAGTTACAAACACTGCGTTTTTCATTTGTGGAATGTCACAGTGATTTGCATATCTGGGAGATAACATGTAATTATTTATCCTTATTATTTAGTGGGAACACAATCACAATGATTTGCACATTTTTTAAAATAACAACAACTAATGATAACTGTGTGAAATGAAGTTCACGTGACTTCGTTCGTGTAGTTTATTCACAGTAATTAAAAATTAGGTAAGTTTTGTTAAAATAAAAACCAATGTAAATGTAATAAGTTTTATAACAAAACTGTCGCCATGATATTTTTGAATTAAGTTATTCACTTATCTTGCTTTATACTACGTCGGGTGGTAGATAAGCATACGGCCCACCTGATGTGATGCGGTTACCGTAGTCTGGTGACTCACTCGCAGAAACATAACAACCCTCAAAGGAATTGTTATTTGGCTGCAATATTCTGTGAGGTGGAGGTACTTCCCCAGTCGGATAGCTTACAAATACGATGTACCCTACCTCTCTTTCGTCAGAGCCTCTTTCAGCAATCGGAAGGGTGCACCACGTGTAGGTGAAGTTGGGTTTAGTTTAAAGATCATGATGGGCCACTTACCCCTAATTTTTATCATTCACAATACAAATAAAGCATGTCGGATGGGAAGTGATTGGAGCGTCAGGAGAACATATAGTGGTCGTAGGGTGGTGTCCTATGGTGTCAAAATATCGCTGGAGCGACAGAGTGGAGGTTGATCTATGAAAGTTTGATTTTTTTTTATACTACGTTGGGTGGTAGACAAGCATACGGCCCGCCTGATGTGAAGCGGTTACCGTAGCCATATCAACATTCGCAACATAAAATATCGCTCGCGCGCCGCCACCCCCGCTGCCAACGCAGTATCTCCTTTCTTACTGGTCACCTCACTCTCTCGTAGGAACACAACAACCCTCAGAGCCTTCTTCTTCAGCAATCGGAAGGGTGCACCACGTGCAGGTGAAGTTGGCTTTGGTTCTAAAGATGTTGATGAACCACTTACACCCCAATGTCAACCCCAATGATGTCAACAACTGGCAAGAGCTTGAGCAAGACAGGAACAAGTGGAGGGTTCTGTCGGAGGCCAAGGCTAGCTCTGGGTCGCTGCGCTGTGCCAAAGGAGTAAGTAATTAGGAATCTTGGGATATCTAGCAACACACAATATATCAAGTAATTATATAAAATTAAGAAATAAACTAAAGTAAATAAATAAATGAAAAAGAACAAATATATAAATGTGAAGAGCAATAGAGTCTCGTGCCACACATAGTTCGTGAATGTTATCTTTGTAATCCACACAAAAAATACGGATGTTATGTTAGATTTACTTATAGTAGAGTAATTGCCAAACAAATACCTTGTTTATATTTATATTTTTAAAGATGACTTAATCGTAAGTACTGTTAGTTATGATAAAAAAAATCTATTCAGCGGTTTAAAGATCATTATGACGTGAACACACGAACGAACGCGATGGGTTGCACGTATGAATATGTATTAATATTTGGGGTTGAAGCGGTTCATCACCATCGTTGAACCAAAGCCAACCTCACCTGCACCCTGCTGACTGACAAACGAGGCTCTGGCGAAAAGAGAGGTAGAGCATAGCGTATTTTTTAAGCTGTCCGACTGGAGAAATACCTCCACCTCACATAATACCGCAGCCAAATAACAATTCTCTTATGGGTGTTGTGTTCCTGCGAGCGAGTGAGGTCACCGAAAAGAAAAAAAGGAAGGAGTATACGCTGGCAACCGATCGGCTACCCCTTGTTGTTGCTCATTATAGTTTCACGATTTTCGTGAAACGTCACAAATTTGTTCGTACGTACACAGCCTTTTCTATATAAAGCGATATGACCTTTTTTATTACCTTATAAAGCGATATCGCCTAATGGTAAGCGAAAAGAGGAGCACCAATCGCATCAACAACGGACAAGAGACCTTGATGTCTTGTCAGTTGACGCTGCCATGATGGCCTACAAGATGCTTCGTCACGTTTCTCTTGAAGGATCCCATATTGTATAACAAATATTTGCATATATATACAAGTCTGTTAATTATTTACTGTACTTTTTAATTTGTATCGCGCAAATAAAGTATGATGAGCTCGATGTCATCGTTACACGTGACAGTCTAACCAAACACGTAAGTTAAGCAACATCGACCGTATCCTGTCCATGGATGGGTTTATTTATCTCGAGTTCCTCCGTGCTTTAAGCCGTCGCTCCCGGCTGTTGTCATTAGATGATAGTCGTTAAACCAAGTCAGTGGCCTGTAGGCGGCTTGAAAACACTGGCCTCCGCCAACCCGCAGTTGAGCAGCGTGGTGGAGTATGCTCTAAACCCCTTAAATTGAGGGGAGACCCATATCCCAGCAGTGGGATGAATAATGATTGTCGACGACGAAATAAAACATATTCTATTTATCTAACACCAATAGGTGTGTGTGACTGATTCAGAAATGAAAAAATTGTCTGTAAAGTCGGTTTACGGACGATAATTTTACGTAATAACGTAAAATTAAGAAAACAGCAGTTGTCGGAGTGGACGGAGCGTGCAAGCTGAACGCTTAGGCCGATCGTGTCTCCCCATCTTTTTTTGTTCCGCGCTCTCGCTTGCACGCTCGGCTCAGGCAGAATGTGACAATGGGTCATGCTTTTTCGTGCGTACAGCCGGCGTTCATCGTCACGTCAAAAAAGAACATGGTATTCCTGTTTTAATGCCGAAGCAAATTACCTGCAGGACACCTAGTTATGGAGCATTATAACTATATTTCGACGGTCCCCACGTAAATCATCTAAAAATAAACTATAAATTTAAAAAAAAATCTTCCATGTATACATGTAAATGTGTATAACGTAATCAAAGTGCTTAAATTATTATTATCTTTAGATGTAGCAGGGTTAACGTACTTATCATATTGAAATAATAATGTCATAATCTAACTTTGAAACATTATATTGTTAAGTACCTAAAGTAAGAAACTCGATGGCGTCTTTGCGCGTGTAAGCCTATTCGAACACGCAAGTTAAGCTACATCGACCGGATAGGTTTCAAAATTTACAATATCTCAAGCAAGACCTTGAAGAACTTGTCGATGTTGCTGAACTTAACGGAATCAAAATCAATCAATCAATCAAAAGTTTATTTGCGAAGAATATGGGTAATAAACAGGTGTTAGTAAAGTTACATAGTCCATCATATTCTGCTGTATATAACAGCGTGCAAAAATTACAATAATGTCAATGTTTCGATTATTAAGTATACACTTGCAAGAAAGGATATTATACAATTATGTGATACTGCTGTTTATATAATGCCAATGCCAGAATATGGTCAAACTAATTTAATACAAATATCAAATTATGTAATCAAAATTGAATGAGATGTCAATACTTAATTATTATATTGTATTTATTTTTATCGTTATTATTGTATGTATTGTATCACAATGCACCGTGCAATATTTTATAATGCTTATAATAATATGGCTTAGTTAATGTTTAAAAAATAACATAAACAGTTTATACCATAACTATACATACAGTTATAATTGTAGAATAATAGATGATAGACAGAAAAGTCAGTGATTGATTTAACAGCACTGTGAATGTCAATGAGAAAATAAAATGTCATAACTATAAACTAAAATTTTGTCAAATGTCAATCGATTCTATTTCTATCATTAATATAATCCCTTGTCGAATAATAGCATTTCTCTAACAGATATGTGATCAAACGTTTTTTGAACATGTTAAAGTTCATATCTTTGAATATATCCGGCAATAGATTGTATAGCTTTATAGCCATGCAATACGTGTTTTTTTTTTAAACCGCGCCAGTTTTTGTGGAGGTACGTACAATTTGTTTTTATGTCGTGTTCTAGAGTTTATTAAATCTCCATGCCTGATAAATAAACTTGGGTTCTTGTGTACAAATACACAAATTTCATACACATAAAGACAATGTAGTGGTAAAATCTTGTAACGTTTGAATGAAGGCATACAGCTGTCCATTATATCCAAACCACACATAGCTCTAATGCAACTCTTTTGGGCTATATATGCTCTCGACCAGTCTACCGAATTACCCCACAGTATCAACCCGTAACATAAGGTCGATGAGACATACCCATGATATGCAGTGAGGGCTGCGTCAATAGTCGCTACTTGTTTTACTCGTCGCAACACATATACAAACTTATGCAATTTGTTGCAAATAACATTTACGTGTGCTTTCCAACTACAAAGACTGTCCAAAGTTATACTTAAAAGCTTTGTGGAGTCTACTTCTTCTATTTTTGAATTAGTATGACTAATATTTAAATGTTTATTATATGTATTGTTTTGTGTCCTAAACTGCATAAAATTAGTTTTATTCATGTTAATTTTTAACTTATTTCCTTCCAGCCAATTTATTTTATTATATTTATTTTTATTTTCTTTTAACGTGTCATTAATATCAGCCTCATGACTGATATTTTCTCTTTTTTTGATGATCAATGATATTTCGTCAGCAAAGAGTAGACATTCGTGAATCGTAGCATGAGGCAAGTCATTAATATACAGCAGGAATAATAATGGGGCTAATATGCTTCCCTGCGGTACTCCATAAGCATTCTCACGGTATTCTGATCTATATGTCTTCTTATGGTAACCGGAGGTTCGAACAATCTCTACACATTGCTGCCTATTGCTTAAGTAACTTTGAATCCATTTATGTGCTATTTATGCGTTATGTCCATAACGCATTAATTTATCCAAAAATATTTTATGCGATACGCTATCGAAAGCCTTGGACATATCTAAGAATATAGCTGTTACTGGTATTTTGTTGTTTTTTGACAAACTTTCAGTGATGATTTTAATTAAATGAAAGCAGACCAGCGTTGTGGATTTATTTTTTCTGAATCCAAACTGTTCAGGTTTAAGTATATTAAATTTAGTCAAGTATTTAGATACTTTTTCATACATGAACCTTTCTATAACTTTGGAGAGCACAGGGGTTAAAGTAATAGGTCGATAATTATTCAGTATTTTTCTGTCTCCTTTTTTAAAGAGTGGTTTGACTACAGATTTTTTAAGACGAGTTGGATATTTGCCCTCAGTTAATGATAGATTAATTATATGTGCTAATGGCGCAGATATGTTTATCGCACATTGTTTTAATACACATATTTTTATGTCATCATATCCCGTGATATACGAATTTTTAAGTCCATTAATAATTTTAAATATGTCATAACTATCTATCGGCGTCAAATAAATACTATTGTCATTATTATTTATTCCAAATATTGTATTTTGTGTATTATTTATATCATTACAATTATTTATGTCTAAAAGAAATAAATTTTTTTGGGGTCAGTATGTAAAGTATGGTCATGTTGAATTTCATTAATTTCCGCGTGTACTTGATTTTGCATATTATCTTTTATTACATCCCAAGCTGCTTTACTAGGATTTTTAGCTTTTGCTATATACTTAGTATTAGTTAATAAGAAGACCGTGCTTCGCAGGTTCCGGCTATTGTACCTGTTCTAAACATCTTCATTTTTTTTTATACTACGTTGGGTGGCAGACAAGCATATGGCTATATTAACGCTCGCAACATAAAATATCGCTCGCGCGCCGCCACCCCCGCTGCAATCGCAGCATCTCCTTCCTTTCTGGTGACGTCACTCACTCGCAGGAACACAACAGCCCTCAAGGGAACCGTTATTTGGCTGCGGTATTCCGTGAGGTGGAGGTACATCCCCCAGTCGGATAACTTACAATTACGCTCCTTACCTCTCTTTTCGTCAGAGCTTCGTTTGTCAGTCAGCAGGGTGCACCGCGTGCAGGTGAAGTTGGCTTTGGTTCAAAGATGTTGATGAACCACTTACACCCCAAAATTGTCAATTGACAGGAAACCCGTATCCCAACAGTGGGACGAGTAAGGGTGTAGTGGTTTCAATGATTATGGTGATTAGAGCTTTATGCTGGAGAAGAAAAAGGACTTTATTCTTGGTCGACAGTTGATATATTTTTTTTTAATTTTGTTTTTACGTCGTATGCGACTGCAACTGGCTTACAATTACTTTAATGGCACTGCATGTCATAACATCATTTAATTATCATTATAAATAAATAAATAAATAATAAATAAATATTTCTGGACAATTTACACAGCGCCAAGTCCCAAATTAAGCGCAAAGCTTGTGTTATGGGTACCTACTAGACAACTGATATTATACTTGAATACATTTTTTTTGTAAATACATACTTATAATACTTAGAAAACGCCCAGACCAAAACAAACAGACATGTTCATGCACACAAATGTTTGTCGTGTGCGGGAATCGAACCCGCGACCTCGGAGTCAAAGTGGCCATTGCTAACCATTTGACCAAAGAGCCCGTCATTACATAATTATTATCTTTTATATAAAACAAACCATGATTCGACACGCTCATGACCGAATCTTACGTATATTATTTTGATAACAATGGAATTAACTTATTTTAACAATTTTTATTACCTGTGATAAAGGTGATATCAATCTCCTTATCTTGACTAGGAACTATGTAGTCGTAATCTATTGGCCTGCTGCATATCTTGTTGTTATCATACATTGTTACTTTATCAAAACGTATTTATTAATACGTCCCCATAAAGCAAGTAATGAACTGCTTGTTAATGTCAACTGCGTTTGGGAACGCGACATATGTAATAGTAGATATAAAGATCAGTATTTCAACTCCATATCTCGATAATGATTCTATCGGTAAACAGCACACTTTTTAACCGACTCCAAAAAGGAGGTTATTTATTTTTTAATGTTTATTACTTAACTAGCTGACCCGGCGAACTTCGTACCGCCTAACAATCAATGAATGTCGTGGTACATGTTAGCTGAACTAAATTTATGATTTTATGGAATTAAAACAATGCCTAATATAAAATATTAGAGAAGCTCGATGACATCATTGCGCGTGTCAGTCTCATTGAACACGCAAGTTAGGCAACGTCGACCGTAGCCTGTACACGGAAGGGTTTATATTACCTCGAGCTCCTCCGTGCTTCGAAAGACATGTTAAGCCGTCGGTCCCGGTTGTTATCATTAGATTATCTTGAGCCCACCCGTGCTGTGGAAGGCACGTTAAGCCGTCGGTCCCGGTTGTTATCATTAGATTATCTTGAGCCCACCCGTGCTGCGGAAGGCACGTTAAGCCGTCGGTCCCGGTTGTTTATTAATATCATTAAATGACAGTCGTCAAGCCAAGTTGAACTTTTAGGCGATTCGAAAACACTGGCCTCCGCCAACGCCCAGTTGAGCAGTGTGGTGGAGTATGGTCTAAACCCGTTCGGTTGAGGGAAGACCCGTATCCATAAAAACTGAAGATTTCATAAAAATAAATATTTCCTTATTGTTAATCATAAAATAAAAAAAACGTTTTGTTTTATTTTTTAGTTTTCAAATCGGTTTTATCGTTTTGGTGATTTGTAATTGTCATTTCTTTTGATGTTTACTCTGATTTGATTCTTGCGCTCGGACCCCATGGGCCAAGCGTTTTCACCCCAATCGATTTGACATTTTTAATTTTCAAAACAAATCACAGACAATTTTCGCGACATAAAAGTGACACCAATCGATTTGACATTTTGATATTTGACAACCAATAAATATCGCAATCCTGAATTTTTCAACTGACACATTCATTTGTATGGGAAAATGATTTTTCTTTTATTTTATTCTTTCGTCAATTTTCCAATGTTTTTAATTCTGCTATTCGGGACGGAGAGAAATCCAATAAATCAAAAAGCATGAAAATTGGTCCTGCGGTTCTCGAGTTATAAGTCATACAACGTCAACCGTAGCCTGTTCATGGATGAGTTTATGTTATCTCGAGCTCGTCCGTGCTTCGGAAGGCACGTTAAGCCGTCGGTCCTGGTGTTTATCATTAGATGGCAGTCCTTAAGCCAAGTTAGTGGCCCAACCCGTAGTTGAGCAGCGTGTTGGAGTATGCTCTAAACATCTTCGGTTGAGGGAAGACCCGTATCCCAGCAGTGGGTAAATAATAAGTTCAGTACTTTACAAAGTCACAAAAAAAGTACCAATTGACAACAATAAATATTTCAATCCACAAAACAAATCACAGACAACATTCGCGACGTAAAAGTGAGACCAATCGATTTGACATTTACATAACAATCAATAAATATTCCAATCCTTTTTAACTGGCACTATTTGTATGGGAAAACGTTTTTTCTTTTATTTAATTCTTTCGTCAATTTTTCAATGTTTTTAATACTTTCCCGACCAAGACACGACATTGTTTTATATATTATATAGATTTATGGAGCTTGATTTAAATTTCTGAACGCACGCATAAATATTTTAGAACCAATAAATATTTAAATCCACAAAACTGTTTTCAAAACAAATCACAGCCAACTTTCAAGACGTAAAAATGAGACCAATAGAGTTAACATTTGTTTTTAATCTATGACATTTGTTCTATAATGAGCTTAATATACATTTCTGAATGCACGCATATATTTGGCGTACGCACGTACGATAACGTCACATTTGACAGCTACGACAACCACGAACATTTTGTATGGGAAAATGTTTTTTTCTTTTATTTTATTTTTTCGAGAATTTTCCAATGTTTTTAAGAGTTATTCTGCTATTCGGGACGGAAACAAATCCAACAAATCAAAAACCATGGCAATCGGTCCAGCCGTTCTCGAGTTATAAGTGTTGTAACAAACACGACTTTCTTTTATATATATAGATTACTCCGTGATTTATAAACCGATTTGTAAAAAACTTTTTTTATTTGAAATAGTATACTTCCAGATTGGTTCCATATTTTTTTCATCATCATCATCAGCCTGTATCTACATACATAAATGTAGAGTAAAGTTTGGATACGGATTTTTTTTTGTTAAAATTATTAGAATTAATAACTGTATTGAAAAATATATCCGCAATCTACGGTCAGAGATTAAGGTCATGGCATTGTGAAGTGCTTGATCGTGTAGCGGCGTGTACCTTTACAAATGAATCAATTACGGATTATAGTGTAAAGTTGTACTTGATTTTTTTTTTTATACTACACTTAATTGTACTAAAACATACATCATACAAAGATCATACAAAAGAAGTGGCATATACAATAGCGGACTTATCCGATGCAGGGATTTCTTCCAGTCAACTATAGAATTCTGGATGGGTAAGGCCTCTTTTACACGCTAAGAAATTTCACCGTGTCTACTGCAGATAGGACCAATTCATCATGTACACAACAAGAATTTTGTCGGATCTAGGCACGAAAACCACCGCACCGCAGCGAAACTTCGCGCGTCATGTCTAGCGCAGACAAGATTTTTTTCTTGGTCAAAGCGGAAGCAGTGTACACAGTTAGTGTGTAGAAACGACACGAATTCTTGCATAGGCCCGGCAACGTTTCTTAGCGTGTACAAGAGGTCTAACATTGACATTCTTTATGTAAACTATATTTATGTTGCTAGTGAGGGTTCAAATTTACGATTGAAGGTGTTTAGAGCATACTGTACCACACTGCTCAACTGCGGGTTGGCGGAGAAATCAATTGTGCGCGGGAGAAAGTCTCTTTGGAACCGAACTCATGGTGGGTTCAGTTCCAAAGCGAATTTCTGCAGGGAATTAATCTCCATTATCTAATCACACTATTATCTGTTAAACTTGCGTCAGGATCACGTGTCCTGATAGTAAGACAAAGCTGCGAAACTACAAAATTCAACTTTAAGCAAAGACGATACGATTGAGATTGTTTTGAATCGAAATAGTTTTGACATCAAAATAGTAAGACAAAGCTAGACTAGGCTAGCAAAAGCGAGACTACAAAATTCAACTTTAAGAAAAGACGATAAGAATTATAAAAGAATGATGAAATACGTAGTGTCACCTCGTTCCAGAACGAAGTTTGCGTTTAAAAGAAATTAGAACATAATGCTTAACGCATAAAGTAAATTTTAGTGCGGCGCAGGACGCTTGCGCGAGTGTGGGTGTGTGTTGTACTACAGTCTGCTACGCGCATACACGGATGGTGACTATGGTGATAGTGCTAATGGCTTGAGCGTCTGTATACTTGTAAAATTCGTGTATATAAAGTGTTTAAAATATGGAAATTGAACAAAGTGCATCTATTAATGAAAAAGCAATTCATGCGAAATTATTTCCTAACCATTCCAAAAATCATCATCATCATCAGCAGCAGCCTGTATCTACCCACTGCAGGATATAGGCCTTCCTCAATGCTTTCCACAAAATACAAACCTCCGACTTCTGGTTCCAGCCGCTTCCAGCTGTTTTCTTGAAGTGTTCGGATTATCTTGAAGGAGGGCTTCCAACTCGTTGTCGTCACAAACGCGTTTACTTACTTTACGAATGCGTTTACAGTACAAACACCACTGGGAAATATCAGCTATATGATAAGGCTGTGTGTCTAAGAAAGCACGGTGTTAACTACCATTAAATTTAAAAGCATAATTTATAATTGTTTAGTGTGTATTTATGCGTATGATTGTCTTGATTTCACTTTGTATAAAAGATTTGATTTGACTCCAAGCTTGTAATTCGTTGCGCCAGCATTTCGACCAATCACGATGAAGCACGCCACTCGTCAAGAGTGTTGGAAGTGGAGAGGAGGGCGTCAACTTCATTCCAAGCGAAGCAAGCATCAGGCATTCGATATCGAGCGCTCGTACAGACAACACGTGTGTGAAATAAACGATCTAAAATACATTTTATTAGACTAGTGCTGGAGTAGCACTACATTTGTGTTGTAATACTACAGTATTACAACACAAATGTAGTGCTACTCCTAGGAATAAAGTGAATAACAAGCAACGTCAAGAGTTTCATTACTTTGAACAACCACTAATAACGGTAACATTGTGAGACATTTTTCATTACAGTCAAGTACATTGCAACTATTCCTATCTAGAGATGCGCAAAATTGCGAGCATTTTATCACACCACTCACCATACAAAAGTTTCGTCGTTTACTACTACATAAACAATGACGTCTGTTCAGCGCATAAATTAATGAGTGTAAGTGCGTGCGGCGCCATACAAATTTCGACATTCGTCTCAGAGGGGTGAGGATGACACGAAAGGGCGGCAGGGAGTGGCAATTCTGTACGTAGTACTGTTACTTATAGTGTGCCATAGGCATATATCGTCCTCACACATTGGAGCTGATGTGGTCACGTACAGTGCAGTTCCAGAGGAATTTTTAACATCGGGCTCAAGTCGTGGAATGAACTCCTACAAGGTTTATCCAAAAACGATTGTATAGGATTTATCAAGAAAGGTGTAAAGGGATTTTTACAAATAAAATACCATGCCTAAAACAGTGACGCCATAACTCAGTATCTAGTCAATTGTCAATAAGATTGCTGGTTGACATTTGAGGGGCAATTATCGTAATTAAAATGTAGTCAAAGTTCAGTTCCGATCTTGATTTGATAAATGTCGAATTTGGTATTGTCGTACCGCATCACAATGTGAAACTTCAAAGTCTAATTTAAGTGGGATTATATCGACATATAACTGAAAATTATACAACCTAATAATGTTATTTCGTTTACTATTAGAATTGACAATATGCCTATAATTAATTAATGAAATCAAGTATATAATTTTTAGTCAATTCACGATTCAATCTCGATTCGGTCAACTTTTGATTAAAAACAGAAGAACACTAATTTCACCTGTGCGCAGGGTGCACCTGCTTGCTGACAAACGAAGCTAAAGCGAAAAGAGAGGTATGGAGCGTAATTGTAAGCTACCCGACTGGGGAATGTACCTCCACCTCACAGAATACCACAGCTAAATAACAATTCCCTTGAGGGTTTTTGTGTTCCTGCGAGTGATTTAGGTCACCAGAAAGGAAGAAGATGCTGCGTTGGCGGGGGTGGCGACGCGCGAGCTATATTTTATGTTGCGAGCGTTAATATGGCTACGATAACCGCTTCACATCAGGCGGGCCGTATGCTTGTGTGCCACCCGACGTAGTAAAAAAAAAACTTTTTTCAGTTGGCTATATCGGTCGGAAATTAAGGTTATAAATAACTGTTTTTATGAATATAAGCTGCTTGTTTAAGCAATTCTGACATCAAAGGAATTTGCGTCGCAAGTCAAAATTAACATACTCAGGGGGCGATTTTTAGGGTTCCATAGCCAAATGGCAAAAAACGGAACACTTATGGATTCGTCAGGTCTGTCTGTCTGTCCGTCCGTATGTATAAGAACTACACTGTTGAAATTTGATAAGTAGATGTATTCTGTGAACCGCATTAAGATTTTCACACAAAAATAAAAAATAAAACAATAAATTTTGGGAGTTTTTGAGTTTCAGGTCTAAGTATGGGATATTTAAACCTGAAACTCAATTTTTTTTTCATCAAACCCATACGTATGCGGTATCTATGCATAGGTCTTCAAAAATGATTATATATCATTTTTGTCTAAACTGAATAGTTTTCTGCGTGAGAGACACTTCCAAATTGGTAAAAAGTTGCCCCCCCCCCCCCCCCCATAACTTCTAAAATAAGAGAATGTTAAAACTAAAAAAAATATACGTACATCGTATATTTTTTTTAGTTTTAACATTCTCTTCATTCATTACCATGCAAACATCCACAGAAAATTGGTTTAAACGAGATCTAGTAAGTAGTTTTTTTTTTTAATACGTAATAAATCGTAAACCGCAATTTACTTTCAATCAACTGAAATATAAAAATAAAAAATAAAACATATAACTTCATAAACATAAACCTTGCATAAACCGTGAACCATTAGTTTGACAATATTTTTGGAAATATTTCTTGTCAAACTGGATATATATTAGCTTGTTTAGCTATCACAAGCCTATATGGGCTCGCATATAGTTAGATCTAAATCCCATCTTTTAGGTACCTAATTATCAATAACTTAATTTTAAAAAATACACTATTATTAAAACATCGATCAAAGTTACAATGAACTACAAGAACTTTTATATTATGTTACTTGCTGCTACGGAACCCTTCATGGGCGAGTCGCACTTGGCCGCTTTTTTGATCAGGTGATCGGCGAGCAAACGTTGATTTGGAAGGTTTCGTAACTTCGAAACATATATTCCTTTAACTTAAAGTGAAGACGAAAATACCTCACATAATATATAGAGCCAAATACAGCCTCACCTGCACGTGGTGCACCCTGCTAACTAGCGAAAGAGACTCTGGCAAAAGAGAGTTAGGGTTCAGCGTAATTGCAAGCTGTCCGATTGGGGAAGTACCTCCACCTTACAGAATACAGCCACCAAATCCCCTTACCTTTGGATCCAGCAGCCAAATTCCCTTGTTCCTGCGAGTGAGTGAGATCACTCGGAAGGAAGGAGTTGCCTGTTGTGAAGCTATTACCTGCCAACCCATGGCAGGTAACAGCTTCACATCAGGCGGGCCATATGTTTGATATCCACCCGCTTAAAATACATTTTTTTTTTCTATGGAACGTATTAGAAATCGGATAATAAAGTTCTCAAAATAACATATTTTTTCACTACTCCATCCTCCGTCCTTTAAATCTGAAATTAGGAGTATACGTCTCCTTAACAATAATCTTATCATTATCACTTATACATTGTAGTAAGAATTCTGATTACTTTATTATCATGACCTTATGATCTAACTTGGTTCACGAGTACTTTAATAATTATTTTACAATGATACGAGAGACGTGACCTACACGAAACGTTATATACTTTATGACAGCACTTCAGTTGGCTATTCATCTTAATTACAGGCCTGGCCCACGAGCAATGAATAGATAGATAGTTTAGATAGATAGATAGTTTATTCGTATTACAGCAGTTATACACACGTACAATTACATATAAGTTTTTACAATAGATAACAGAATACACATTGTTGATTGTAGGTGTGTGTTGCAGCAATACAAAGGGGCCATAGCTCAGTGGGAATGTTGCATAAGAAACACACTGATTTTCAGCTATTACCCAGAGAATGACACCACCATTTTGTTTTATACTATAGGAGCATATTTTATAGGTTGTCGACGATGGCTAAGATAGTAACCACTTCACATGACGGTGGGAGGCACCATCATGTGAAGTGTTTATTATCTTAGCCATCGTCGACAACCCTTATCCATCTCATTGCTGGGATACAGGTCTCGCTTCAATCGAAGAGATTTAGAGTAAACTCCACCACGCTGCTCAACTGCGATTTGGCAGAGCTCAGTGCTATCTACGTAAAGGCCAATGATTTGAATTAACGACTGTCATCTAATGACAACCGCCGGGACCGACGCCTTAACGTGTTCTCCGAAGTACGGAAGAACTCAAGATAAATAAACCCATCCATGGACAGGCTACAGTCGACATTGCTTAACTTGCGCGTTCGATTAGACTGACAGGCGCAATGACGCCATTGAGCTCCTCGTATACCTTACACTACAACCATGAAATATCGCTCGCGAGCTGCCCAGCTATCATTACGACTCTTTCCTAGTGGCACAGGTGGACTTCTGGTGACCACAATCACTCACGGACACACAACAACCCTCAAGAGAATTGTTATATGACGAGCTCGGTGGTGGAATTGTTAGCAATGGCCACTTCGACTCCGAGTTCGTGTTCGATCTCCGCAAAACACAAATATTTGTGTGCATTAACATGTCTGTTTGTCTTGGTCTAGGTGTTTTTTATGTATAAAAAATGTAGTTAACTAATATATATCAGTAATGTAGAATCCATTGTACAAGCTTTGCTTAGTTTGGGATTAGATGGCCGTGAGTAATTTGTCCAGGAATATTTATTTATATCTACACAACAAGATGTAGATTTAAAAAGTACTTATTGAGTGCGTTATGAACTAGTCGGCGAGCCCATGCCATAGCGCACTCGGTTCGTGTAGGTACTTCATTTTCTTCATTTACTCTATCGATTCGTTTTTTCTATGGAAACACTGAAGAAAGAAAGAATAAATAAATATTGTCAGACAAATTACACAGCGCCATCTAGCCCCAAAGTAAGCGAAGCTTGTGTTATGGGTACTAGACAAATGTTAAACTGATATACGTAAATACATTTTTTTTTGTAAATACATTCTTATGATATATAGAAAACACCCAGACTAAGACAAACAGACATGTACATGCACACAAATGTTTGTCCTATGTGGGAATCGAACCCACGAGCATTGGTGTCGAAGTCGCGTCATTGACCGCTACGCCATCGAGCTCGTAGAAAGAAACAAAGAAAATATATTTAAGTAACATCACAATATGAGGTAAGAATACAGAATGACATATAATATTTTAAATATAGCCTTACATACGAAACCCATCATGATGATAAATTGGCCATCAGATGATAGCTCGGCATTAGTGCTGTGTAAACAAACACAGGGCCAATATTCTGCGATAGCCAACAGGTGCCGCGCGGAAATCGTTGGACGAGGTATGTAATATATTTATACGGTTTTAAAGTCCCTGGATCCAGGGCCATCAGGCTATCCGGCAGGGCTTTGAATAACGTTAAAAATTTGGTATCGTTACTTTCGTCGTACGAAGATAACGTTATCAATAGAGGTAACGTTATGCTTGGTAACGATACTTGGGTGGACTTTTCCCGGTAACTGACTTAACGTTATTAATGATTTTATCGATAAATAGTAACGTTACCTTGGCCCAGGGTTTGATAACGTTACCAACACGTTACATAATACCGGTATCAACCATGGTACATAACCAAATGTCAAATGTACGAGTGAGAGACGTAGCCGCCCGCGGTGCGCGGTTTCATACGTTGGTCGTTGGTTTGCCACAAGTTTTAAGTAGACGTCTTGACGTCTCGTCAAGTCGTTGTTGTTTGAAACCAAGCGTCATAAATTTTGACATGGAATGTAAGTTCTAGTCATGGAAGTAATAAGTACTACGTAGTACTTATTACTTCCATGGTTCTAGTATCATTATTGAGAAAGTTCTACAAATCGCACGGATTGGCAACATTGCATTAATTAAGTAACGAAGAAAGTATCGATACTTTTAACGTTAATTTGTTACCATTATTTTGAATTCGGTACCAAAAATTACCCGACGTTAAAATGTTAACTTTATGAAAATATCGTTACTTAACGATACTTATAGTGTGGATTTGGTAACGTTAACAAGCCCTGCTATCCGGCACGTATAATGGGAGACAGTTCTCCTACTGCCTTGTATATATTACTTATGCTATGCAGATTTTCTACAAAAAACCTTAAAATAACAAGAAACTTCAAAATCAGTACGGCATTCCAACTAAACCCTGAACATATATGAGCGGACGTGACATCACAATAATTCGATTGAGTCGGCAAGTAAGTCAGTTAATTGAACCTTCTCCTTGTACATATAATATATATTATTAAATTATATTGTTATATATTGAGTTGCGGGAGTAGGGTTGAGGTCCAATAGACAACAACGGTTTGTTGACTTGAGTACTGTTTTGTTGACGACTTCACTTTGTTATTGATTTATCTGAATCGGAGAACTCGCCTTGAACAAATATTGCTCAAGTGGCTCATTATCATATATGAACCAAAGTCAATCTCATCTGTACGTGGGGCACCCTACTAATAGACTAACGAGGCTCTGTCGAAGGCTAAGGCATAGCATATTTATAAGCTGCCTGACTTGTAAGGAAAACAAGTAATTGAAAACAATTATCGTTTTATTATCTAACAAATTATGCTGCGTCATTTATTTCCGGTAAATTTTCAATCTATTTTTAAGTCGTCACTTGGCGATAACAAAGGCTTTTTTAGGGTTCCGTACCCAAAGGGTAAAAAGGAACCCTATTACTAAGGCTTCGCTGTCCGTCCGTCCGTCCGTCCGTCTGTCACCAGGCTATATCTCATGGACCGTGATAGTTAGACAGTTGAAATTTTCACAGATGAAGCATTTCTCTTGCCGCTATAACAACAAATACTAAAATACAGAATAAAATAAATATTTAATTGGCCTCCCATACAACAAACGTAATTATTTTGCTCGTTTTTGCTCGCAATTGATAACGGAAATAGGTAGACGCTTGAAATACTCACATAATATTTAGTTTTATACTCACTTTAAAAATAAATAATTAAATAAAAATAAAACTAATATTTAAGGGGGCTTCATACAACAAACGTATTTTTTTTTTGCCGTTTTTATAGATAATGGTACGGAACCCTTCATGCGCGAGTCCGACTCGCACTTGGCCAGTTTTTTTAACAATTGCCAACACACCTACCCTCTTAACTCTTAATAATTTACTTATCTAATCTAAGTATTTATATAAAACAAAATAAGCTATTTGCTGTCGATGTAAACATCGTTCTGTTATCATTATTAGATAGATAAAGAAATCATTTGTTTATATATTTACCTGTAAAAGAATGGTCAAGAAATTACATACATAATATAACATATTTCATGGATGATTATCAGTGATCGGCGTTAGTAGAGCCATTACGCGGGATTTGTGACCGTTGTCTTAATATGGATACGCCTCCCAAATCCCGGCATTTTCATTCAACGATTTTGTTTAACATTCATTAATTAACATTCATTTTGTTTTACCATGCTTTTATTATCATTTAATAAATAAATAAATCTTTTATTTAATTATTTTTCTGAACTGTATGTCTGGAGATTTTTTTTCTAATTTCTTTCTAATCGAATTGTCACCTATATTCAGTGTTAGATTACAGTATGTATATAACATACTAAATATCTTCACGCTTACTTACGAGGAGGCAGAGTATCATGGTGTAACATCTTAGACAACGTGTAATTCCTAGTGAATGCAATCTCGTTCTCGCGAGATCTCGCGCGGCGGCGACGGGGCCTGAGGTAGCGGTCGGTGGACGAGGTCTCGCTCAGATTCGCTTGTTGTGTCTACTTGCTGTGTTTGTTTGTTTACTAGTAGGTAATAATTGTTGTCAACGAGTTCATTACGTTCAAGTATTTTTGTGGTTATTTATGCAAAAAAATGTACGCAACAAGCGAATCTGAGCGAGACCTCGTCCCCCGACCGCTACCTCAGGCCCCGCCGCGCCCCGCCGCGCGAGATTTCATTCCCTAGTAACTCCAAGTACGCAAAACTTCAAACTCCCCAACAGAGTTTTATTATTATAAATGATATATCTAAGTAATAATTACGAAAAAAAAAATTTTCTCGGAGATATGAACACTTTTTTTGTTTTCTTAATAATTCTAATAGTTTTTGAGCTCTGTGGCACTTTCTTATCAAAAAGACGCGCCAATGGCAATGATAGGCAAATATTAATATTAAAGAGCGAACATCGCGTCAATGACGCGTAAGCGCCGCTCTTTGCACGGCGCTTAAGATTTTTTGGACGCGGCGGTATTACGTTTGTTTACCTACTTCACATTTTCTAGCTTGATTGTCGAGCGCAATTTAATAATAGACACGGTAATTAAAAATAATAATAATTGTTTTTCAATACCAGTTATTTTAAAAATGGATGAAAATTATGGAATGGAAGTAGAATACTTATGATTCTGAACAAACTATTTTTAGGTTTTGCGTACTTGAAGTTACACGTTGTATATCAACATTATGTTTGATAAAATTTACATGAAGACATAGATGAAAAAAATGGTGAAATAACATAGAAAATAGTTAGTTCTACACGTTTCTGGTTTATTACTGTTCCATTACTTAATGCTGTCTACAAAACCTACATTGTTACGAAGATTTTGATTAGATAAAAGAAACTTTCTATTTATATTTTCATACGATAATCTAGCAATTGTCTTCCACCACAGTCGGCAGACTGTGGTGGATGATAATTTCTAGTTGCCCAATTAGGCAAGAATAAAATTTCGCGTTATTGGCTAGTTTTCTTAGAACTAAAGCCATTTTGGTACCTAAGCGTGAGGGGTGAGGGGTGGGAAGGGATGTATTCGTCATAGCGCGCGGGGTGACATTTTGACCAATAGACGCAGCGAATGCTATCTACGTTGATAGCATTCGCTGCGTCTATTGTCTCGGTCGACTACTGCTCACTTGTTCTTCGGTTCTTTGAGTGCGCACGAGTGATCTAAGTGATACTGTGATACCTTTCTTTGACCTTGGCTATTTTAACGGATTTCTGAATTTTCTCTAACGTACAATTTTGGCTTGCTTTACTGGACAACGATTTGATTTTGTGATTCTGTTAAACTTTTTGCTGGGACCTGTATTTTTCATCATAAGCGATACGGTAAGCTGATTTTTAACATTTCTTTGAATAACTTATAGAGTTTCGCTTCTTTATTTATGAAGTTTGCTCACCAAGTTTCTCTTTCATTTAGTTCGTCCTATTTTTTCAACAACAATATCGATCCAATATACGGCGTATTCCTAAGGATATACATTTACTTCGGCTTGCAATTCAGATAATCGAACCTATTTTTTTTTTTTAATTATGGACACAAATAACAATTTATATTTTAAATTTTCATACAATTTAAATGTTTTCCGTAAATCATACGATATTGCATGACTTTTTATCTAAAATTGCAACGTTGCATTTTTATTTCTAAAACTAAATGTTTGAAATACTCTTTGGTTCTTTGATCTCGTTATTTTCATGACGAAGATCATTTTTTTCGTCATGATCTTTTTTCTTACATTTACCAAGAAGGTGTGTATGAAATTCATTTTTCCTTTTTTTTATTCTACGTCGTATGACAAACAAGCATAAGATCCGCATGTCTACACGGCAATTTCGCCTCGCGGCTCGGCTGTACGACGTTTATATATATATAAACGTCGTACAGCCTTTATATATATATATAAACGTCGTATATAGCATTCCCTGCATCTATTAATCGAAGGCTCGAAGCCCACGATATAAGGCGCGGTTGCCGTGCAGGCCTAGAGATAGCAGTTTGATAGATTCTCATTTTAATTGCATTAAGCGGCAACATGGCCCGAACAAAGATCCTTTCTTATTGAACTTAATTAAAATGTAATAAAATAAAGGTAAACATAACCTTGCAACGAAGCATTTTTAAGTACTACATCCCTTGTAAGATTTTTTCACTATATGTTTAGTAGTGTTTTGCAAAGTTAATGTATATCCATAAGAACACGGTGTATACTAGTCAACCAAGTTAACTAAACCACTGTCAAACGTGACGTCATCCGCATGTGCTCCTAGACCTGAGCCTAGGCGGTACCTAAGCGGGTAAAGAAAAAAGCAGAATACATTGTCTATTCAACTTGGTCGACTAGTTTTTACAGTATTCTGAAAAGTTAAAAAGGATGTGCTCGATATACTTTCAACAGTCATACGTTTATTATTCAGGTGACGGTTGCTCCGTTCTTACATTTCGAAAAGGAGTACGTTGCAGTAATCCACACATCAATTACCAGACTACGATTTGATACTGATTGGTTGGACTTTAAGCTGGCACCTGAATTCTTTATGATACGGTAAGCTGAATTTTGGTCACCTTTCTTTAGTCTTTTGAGCTTAGTAAATTGGGTGTAAGTTCAATATCACCTTAAAAGCCAAAGATAACCTCATCTGCACGTGGTGCACCCTGCCAATTAACTATTGAGGCTCTGGCGAAAGAGAAGTAGGGCACAAAGATAGCCCGACCGGGAAATTACTTCCACCACACAGAAGATTGCAGTCAAATAACAGTTCCCTGGAGGATTGTTGTGTTTCTGCGAGTGAGTGAAGTCTCCAGAAAGAGGAAGAAGTTGCTGCGTTAGCAAAGGGGGTGACAACACGCGAGCGACACATTTTATGTTGCACGCCTACATAGGCTACGGTGACCTCTTGTTTCCCACCCGACGTATTATAAAAAAAAGAGTAAAATAACCGAGATACATTTTTTTATTCTTTCTATCTTGATTGTTTAGGTGACGATTGCTTCATTTCAGTGAATTGGAATTCTATTGTGAAGATCGATACAAGATGGCACGGCAAGTGAAAGAAGAAACGGTACTGACATGGATTGAGGATCATCCTGAATTATTGTACGAATTTACCGATAAATCAATATATTGTACAAAATGTGAAACTAATATTGCATGTAAGAAAAGCAATGTGAAAAGGCACATAGAGGGACCCGTACACCAAGGGATATCCAAAAAACCCTATGAAAGATTTTACTTTGATCTCATAGAGTTTTTCATATTGTGCAATATTCCTTGGTCTCAAATGAATAACCCGGCTTTTAAATATTTCTTTACCAAGTATTTATGCTGTCATTGCGCTAATCGCCCTAAACTACCATCCGAGACAATTCTAAGAAAAACATATGTAGATAAGTTATATAAAGAGAAAATGAATACCATATATAATGTGATTCGTCATGAAAAATTGTGGATCTCTCTTGACGAAACTACTGACTTTTTAGGCAGATATATTGTAAATTTTTTAGTCAAGCCACTAAATTTAGAAAATATGAATAAACCATACTTAATTGCATGTAAAATGTTAGAGCAAGTCAACGGTAGGACGATTTACAATTTTGTAATCGAATGTTTAGAAAACATGTGGGGTGAATCTAGTGACGTTAATGTTAGTAGGTGATTATTGGGAATTATAAAACATATATATCTATAATGTTTGTAAAATATACAGACTAGTATTTTCATTTTTCATGCAACCAAAAATACTAACACTCTGATCTCGCTGTCGCTCGATCATTGTCGTGTTAGTATTTTTGGTTGCATGAAAAATGAAAATACTAGTCTGTATATTTTACAAATATTATAGATATATATGCTTTAGAATTCCCAATAATCACCTACCATAAAATAAGATATATATCTTTTAGGATTTCCCAAAAATTATCTACCATGAAATAAATGGAGACAACTTCAACTTCCGCTCGCTCAGCTCACACGTGCCCACTTACCTCACATGTAGCTGGTTTGAGATAGCACAGATCGACACGATTCGTCAGGGTTATGTTGTCCATTTCACTTTACTCACAATTTTCAATAGACATTATCTATCACCCACGACACTATTACGAGATGTTCACACCACGACTAATAACTTGATAATGGCAGCGAACGTGGGAACACGTAGTGCTTAGGAAAATAAGTTATTCAAAAAGTAAGTTAAATGCTTATGACATAAAGACTAAATTCGCATTTGATATAGTTCATTGCTACATTTTTGTCAAATAAGCAATGATTTCATTATCCATTGTTACAATGCACACATACGCAAAACGTTGATCAGCAATTTTACTTCTACGAAAACAACATAATCAACTATTTGCATTAATGCACACAGACGCAAAACGTCGATCAGCAATTTGCACTCATATCAATTACGTACTCAACTATAAAGGTGTGTATACATTAACTGTAGTACATTTTATAATATTTTATTTTTATAAATTGTACTACAGTTAATTTTTTAAAAATATTTCCACAAATTATATAGAAAAAAATTTTGGGTGTAAGGAGTTCATCAACATCTTTGAACCAAAGCCAACTTCACCTGCACGCGGTGCACCCTGCTGACTGACAAATGAAGCTCTGGCGGAAAGACAGGTAGGGAGCATAATTGTAAGCTACCCGACTGGGGAATGTACCTCCACCTCACAGAATACCGCAGCCAACTTCGCCTGCACACGGTGCACCCTGCTGACTGACAAACGAAGCTCTGGCGAAAAGACAGGTAGGGAGCATAATTGTAAGCTACCCGACTAGGGAATGTACCTCCACCTCACAGAATACCGCAACCAACTTCGCCTGCACGCGGTGCACCCTGCTGACTGACAAACGAAGCTCTGGCGAAAAGACAGGTAGGGAGCATAATTGTAAGCTACCCGACTGGGGAATGTACCTCCACCTCACAGAATATCGCAGCCCACTTCGCCTGCACGCGGTGCACCCTGCTTACTGACAAACGAAGCTCTGGCGAAAAGAGAGGTAGGGAGCATAATTGTAAGCTACCCGACTGGGGAATGTACCTCCACCTCACAGAATACCGCAGCCAAATAACAATTCCCTTGAGGGTTGTTGTGTTTCTGCGAGTGAGATCACCAGAAAGGTAGGAGATGCTGCGTTGGCAGCAATATTTTATGTTGTGAGCGTTAATATGGCTACGGTAACCGCTTCACATCAGGCGGGCCGTATGCTTGTCTGCCACCCAACGTAGTATAAAAAAAGAGAATCTTAAGAATGATATTCACAATATGAAATCAGCCTTAGGTTACAAAGTCGGCCTTCTTTGACTATCAAGTAATCAAAAGATTGCGATGAATTTGAAACTTTTGTTTTTCCACTTTGAATTAACTCAAAGTACCGCTCCGAATACGAAACTTTTGTTTTCGACTCCGCGTAATATTGCCGACATATCAATAAAACCAGAGGTTATAAACAATTGATAAATTATAAAATATTATGATTAATGACAAAAATATCACGTTAGTAATAAAATGTATAAATAATATAAAAAGGTATAAATATTGTTTATATATAAAGGTATATATAAATAATACTTTTACCCGATTGTTGAAGAGGGAGGTTAATATTTTTTGAGCGTGTGGATGTAACTGTGAAAGTATGTATGTCTGTAAGTATGCATGTATGTATGTCTGTAAGTATGCACGTATGTATGTAATTCTTTGGCACGCTCTACAGCTTAAGCCAATTGACGGATTTCAGCATAATTATGAGGTGTAATTAGAATCTTTTAGGATGTGGAAGTGATATAGGATATATTTCAATAATGCGTCTGCAAAAAATAAAACATAATATAAAAATATGTTAGAATTTTGTAGTGCGATTTTTCTAAATGTTGACAATACCTGGAAATCGTTAATAATCGCATATTTAAGCGGACGCCATTGCAGAACAATTCACTTCACACAAGTCTTGAGTCAAGAGACCCTACACCTCGCTAGAGTACCGCACCAGGTGCTAATCTCCAGCCGCTCTGCCAATTGCGTTCTGCCAGAAGAAGATCCGCTAATCAACCGACAGCTCAAGTAGGCGCTCATCTTCGACCACTTCACTTCGACCGCCGCTCCGTCAGCCGCCCCGTCAACCGCTCCGTCAGCCGTTCCGTCAGCGCTCTGCTCGCCACCCTTTGCCCAGCCGTTACTAGAAACGAAGATCAACTGCACTGAAATCATGTTCGTAAGTTTGTCGCCTATCATCATCATCATCATCATCAACATTACATCTACCTATACCCATTCTGTTGAGCTCAACTCAACATACGCTCCAAAACATGGAGGAGATTGAATGACATATAACCTTCTAAAGCCATGCAGTAGTTGACGTTGCTTGACTTCAGTTCGACAAGTATAAAGATGGTATCAACATTTCAGCCGTTCACTGCTGCACATCGGCAGGTTTTTTCTTTTTATGCTTGGTATTCATTATGTTTCTCTTACAGGTCTGAATACGAGTACAGTCAGCAGCAGCGTAGCTCCAGAAAACGTTTGGCGGACGTGTTTTCATCTGACGAGGAGACAGCTGCCAGCACAGCAACGTATGTTAATATATTTACGTCTATCATTTATTAATTAATTGAATAGAACAATTTCATCACTATCATTTCATCCGTAGGATGTCCACTGCTGAACATAGACCCTTAAACTTCTACAATGACCCGTTGTGCTATTTGCTTTCATCGACACCTCCTGTCTTTTGCCAGACTGTTGGTCCATCTAGTGGACCATATTAGTAAAGCAGTTAGAATAGACCTGATTGTATTTAGAAGGAAATAGCTTTAGTAGAAAATATATTCTCATATTACCTGTTTCTTTTACAGTGGTAAAAAGGAGAAGAAGAAGTCCCAGGGTGCAACAAAAGCTTCATCGAAAAAAAACAAAACTGCGAAGAAGGCATCCGGGTGGCAGCTGGACTTCGACAGTGACAACGAATCCGTCGAAGCCCATCGTTGCGCGTCGCCGCCATCTCTGCAGTCAGTGCTGACGCGCCGTGTCGCTGACGGTGTGTTTCGACGCACGGCAAATTTAGAAGGGGATGTTTTCGTAGAGCTCAAAATATATAACATAAGAGATATTAAAACGGTTGATCCCAAGGATCGATGGGAACATGCGGTCCTGAATTTAAAATATCAGGGGGAGTCGGAATCACCCGAATTGGCTCCTTTAAAGGAGGTAATCAAACGTTGTAAAAAGAAGTTTACAACGGAGGGTAGATTTTTTTCTTTTAAGAAATAGTTGATAATAATACCTTAGATAGTTATTATCATCATTATTTACAAATTTTTATTACCGCATTTTTACTTCGTTGTTCTTAAATACCATACGAATCCATTTACATAAATTGGTGCTGTTAAGAGTACATTAATGTTGACACTTTGACTTTTGTATTCTTTACTTATACTATACTACGAGTCAAAGACTACTACTAGGAGTCAAACATCACCACAATCTGTGCCGTTAGTGCTGACCCACCGTGTCGCTGACGGTGTGTTCCGATGCACGGTATATTTATAAGGGGATGTTTTCATAGAGCTCAAAATTTAAGTCCCCGGGTGCAACAAAAGCTTCATCGAAAAAAAAAATAACAAAACTGCGTAGAAGGCATCCGGGTAGCAGTTGAACTTCGACAGTGACATCGAATCCGTCGAAGCCCATCGTTGCGCATCACCGCCCCCTCTGCAGTCAGTGCTGACGCGCCGTGTCGCTGACGGTGTGTTTCGACGCACGGCAAATTTAGAAGGGGGTGTTTTCGTAGAGCTCAAAATATATAATATAAGCGATATTAAAACGGTTGATCCCAAGGATCGATGGAAACATGCGGTTCTTAATTTAAAATATCAGGGAAAGTCAGAATCACCAGAATTGGTTCCTTTAAAGGAGTCCATCAAACGTTGTAAAAAGAAGTTTACCGCTGAAGGTACTTTTTTTACTTTTAAGAAATAGATATAATTGATAAACCTAAATATAGTTATTATGATTATTATTTCCTAATTTTATTTCCACGTTTCTACTTAGTTTTTCTTACATACTCCACACGAATCCATTTAAACAAATTGGTGCTGTCAAGAGCACATTAAAGTTAACATTTTGACTTTTGTATGCTTTACTTATACTATACCAATTAAATATAAAAAATGGTAAAACGTACAATATATTGCACAGTTTGTGACATATCTATTAAAAGTAGTGCATTTTCAGCACATTTACGAAGTAACATTCATAAAAACAATAGCGCTATCGAATTAAGTGACGGAATTGAAAAAATAAGTAGCGCATTCCGTAATCGGATAGCATCCTATAGAGTGCGACCGAAAGGTAATGAAGGTGGTGCATGTCCACCGGTGCAGTTCTTACGAAGGTTGCGTTCTCGCGTGCAGCAATTAATATCTGCTAGACAAGATACTTATCAATCTATTAAAGTCAACTTTGAGCTGTTTGCCGAATTTAATTTACCAAATAACAATACTACCGAAGTAAAATCATTTGCTACTGAAAACTTAGTAATCTATAACAATTATGATTTTAGTGATATGTTCTCAAAAATCGTTGATACAATTGTAACAAAAATTGATGATTTTCAGGAAAGAGATAGCGGCTGGACTCTGATACGTAATCTGTACTTAGAAGTCAATATTAACAAATACAACCCTCTGAGAGCTGCCCGGTTTATTGAGTTACCGAAACGTTTAAAATCTAAGCACGCTTGCGTAAATATAGAAAATGATGATGCGTATTGCTTCTTATGGTGTATAATAGCAGCGTTATTTCCCGCTAAAATAAACCCCCAACGAACATCTTCCTATCCGCGATATGATAACATTCTCAACACTCAAAATATGACGTTCCCAGTAGGGATTTCAGATATTAAGACCTTCGAAAAAAATAACCATCATATTAGCGTTAATGTTTATGGTCTTGGAAATAAATCTGATATTGTTGGACCTCTTTATAGGACGCAACATAAAAAAAGACATCATATTAATTTATTACTGTTAGAAAAAGGTCAATTTAAGCACTATTGTTTAATAAAAAAATTAAGTATCTTACTTAGATCGCAACTTACTAAACACCATGGTAAAATTTACTTTTGTGACGATTGCATGATATTTTTTGATAAGGAAATTAAATTCAATTCTCATATTTGTGGTGGTGTTCGGACAATGCTTCCTGATTCAGGCACTGTTATCCAATTCAAACATTACGAACGGTTGCAAGATATGCCTTTCGTTATCTATGCAGATTTTGAATCTTTGCTAGAACCCAAATCCACTGCCGATGAACTCGATTCGCACAGAACAACTGTCTTACAAAAACATTTACCAGCCGCTTTCGCTTATTATATTGTCTGTTCGTACGATAGCTCTCTTAATAAATACGTATCGTATCGCGGCCGCGATTGTGTCGAAAAATTCCTTCAAAATCTTGCTATAGACGTAACTAAAATAAACACTATTTTAAATCAACCTGTTCCAATGATACCATTGACAGAAGAGGAAAAGAAATATTTTGAGAAGTCATCTTATTGCTTCCTATGTAATCAATTGCTGCTTGATGACAGAGTAATGGAACACAACCACTTAACCGGCAAAATACGCGGTATAAGTCACACATATTGTAACCTCAAATTTAGATTACCAAAATTTGTTCCAGTATTTTTTCACAACTTAGCCGGATATGATAGTCATTTATTCATTCGACAGTTAGGAGAAACACCTGGCAAAATAAAAGTAATAGCAAAAAATAAAGAAAATTATATTTCTTTCACGAAGTTTTTAAAAATAGGAAATCAGGAATATATGCCTATCAGATTTGTAGATTCTTTTAAATTTTTAGGTACCAGCTTAGAAAAACTTATTCAAACATTAAATAAAAACGATTTTGTACACTTATCTCATCATTTTTCCAAAAAATGTCAATTCAATCTTTTAACACGCAAAGGTTTATATCCTTACGAGTATATGACCAACTGGGAATGTTATAATGAGAAAAAACTACCGCCACGAGATTGTTTTTACAGTACATTAAGTGATGACATTATTTCCGAGTGTGATTTTAGACACGCTCAATTAGTGTGGAAAACATTTGAGTTGAAAAATTTGGGTGAATATACCGACTTATATCTCAAAACCGACGTGTTGTTACTGGCAGATGTTTTTGAAAATTTTCGTCGAACTTGCAAAAATAATTACAGACTAGATCCAGCATTTTATATGACAGCTCCCAGTTTAAGCTTTGATGCAATGCTACTATTGACAAAAGTAAAATTACAACTAATAGATAATCTCGAAATAATACGCATGATTCAACAAGGAATCCGCGGAGGGGTATGTTTATGCTCCACTAGATATTCTAAGGCAAATAACAAGTATTTATCAGATTATAAGTCATCCGAACCTGACAACTATTTATTGTATATTGACTGTAACAATTTATATGGATATGCAATGTGTTCTTATTTGCCATATTCAAATTTCGAATTAATTAATCAGGTAGAAATAGATAAACTTAATATTTTCACAGTACCTGATGACTCTGCATACGGCTACATTTTGGAAGTCGATTTAGAATATCCAGAGCATCTACACGAACTGCATAATGACTTACCATTTTGTCCTCAGAAATTCACGCCACCTGGTTCTAAATGCCCTAAATTAATTCCTAATTTATATGACAAGTTTAATTATGTCATCCATTATATACACTTAAAAACTTGCATACGACATGGAATGATCTTAAAAAAAATTAATCGGGTAATAAAATTTAAACAAGGTCAGTTTTTGAAACAGTACATAGATTTAAATACAGAATTGCGTCAAAAGTCTAAATTTAAATTTGAACAAGATTTCTTTAAATTATTAAACAATAGTATTTTCGGAAAAACGTTAGAAGACACAGAAAAAAGAATAAATGTGCATTTGATTAATCGATGGGATGATAATAGAAATAAAACGAAAAAATATTACACAGCTGAACAGTTAGTGGCAAGACCAAATTTTCAAAATGCTACAATTTTTACAGAAAATTTCGTAGCTATACAAATGAAACCGGAAGTAGTTATTTTAGATAAACCTATTTATATAGGATTTACTGTTCTAGAAATATCTAAAAATCATATGTATGATTTTCATTATTCTATTATGAAACCATTCTATGGTACCAGATTAAAACTATGTTATACTGACACTGACAGTTTTTTGTATTCAATAGAAACAATGGACGTGTATAGTGATATGAAGTTTAATTTTCAGTCATATCTTGACACGAGTAATTACAAGGAAAATAACCGGTTTAATATAGTTCCTCAAAATAAAAAGATCCCTGGTTTATTCAAAGATGAAATGGAAGGAAAACTTATAGTTGAATTCGTAGGATTGAGATCAAAGTTATATTGTGTGAAAACTGAAGACATGGAATTAAAAAAGGCTAAAGGAATTAAGAAATGTGTGGTAAATAAGATTAATTTTGAAGATTATAATACAGTATTAATGTGCAATAAGCTGCTTAGAAAAAAACAAGTAGTATTTAAGTCTTTAAAACACGAAATTTTTACTCAAGCAGTTGATAAAGTAGCTTTATCTTCAAACGATGATAAACGCATTATACTGAAAGATAAAATATCCACTTTAGCTTGGGGGCATTCCTCTAGCTTTTTTTAAACTGTTTAGTAAAATTTAAAATTAGACTGGTTAAAGAAAATAAATAAATTACTGCGCCAGTTATTTTATCTGTAAGCGATAATGTAATAAATATTTACATTAATAACAGATAAGAACTTATAAATATTATGGTATCATTATTGTTATAGATACATACTTACATGGAGAACTTTCATAAATTTTTAATTATAAGTAAAACGCATATTAATAAAATGTTTTGGAACATTACTGTAGATCCGTGAGAGATAAGAGTATCAGCCTGTTGTAGTCCGCGATTGCTAACATACTTGATATCATGTATTGTGTAATTTTTAAGCATGTAAATTAAGCCTATATTAAATAAAATAGATATGTATATAAATACTTAATTATATAAGAATTAAAAAATGTATAGTTTCGTTATTATTGCATAATAACATAATTATATAATAAATATTTTCACTTTATTATTATTATTGGGCTATATTTTATGTTTTTGGCTAATTATTTCAAGAATTAAATTTGTGGTACAAGTTACAGATAATAAATATATCAATATTTAAACAGTCTTTTTTATTTCATATATTACCCACTCATTAGTAATTCAAAAGTGGTATTCATTATATAAAAGTACCTATATCAGTAATTATTAAATATCTAAATCACATAAAATTATTTTTTAGTACGAGTATATTAAATAAATACTCTTACTAAAAATAATTTTATGTAAGTACAAATGAAATTGAATATATCATAGAAAATGTAGTATTACTTGTGATGATAGACGGGTGATGTATAAATTCTCTAGTCATCATCCAGATCCTAAATCAATTCATAAAATTAGCAATTGATCTAGCCAGGAATCGAACCCAGGACCTTGCGAGCAGTAGCCTAGTTCTCTCAACACTACGCCACAAAGGTCGTCTTGCGATCGATGTAAAATCATGAATACATTCTGGATATTCGATACTGCTGATTTGCTTAAAATTATATAGGTATTCATGCGACCCGTCGTCCACGTGAAAACATGTTTGTACCTGTTTAAATAAATTGCTAATTTTGTGTTGCACAATTATCGTTATTGGTAGGTATATGACACCATACTATCAGGTGACACGGTGGATGACACCACATTCTCAAATACATCGCTTTGTGATTATGCAAACACGTCCGTACCGGTTCATTTAGGTAAATTTCTTGCTGCTCTTTTATTAAACAACAATCATTTTCATCGAGACATTTGGACAAGACAGTTCAATTTTCACGTAATTTGTAAGTGTATCTAGTTATAAAGTTTATATAATAATTATTTATTATTTCATTGTCAACTTAGTGTTATGATCTTGTTGTTGTGTTGACTAATATATTTCTAATTTTTACAGATCATGGTGGATTCACAAGAAACCTTAATATTCTCTCAGTGCGGTCAAGATCCTAATGAAGGTTTGGATTTGGATCTGTATACGCCTATACAAGATTTGATTACCCATAACAGGAAAGAAATTGCTGCAGAAAAGAAAAAACAAAAAAGAAAAAAAAGTACGATGTCATTAACATCCTATGTAATTAACAAACAAAAGCAACGTGGCACCAAATTAATAAGATTAGAAGTTATTGACTTGGCAAAAGATTGTGGAAATACGTCAGAAATATCGTGTAGTGAAAGCGATAATGTGATACTAAGTGCTCAATATATTGTTAAAGACTGTGTAGATGAAATAATGGATCTCACAGAAAATCTTGTTCGAAAAATTTCCAAACAACTGTGTGGTGATAATTTTTAAGTTAATAAAATAAATCATTTAAATGTTTTTTCTTTAGGTACTTAAATTTATATCTAAATAATTATATTTAAATTTTGTAAATAAAATATTATGTATATAAGATAAGGTGTCATCGATATTTTTAAAATAAATAATAATTATTATTAGGTTATGTAATTAAATAATGTAACAATATTTTTTTTTTAACATGATAGAGATACTACAATCATAGTGTAAATAAATAGAATTATGTCTTAAGTGTCTAAATATCGAACTAATGTAAAAAGCATGCAATGCTTAGAGTACTAGAAAATAAGTTAAAATAAAAGACTTTTCATTACATTGATGTTATTATTTATTCAACAATACTGCTTATAACTTAATAAACACTAATTATTAAAAAATACAAACTAGTACATGAGCTAAGTTAAATAGAAATATAACTTTATTCATTTATGGATTGAGGACAGTTCTCCAAGTACCATTTTTTTATACATGTAACATTTTTGAGTGCACAATATTTTTTATGAAATAAACAATTAAAATTACTTCGATAGTTACAATACAATGTTGCAAAGTTAGGGCATCCTTTACTTTCAATATCTATTAAAATACAGTTATCACATAATTCTCGTAACCATTTCTGTTTTTCAAGACCCTTCATTATAATTGTTTTATTTTGCAAAATTGGCGCGATTAGAGTATGAAACTGACGGTAATCAAAATTTCCCTGACTCCAGGTAATACCTTTATGACGTTCTATCCACCTCACTTTCTTTTTTTCTTCAACAGTTAGTTTCGTAAAAGGATATGGTGGTTTTATTAGAAAAACCTGAGCAAAGTCCTCGGTACACAATGCTAATTCCTTTATTATAAATTGGTTATAACGATCTTTAAACCCCTGAATATCTACAAAAATTATTGAACTCATGATAACTTCCGTACGATATTACTAAGAGGTTTATATTCAATTAAACAATCATTCAAAATGAGACAATATGCAGAAGTCTGATCAGGTATTTCTTGATCACTCTCTATTTCCAGCCGAATATTTATTACTGGTCCAGATTTTATAGTATCGTTTTGTCTTGAACAATCTATTACAAAAAGTGGTGCTATTTCTTTGAACTCTGTAGCAGTCAACAAGCACCCTCTACGTCCATAATAAGACTGTTGAAAGTTTATGTATTGTTCGTATATTAAAGCAAAGTTATGGTTTGTAAAATTAGTATTGTAATTTTCATATGGATAATATGTAGAGTTTAAATAAACTTTAACATCTCGTAAACTACAGTGATCGAATTTAGTCATGTCTTTAAAAGCATTATTTTTTCTATTGGTTTGTAAACCTAATATAATATATCTAGGTTTTTCAATATGCGACGAAGTTTTTATCGACCAAGTGTGTTTGGTGGTCTTTGGTAACATAGGGTACTCATAAAGATCCCAATTTCTAAACGCCAATTGAATAGGTCTGTCTTTTTCAAGAAGTCTAAGTAAATTAATTTTTTCTTTGTCCGATACCTTGATATGAGGCATGCGCCAACAAATTTTACGTACATCAATTGATACTATCTCACCATTATTAAGTAGCACTGAATTAAGATCTGAATTGCTTCTCAATAAAACGAGTTCATGTTTGCAGTTAACAATGACTTTTCTGTAGTCTTCTGCAAATCCTAAAATGCTGCTAAGTGGAATAGAGGCATTGATGAATCCGCCATGATTATTCTTGTGTCCATGTATATCCCACCCCCATGTTTTAGACATTTTCGCTTCAGCTTCATTCATCGATACAAATGCTTTCATGGTGCTTGTTATACCTACATTTTTAACTTTATCAATCTCAATACCATTTAGCTCATATCGTATATCTTGGAAAAGGAATAATAACGGATTATTTGTTAAATTGATAACCGGTTGTCTTTCCTTACTGTCATCGTTTTTTGTCACTTTAAAATGAGCATCAATATATAAATAACTGGCGCTAGGTAGTAGATATAAGTCTTGTTGATTTATAGGTATTCGGATTTCATCATTTCTATTGAAACTTGTAATATACGGTTTATATGAATGAGTTTCAATACCTTCAATGGTATTGTCACAAAAAGGTGATGTAGCAATATTTAAAATATTCATTTTAGAAGTCCAATTGATTTAAGAAATTTTTGGTTAGCTGCGGTTAGTTTTTTTTTAATACAGTGCGTATGTGCTGCCTTCTGAATAGCCCGATTACGACTAAGTTTCTGGTTACGTGGAGCTTCGTTTTTATTATAGTCTATCATTTTTTCGTAAATGTAAGTATAAATTTATTTCTTCACCACGGAAATTAATTAAATTACCATGTATATCCACTATCCTTATGCTAATGGAATTGATTGTGTTTCTGTTCACTGGAAAATAGATGATATTTTTTGGTATTTCTATTATTCTATAACCAGGAGGTACGTTGGGTGCGAATTCATGAATTATATGACTTGATTTTCCGTTTATGTAGGAACCGCTTGCAATGTTACATTCTACCCTTACTACGGTTGTCGATAGAATGTTCACTGGAAGCAGCGACTCGTGCAATATATTTTGTTTTAAAATACCTTTGCCGTAACCTAATAAATCTCCAATAGAATCATGTTTTTCAAAATGAATATCTTTAGTGCAGTATATTGTCGTCTTAAGTGTGTTATTGTTACAGTATAATTTAAAAACACACTCTTTTATGCGAGATTGTAAATAATCGCATATATCTTGAAGTTCATACGTCCCTTCAGGAATTTCAATAACTTCGTTGGTTCCATAATAGAATTTATTATTTTTATTCGTGATGTTAGGTATGGAATTAAACGTAGAAAAATGTAACAAAGCGCATTCGTATTCACCGTTAAGTTCTAGCGTAGGAGAGTAGCTTGTTGATAATACTGAGTTGTTACCAGTTATAGACAGCGTGAAAGACATGATAGAAATGAAAACATGTAATAAATAATATCTTTATATAGTGTATTTATTCCAAAAGGTGAACAGAAACTTTATACATAAATGACCACAATTTACACTATTGAATTTTTGAAATCTGGAATAATTATAATATACGTCACTGCATCCTCTTAAATAATTAGTCAATTCCACAGGAGGTTTCAAGTCCCCGAAACTATCAAAATATTCGCAGTAGTCATTTATTTTTGCATAGGCTACCCAGTGAGTTCCATTATTCTTGTGACTATCCAAGTTTACTATACCACACTCTAACGATCTTGGTTTACGAGGCAATGTATCTCTCATATAAACTCCTCGAAAGTATGGTAGGTTTTTAGTATGTTTTATAATGTCAATATTAGTAAGAGCACGCCGAGGTAGCCTATTATTTAGTTTTTTTGAGACTTTATAAATAATCCATTGCCTTTTTTATAGGGCTTGACGTAAAGACCTTTTCCTATGGCAATAGCTTCCATGGTTCTATTATGACGTACAGACTCTTCTAGATTTTTTTGTGCTGCTTTATATTCATTTATTGTTTTGGCTACACCAGCTGCACCTCCTGCCAAGGCTCCAAGTGCAGATAGACCGGCAAAAATTGGTATTAAAGGTAAAATTCCCCCTGTTTTTGGAATCGGAATAATTCTGGGCAAACGAACGTGACATTTTTTGGGAATCAATTTTTTCGCAATCTTGTAAGCGTGTTTAATAGCCGATGTGTTATCTTTAGACTTCAGTTTTGCGATCTGTGACTTGATTTTTGAAATAACTCTTTTAAATTTCTTAATTCCCGAACCGGTCTTCAGTTTAGCTTTCATAACTTTACTAACCAACCAAGAAGCTAATTTTTCTCTTTTACCAGCATCTTTAGAATGTAACCGCTTCTTGGCCATATTCATCAATTGTAAATCTGCCTTATGACGATCGGAAATATTATTATACTTTGTGTATGCGATGTCGTGATATTTACAAGCTTCGTCCAATGGATTAACCCCACTGTCACCTCTTAATAACCTCTGCTTCAATTTCGTGCCCGGACCGCAATAATTGTAGCCTGGTAAATGAAGCTCAAACGGCAAATTATTTATTAAACTATTTACGAGTCCTCCTCCTTGCATATCTAGAAATATAATGACAAGGTAACTAAATTAAAAGACCTTATATTACTCAACAATAGATTTTTTATTCACCCAACTGTTTTTGTTATCACTAAGACCTAACCATTTTACAAATAGTTTATTTCTTTTTTTTCTTATAACTTTTTCGATTAAATATACATTCGGGTATTTCGTTTTTTGCAACTCTTCTTGGTAAAATGAACCCAATATAGTATGCTTTTCTTGATCTTCTATATTATATGTTACCGGGTTGGTTCTATTTACATTTTTAATTTTAAAAATTTCAGTTGACCAGTTAGGTGTATAACCTTTTTCAAAACAGCTCTTATATTTACTTATTCTTACATAATCACCTACTTTAAATTTATTTTTGCGTTTCTTTAATGGTCTTTTATAAAAAATCCTAATATTATTTTTAACTAGGTTCTCATTTTTCTTATTAACATCTACTGGTCTAAATTTGGTAACACTGTGCAGAGTATTATTGTATGATTTTAAGGCGCCCTCCAAAGTTTTTCCTTTCCATTTATAATTACCGTTGTAATTGAAACATTGATGTAGTTTATTCTTTAATGTTCTTATAAACCTTTCTACAATTGAAGCTTTTTTAGTTGAGTACGATGAGTAATGGTTTATATTAAGTGAGTTCATAAGTTTTTGAAATTCATCATTATAAAATTCAGTTCCCATGTCAGTTTGTAAGTTGTTAGGACTATGCCCACTTGATTTTAGAATTTCAGTAAACGCTTCAACAACTTCTTTCTTTGTTTTAGTTTTTAGTGGTATCGCCCAATCATATTTAGCAAAGCAATCGATAACCACTAAAATAAACGTAAATCCATTATTGTACTTTTTAAACGCCTTCAGATCGATTAGGTCGGCTTGCCATAGGTCATCTATACCTTTTAAAAAAACAGAACGTCGAACAAAATTTCGACGAGCTGGTTTATGAATCTCATCAACCACCTTTTGCTTTGACATCTTACGGCCTAATTTTTAATTTGTTATAAATAGTCAATCTATTGATGTAGTCTATAGTACAAAATGTTTGTTCAATTCGGTTTATGTTTTGCCTAATATCTAATTTTACGCCTTCTAAATCAGATTTATAAGCATCTAACAAAGCTTTAAATTCTCCTTTTGTGATATAATTTGCAGTCTTTCTATCCACATATTCTTTATTGGTTGCATCATCAGGAACTACAGGTTCTTTAACTCCAGTTAATCTTGATGATTGTGCATTAAATTCGCCTGTGGAAGTCTTAGTTAAATAGTTTTCTGAATTATTTAATATCTCCGATACACGTAATCTTTTATGAACATGGTGACCGAATTTATCTATGTTCATATTAAACACACGTCTGTCGTGTACAATTGCCGAAAATAATATAAAATAAATAACTAACTACTTTTAATTTATAATACCACTTTCTCGTAATTCTTCGAGAATTGATATGATTTCATTATCTAGACCAGTGTTGCCAGCATCTTTGGATGCAATCAACAACTGCAATCTTTCAACTAGTTCATTAGGATCATCCCAATAAACATAATCTGTATTTTTTTTCATTCTCTTTTTTAAAATCAATCCTTTACCTTCACTAACGTTGCCTACAACACTAGCAGTCGAAGATATAGAAGACGAGGAAGGCTTACGTAACTTAAATAGCGGTTTTATAATCTGTAAATAGGTTCGACCTTTATTTGTCTTTATTGGTTTTCTAGGATCAAAATCTCTTCTATGAGCATTTGTTTCTAAAAGCAGAGCTTTGTATGCTTGACGATCTTCATCTGTTACCAATTCCAGTTGGGGTACTTTTTTGAATAATATTTCGCTAAGACCAGGCGTTTTGTTGTATTTAAGTCCTCCTACTAATATCGTATCATCATCATTGTTTATGATAACACGAGATGTGCCCATCATTAGTTTGCCACGATCTATTCTGATTCCGAACGGAACATCCTCATATATGTCTGAAGAAAGCGACCACGAAGAAGTATTTTTTGTTGGGCTAGGCACTGATTCAATTGTCCTAAATGACAGATTGCTGGTGTTAATTTTATTACCATTTTCAATATCATCAATATCGACTTCTTCGTCAGAAATATCTTGCCGGTAATCGTTATCTGATTTACGAATTTTAAGTGTTTTATTGAAATGTGAATCCACTGAAGAATTTTGATCTTTTTCATAACTCTGTGTTGGTGTATCGTCCAAAGATACATTGCGGTTCTTTCCATTAATTATCTCATGTAATGGGTTGGTAATGGGCTTAAAGACAGTTTCAAATAATTTTTCATTATGAGAATCGGTGGAACGCATATCCTTTATCTTTCTTTTAACAGCATCAGCTACTTGCACGATCTCTGTTTTTAATTCTTTTTCCATAATGAATTAAATAATATTCGTTTACAATGTATTGCTGACGCAATCGCAGGTCAAGTGAATATATCTGTTAATGAAAACCTATTTATATCAAATCATTTAATTGGTATCGAAGGTTACAAAAGTATCGAAATTCATCCTGTAACAACCATTGTTTTTATTACAGTCTTTATTGATTACTACATAGTTGTAAGGTGTCGACCATATTTTTGAACTCATTTCTCGAAACTCGGACCAGGTCATGTCTGTGTTAACATGTTCATCATAAACATGACGTAAATTAATGTCATCCTGTTTGAATAGAACTAACAGGTTTGTATTATCTCTAATTAGCTGTTTAGGAATTTTGCTGTAAGTTTGATTCAAATAAAAACAATCTATAGATTTATGTCTACCCATAGCAAAATAATCCCGAATGTTTGATTGGTTCTCGCAGGCAACATCATCGAATATTATTACCGAATTTGGTTTTGCATCATGAGGGCTCAGTATGAGTTCATTGTCTTGATATTTCGCAAAGGTTATGTCGGGTACTAAATTGAAAACATTTTCTAGATATTTATATTTAGGTTGGTATAATGTTTTAGAATAAAGGTAAACGTTTTTGAATCTTAAACCATTTTCATGCAACAGAAGACCTATAACAACATTTGTTTTCCCACAATTTGACGGGCCACAAATTATACATCGAATTGTATTAGGTAAGAGAGTCCCATGTCTGTGAACAACCGTTTCCGCGTCAGAACAAATTTTTGGCAGAATTAATCTCTGACGTTGCTCAATAAATTTCATCGTACAAGCTGTAATCGTATAAACTGCCTTTGACAGAATGACACATATTTATGATATCCACATTTATATACAAACATGCGATGTTTAACGTAACAGTTTCAAAACAACAACTGTACGGTGTATTGCACTGTACACTGTTAATCGCATGCGATCAGTGGAAACGTGTGAGCTGAGCGAGCGGTAAGATTTATTTGAAGATGTCTCCATTTATTTTATGGTAGGTGATTTTTGGGAATTCTAAAGCATATATATCTATAATATTTGTAAAATATACAGACTAGTATTTTCATTTTTCATGCAACCAAAAATACTAACACGACAATGATCGAGCGACAGCGAGATCAGAGTGTTAGTATTTTTGGTTGCATGAAAAATGAAAATACTAGTCTGTATATTTTACAAACATTATAGATATATATGTTTTATAATTCCCAATAATCACCTACTAATGTTGGAAACATATTAGTATTATGCACGGACAGTGTGGCATACATGCTATTAGCTGGACGTTTATTAAAACAATTTTTACCAAATATGAAACACGTGACATGTTTGGCCCACGCTCTGCATAGAGTTTCAGAAACGATTCGTTCCGAATACCCTGACATAGACTGCCTAATTTCTAATGTGAAAAAAGTTTTTTTAAAGGCTCCTAGTAGAGTTAAGATATTGAAAGATCTATACCCCAACATGCCTTTACCTCCAGAACCCGTAATAACACGGTGGGGAACTTGGTTGCATGCTGTTTCGTATTACGTAAAATATTTTAATGAAATAAAAACAGTTTTAACACATTTGAGGGCACCAGAAGCATTATCAATTCGAGTCGCTAAACAAATGTGTGAAAAACCAAATATCGAAAACGATTTGAGATACATTGTTGAATATTTTGGCTCAATTGAATTTGCAATTCTAAATTTACAAAACTCAAATCTAGCGATAGTGGAATCATTCGAAATATTCGATGAGGTAAGTAAGGTAAGTTAGTTAAACAAAAAATGAGGGCTTTAATTAATTGGAGTTCAACCGAATCCGTAAAACAAAAAGTAGAGAATGTCATGTCAAGGAATCCGGACTTAGATATTTTGAGAACATACAGTGAGATACTGTCACGTGAAGTAGATATTGATAACGACATTTTACCGTACAAATTCGCCCCACTCACTTCAGTAGATGTCGAGAGATCATTTTCGGTTTATAAGTGGATATTAAGTATCAAAAGGAATAGACTAAAACTGGAGAATTTAGAAAAAATTATGGTTATTTATTTTAACTCTGTAAATTACTGTTAATGTCACATTTTTTTAATGCTGTTGATTTTGAAAGATATAATAAATATTGTCATGTTTTGAATATTTCTTTTATTTTTTATCTTTATTATTTCAAAATTTTCAAATTTTACAATATAATTTTATTAAAAAAGTACTTATTAAAATATTATATTGAGCAGATTCAGAATAAAATAATTCAGAATTAAAAAATACGTAACATACGAACGAAAGAACTACACTACACATAAGGTGATTGATTTCTTAAGATTTGTTATGTTTATTTCATACTAGTTATTTCTCCCATAGAAATTTCGGAATAAAAAATATCCTACATCCTCAGTTATCGTCTATCTATTTCATTCAAATCCGTTTAGTCGTTTACGCGTTCATTCTTACGCGTTATTGAATAACAAACAAAGAAACTTACAAATTTTCACATTTATAATATTAGTAGGACTGACGATCATTGAAAAGTAATTCTGGTTGTACTTACGATATATCAAACTGTTTACCTTTATTTATTACAGCGACATTTGGAAAAATAGAATGTAGAATAAACGTAATCCCGGAATCCCGTGGTCATATCCATACTAACATCAACATTCAAGTCCATTGACCCCAAATGGCTCTACTAACGCCGATCACTGATGATTATAGACTAGAGTCTCATAATTTAGGGCTGCCAATGTGGCACTATGTAGCATTTTTGTGTATTTGTTGAAAACAACAACTAGATATATGTTTTTGGACGTAAGTGGTTAATCAACATTTTTTAACCAAAGCCAACTGTCTGCACGCGCAGCACCCTGCTGACTGACAAACGAAGCTCTGGCGAAAAGAGAGGAAGGGAGCGCAATTGTAAGTTACACGATTGGGGAATGTACCTCCACGTCACAGAATAATAATAGCAGCCAAATAATAATTCCCTTGAGGGTTGTTGTGTTCCTGCGAGTGAGTGAGGTCACCAGAAAGGAAGGAGATGCTGCGTTGGCAGCGGGGGTGGCGGCGCGCGAGCGATATTTTATGTTGCGAGCGTTAATATGGCTACGGTAACCGATTCACATCAGACGGGCCGTGTGCTTGTCGGCCAGCCGACGTAGTATAAAAAAAAAACAATCAAACTTTATTTACAAAGCGGCACGAAAATAGTAAGTACAATGTCAGGTACCCTAAACGACTCAATATGATGATCCCAATGACTACAGCAGCAGTATTTATTTTAAATTTTATTTATTAAAAACATACATTTTGTGAACATTACAGTTGCCCGATACGCTCGACAAATGCCAATAATTAACAACATTAATTAAGACTTAATAACATATTACATAATAATAATTAAATTTGTTATTCATTAATTCAATGTTATTTTATTATTTAAATATTTTCACAATACAACAATGTCGCTCTGCGAAACTCAGTCAAAGATCAGCTAAATATCGCTCATTGGCTGCAATAAGATCACAACGTACATTTATGTCATTGTTGCACGTAAATCACTTTTATGATTGTCCAACCAAATAACATTTAAAATTAATTGCAACAAAATAAAATAAAAAATAAATAGGTATTCTGAAATATTATTTCGAAGTTAAGATGAGCCAGGAAGTAGAATTAGCATATTAAAATAAATACCAAATAGACATTCGAAAAATGCATTGCGACTTCGATTGTGTCGTTGTTTCACCAAATGAGCAATATTTCAATCAAATCATTTACCACCATATCACTCAGCCAGCGCAGCGCTCATGTGAGAGGAACCTGATAGTAACAACAGCTACCACAAATGGCCGTTAGGATATATGACAGACTATCGACGATATTACGAGATATACAGATATAACGAGTTCGGTGGTCTAATTAATGGTTACTTTGCGGGATCGATCCCCGCACAAGAAAAAAATTGTGTGCATGAACATGTCTGTTTGTCTTGGTCTGGGGTGTTTCCTATGTATTATAAGTAGGTATGTATTTGCAAAAAAAAAAAAACAAGTACATTTATTAGTTGTGTAGTATCTATAGTACAAGCTTTGGGCTTAATTTGGGACTACATGGCGCTGTGTAAATTGTACAGAAATATTTATTATTATTATATTAAGTCTCTGATTTTACGTACTATTAAAATGAAACTAAAAAACTGGCTAATAAAACAATGTTTCTACACGATTGAATATTTTAACTAAGCACAAGACATTTATTTACAATACAATAAAATATTCTTTATTGCACCAAATAAAAGATTTTACAGAGGTATTATGGTAATAAGAGCACAAAAGGCGGTCTTATCGCTAAGCGATCTCTTCCAGACATCTTCTATTTAGTCATTTTATTTGTTATTTTGCAGCACCTATAAATTTTGCATGCCTGTGTGTGGTAAAATGTGTGAAACCAGATATTCTTCTTGATTATTTATATAAAGGTTTATTATTTAATCATTTTATTTGTTATTTTGCAGCACCTATAAATTTTGAGTGCCAGTGTCTGGTAAAATGTGTGCAACCAGATGTTATTCTTGATATTTTTAAAATAAAATATATAAAGATCACGTGTGACGGTGTTGTTGTTGTTGTTGTTGTTGTAAAGTCTTTATTGTACAATAGAAATTACATAAACATGATGATAAAAGAGATACACGTACAATGGCGGACTTATCCCATAAGGGATCTCTTCCCATAAGGGATATTTTCGGTGTTTGTGGTCACGCAGACATGGCTTGATCGATTATTATGTATTTTTTTTTATATGTGAATATGGCGTGAAGATGAGGTCCATGGCATCGTTGAGCGTGTCAATCAAAACGAACATGCAAGTACGCAATGCCGACCGTAGCCTGTCCATGGATGGGCTTATTTATCTCTCCGCTCCTCTGTGCTTCGACGTCTTCGTTAAGTCGTCGCTCCCAGCTGCCGTCATAAGATGACAATCGTTAAGCCAAGTCAGTGGCCTTTAGGCGGCTTGAAACACTGCTCTCCGCCAACTCGCAGTTGAGCAGCGTGGTGGAGTACGCTCTAAGCTACTTCGATTGAGGGAAGATTCGTATCCCAGTAGTGGGATGATTTAGCGTGGACGACGTTAACAGTTGTTATTTGTCTGCTGTCTCGTGTGAACTGTAGGTAATTCCCCTTTCATAATCATCATCATGATGCTGCTACTTATTAAACAACCTTTGTTTGCGAGTCTTAAATAGTCTCTTTATCAAAACCACCTTTGCTTATCGTGGCGCAGCACGTGTAGATAATTTTAAGCCTTTGGCTACAGATTAAATCACACTACTACTTCGACTCTACCGATGATAACGAGTTGCTTCAGCGTCATTATCAGACTGTATCTATGTACATTTGAATATAGCAAGAACTTTTAACGTTCTTGGCTTACCTTAAGCGACTCCACAGCAGCTCCCAGCCGTTTTTTTGAGTCATCATGGGCACCGCCCAATATGTCGTCGCGTCATACTCGCCTAGGGAGGCGGATGAAAAGTGTTAAACTGAAGACGAGCCCCTGCTCGTCTTCAGTTTAACAATTTTCTTCCCATCTTCCATTACTGATTTGGCAAAAATAGCCAGTCCGCTACCATTTTAGAGAGGTAGGGTTAGCGTAATTGTAAAATGCCCGACTGGGGAGTCCCACCTGATAGAAGACCGCAGCCAAAAGACAATTCCTTTGAGCGATGTATCGCTGCGAGTGAGTGAGGTCACCAGAAAGGAAGGAGTTGCTACGTTGGCACCGGGGGTCCCGGCGCGCAAGTCATCAGTTATTTCATGTTGCGAGCTTTTTAATATGGTTACGGTAACCGTTTCACATCAGACATGCTGTATGCTTGCCTGTCACCCGACAGTAGTAAAAAAAAATACACGCTAACGAAGTTGCTAGCAGTTGCTAGTTATATAATAAAGTATTACAGACAAACAAACGTACACATGCTTAAAGATCAGGACCCCTTCTTCGGCAGTATCAAAAGCGATTTTTAGACCGGTAGCATATAATATATTACTCTTTACATAGGACGGAAAACAGGGACATAACCGTAGACAGAGAAAACCATAGACAAATTGAGAGATTCCGTCGTGAATTCTCACAAGAAAAAGAGCAACTTACGCCGTCATCATGTAAGAAAATGAAACAGATTGATACGTTTTTTTTTTATTTCGCGTCCTTGTTGCGTGCTTGTTTTTTTTTATGAAAAGCACAATAATGTGCAAAACAATTATGTGACAGAGCTATATAAAATCTCGACTTTCTCTATCTCACGTTTACCACACCAACTTTATATCAGCATTAGTTTAACTATACATATGAGTTTCGCACAATGACATCGATAATTATATTGTTTATATGTCAAAATTCGCTTATGGGAATAAAACACGAAAAATGTGTCCGAGAATGTTTTTCGCGTTGTCTCTTTGTCACATGTAGCAGGGAATACAATAGACGATTCATTCATTTAAGCATCTCTAATCTCTATTGCAGTCATGATCATCATCAGCTTGTATCTAACCACTGGTGGACATAGGTCTTCCCTAATACCTTCCACCATTTGCAATCCTCCACTCCACTTTCCGCATCCAGCCGCTTCTGGCCGTTCCATTGAGGTCATCGATCCATCTAGAGGGGGGGTCGCCCAAAATTTCATCGCCTCATACGAGGTCTTTACTCTAGGACTTTCCTCCCCATCTGCCATCACTGACTCGGTAGATGACCAGACCACTGACACTCTGACTCTGAGAGCTATGTCGACAACGTTGGTTCTCTATGTCGAGAACCAACGTTGTCGTCGTCGCTCTCAGAGTCAGCAGGCTGGTTGGTCAAATTTCTACAATCACGATTCGGTCCCTTAGAAAAATTCCGAGTATAAATCTCTCCATCCCTCATTGTGTGATTTTCAATTTATTGACCAGCCCAACGGTCAGAGTCCAAATTCTGCACCGTAGGCCATGGCTGGGAGGACACACATGAGGAGGTTGAAGACTTTGGTCTTTAAAGTTTGCGGTATTTGCGCTGTGAGGATGTGCCGATATCTATCGTAGTAATAAAACAATTTTGTTTAATAGCGTCGTAGGCCCAATCGTCTATAAAACGTAGTGTTTTGTATGTCTATGGCCATGACACTATTTCAAGTATAACGCCTGTTAACAATGCAAGCTCATTGCCAACTACAGTCAATTCACATGCCGTCGATGTACCATTTATCACGACACCCTACCCAGGTGTAGACTTTTATTGAGATGAATCGATATGGGACGGTGCGAGTGCTCACTTACTAGTGCTAAACTGCTCGTTCAAGTGTTTTCACCCCTAAATAAAAATAAGGGACGTTTGTCTGTAAAATTTTATAACATTTACTTTTATAGTACAAGGATGGTCTTATAATAATAATAGCCTCTATAAGAGATAATAAATAATGATAAATAAATATTCCAGGACAAAACACAGCGATATCTAGTCCCAAACTAAGCAAAGATATGGGTACTAGATATCTAATAAGTGTACTTATATTTTTTTTGTAAATATATACATATAATACATAGAAAACACTTAGATCAAGACAAACAGACATGTCATGCATAGAAATGTTTTCTTGTGGGCCGAACGTGCGACAAAAGGAGTCAAAGTCGCCATTGTTAGCCATTCGACCACTGGGTTCGTCAATAAAAACTCACGGCAAAATACTAATATGATTTATCATAGACACAAAGGCCAAAGACAGAAACTTTAAACTACAAGTTTAAAGTTTTTATGTCATACTTTGAAGGACAAAAGTTAATACATAGGCTTCTATCGATTCCTCTTAATAAAAGTCAGCACCTGGAGTAGACTATGTAATAAATGGCGTAGACGCGCCATTCACAGGCTTCAATGGTGGGTACGTAGACTTAAACAAGTCTAGATTCCCCAAGCCCAGTATATAACATGTATCTTTTTCCAAATTTAATCAGTCGATAAAATAATTATGGCTTACCAATTTTATAAATACCATAAACATGAGACATTAAATCTACCTAACTTAACGCTTAAACTTTTTTATATTTGACGAGCTCGGTGGCGTAGCGGTCAATGACGCGGCTTCGACACCAACGCTCGTGGGTTCGATTCCCACATAGGACAAACATTTGTGTGCATGAACATGTCTGTTTGTCTTAGTCTGGGTGTTTTCTATGTATAATAAGTATGTATTTACAAAAAAAAAATGTATTTACGTATGTTTATCAGTTGTCTAGTACCCATAACACAAGCTTTGCTTACTTTGGGGCTAGATAGCGCTGTGTAATTTGTCTGACAATATTTATTTATTTATTTATTATATATATATGAGAGGGGGCAAACGAGCATGTGGGTCACTTGGTGGAAAGCAATCACCACGGCCCATTGGAGATCAGCAACACCAAGGGGTCGCCTATCCGCGCGCCGCCAGCCTTTTAAGGCTCTAAAGAAGAATCAGCCGATTTCCATCTAATATTTTGATTCCAAAATTAGGTCTTAGGTTTAAGTTAACGACAAACATTTTGGGGTGTAAGGGTTCATCAACATCTTTGAACCAAAGCCCACTTCACCTGCACGCGGTGCACCCTGCTGACTGACAAACGAAGCTCTGGCGAAAAGAGAGGTAGGGAGCGTAATTGTAAGCTACCCGACTGGGGAATGTACCTCCACCTCACAGAATACCGCAGCCAAATAACAATTCCCTTGAGGGTTGTTGTGATCCTGCGAGTGAGTGAGGTCACCAGAAAGGAAGGAGATGCTGCGTTGGCAGCGGGGGTGGCGGCGCGCGAGCGATATTTTATGTTGCGAGCGTTAATATGGCTACGGTAACCGCTTCAAATCAGGCGGGCCGTATGCTTGTCTGCCATCCGACGTGGTATAAAAAAAAAAACATCTTTAGCTTAGTCCGTAGAGCTCTAGTGTTTCTACCTGCTAAGTTAATCCATTTTCCATCAGTCTAAGTTAAGGTTTTATTTTCGCAATTGAAACTTGCAATGGGAATCGGCTTCAGCTTAGGCGGTAAGATCCTTGATGCTGTATAATTAATGATTATAATAATATATTAAACATTCGTAGAAGATAAAATAATATCAAAATTTAAACAAAATATTAATATTTTTGTTTTTCAAATGTTACAAATTATTATACATATATATTATTATTATATTATAGTATATCTCTTAATTCACGGGTCAAGCCCGGTCATTTGATAGGCATACGCGGGGATATAGATCCAACACGTAGAGGCCCCTTTGAGAAGTTTGATGTAATGTTGTACGCCCGCCGTGACCCGCTCCAGGATATATCAATGGAACGATATACCCATGAGCAGGTCTCGGCAGGCGTTGAGACTATTGCGAAGTGTGATGGAAAATAAATGGGCTATGGAGATGAGATCTGGGTGAACTTAATACCGGGCTATTACAGAAGAGGGACGGACGCCTGCCATAACTGCTTTTATTGCTAGTTATTTGCGGCAGGCGGTGGCTTGCCACTCACTAGATGGGCCTCCGAAATGCCAGGAAATCGGCCGGAGGCAACACCGGTGTGAGTGACTCAGGGGTGTCGAGAGGTGTGCTGCGCTTTCTCCGAAGTTATTATAGTATATTATTATTATACATATCACGATTGGGAAAGCAATTGGGAAAGAAAATGGGTTATCACATATCTAACATAAAATGGAGAGACGGTTTGCGAAATCTAGACTATTTTATTCTCTATGCGCTGCTTACTGAACTAGTGCGACATAATCTTCACGTTCTCGACATAGAATAGAGATTTTACATATTGGAAAAAATTCTAAAGCATATGCTAAGACCCTGATTAAAGAACTTTAATAAAATCTTGGACTCAGAAATAAGATAGGTTAAGGAAGTGTTTTTCAAACTTTTTCATGGCATGACTCCCTGAATATGTACAAATATTTTGCGACCCCCTACCTTCCAAAGTTGATAATCTTTATGTATTTTATTATATTATAAATATCAAATCCATACATTTTTATTTATTTTCATAATTAAATATCGCTAATTAAATAAATAATGTACATTTCGGGGTGTAAGTGGTTCATCAACATCTTTGAACTAAAGCCAACTTCACCTGCACGCGGTGCACCCTGCTGACTGACAAACGAAGCTCTGGCGGAAAGAGAGGTAGGGAGCGTAATTGTAAGCTACCCGACTGGGGAATGTACCTCCACCTCACAGAATACCGCAGCCAAATAACGGTTCCCTTGTTGTGTTCCTGCGAGTGAGTGAGGTCACCAGAAAGGAAGGAGATGCTGCGATGGCAGCGGGGGTGGCGGCGCGCGAGCGATATTTTATGTTGCGAGCGTTAATATGGCTACGGTAACCGCTTCACATCAGGCGGACCGTATGCTTGTCTGCCACCCGACATAGTATAAAAAAAAAAAAAAGAAATTAAATAAAACGGATATAATGAAAAACTAAATATATATTTTTGAAGGTTACATATTATAATAACTAAACCCATTATAACTATTTTCGATATAACTACGGTCGATTCACATATGTTTATAACGCATATTGGTCGACTGAACTACTCTTTAACTTACCTAATTTTGATTAAACTAAAGTTAATCGCACTAACGATTAATATAATGTTTTTTTTAAGATATTGAATGTTACAACTATGTATGAAATACTTAATGGACGACTCGCCTACGTGTTATCAATACTGCGCGCCACCCTGGATTATTCGCTAAAACGAGGGTAGCGCCTAGTTTATTAATACTGCGCGCTAAAACCAGGGGGGGGGGGGGCGCGCAGCCCGTTACGCAAAGGCGAAGAGGCTGCACTCACTTACCTCAGCGCCGGAGACGTCGCAGAGCTTGCTTATTAGGTAGGTACCTACATGAAACCTACCTAATAAGCAAGCTCTGCGACGTCTCCGGGGGCAATATTTTTCTTATTTGGTGGGGGGCTGCGATTTGTTCGATATTGACGGCAACAGGTAGACGCTTGAAATATTCACAGAATATTTAGTTTCTCTATATAAATTCACTTCAAAAATAAATAATTAAATTGAAATAAAACAAACATTTAATTCCCATACAACATACATTTTTTTTTTTTTGCTGTTATTGTAGATAATAGTAGGGAACCCTTCATACGCGAGTCCAACTGGCACTTGGCCGGTTTTTATTTTACAACTCTTCTACAGTAGTGTGACATACACTGTATAAACGGTTGTTGAAAAGTAATGAAACTCTTGATGTTGCTTGATATTCACTTTGTTCCAAGGAGTACCTTAACTGCTATACTTAATTTAATTCTAACAGTTGAGATCGTTTATTTCACACACGTGTTGTCTGTACGAGCGCTCGATATCGAATGCCTGATGCTTGCTTCGCTTGGAATGAACTTAACGCCTGCCCCTTCTACCACTCCCCCACTCTTCAAACTGGCGTGCTTCATCGTGAGTGGTGTGCTGGCGCAACGAATTACATGCTTGGTGCACAGAATAATATACTCTACTTGGAGTCAAATCTATTTTTTTATAGTTATACAATGTGACATCATTATTATTATTTAAATAGTCTTGGCCTACTTGTCAGAATAGAGTTTAGATTATTAATAGGTTCACCTGCCCCCCCCCCCCCCCCCCCTTAGGTGGGACAGGTGATTTTTTCCAGTTTTCAAAATATTTATAATGTGACATCATGACTTTGTGGCAATCATACGCATAAATACATACAAAATAATTATACATTACGCTTTTAAATTTAATGATAGCTAACAATTGGTGTAATATGTAATAGTATTTGTTTTAGAAATGGCAGCGTAAAGTTAGTTGATAACAAATGCATAAGATCGGTGTAACTTGAACTGGAACTTTTATATTTTTCTTGAGCTTTTACAAATTTGATTTATTCATCAGGCGAACTTTAAGACCGACCAGTTTGCTTTCAAATAAAAATGAAAAAGGCTGCCGTAAATGGATCTAATTAGAACTACTGACTGAAGAACTAATAAAGGCTTTCACGTTAAGAAAATGACTCGCTTTTTACAGGGAACTGTAACTTCTTTTGAAAGTTTTACTAGTTCGGTACGGGAGGGTTTTTTTTTATTATTTTATTAACTCAGCATATTGGCTCCCCTTCGCCTGATGGTAAGCGAAAAGAGGAGCCCCAATCGCATCGGCAACAGACAAGAGACCTTGATGTCTTGTCAGTTCATGACGCCATGCTGGCCTACAAGATGCTTCTTCAAGCTTCTATTGAACAAGGTACTATGTAATGAATAAGGGCTGAAAATGTGAATACCACATTTGTGCTTCGTATTCAGCCTTCGTAAGGCTGAAAGCGGTGCTACTGTGTAAATGGGCCACCACCCTCTTTAGAGCCAATGCCAACCTCACCTGCACGTGGTTCCTCCTACCGATTAGCGAAAAAGGCTCTGACAAAGGAGATGTAGGATATAGCGTATTTATAAGCTACCCGATTGTGGAACTATCTCCACCTCACAAAATACCGCAGTCAAATTACAATTCTCTTGAGGGTTGTTGTGTTCCTGCGAGTGAGTGAAGTTACCAGGACGGCAGTAGTTGCTGCGTTGCTAACGGGGTGCTGGTGTACAAATGATATTTCGTATTACACACGTTTATATGGTTTACATTGGCCGTGTGGTTTCCGGCAGACTAGAATAGAATCACTCCGTCTCTTCCCGTAGATGTCGTACAAGGCGACTAAGGGAAATACATTATAAAAAACATCGGTCAGGCCTCCCCAACCCGTCTGGCCAGCGTGGGGAGTGTAGGCCAAATCCTCCTTCTGTCTGTGACGGACGAAAGAGGGTCGTGCTGCTGTAGTGTAGACTAAAATGGCTTGATGATGATGATCAAAGTTTACTTCTACATACCGAAAGCCAAGTATCAAAGTCATTCGTAGACGTTTAGATTAAATTACATTATCAATATTACTAAACAAAGCCATTAAATATAAGGTCTTAATTTGTAAGACCAACATCCATAATCCGTTCCGGTCAACGCCGCAATGTTCAGTGATCGTGAACTCAAGAGCACCAGTTTACGAACGATTGCGCTGGGGACCGATCGGAAGGGTAACTGCTTGGAAACCGTGTCCTTGACTTGTGGGAATATGGACTAAGTCCTCACGCTAAATTGCGACTGCTAACGATGCACATTGTAGACAAGGCTAATGTGATCTCGGTATTTTTAGATTCACACGTTATGTTAACGGCCGGTACAGACTAGAGGTCTTATCGCCTTAGCTGAAGTATCAGAGGATATTTGTTACTCTTTCATGGACAAATGGCTGTAATTTTTTAATTTAAAAAACGGATTTAGGATAAATATGGCATATATATAGAATATATGTATATTGTTTGACAAATTACATAGCGCCATCTAGTCCCAAATTAAGCGCAAAGCTTGTGTTATGGCAACTGATAAATGTACTTAAATACATTTTTTTTTTGTAAATGCATACTTATAATACGTAGAAAACACCCAAACAAAGGCAAACAGACATGTTCATGCACACAAATGTTTGTCTTGTGCGGGAATCGAACCCGCGACCTCGGAGTCAAAGTGGCCAATGCTAACCATTCGACAACCGAGCTCGTCAAATTTCTCCTTTAAAAAAAATATTTTTAAAGGTGGAAATATTGACCTCACCCGCCTAGGTGGGATTTGAACCTATGACCTCTCTATTACCGGTCGAATGTTCTTCCAACTGAGGTAGGAAGGTTTGTGATGGTGGCGAATCTTCGCATTTTGTATTTTATTGCTGTAAAGTCGCAGTGTGGCGCCATCTACCTATTAATTATTAAATAACAATTTCCTTGAGGATTTTATTAATTATTAAATAACAATTTCCTTGAGGATTTTATTAATTATTAAATAACAATTTCCTTGAGGCTTTTTTTTTGTTGTGTTCCTGCGAGTGAGTGAGGTCACCAGAAAGGAAGGAGTTGCTTCGTTGGCAGCGTTCCAGCGGCGCGCGAGCAATGTTTCATGTTGCGTACGTCAAAATGGCTAGAATAACCGCTTCACATCGGGCGGGTAGTATGCTTGTCTACTATCCGACGTAGTATAAAAAAATAACACATATGATGCTTTTCATCTATGTACTGTGTTCGCAAAAGTCTATAATCTATAAAGATATAGTATGCTATATCTTTATAGATTATAGACTTTTGCGATTATAGACTTTTTTCGCGTCGGGACATATCCCGACGTGAAAAAAGTTAGTATCATACATATAGTATTAAAAAAGCCAACCACACCTGCATGTGATGCACCATGCTGATAGACAAACGAGGCTCTAGCGAAAAGAGAGTTAGGGCATAGCATATTTTTTAAGCTGCCCGACTGGGGAAGTACCTCCACCGCATAGTATACCGCAGCCAAGTAACAAGTCCCTTGAGGGTTGTTGTAGACCTGCAAGTGAGTGACGTCACCAGAAAGAAAGAAAGGAAGGATTATAGGCTGGCATAATGGATCGGTGACCCCTTGGTGTTGCTGATTTTCATGGGCGGTGGTGATTGCTTGCCATCAGGTGACCAAGCTCGTTTGCCTTCCTCTGCCTCTCATATAAAAAAAAATCGGTTGTCTGTAAAGTCGGTTTACTGACGATAGTTGAACGTGACAACGTCATAAGAAAATACTGATGGAATGTTTGCATTTTTCAAAAGAAAATTTTAATGGAACGCCTCAGAGCGAGGTAACGCCGCATGAGACATGTTTTTTCGTGCGTGCAGCCGGCTCCATCGAATTATAAGACGATGTCACGTCAAAAAAACCGATACTCAAGTCCACAGCCTTATACTTATTTTACTAGCTGTACACAAAATTTATATCACAATCAGAAATCCTTGTTAACTTAAAACGTTTGTTAACAGTTTAATATAAATTTTATTATTCTTGTGAAACTCTGACCTACTTGCCTTTGGATTACGAAAGTCCATAACTTTATTAATCGCTGGGGATATTTGCATTGCCTTAATGGAATTGATGGCTTTTCTCGGTTCCGTCTGTAAAATTTATTAACTGAGAGGGCAGATGACTGTTTAACCATTCTATGGGGTGTAATTGGTTCATCAACATCTTTGAACCAAAGACAACTTCACCTGCGCGCGGTGCACCCTGCTAACTGACAAACGAAGCTCTGGCGAAAAAAGAGTTAGGGAGCATAATTGTAGGGAACTGTTGTAGGGACTGGGGAAGGTACGTCCACCTCACAGAATACATCAGCCAAATAACAATTCCCTTGAGGGTTCTTGTGTTCCTGCGAGTGAGTGACGTCACCAGAAAGGAAGGAGATGCTTTTCTCTTTACTGAGTTCTCTCTACTGAGGACCCTACGATGGAGACTTTCGCAGCTGGAACTACGGCACAGAATAAATAATACTACTAAGTGACTACGGTCCCTGTTTCGATCTGGGTGACAGGGCATTGGTTGACAAGTGCGAATTCGCCAATCATGACTCCTGAATCGATGTGGCAGGGAGATTCGACTCAAAATGGAGGAGTGGAATGGCCGTACGATACGGAAGTACTATTATTTACTTTGTGACGATTCCCGTGACGTTGACAGTGGGGGTGGAGGCGCGCGAGCGATTTTATGTTGCGAGCGTTAATATGGCTACGGTAACGGCTTCACATCAAGCGAGCCGTATGCTTGTCTGCCACCCGAAGTAATATAAAAAAAACAGAATAGTATAAGAAGACCTCCTTTTTTGTTCCATGTAATATAGTTTCTCGCTTTTCGCTCGTTTCGGTCTGATTTTCGCGGTAAAAATCAAGTACTATGATTAGCTGCTGTTTATCAATCACAAATGACTGAATGGTAGCCTGTGATTTGTTAGCCAATCGCAAACCAGTGCAATCAAAAGCTTAAAAGAATGATTGCAAATAATTTTAATTAAACAAAATGATACCAAACCTACCGAACCCTAACAATAGTAAGCTTTATTTACTTATTAAAACATGATACGACAACAACCCATAATCATCCCACTTCTGGGATATGGATCTCCCTTCATTCGAAGGGGTTCGTACTCCACCACGCTGTTCAACTACGGGTTGGCGGAGGCCAGTGGCTTCAAGCTGTCCAAAAACTACTGACTTGACTTAACAACTGCCACCTAAAAACAACAACCGGGGCCGACGGCTTAACGTGCCCTCTGAAGCACGGAGGAGCTCGAGATAAATAAACCCATCCATAGAATAATAATATTTAAGTGTAGAGAAGCGCAACACTCGTGTTATTACAGTCTCGTCTTGTACTGCAATATCAGTGTTTATAGTTCCACCTCGAGTTTACTCGTCTTAATACCACAGAGTAAATTATTTATCAGAATACCACTAGGTTAACTGTTTTCTTGTATTATATACTTTTCCTTTTTGGACATATAAAGTCTTTTAAACCAATGAACGCAGGCAGCACGTACGAAAAAGCATGAGTCATTGTCACGTTCCGCCTGAGTCGAGCGAACAACGGCACAGAACAGAGAGGCACGATCGGCCTAGCATTCGGCTTGTGACGCATATGAATAAGCGACTATATTCATTTATTGAATCGCAATAAGAGTTGGTGGTAAGCCCCCAGGGTCCAATTCTGCTACGTATTATTATTCTATGTCTCTTCCACTCCGTCGGCCGATGTTTTCTTATGATGTTAGCCCGTAAAATTATCGTCCGTAAACCGACTTTACAGACAACCAATCTTTTTAGATATAAAAAATAGGATGTAAATGTTGCCATTGCCTAAATTATTAACTCACAGTATAAATCTTAGGACCATGAAAAATGCATTCATCCGAACCTTCAATTTGTAAATAAGCTTATATTAGAAGTAAAATAACGGCTAGCAATGGGTACTTTGAATCCGGTCGCGGGTTCGAACCCCGCTCCAGAGAAGTAATTGTGTGTTTGGACGTGTCTGTTTGTCTTGGTATCTTTTACGAGTATGTAGGTATTATATACATGTATTTACAAAGAAAATGTATTTATCTCAGTATATTTATCAGTTGGCTGGTTAATACCATATAATATAATAATAGTACAAGCTTTACTTAGTTTGAGACTAGATAGCGTTGTATAATTTGTCCAGGAATATGTATTTAAAATAAAAGTAAATTCCAATAGAATTCGAAAATTTTATTTGATGAATATTTTTCTAATAGAGGCTACTTCCATTACATTTTGATTAAGAATACTAAAAATATGATAGAAAGATTCATAGAGCATGAATATTTCTTCGTCTTAAAATGTTTGGCACATACATCTTAAGGGTTTGTTGTCGGTGTTTGGCATGTGTGCTAACACACGTTTGCTCATTGTTTGCCAAGCGTGTGGACGCGGCATAAAATACACATGAGTGCACAAGCACTTTTAATAATTATTTATAAAACTGACAATCTAAATCCAGTCTTACATTGATAAATTATTTTTATCAGGCATAAACATTCTGATAGTGTACATTACACAAGAGAACATAAATGGATTTGTTTTTATCTAGTGGTGATAATAGTAGTTTATGAAACTGTTGCTTAATAAGGGTTCTTAAAATACCTAATTATGTGCAGTTCCATACACTACTTTATCTAATCTCATGAAGTAGATCACAATAATGTTTTAAATAAAACCATGAAGTTAATTTAAAAGCTTCATTTCTTACTTATAAATCCATTTGCAAATGGAGCATGCACGCGCATGCTCTACGCGCCGCGCGGCGCCGCGTTCACAGAAAAAAAAATTGCAACGTTGCAATGCATTTGCATTGCAACCTGTTTAAAATACCTGTATCCGATATAGTATTCGATACAGTTGTCCATAGAAGAGCTGTATCGAAAAGTAACTTTTTAAATTTATTTTGATGTCTTGTGCGTAAAAGACTGACATTAAGTTCTGTGTTTAGTTTTTTAATCTCTAAATTTCAGTATGAGATTAGATAAAGTTTATTATTCTATTGCTTGTCTATATAGTTATCTGTCTAAAACATGAGCATTCATAGGCAGCGTGAATTACAATGTATAACGTAACTACTCTGTCTCATGAGGAATGTTCATAGAGTGGTTATCTGAGCGAGCGAAGCAAGATTTCTAAATCTAGTGGAAGCAAAAAGATATGTTGTAAGCCGTTGCGTCGATCGTCAACTTTAGCGGTAGCCGCTGCGGCGCTGTAGTCGTCGTCGACAACTCTTACTCATCACACTACTGGGATACGGGTCTTAATTGAAGGGGTTTATAGCTTACTCCTACCACGCTGCTTAACTGCGGGTTTGCGGAGGCCAGTATTTTCAAACCAGCTAAAGGCCACTGACTTCGCTTAACGACTGTCATCTAATGACAACAGCCGGCACTGATGGCTTAACGTGTCGTCTGAAGCACTGAGGACTCGAGATAATATAAACCCATCCATGGACAGGCTACGGCTGACGTTGCTTAACCTGCGTGTTTGATTAGACTGACACGCGCAACGACGCCATCGAGGTCCTCTTGTACTGCCGTGGTACTTGACAGTTATGTGTAATACTGTACTGATACATACCTACATGGAATAAACAGTAGTGATACATGGAATAGTATTTCAAATTAATGCAAATATCGCGACATGGAGCACTGTTATCAACTTTGGATGAGAGCACCTGGCCACACAAAGGGATGCAAAGTCTCTTCTCAGAACCTCCAATATTCCTGAACCATATGCTGCTAGCTATCCAGATGAGCCTACCGTCGAAGCTGACGCCGATTACCATCGAATATTTTGATTCCAAAAATAGTTCTTACGTTTTAGTTATTGACAAACCAGCTAAGCTACTATAAACCATTTAAGCCGAAGTTTGATTTTGGTATTAAGTAAATCCGATGGTATTCGGCCCGATCCGATGCCTCTGTGGCCCTACCGCCGATTACCGTCGAATATTTTGAGTCCCAAAATAGGTCTTAGGTCAAAGTTTATGACAAATATCTTCAGCTTAGTCGGTAGAGCTCAAGGGTTTCTGACAGATAAGCTAATCACAATTATTACCAATCTAAGTTGAACTTTGATATTCGCAGTCCAAAAGCCTGATGTGAATCAGCTTCAGCTTAGGCGGTAGGCCCCCTGGTCTGAGAAGATACTTTGCATCCCTTTGTGAGAGCTATCGATTATATATAATGTAGGTTGTTGTTCTAACCATCAACATCTACAGATCGCCTGAGGATGCCTCGAGTAGAGGCGAAACACGTGTCGCAGAGACGACCACGGCAGTCGGGGCAGTGGCGGTCGCATGTATCTTCTGTTTCAGATGTTGGAGATTCGCCGAGACGATCACAGCAGCTGGAGCAGAGACGACCAAAGCAGCCACGGCAGTCGCATGCAACTACTAACGGTAGTGGGTGGGTGCCGGCCGGCAGTAATTTGCATGAACTAATTGGTGGCGGAAGCACGCGAAGTCGTGTAGATCAAATTGCCTGTAAATTTGACTTCTGCAAAAAACACCTGAATCAATTAACTATCGATTATCTTCGGAAGGATTGTACTGAGAGAAGTTTTTTGTTATGATACCGATGATCTCCATCTACAATAACAGTTACAATTTCGCGTTGCATGGTCGCAACGTCAGGCTTAAATAAAGGTATGTAAAAACACCTTTTATGCATGATCGTGTTAATTTCCGTAGTTATTATCATTTTTACCTCCTCCTATAATTACACTTCTCGTGTAGTAAATGTTAAAGCAGTAGTACATAATTATGCATCACTTATTGCAACAATTTCAAATAACTATAATAATATTTATTTGAAATTTATGATATGAACATTATGTAGTTGTATTATAATTAGCTTCCGGGCTCAATACACTGTGCCTGACTGTTTACTGACTGAATACACTGTACCCGAGAACATACGTAACTGATTTGTAACTGATAATAAATCAATAAATATTGTCAGACAAATTACACAGCGCCATCTAGCCCCAAAGTAAGTGAAGCTTGTGTTATGGGTACTAAGACAACTGATAAACATACGTAAATACATTTTTTTTTTGTAAATACATACTTATGATACATAGAAAATACCCAGACTAAGACAAAACCAACGCTCGTGGGTTCAATTCCCACATAGGACAAACATTTGTGTACATAAACATGTCTGTTTGTCTTAGTCTGGGTGTTTTCTATGTATAATAAGTATGTATTTACAAAAAAAAAATGTATTTACGTATGTTTATCAGTTGTCTAATACCCATGACACAAGCTTCGCTTACTTTGGGGCTAGATGGCGCTGTGTAATTTGTCTGACAATATTTATTATTTATTTATAAAAAAACTTTGATACTAGATTCTGTCAACAGTATTCGCAAATAAACACATGAGAGAGAGCCTTCCAGAACAGAATAATATTTTTCCTTAAAAGGCTGTCAACGGATCGGCGACCCCATGGTGTTGCTGATTTCTATGAATGGTAGTGATTATTTTCCATCAGGTTACCCACATGCTCGCTTGCCTCCCACTCATATAAAAAAGAGATACTAAAAGAGTTAGAGTCATTAGTTAATTAGTCACGTACTTGAATTTTGTACGTTTGTAATAGCGTTTAGTACATACTATAATTTGTACTACATAGTCGGTACTTTATACTTAGCTTTCTCAGTAATATATTTAAATTATCATGGTTGGAAGTATCATTAAGTTCCTATTCTGCCAAAATATATATAATAAAATATAACAAATAAGGACTGAATATTTTATTTTTGTATAATGGAAGATTTTCTGTAGAAATTTGGTACTATGCAAATCAATATTTTGTACATTTATTTATTCATCTTTCTCCACAGCATGCTTATGAATATGATAGAGTGACCTGATTTCAAGAGTCTGTTCCATTTACCCCAAATGAGAATATTTTTCCACTCCTCTGAACTTAGATAAAGTCCAAAGTACAGTTTTGTAATACAATAATTTTTCATTAATAACTTTAATTAATAAACAAAACGGAAATTTCGCTATTCTTGAACTAAAAAAACACAATATTTTATTAAATTTTTTACATAAAAGAAAACAAATTTCACATATTGGAAATAGTGGATAAAAAATCCATTCATGTATCCCAACTAATTGGGATAGGTGGAACAAAAGAACTTGAAAGCATGTCTACCCAAATGTTGCTCAGTGATCTGTAATTTTTTTGTGAAATTGTATAAATGCGCACTCTTTGTCAATGGCATTCAATTTCTTCCGAATGGATGGTAGCTCTCATAGTAAATGGGTTGTTATTCAGTGTTGAAATTCCACTGGTTTTATATCGTTTGTGCTTGTTGGAAAAATATAGTATCATTTCCTACGTATACGTGCCGTTTCATACATTATATATATATATATATATATATATATATATATGTGTGTGTGTATGTATACTCATTCACTCGCAGGAACACAACAACCCTCAGGGGAATTGTTATTTGGCTGCGGTATTCTGTAAGGTGGAGTACAGTACAGAGTCTGTACATTCCCCAGTCGCCTAACTTACAATGACGCTCCCTACCTCTCTTTACACCAGAGCTTCGTTTGTCAGTCAGCAGGGTGCACCGCGCGCAGGTAAAGTTAACTTTGTTTCAAAGATCTTGATGAACCACTTATCTATAATAATCCCCATCTATCTATAATAATTCGCCAACTGTATAGAGTGTACCGTGCTATCAAAGGCTTCATACTAAAAATTCATACCTACATTTTATGATTGCAAAATAAAACGGAAAGCCCCTATTTGACATACTTTTAAAAAGGCAGAGCCTCAACCGAAGTTAATCCTGCATTCAGATCTAAGTAGCACTTCAAATAAAATCTCTTGTCTCCGAGCCCTCTCGAACGAAGCACCCTCACACACCTGATGTACAACTCGTAAATTACACGAAATAAAAATATATTTTCTAAGAAACATGACTCGTTATGTTTCTATTCACAATTTGTCTCTGGTTAGATTTTCTGACATGGTTCAAAAACGAGATGTGAGAATGTTTGGCAATTCTAATACGGCAATGAACGAGTCTGAGGAGTGATTTGGCATCATATTGTGTATTTTCAGCGAAATTCATTGAGCTTATGAAATCGTCCGGTCGTTCTGTCTGTCCGTTGCCATGAAACTCAAAATTTAGAAATTCTGCATTCGGATTCGTGTAGGTAGAGCATCAAAAAGTAGTAATGTAAAGTGACCTTGGTTTTCCGATATCAATTCAGGATTTCGGAAAAAAAAAAAGAAAATTTCGCTATGGTGGCGCATGCTGCGTGTCCGATGTTTTTTAATATAATGATTAAACCGCTACAATTATATAAATCTAAAAAATGTCTACACAGTAATAGGTTCGTGGGGAAAGCCTGGCAATCTGTAATACAGGGCAACCTAGTACGGATACCAGTCTCCATGTAGTGCGCTAGTTATATACGTCACGACCTGTATAGCTGTAGAACTTGTTCATTATTCGTATTCATTCTCACCTTAGAGCTAAAATGGTTTCGTATTTTTTAAAAGAGTGAGAGAGCTTCTTTGACATAACATAAACTTTTAGAATGAACAACCTGTTACAGTTTTTCAGGAGACTACAGAATTGGCTTGTTTAGAAGTACGTGAAAAGATATAAAAAGCCTGGTACGTACAGTAGAATTTATTTGCTATGTGTATGACGAATACCGTGGACTGCGATTTGTAAATCAGCAATTTACATCAAAAAGGTATTAAATTGGTTCCTTGCGGACATCATTTAGCGACCTTTGTTACTTTCTAATAACAATAAAATCAATTATCAAACAAAATGACAAGTCGCCTAACAGAATTTACCACAAAATATCTGATTTAAAAGGTCCTTAACTACCCAATTTTACTTAAGGTTCAACAAGTTTTAATGCGATTAAATTAATCCGAGTTCCCCCGGTTACGTAAAACGAATAATGTGTTTAACAAGTTAACAAAGCAGTAATTGACTTTGAACTCTTACATCCCCCTGACAACTTTGTAACCGCTCAAAGGTTTTGTAAATGTCAAAGTTACTCCCTCTTATTATAATTTCGTTAATTATAGGTTCAAGTTTGTAGTTTAAATTTGGTGCATTCCGGTAATAAATATATATTTTTTTTTTGTCATGAATAGAGATTTTAACACGGGGCCGAAATAGAGATTGAGTGGAGAGAGTAGATTCGCTGAATGTATTTTTTCCATTGATTTCAATGGAAAATTTATTTGATGATCATTCCTCAAGGACAATATGATCTGTCTGCCTTTAATTGTGGCAAGTTTCATCAAAATCGGTTCAGTGGTTTTAGAGCTCTATTAATTTCCAAAAGTGATTTTTCTATGTATTCAAATCTATTAAAATTATAACAATACTGGCAGCATTGACGGTAGACCTTATTAAATAAATGAATGAACGTACTTTATTTGCTCTAGATATAGTACAATATAGATGTTACAGTATTTATGAAAGCAACCCCTACATCTGACATACATATTATATGTATTATAGACATATTATATTACTTTGAACATACATTACTAATTAATGTTTTAATAACTTATATTTAGGCTAACATTAAACTATTATTAAAACAATTAAGAATCCATAGTTGATAACATATCATATTACATTGCCTTCGAAGCTGTACAGTTGACTTGCGAAATTTCGCAGCATTATTATTACAACAACTGTACAACCGTCACCTGGGGCTTGTTTCATGAATCTTCGCGAGGAAGGGGAAAGTTGTTTACGAATTGTTTCACCATTTATGGTTCACCAGTATGTTTATTACTTATGTCAATAACATGTAGTTTCTAGCAGATCTCAAATACTGTATTTGCATAAAAGGTAAACTAAGCGACATCAATCTCTCTTAAATCTAGTCATAGTCATAGTGTTCTCATGCATTATAACGGTGTGCATTTACAAAAAAAAAATACGTAATAAGTGTTTTTTTCACCTGATGGAAAGCAATTACCACCGCCCATGGAGATCAGCAACTCCAAGGGGTCGCCGGTCCGTTGCCACCCTATACTCCTTCCTTTCTTTCATTCTGGTGACCTGGCTAACTCGCAGGAACACAACAACCTTCAAGGGAATTCATATTTGGCTGCGGTATTCTGTGAGTTACTTCCCCAAGCTTCGGGCAGCTTAAAAAATACGCTACGTAACGTAACCAAATATGTAGTAATATTTGGTTACGTTTAAAAACCGTCCCGCAAATTCTCATTCAATTGAATCATTCGTGATCACGAAGAATACGCAAACACATCAATTCCAAATATATTTACCTTTGTCATTGCGTTCTATTCAACAAATGATCGGGTGTCGGCCTGCAAATCACCATGTATTTACCTTGTAGGGTTCTGTATCGAAAAGTAAAATAATAAAACCTTTTTATGCTACGTCGCGTCGCAGACAAATATACGGCTCGCCTAATGAGAAGCTGTTACCGTAGCAATACTAGCAATATAAACGCTCGCAGTACTCCTTTCATCTTGGTGACCTTACTCATGTCTGTTTGTCTTGGTCTGGGTGTTTTCTATGTATTATATTTATGTATATACATAAAAAAGTCTACACTATCAGTTATCTAGTACCCATAGTACAAGCTATGCTTAGTTTGGATCTAATCTAGATGACGGTATGTAAATTGTCCAGGAATATTTATTTACTTATTTTTATACGAAATTCTGGCAACGGAACCCAATAGAGAATTCGAATTGCACTTGCCTAGATGTATTAATACGAGTACATTCGTTTAAATTTTGTACGCTGTTTCCGTTCAAACTTTTAAAACTTGTTATTCACGAGAATTGTTTCGCAAATAAACGGAATGAAATTCCCAGCCATTGCGCTGTTGTAGCCCAACAATGGAATAATACAGATAATGAAGTGATACGACCTTTATACGACATAATCTTTTTATCCAACTACGATGGAACCGAAGGTGCGTTATGTATTTTATCTGTAGAATATGCAGTTCCTATTTTTCTATTTTTCCTTGTATATATCTATATATATAAAAGAAAGTCGTGTTTGTTACAACACTTATAACTCGAGAACGGCTGGACCGATTGCCATGGTTTTTGATTTGTTGGATTTGTCTCCGTCCAGAATAGCAGAATAACTATTAAAAACATTGGAAAATTTACGAAAAAAATAAAATAAAAGAAAAATCATTTTTCCATACAAAATGTTCTTGGATGTCGGACCTGTCAAACGTGACGTTAACGTGCGTACGTCAAATGTATGCGTGCGTTCAGAAATGTGGGTATAGGATAATAAGTATTAAAACATTGACAAAATTGTCGAAAAATTAAATTTGAAAACGGATTGGGATATTTATTGATTTTAAATTAAATGTCAAATCGATTGGTCTAACTTTTACGTCGCGAAAGTTGTCCGTTGTTGTTTTGAAAATTGTTTATGAATGAATGCTTGAAAATGAATATTAATTGGTTGTCAAGTGTCATGGTACTTTATTTTGTGACATAGTAAAATACTGAACTTAATATTTACCCACTGCTGGGTAATATTTACCCACTGCTGGGTAATATTAAATACGGGTCTTCCTTCAACTGAATATGTTTCGAGCATACTCCACCACGCTGCTCAACTGCGAGTTGGCGGACGCCAGTAATTTCAAGCCGCATAAAGGCCACTTGGCTTAACGACTGCCATCTAATGATAACAACCAGGACCGACGGCTTAACGTGCCTTCCGAAGCACGGAGGAGCTCGAGATAATCTAATGATAACAACCGGGACCGACGTCTTACGTGCCTTCCGAAGCACAGAGGAGCTCGAGATAATCTAATGATAACAACCGGGACCGACGTCTTACGTGCCTTCCGAAGCACGGAGGAGCTCGAGATAATCTAATGATAACAACCGGGACCGACGGATTAACGTGCCCTCCGAAGCACGGAGGACCTCGAGTTAATCTAATGATTACAACCGGGACCGACGGATTACCGTACCTTCCGAAGCACGGAGGAGCTCGAGATAATATAAACTCATCCATGGACAGGCTACGGTTGACGTTGCTTAACTTGCGTGTACAATTAAACTGACACGTGCAATGACGCCACCGTGCTTCTCTATTATTTTCTATTATTCATTATATTAATTTCAAGACATCATAAATTTTGTTCAACTAATATGTATACCACGACATTCATTGACAATTAGGCGGTACGAAGTTCGCCGGGCCAGCTAGTAAGTAATAAAAGGATAAATCATTTTTGAGAAATTGTTCGTCGTGAGTTAAAATACGAATGTTACAGGGCATTATGTCGCAGCCAACTGGATAATAGCTATTCAATTGTACAGCTAGCCTTTACATTGAACAACGTCATTCAAATGTCTAAACGGCGTTTAGGTGACTGGCTGAACACAACATTCAACAGAACAACTGAAATACTCTCTATTTACTGATTATAATGCCAATTTGCTAGACTAACCATCGTGTATATGAAGCAAAAAAAAAAAAATTATTTTGTAAGTCGTTCATCAACATCTTTGAATCAAAGCCAACTTCACCTGCACGCGGTGCACCCTGCTGACTAACAAACGAAGCTCTGGCGAAAAGAGAGGTAGGGAGCGTAATTGTAAGCTACCCGACTGGGGAATTACCTCCACCTCACAGAATACCGCAGCCAAATAACAATTCCCTTAAGGGTTGTTGTGTTCCTGCGAGTGAGTGAGGTCACCAGAAATGAAGGAGATACTGCGTTGGCAGCGGGGGTGGCGGCGCGCGAGCAATATTTTATGTTACGAGCGTTAATATGGCTACGGTAACCGCTTCAAATCAGGCGGGCCGTATGCTTGTCTGCCACCCGCCGTAGTATAAAAAAATATATATCTAGCTATGTGTCTTAGTGTATTAGTTTCTGAAGTCTATTATTCATCGAGTTTGCAAAATGAAAAACATATCACTTCGTTAATATAATAAATGTATTGCTTAGATTTGAGCTTATTTTTTGTTGGGTTAGCGTTTTCTTGTTGATAAAATGTTCCGGTGCCTCGAAATCTAAATAGACCGTGAAACATACTATAGATAGATAGATAGATAGAATATGCTTTATTTGCATAATACAATTTAAAAGTACAGTGTACATACTATTTCAATGATACCCCGATAATTCGTCAGCCCCAATGTTATGCAACATTGGGGCTGACGAATTATCGGGGGGAAAAGGAAGCAATTGAATGAATAAATAAATAAATGAATGCTCATTTATTTATTTATTCATTCAATTGCTTGCTGTACTAACAGTTTGACCCAAAACGTACAACAAGCCACAGTACAATTGCATTCATACACAATAATAATAACATTAAATTCATTAAATACCCATACATTACATTAATTATAATAATTTAAATAATAATAATAAATAATACATTTTAATTCAAATAACAATTGAAATAATATTAATAATAACATTAAATTCACCTACTCATTAGATTAATTATAATAATTCAAATAATAATAATACATTTTTACGAATTGATTAACATTGAGACGAAATATATCCAGGCCTTAAAACTAGATAAATCATTCGTAGTGATAGTGAGGACAGTTCATAAAACTGTCCTCACTATCACTACGTCTAGAATATTGTCTATGGTATACCCAGTGATTACCACCCAGTTGTCCAACGTTTCCCCGGTACCAATTGGATGGAATTCCATGGGTGGGCATGAACATAAATACCAAGAAATTGAATGAAATTCACTGATTTCCCCGGTAGGCCCCCTGATCAGAATTGTGGCAAGCGAGCTGTTGTTCGTTAGATGACAGTTATTAAGCCAAACCAGTGAGTGCCTTTAGGCGGCTCGAAAACACCGACGTCCGTCAACCCGCAGTTGAGCAGCGTGATGGAGTATGCTCTAAACCCCTTCGATTGAGGGGAGACCTGTATCCCAGCAGTGGGATGAATAAGGGTTGACGACGAATGAACAAAAAATAACCTAATGAGATGTATTTTTTTTTTGTAACCGCATCGTTTGTAATTTCGACAATCCCGTACAAATGTTCAGACGTAACGTTTTTAAAACGCAATTTCACGTGATTTATCTGTGTCAATCCGACGTCAATGGTAATCTGATGGGTTAAACTTCCTAAACCAGGATCACGGAATTTATATAATGCGGAAAATACAAGATTTTGCTCCAAATGCCTGCTTATCTGAAGTTGTTTGGTTTAAATTATCATGTATCTTGTCTCTTCATCATATTAAATTGGCTTATTTTTAACCGACTCCAAAAAAGGAGGAGGTTCTCAAGTCATCTGTTTTTTTTTTTAATGCTTGTTACATAATTACTCCGTGATTTATAAACCGATTTGAAAAAAAAAAATTTTATTTCAAAGAGTATACTTCCAGATTGGTCCCGTATTTTGTCATCGTCATCATCATCAGCCTGTGTCTACATACATAAAAGTAGAGTAATGTTTGGAGTCGGTTTTTTTTTTTTGTTAAAGTTTTAAAATATCGCGTAATTCTAAATAAGTAAACGCACGGTATCTACGTTGAAGGATCTCGATGGCGTTGTTACGCATGTCTGGCTAATCGAACACGTAAGTTAAACAACGTAAACTGTAGCTTATCCATGGATGGGTCTATTTATTTCGAGCTCCTCTATGCGGAGGACAAGCCGTCAGTTCTGGCTGTTGTCATTAGATGACAGTCGTTAAGCCAAGTTAGTGGCCTTTAGAGGATTGGAAAACATTGGCCTCCGCCAACTCGTAATTGAGCGGCGTAGTGGAGTATGTTCCAAATACCTACGGTTCATGGAGACCCATATTCCAGCATCTCATCGAGGTATTTTCCCTTGAGTGTTGTTGTGTTGCTGCGAGTAAGTGATAAAAGAAGGAGTTGCTGCGTTAATGTTAATGTGGCTACAGTAACCGCTTCAAATTAGACGGGCCGTATGCTTGTCTACCACCCAACGTAGTATAAAAAAAAGGATGGATGGATCATCATGGATGCAAACGGTACAAAACCGATCATCACCGAAGTCTGGAGACTTATGTTCAGCAGTGAACTTTCCTCCAGTCCTTTGGTTGAAATGAAAATATAAGATGTAGCAGTAGCAATGATAAATCTAATTGCTTATAAATTTTATCTTAAATTACAATACATAAATGATCAAAGTATTTTTTTTTTTCCTTGAAAGGCTGGCAAACGAAAGGGTTACCGCTTGGTGTTACTGATTTCTATGTGCGGTACTTTGCATCAGGTGACCCCACATGCTCACTTGTCCCCCCTCTCATATATATATATAACAAAAAAGCTTTTGCCCACTTTATTAAATCTGCAATCAAAAATATTTCAGATGTAAATGTAGATACAAAACAAAGTTACTATCGCGTCTATCTGAACACATACAGATAAATAAAATCGGAGTGTCTGTTTGTTACATTAAAAAAACACTTTTTACTAAATGCATATGGATGTATACACGGTATATATACCATATACCGAAATAACATTTTTATTATTTTTCTCTGTTTGTTCCGGCTGATCTCTGAAACCGTGGGATCGATTTTGACGGGACTTTCACTGGCAGATAGCTGATGTAATAAGAAGTAACTTAAGTTACTTTTATTTTAGAAATTTTATTTATTTTTATTTTAATATAAATATTCCGCGCGGACGAAGTCGCGGACACAATCAATCACTCAATCAATCAATTTATTTGCATAAATATAGGTTACATTTGGTGTTAATTTTATACATTGTATGATCGCTATATTTTAACCGTTAGAGGTGTGCAAATTTATCATACTAAACTCGTAGATTACACTAAACATGTTACAATATATTTACAAATTATCCAATACGAGTTTAATATATAAAACAAAGATACTATTACGTTTATCTATTCTATATCCATTTGTCAATTTAATTGTATTCACGTGCTTGTATCTACGCAACAAGTTTTTAGCAATTCATTATTATTTTTTTACTTTCTTTTTGATATATTTTTCCTTAAGATTATATGTGATTATATATTGACTCATCGTCAACAAAATCCGTGGTGATCATGACGCAAAATATTATTACGCGTATTAGATAGCTAGACAACATAGATAATATAAACTCTTATATTTAATTCATGTGTTGTGTGTGTGGGGTGTAAGAAGGTGGTGAGCCCACCACGACCTTTAGAGCTAAAGCCAACTTCGCTTGCACGTGTTGCATCCCTCCCACTAGTGAAAGAGAGGCTAGCTCTGGCAAAAGAGCAGTGCAAAGATGGGCAGGTATTTGTAAGGCTAGGGCAGTACCTCCACCTCACAAAATACCGCAACCAAACTACATTTTGTGAATTGGAGCTTTTATTAATTAACGACATCTTTTTCGATTTGTTGCATCTAAATTATTATACTTAATAAATGACAGAGCGCTCACTTAGGGGATTGTTCACGTAGAAACGCTAGCTTGCCCGCTATTTAGACCGCACGTGCGTTTCGTACGTGAACACTTGATTATTACATTATCTTTGATATTTCTTGACCGCGCCCGCCGCCCGTGCGCAAGTCAATGTGAACAAGCACTAACACTTAACAGTGTTACGAGCGGCGCGAGCGCTGCTGTGGGGCGAAGACGCAGCGCGAGCTCTCCGGTAGCGCTACGTCACGACACTTTGTCAGTTCATTTTACACGTAGGTGCGTTTAGACGTATTGGTTCGTATTGAGAACCGATTTTGAAATGAACGTGAATATATATAATTAAGCAGACTCACTGACACTTTTCAGTGTTCGAATGAGTTGAAATTAGGCACACTCGTTTGGTTCTCCTGATGGCGATTTATAACCGTTGTTTACGTAAGTTAGTAAATAGTTTACGTAGACAATCCTGAGTGCTAGTTTTGTTCGCGGTCAATCATGTCAACGTAAACAAACCGGCGAAATAGGAAATCACATTTTGAAGTGGCGGCTAATTTGGATATGTAAAACGCGTTTGGTAAATTCACAATATGAAACTTTTTCTCAATTTGGTCGGCTTCTAAAAGTTAACACGTTCAAAAGTGGTCAAAAAAACTCGCGCTAAGCCCTCAGGGCCGTACCTTTATTTGCACCCGTCGCTATACGATAAAAAAAACGTAGGTTCACAAATCCTTCAGACTCAATGAAATGCAATAGGTAATTTATGCATAAAATTTTTAAATCATTATCAATGCTGACAGGACGACTTAATTCAAATCAGTATAATAAAATACATTAAAAGGAATTTACCTCGCCGTACCTCATTATTTCTGTAAGGACATAGAAATTTTGCTAAACTTTGAAATTCATACAAAATGAGACTCTGATATACGCCAATAAGGTTTAAATTTGCGAGATCGCGCCGTGAATTGAGCAGAGTTTCTTTCATTCATTACTGTAAAGGTGAGGCTACATTAACGCGTTTATCGAAGGTACGTGCCCCATCAATCTTGCTTTCTTCTGTTGGGGTGACAACCCTGGAATCTATTCAGAACGTGTGTACGCTCAACGAAAATAGGGTATCTCTTCGAATAGAATTTTGAATGATAATCGGAGGTACTGAAATGTTATAGGACATTTTTACTATAATGTGGACGAATTTGTTTACGAATGATAAATGATTTAGGTTCTTCGACAAATAAATTAATTCGTTCAATGAATGCAATCGGTCGTTTGTCGATTAGTTAGCATTGAGTAGAATAAATTTTATTTTCATTTGGTTTAGAATTTAACATCTGAAGAGCAATTCTCGTAATTATCTTGAGACCGCATAATGCTGACCGGATCGAGATTGAATTATAAATTGATTGAAAGAGAATACCTACTCGATTTAATTAATTAATTAATATTCAATCCCTATAGTGAGCAGAATACCATAATAATTAGTTTGTTTAATTTTCGGTAATCTTCTATTCTATGTATATAAAAATGAATCCCTATTTCCCTTGGTCACGGCACTACGCGTGAACGGCTTGACCGATTTCGCTAATTCTTTTTTTGTTGTCTTTACAATTGTCAAGAGAAAGTTCTAGAGAAAGAAAAAAGCAAGAAATTTGCGCGAAAAATTAGAAAATTTTAGAAAACTGAACCTACATAATGACTTTTTTAACTTTATGGCATTTGACAGAACTATCAGTCATTTGACAGCGTGCGCGAAACCAATTTGAGTACAATATTCATTATTATAAAGACAGGAAAACGTCTGGCGGGTCAGCTAGTATATCGATATAAACACACTGTAATTAAACTTTGAAGTTTCATATTGTGATAAGAGAATACTAACATGACATTTGTTTCAATTCAATTCTGGAATTCTGGATCATAATTGAATTTCGACTTCTTTTTAATTACGAGAATTGCTCCTTGAATGACGTTTTTGTGCTTTTGTGTGGCTTTCAATATCAAGAGTGGTAAGTAAGGGAATCACATACTTACTTATTTATTCCTTTAGCGCAGCGACGCAAAATGAGCCTTGGCCTCCGACATAAGAATCGTCCACTCGTCCCTGTCTTGTGCAAACTCTTGCCAATTGTTGACATCAAGTTCGCACAGATTAGCCTGCACTCTGTCACTCCGCCGATATTTTGGTTGACCGATAGCACGTCGACCACTATAAGCTCTCCTGACACTAAGATCACTTCCCATCCGTTCGACATGGCCAAGTCATTCGTTCGACAGGGATCTAATCCCGCATATGAAAAAATATTTATTTAGTTTCTTTGATGTTCCATTATAATCACAGAAATAGAAATATACTATGTTCCCAAATCAAATGCGTGGTGTTCATAAAATATATAAGTCTTTTGATTGTCAGCAGAGTGCATCTCTTGCAGAGAAAAGAGACTTTATTTTTGGCGAAAAGAGCGTACTTTGTAAGCTGCCCGACTTTGGAAGTACATACCTCCACCTCACAGAATACCGCAGCCAAATAACAATTCCCTTGAGGGTAGTGTTGCCCAAATGCAAGAACAAGACGAGGCTTAGCCAGTCTTGGTCTTGATCTTGCGCCAATACACCTGGTCTTGGTCTTGGTCTTGGTATTGCGCTCCCAGTCTTGGTCTTGCAGCAAGAGTCTCGCAAGTCTCGCAATTACCTATTAGCCTATTGCTATTTATTAAACGTTACTTATCTTAGAACAAAGTAACAGAGTACCTAAGGAGTACATAGATCTTATTGCACGCTTTTTATTTTATATACACGCTTTTATATTATTCGATTAGCATTGTAGAAATATTTTACACGTTTCAAGTATGTCAAAAGTATATAAAAACTCAAACTTCCAAAAATCGAGTTTTGCAGTGAACTTATTGAACATGTTTATCTATTAGGTAATAATAATAATAGTAAGTAATTATTATAAACTCATATAGTTAATATTATAAAAATTACTTGGATATAATTCTTTGGAACATGTACTCTGTGGCGGCAATCAAACAAACAAAAAAAATGTTGTGCGTGCGGCGCAGCGGCGACGATTGTATGCGATATCAATAGAAGTCGCCGGCGGGTGTATCTTGACCTTGTACTTCCGAATAGCTTTCAAGCAAAATTTCTTTGACAGGTCAGTATCTGACAATAAGACGCCGCGCACTATCAAAGTGCCGATGGTCAAAAGTAGGGATGCACTCTTTTTTTCTTTTATTGAATATTTTCATTCGCTATGTATGTTTATGGTATTTCCAAATTTTTTCATATTTTTTTTTGCGTTTCAGAGTCCCTAAGCGTATACCCGAACTCGTATACTCCCTGAAAAGACACTAACTGCAAGACGCAAGAGTCTCGCAGGCTTAGTCTTGTTCTTGCTCAAATCTTGCACGGTCAGTCTTGGTCTTGGTCTTGCTAAAATTATGCGGTCTTGGTCTTGGTCTTGCAAAAATGCAAGAACAAGACCAAGACTGCAAGACCAAGACCGATTTTAAGCAACACTACTTGAGGGTTGTTGTGTCCCTGCGAGAGAGTCACCAGAAAGGAAGGAGTCGCTACGTTGACAGCAGGGGTGGCGGCGCGTAATATGGCTACGAGAACCACTTCATATCAGGCGAGTCGTATGCTTGTATGCCACTCGACGTTGTATAAAAAAAACGGGTTGCACTCCGCGAGTGCCGGCGAAAGTAACAACTTGAACATTAACGTTGTGCATTTTTGAATATTTTGGAATGGTTAGGTTAATAACTTCGCACAAATTGCTTTATTTATTAATATAAAAGTACTAAATATCATTTATGTGATAATATACAATATTTAGTTAATTGATTCAGGTGTTATTTTGCGGAAGTCAAATTTACAGGCAATTTGATCTACACTACTTTGCGTGCTTCCGCCACCAATTAGTTCATGCAAACTACTGCCGGCCGGCACCCGCCCACTACCGTTAGTAGTTGCATGCGACTGCCGTGGCTGCTTTGGTCGTCTCTGCTCCAGCTGCTGTGGTCGTCTCGGCGAATCTCCAACATCTGAAAGTCGGGGCAGCGGCGGTCGCATGTATCTTCTGTTTCATGCGACCGCCTTCGTGTGCCTATAACTGGGGAAGGACTGGATAGGACAAAGCGCAAAGACCTTCTGTAGTACATTTAGTATCAGCATTGCACCCGTGCGAAGCCGGGGCGGGTCGCTAGTTAAAAATAAACGCCGAGAGCAGGCATACATTTTCACCGCGCGGTAGATAGAGAGGGGCATATTACTCCGTCCCTATCCTCCGTCTTACGAATTTTCGATCAGGCCACGTGTCCTGACGCGAGTTTAACATTGTTTACCCATCCCAAAAAGTGCACAACGCCGCTATAGAAGTTTTCACTTCAAAAATAAAGACAACGCGGGCTAAGCCACGGGTTACAACTAGTAGTTTAATAATTTAAAGTCTAATACACCACGGTCTAGCTTGTATTCTAAATATTTTCAATATTGTTGAAACATCATGTTTAATTCATGAATTAATAAATACGAAACACTCTAACTTTCAGCAGCGATATCTTTGACATTTTGATAATATTCAAATCAAAGGCTGATGTTTACTTTGTTAATGATAAGTTATGAGGTAAATTTATGATTTTGAAGTGTTTTTGGTATCGACATCAAACCATGATTATCCCACTATTGGGATACGTACAACTACCCTCCACCTCCCATGGCTCCACCGACCTCGCGGTCATATGAGCCGAATCGCGAGAGATGCGCGCAGCACCGTTGCTCTAAGGCTCTTTTGTGCCGCGGGCAATTCTTGACTCTCTACAAATTATTTAATCTATATCCTAGTCCCTTGTGTGCCTTCTCCCCCTTCTGGGGCGGCGACGATCACATCTACGCCTTCGCTGCCGTCCAAGAGCGCCCCAAGCCGTCTTCCTTCTCGTTCCTCACGCTCCTCCGCGCTTCTACGCGCTTCCCATGTGTGGGCAAACCCGCGTAATGCCGCGAAGTTCACCGCCGAAGATACAAGATTCGCGAAATACACCGGTCCTATATCGGCCTCGCTGCGCTGAACGCTACCCAGCATCCTATCCCGAATGTCCCCGTATTTGGGACACGCCCACAGCACGTGGTCCCTATCTTCCACTGACGCCCCACATGAACACCCACTGTTCTCAGCCAGCCCCATGCTGCATGCTGATACGTACAACTACGTAGATACGACTACTATCTTCTATCTACCTTCAATCTAAAAGGTCTACCTTCAATCGAATGGGTTTAGAGTGTATTGCACCACGCTGCTCAACTGTAGGTTAGCGGTGGTCAGTGTTTTCAGTGACTTGGCGTGATAGAGCCCTACGTTGGCGTGATAGGGCTACGCCCATCCTATTTCTGTCGGGTCTCCACCAGTATCCCAGCAGTGGTAGGGCTAAAGAAGATATCTTAGTCGACACTATTTATACGTAATAGAACAATGTCGCTTTCCGCGCCTGTCCCTTTCTTTATGTCGAATTATAGTGAACTTTTAAACCATGCGACAGATTTTCATGCGATTTTTAGTAAGTTACCATAATGAGAATGATACACGAAACTAGATGCTCGTAAACCGCGACGCGTATCAAACGCACTGGTGTAAGAGTGACTATGAAAGCAGCCTTAACTTAGAAAATATCCTCCGGAAGGTTTATTAAGCGGAGCGAGCGGAAGCTTATACACGCCGAAAATTCATTCTTGATAATGAATAGGCTCCAAAACCACTGAACCGATTTTGAAACTTATCACAATTAAAGACCTCGACATGCTTGAGGTTTGTGTCAATAAAATATCGATCAAGTCCTTGCGGAATGATCATCAAATACATGGCGTAGTTTTTTTAAAATAACTCACTGTGCGACTTTTATTTTGTGAACCAGCCCAACGGTCAGCATCCTAGTCTCTGCACAGTAGCTCATAATGGGGAGGACGCATTGATCACTTTGGTCATCAAGCATTGTTAAAAGATATGTCGAAGCATCCACAGACATTCAATTATTGAATGTCTGTGGAAGCATCCAACCGCTACCAACTTTATTGAAGGTCGTCGGTCCATCTAGAGAGGGGGGCGCCCTATGCTTCATCTACATTTGTAGTAAAGTTCACAAAGTTTATTAATTACTTTTAATTAGTGTAATTATTACTGATTTCACTACCAGTGATAGAAAAACTTTTAACACAAATATCAAAGAGCATATTTAATATTATCACGTTATATTAATTTATATTCGTAGTAAATCGACTCGTATTTTCACTGTCCCTTGAAATTACGATGTTACTCGAAACCTCAGATCCAAAATCGACTTTATCTTTATTGAAATAAGGATGATACATCCTTATAAGTAGGATCGGTTAGTTAAGTATGGTAAGTAATGGTAAAAGATACGACAACCTTGTAGAGAATGACTCTTATAGTCATTTTTATTAGTTCAGAGTATGCTTGGTTGTAACATAAAGTTGTATGTATGATGTATCAAGTGCCCTTGACTAGTTAATAGCTATACGAAAGGCTACTTGGAAATCTTTCTTCAGGGGCTACGCCAGCGAAAGAAGCGCGATCATAAACCAAATCGTTGCTCGTAAAAGAAAATAGGAGCCTGTTGAGATTTTCCCAGGAGACCTACAGCATGGGGTTCTTCAAAAAGGGCGTGAAGAGATTTTTGCAGGGTCGTCAACGCGCATGTGATGCCTATGGTACAGGCGGCCATAGGCTACGGTAACTGCTTTCCATCAGGCCGACCGTATGCTTGTTTGTCACCTAAGTAGTATAAAAAAACTCTTTTTTTACGGCGTTCGTATATGCCTAATTGAATGCAAGTTAAGCAATGTCTAACGTAACATGACTATGGATGGGTTTATCTCTAGCACCTTCATGTTTTAGATTAAAATGTCGATTCCTGTTGTTCATTAAACGACAGTCAGTAAGCCAAGTCAGTGGCCTTTGGGCGGTTTGAAAATACTAAATTGCTATCCCGTCGTTGAGCAGTGTGGTGGTCAGTCCAGGTAAAAAGCAGCGCCCAACGTTACAACGCCCATACAGGGCCTCCACTCTGGAACTTTCTTCTCCCATCTGACATCACTGACACAGCAGAAGTGGCCAGGTCACTTTTACTTCAGCTTACTGCTGTGTACAACTATGGTTCCCTATCGAATTTCCTCGTACCAGATTCTCTCTCTCCATTTGCATGGTTAGGATGTGCTGAAGTTTCCGAAATGTTGCCCAAACCAGACGAACGTGTCTCTTTGTTGAAGTTATCTCGGCCAAGCTGTCACTTAGATTGATACATCCTTTATACATTTTTTTTATACTACGTCGGGTGGCAGATAAGCATACGGCCAGCCTGATATGAAGCGGTTACCATAGCCATATATAACACTCGCAACATAAAATATCGCTCACGCGCTGCCACACCTGATCCCAACGCAACAACTCCGTCCTTTCTGGTGACCTCACTCACTCGGAGAAACACAATCACCGTCAAGGGAATTGTTATTTTGGCTGCGGTATTCTGTGAGGTGGAGGTACTTCCCCAGTGTAGCAGCTTACAAATACGGTGTAGTCTTTGAGTCTAATCTTTCGCTAGAGCCTCTTTTGCCAGTCGGCAGAGTCCTCGTGCTAAGTTACTAATACCTTATACTTGCATCACTTTCATCGTCTCGACATTGATCCCTATCCTCAAAAACATCTAGTAAAAGTATAATGTCTAGATACGGGACTTGTACGGTGCATATCGCACGAATCCGTACGTGCTGTGTTTGCACAATCCTCATGCTCGAATCAACTGCACGTTATGCAATCACTGTAACTTTGAGCTGGTCGCCATATTAATCGCAACTCTATATCATTCTCATGATATTCAGTCTTATTTATGAAATGAAATTATTATTCTGTCATTCAGCCATTGTGGGCCCTTAGCCACGTATCACACATTTTTATTAATAATATTCTTATTTTTTGACATTATTTTTATGTACTAGCATGAATACAATCTAATGTCAACAGCCGGAACCGACAGCTTAACGTGCCCTTCGAAGCACGGAGGATTTCGAGATAATATAAAACCCATCCATGGACAGGCTACGATCGACGCTACTTAACTGGCATGTTCGATTAGACACGCGCAACGTCGCTATCGAGCTCCTCACTCAGACACAGACTCGACTATCACAGCCACCAACTTTATTATTGTTATTATTGTATTATATTAATTATTGAGTCTTCTTTGATCTTGTGCTTTTATGTTCGTGATATTGCAACTGGTCATAACTGAAAATCAGTGCCGAGTCTGTTGCAGATTTCGGTCTTTATGCTGAGTTGGGACCATTTTGCGCCATTGCACAGTACTTTAATATTCTTCTTTTTTATATATTATCTGTGTTTGTTGACTTGTATAAACATACTGTGCTGTGTAATGAGCAAATAAATGTTATTCTTTCTTTAATCCAACTACCAAAAATGAATGCATTTTAGAATTAGAGTTGACATAGCTCTAGATGTGGCAGTGGGCATAGCACGCAGAACTGCCGATTGGGCCAGTTAAGTTCTAATCTAAGAATTATGCCATTTAAAACACATCAATGTGTTTCCACAAACGAAAACAAATTGAAACCCTGAGTCAGCAAAAGAACACCTGTATCATCCAACACGCTTCGTAGCCGAACAAAGTGATTGTAATGTGGATTGCAACGTCATCAATCGAAAGGGGATATTTCAATTAAGAGAAACACCTGAGTGTGCGGGCTTTGTATCAGACGCGAGGTATTTTTGGATTTTTGCAGTGTCTGGTGTATGCAACATTTTGAAGAAAACATAAGAAAGAAAGGAAGGAATATAGGATGGCAAAGGATTGGTGACACCTTGGTGTTGCTGATCTCCATGGGCGGTGATTGCTTACCATCAGGTGACCCACATACCCGTTTGTCCCCCTCTCTTATAAAAAGAAACTATTTTAAAATCGGTTTTTGAAACTCCCTTATTAAACAAAAACACTTTTGAAATCGGTTAATACTTTTTGTATGTTAAGTCGAAGAATTATGCCAGTCCAGTTTAAAAAACCGGACATGTGCGATTCGGACTCGCCCACCGAGGGTTCCGTACGTAGTATCATTATTAAATTTGATATTTTTCATTATAAATAAGAAATAATGCGTCGAAAAAAATAAATAAAATATATTTTGCAATGTGTACATCAAGCCCTTTCAAATGATACCCCATTTGAACTAGTAGTTTCAATTTGAAATTTCGACACCCTATAAAAATTATAGACCCCCTATTTTCTAAGATCTATTTACAAATGTATAGTTTTGAGATTTATTCCTGTACTTGTAGTCTATAACGATGTTACTTGCCAAATTTCATAGTTCTAGGTCAACGGGAAGTACCCTATAGGTTTTCCCTTGAGAATGTGTGGAAATATGCGTTTTTTGCTGAATAAACGGCCGTAACTTTTTTCTACGTAAACTTAGCAGTGATTTTTTTTTAACTTCATGGGACCGTAGACCTGAGTATACAGTTTAAATCTCAGCTTGATACCTCTACGCATTCTCGACATAGAAATTCTTGACAGACAGACGGACAACAAAGTGATCTTATAAGGGTTCCTTTTGAGGTACGGAACCCTAAAAATCGTAGAAAAATCTAAAGCTAGACGACCTCGTTTGTCGAATAGTATTTTTATATAAGTAGTACCTGTGCGTCCTTCTTGCAATGACGTATGGTGCAGAGATTTAGACACTGACTATCGGGCTGGTCCACAGGCTAAAGGTCGCGCAGCGAACGATGGAGAGGGCTATTCTCGGGGTTTTTTTGAGGGATCGAATCCAGGACGAAGAAATTCGACGGAGAACAATGTTGTTGACATAGCCTTCAGAGTTTGCAAGCTGCAGTGGCACTGGGCCGGTCACATCTGCAGTATTTTTGACTTCAAAAATTGGTCTTAGATTAAAGTTATTGACAAACAACTTAGTCGGTAGAGCTCTGGGGTTTATATGAGCTGAGCTAACAACAATCTAAGCAGTAGTTTGATTTTCGCATTCAAAAATTCGAAGAAATTTTACATTCGAGAAATATAGGTCCTACGTTTAAGTTATTGACAAACATTTTCAGCTTATTTTTTAGTACTCCAGAGTTTCTACCAGCTAAGCTAAACACGAGTACTATAAGTCTAAGCTGAAGTTTGATATTAGCAATTAAAAAATCCGATGGGAATCGGCTTCAGCTCCGGCGGTAGGGCCCCAGCCCCCTTACCACCATCTCTTATTGCGACTCAATAACTGAATAGATTGCTTATTCATACCAATGAATAAGCGACTCTATTTCAAATGGAATAGAGTCGCTTATTCATTGGTATGAATAAGCAATCTACTCAATTATTGAGTCGCAATAAGAGATGGTGGTAAGGGGGCTGATCCGGATAACTTTGGACATGACAGTAGTAGGGCTATTTGCGTCGCTAAATACAGAAGTAGATGGAGACGCGTGGTGCATCTATGTGCATTTCTCCGGAGAGATTACGAACCTCAGCATTGAAGAAAACGAAACAAGAAGGATGTGTAGTAACCAAATAAATCTAATCAATCAAATCATTTTATTTGCAAGCAAACACGGTACAAAGGTGGTACAACTATAAAAGTCCCAAGGCCAAGGCCATGGGGTATTTTGCCCTCGATTTTTCCGGAGAAGACTGAATCGTTAATGGCGGCCCACCTTTTTTTTGACATTACTTTCCTAGCGGCGCTCCAAAATCGCGTATTCATAATAATACACCAATACATAATTCTTATACCTTAGGTATACTGTAGGTATACTGTAAGCTGTACATTACAATTAATTTTGAACATGAATTTCATGATTTTATCTCTCTGTTTATTCTGTATTACATTTTGAGTTAGTTAAGTTCGTTATATTTAAATCAAGTTCAGTAGATCATAATAAATATTTATACAACAGATCAAATAAGATTTTTAATTTGCACCTTTCCGCCCCAACCGAAAAATCTCATCCATGACATCGCCATAATTTATTCGCTATACGAATTGCGTTTTCAACTTGACAGCGACCTACAAAATAAACCCAACCTCATCAGAAATTCCACTCACCTAAGTATAAATTTAAAACATCACTTAGTGTAACACCGTTTCACCTACGTCCATTAAAAAGAGCCTTCTATTAATATGCACAAAGGAAGCGACAAGTAATTAAGGCAGGGTAATTTAGATTCCTTACATCGTGAGAATTTGATTAACATCTTGTCGCTGGCCCTTAATAGATATGCGGAATTCATAATAAATATTAAAAAAATATTATTATTTATCCCAAGTTGGCCGAAATCAACTATAAATAAATAAATATTTTTGGACAATTTACACAGCGCCATCTAGTCCCAAATTAAGCGCAAAGCTTGTGTTATGGGTACTAGACAACTGATAAATGGCGAGGAGGAGAATGGAGAGGAGGCGAATTTGACAATTTTTGAAATATTAGAAAGTATTACTAAGGTACGTTATGCCTCGAGTAGACCATACTCCATAGAAATAGAAATAGATACATATAGAAAGTCGTCTGTGCAAATTTGTATGCGCGTTAGTGCGTGTGGCCAGTGTGGCATATTGTACAAACTACTCCAGATTCAACTAAGAGAGAACTTTAACGGGATGTAAAATAAATAATTAAATAAATATTGTCAGACAAATTACACAGCGCCACCTAGCCCCAAAGTAAGCGAAGCTTGTGTTATGGGTACTAGACAACTGATCAACATACGTAAATACTTTTTTTTGTAAATTCATACTTATTATACATAGAAAACACTCAGACCAAGACAAACAGACATGTTCATGCACACAAATGTTTGGCCTATGTGGGAATCAAACCCACGAGCGTTGCTGTCGAAGCGGCGTCATTGACCGCTACGCCAGCGAGCTCGTCATGTAAGTCCATTCACTACGATCTTTAGAACTAAAGCCACACTCGCCTGGCAAAAGAAAAGTATGTGTTAGTATTTGTAAGCTGCCCGACTGGGTTAGTACCTCCATCTCACAGAATACTGCAGTCAATTAACAATTCCTTTGAGGGTTGTTTGCGTTTCTGCATTCCCAAAGGTCGACTGGTAGAGAATGCAGCATTAAGTCATTTAGTGAAACATTTGGCATTAAGTCCGCATATTGTACCAAAATATTGAGGTCAACACTACCCATTCTTTTTTTGTTATGTTTGTTATTGTCAGGAGAAGTCCTTATGATTGAAAAGAATAAGAAAGTTACGCAGAAAATTAGAAATCTGAACGACCATATTAACTTTTCTAATGTAACTTTATGTCGTTTGCCAGAGCTGTCAGGTATTTGACAGATTGCGTGAAACTAATTGGAATTCAATATTCATTGATAAGATATGGGTACAGGCTTGCACGCCTAGTGTGTGGATCCATAGTGTATATGACTCGATGTATATGTGTTTACTGTCAAATAAATATTTTCATTTCAAGAAGACAGAACAACGTATCATCATCATCAAGTCATTTTAGTCTCCACTACAAGAGCACGACCCTCTCTCTTCCGTCCCAGACTTCTGTCTGGACTTGTTCTACACTCCCCACGCTGGCCAGACGGGTTGGGGAACAACGTATGTCGGGTAGTAAATAAATAATAATAATAAATATCCTTCAGGTCCATTGTCAGTAGCATTAATCTACGCGCACGTAATACACGCGTCGTACTTTATAAAATTACGCGGGGTCACGTGACTCTACCCTAATTAGCGTGTGATTCAGGGCGGAACGCCGTTACTACAGGTCACGTACGAAAAGTTACTAAGTTTGCTAAACAGTGATAATTTGGCTCATAAATTAGTTTTTTTTTATACCATTATGGTGACAAAAAAGACCTGTCTAATGGAATTATATTAATGTATGTTTTATTTTATGTTCTTCAGCAATTATAAATACTATTTTATTAGTCATAGTATTATATCTTAGTATTTATATCTGTTTTTGTTTTGTTTCTTCAGAACCGGATTCGTGATTTTCTGATTGTCCCGGAGGTTGACTGGTAGAGAATGCTTTTAGCGTTAAGTCCGCCTTTTGTACCCTTATACATAATTTGTGGTCAGTAAAGTTTTTATTTATTTTGACCGTGTGGTTTCCGGCAGACTAGAATAGAATCAGTCCGTCTCTTCCCGTGGATGTCGTACAAGCCGACTAAGGGAAATACATTATCAAACATCGATCAGGCCTCCCCAACCCGTTTGGCCAGCGTGGGGAGAGTAGGCCAAATCCTCCGTCTGGGATGGACGAGAGAGGGTCGTGCTCCTGTAGTGGAGACTAAAATGATCTAATGATGATGAAAGTTTTTATTTAAATAAATAAATGGAACGCTGTCACTGTAGCCTATGAACGCATGTCACTCCGGAGACATGACGCATTCGTTGCCGACCCAGCAAAAGCCTTTTTAAACTCATGTCTAGTCTTCAAGGAAAACCGTAGCATGTTTAATAGTTTCATGATTATTTTTATTCTCTTTCAGCCGTTTAACGTGACTAAGTTAAAAACTTCTTCACAAACATTCACATTGATTAAGTAAGTAATAATAATGATAATAAGTCCGCAGGGCCGCTTGTGGCGAGCTGTTGTGTGAGTAGCGACACCACGGACCCGAGTCTCCAGAGAGTCGGTCAGGGCCTTCGTATCCGACGTGTCTTCATCGGTCGGAGTGTAAACACAAGTAGGCCCGCAGGACTCTCAGCTCTGGCTTGCCTTCATTGGCCGTCCTGAGAGGAGCCGCTAGAGCTATATGCTCCAGGGGTGGAAGTGTTAAAGGGCATCACGCCGTGAGTAACTTCGGAGAAAGCGCAGCACACCTCTCGACATCCCTGAGTCACTCACACCGGTGTTGCCCCCGGCCGTTTTCCTGGCATTTCGGGGGCCCATCTAGTGTAACATACTGGTCAAAAACACTTACGATGAGCCAGATGATGGAACTAGTGGTCAAATGACTAGCAATGGCTACTTTGCGAATTCGATTCCCGCACAAGACAAACATTTGTGTGCTTGAACATGTCTGTTTGTATTGGTCTGTATGTTTTCTATATATTATAAGTATGTTCTATATATTATATTTACAAAAAATAATGTATATGACCTGTAGCTTTGCGTTTAATTTGAGTCTAGATGGTGGTGCGTAAATAATCCAGAAATATTTATTATTATGTATTGTGGGATCCTTGACTTGAATACATCTTGTAATTTCCCACATTGTATGTATACATATCTCAATATTATCTCCACATAACCCATCCCGGATTATGTGGAGATAATACTGAGATATGTAGTTAGTACTTCATGGTATTTTGTCTTTCGTATTACTTATAGGTATACTAGTGTCTAGCCGTTTTGATAGCCAACGAAGTTTTTATTTGGTTAGGCTTCGCTGATTGACGAACGAAAAGGAAAACAACGGCGTCCGACAAACAAAAATGTACCCAATATTTACAATTTTATTTTTTCACAAACGGCGCTCCTGGCGAATGTAGTTTGTATATTTTGTTGATTTTCATCATCATCAGGTCCATTTTAGTCTTCACTACAGGAGCACGAGCCTCTCTCGTCCGTCCCAGACGGAAAGAGGATTTGGCCTACTCTCCCCACGCTGGCCAAACGGGTTGAAGAGGCCTGATCGATATTTGATAATGTATTTCCCTTAGTCACCTTGTACGACATCCACGGGAAGACACGGAGTGATTCTAATCTAGTCTGCTGGAAACCACACGGCCACTATATATATACTTATAAATTTTACAGTTTACATATTCTATTAACACTATACAGTTCAACGGTTTTTTTTTACAAATAAAATTTTAACTTTGTTGGTTGGAGGAGATCGATGGCGTCGTTGAACGTGTCAGTCTAATCAATTCATAGGCTACGGTAACTGCTTTCCATCAGGCGGACCGTATGCTTGAAATCAAAAGTGCTTATCGTCACACCCCAGCCACTCCATACAAATATAAACAAATTGCTTCCGCCCGCAGTCCCGCTGCTTCGACCGCGTTTACGAAAAAGTCTTTTCATTTTTCGGGTTCACTCACTATTAACTTGGCTATCTATTGGTAAAAGAACTTTCAAAATTGGTTCGAGAATGAGCATATGTGCGTATGGGGCAAAGAGTAATGTTCCAGTGTGTTCCAGCTTCGTCTAATAGGGGAATGAATGAACAAATGAATGGATGAATGAGTGAACGAACTTTGTTTACTATAGATGTAGTACAATATAGATGTTACAGTATTTATAAGAGCAAACCCTATATCTAGCCATTTCTGGCAAGCAACATTTTCCCAGCATAAAAATTAATATGGCGGTGACAGGTGAGGTCGATATGAGAGAGCGGCAGGGAGTAACCATACCGTAGTACTATTACTTATACTGTGTTATAATACCAGTTACTTGGTTATAAATTATCATCATCATCATCAGCCTGTATCTACCCACTGCTGGATATAAGCCTTCCCCAATGCTTTCCACCAGATACGATCCTCCGCCTTCCTCATCCAGCCGCTCCCAGCCGTTTTCTTAAGGTCATAGTAGGAGGGCGTCCAACACTTCATCGTCCTATGCGCGGCTCCACTCTAATAACTTCCTCCCCCATCTGCCATCACTTACTCGGCAGATGTGACCGACCCATTGCCACTTCAGCTTGCAAACTCTGAAGGCTATGTCGACAACTTTAGTTCTCCGTCGAATTTCTTCGTTTCGGATTCGATCCCGCAGAGAAACCCCGAGCATAGCCCTCTCCATCGCTCGCTGTTTCGCGACCTTTAGCCTGTGGACCAGTCCGATGGTCAGTGTCCTGTCTAGTCAAGTTTCTACACCATATATCATATACTATATGATATAAATTATCGCCGACATCTAATTGACGTATGTTCCTCAGGGAAGGCTAACGATGTAAATTACTTGGGAAAGGTCAAGTTGATTACGTGGCTTTCACTACCGCCGGGTAGTCAAACAATATTATAACTAACCGGCGACCTCTCGCGGCGTGGGACGCGGCCTGCATCTTTTATCTTTGAAGTGGAACTTCTGTAACGTCGTTATGAGAAAATTATGGAATCTATTTAAGAAGACTAATCTTTTATTGCTGTTTTCGTCTGTTCCGTTTTGATTCAGTCTGATACTTTTTACTTTAAAGATTCTTCTAATATATAAAAATTCTCGTGTTACAGTTATTGTTACCATACTCCTCCGAAACGGCTTGACCGATTTTGATGAAATTTTATATGTATATTCAGTAGGTTTGAGAATAGATGGTTATCTATTTTTTTCTACTAAAATAATCCTAGAAATAATGTATAGGGCAAAACATCGTATGCCGGATCAGCTACTTTTTTTTTCTTCAGACAATTTACACAGCGCCAACTAGCCCCAAAGTAGGCGAAGCTTGTGTTATGGGTACTAGACAACTAATAAACATACGTAAATACATTTTTTTTTTGTAAATATATACTTATGATACATAGAAAACACCCAGACCAAGACAAACAGACATGTTCATGCACACGTAATTTGATTAGTTTTACAAAATAAAATATTAAAAATGTATCAAATACGTATAATATTAATTACAACAAATTATGTTGTAATTAATATTGATATAATCGTATTAATTCCTGTTTTTATATTTCTTAAATTACAAATTACTAAATTTATTATCAATTGAGGCATTTTTAAAATAGTAAAAATGCTTATCTATTCATTTCCTATATTTTGACAGATTAAGGCACTTTTCTACACGCTCCATCACCTTGGAGAGAAGGGGTTATTAACTGATATAAATTATCTTGCATACAAAATATACAACTAGTATAGTAGATGTAGTCTAGTTCCACTTATGACCAGGGGTCCTACCGCCGAAGCTGATGCCGATTCCGATCGAACATTTTGATTCCAAAAATTAGGTTAAATTTAATGACAAACATCTTCAGCATAATCACTAGAAATCTAGGGTCTCTACCATCTAAGCTTAATACAGTTACCACCAACCTAAACTGAGCTTCCGCAGTAGGTCCCCTAGTTGTTACAGGAAGAATGATGATTCTTACTATGCAAACGTGCGGATGTATTATGATGAGATGCATATATTGGAAATATGTCAAGCTATCAACGTTGATATGACAGTAAAAAAACCGGACAAGTGCGAGTCGGACTCGCCCACCGAGGGTTCCGTAGGTACGTAGTATCATTATTAAATTTGATATTTTTCATTATAAATTAGAAATAATGCGTCGTAAAAAATAAATAAAATATATTTTGCAATGTGTACATCAAGCCCTTTCATATGATACCCCATTTGAACTAGTAGTTTCAATTTGAAATTTCGACACCCTATAAAAAATATAGACCCCCTATTTTTTAAGATCTATTTACAAATGTATAGTTTTGAGATTTATTCCTGTACTTGTAGTCTATAACGATGTTACTTGCCAAATTTCATAGTTCTAGGTCAACGGGAAGTAGGGTACTTCCCGTTGACCTAGAACTATGAAATTTGGCAATATGAAATAGGTTTTGATTCCCTTGAGTGTGTCGAAATATGCGTTTTTTGCTGAATAAACGGCCGTAACTTTTTTCTACGTAAACTTAGCAGTTTGATTTTTTTTTAACTTCATGGGACCGTAGACCTGAGTATACAGTTCAAATTTCAGCTTGATACCTCCACGCATTCTCGACATAGAAATTCTTGACAGACAGACAGACAGACAGACAGACAGACAGACAGACAGACAGACAGACAGACAGACAGACAGACGGACAACAAAGTGATCTTATAAGGGTTCCGTTTTTCCTTTTGAGGTTCGGAACCCTAAAAATATTTAATTGGGGTCTGGCAAAATACGCTTTTAGCAGTCATCGTTAATTTTCCACCCCAAAAACTTTTAAATATAAAAGTGTTTGTTGTCATTGATAGTTGATGGTAATTTGTCACTATTTTTATGACGAGTTCGGTGGCGTAGCGGTCAATGACGCGGCTTCGACACTAACGCTCGTGGGTTCGATTCCCACATAGGACAAACATTTGTGTGCATGAACATGTCTGTTTGTCTCGGTCTGGGTGTTCTCTATGTATCATAAGTATGTATTTACAAAAAAAAATGTATTTACGTATGTTTATCACTTGTCTAGTACCCATAACACAAGCTTCGCTTACTTTGGGGCTAGATGGCGCTGTGTAATTTGTCTGACAATATTTATTTATTTATTGTTGACAAATATTTAAAACGTAATCACTGAACATAACTTCCTTGTAAAGAAAAGCTACAATTATGCGTAGGCTATTGCTACGCGTCGTAGAAGAGCTACTAAATCGAGTGCTTTCTTTCGTAGAACAGCTACAATTTTTAGTAGCCTGTTGCTACGCTTCGTAGCAAACCATAAATAAAGGACGACAACACAAGAAAATACCACTGTTTCAGTTTCCGGAGGTTGTAAATATATTTTTTACATACATTTCACAAATGTACTTATAGTAAATAATTCTGCTAGCAAGGGAATTTTGTTTTCAGTAGTGGACAGGTAAATGCTACTGCTAATTGTATTTTCTATGATATATCATATACTTATTGACCGTGTAGTTTCCGGCAGACTATATTCTAGTCTGCCGGAAACTACACTGCGATTCTACCCGTAGATGTCGTACAATGCGACTAAGGGAAATACTTTATCAAATATCGATCAGGCCTCCCCAATCCGTTTGGCCAACGTGGGGAGTGTAGGCCAAATCCTCCTCCCGTCTAGGACGGATGAGAGAGGATCGTGCTAGTGTAGTGGAGACTAAAATAAACCTGATGATGATGATGATCATATACATATAGACGCACCAAAGTTAAACATTATGGCAATAAAACCTGATTATACTTGCGCTTGCTTGAACTACATCTACATACATATTTACACGCAGTATGCAAAAAAAATCGCCCCAAATAAATCGTTGCCCGTCGGTAGCGTACAAAGAATGCTGGCAGCATTACCTCGCTGAATAGCAATGCTAATCCTCTGAGCAAAGTAACGGCCGACCCTCTGGTCGCATAAAATCTCGACCAACCTCCCGCATATCTCTTTAAAAAGATTGCGGGCTGATTGACCCCACGGCCTTAACGTTTCTGTCCCAAACGGCTCAAATATATCATTATATTATTTTTTCCTATTTACCATCTCAGAGAAAAATTACAATCAATAGCACATAAACTTAACTTTAGTTTTAAGAGCCATATGTACGTAACGTTACCGATGTGCTACCGACTGTACTGGTAATTTAATTACAACTGTACTAGCATCGAGTTTACTCTCATGGGAATTACAATATAACACTGTTAGAAGTTTGTGTGCGTTTGTTTGATGTTCAAACAAACGCACACAAACTGCTTTGTTTTGTAATCATTGTTTACTCACGAACCCCAAAACTATTGTGTTGTATAAATAATAATATCTTAAAAGTTACAATGAGAGTATAACAATGTTTGGGATGTAAGTAGTTCACCATGATCTTTAAAGCCAAAGCCAATCTCACCAGCAAGTGATGCATCCTGCCGACTAGCGAAGGATGTGTCAAAAGAGAGGTAGAGTACAGCATATTTGTAAGCTGCCCGACTGGGGAAGTACCTCCACCTCACAGTATACTGTAGCCAAAAAATAATTCTTTTGAGTGTTATATTGTATTCCTGCGAGTGAGTGAGGTCACACAGGAAGGAGTATAAAACTGGCAACGGATCTGCTACCCCTCGGTGTTGCTGATCTCCATAAGCGGTAGTGATTGCATTCCATCAGGTGTCCCACATGCTCAATTACCCGCCTCTCATATAAAAAAACTCTAGGGTAGTAGTAAGAAAGTACTCTCTTGTCGGTTTTTTTGTTTTTTTTTTTTTTTATACTACGTCGGGATGCAGACAAGCATACGGCCCGCCTGATGTGAAGCGGTTATCGTAGCCATATTAACGCTTGCAACATAAAATATTGCACGCGCGCCGCCACCCCCGCTGCCAACGCAGCATCTCCTTCCTTTCATGGTGACCTCACTCACTCGCAGGAACACAACAACCCTCAAGGGAATTGTTATTTGGCTGCGGTTTTCTGTGAGGTGGAGGTACATTCCCCAGTCAGGTAGCTTACAATTACGCTCCCTACCTCTCTTTTAGCCAGAGCTTCGTTTGTCAGTCAGCAGGGTGCACCACGTGCAGGTGAAGTTGGCTTTGATTCAAAGATGTTGATGAACCACTTACACCCCAAAAGAACTCTAGAGTTTCTACCAGCTGAGTTAAACATAATTACCAATAATCTAACCAGTAGTTTCATTTTTGCATTCAAAAATTCAGATGGTAAACGGTTTCAGCTTCAGCGGTAGGCGCCCTGATCTTATATTCATGGTATATAGTCATTGCCTCCTTTTTTGAAATAGGTTAATTAATATCTCGGCGAGAGCTGCAAAAATAAACGAAATTGAAAGGAGACAGCGTCGTCAATCAAAACGCACCGCTCTCTCAATCAATCATCTTGTCAATTAAAGCTTTATACATTTCGCTGCAGCTATGTGTTGCTAGTTAATTTTCCCGCTTTTGCGTTATGCGCAGATGTTATTCGACGAGGGTAAATTTGAGGGCTGTGGTTCACCATTATAGACCTCAAATATAGTATAAATAATAGTACTTACGTACAATCGTTAGTACTAATCGTTAGTACTATTACTTATACTGTGGTACAATATTAACACTCCAGTACATTTTTTAAATAACGTAATAACGTCTTATAAATCGATGAATGCCGGCTGCACGCATGAAAAAGTATGCCTCATTGTCACGTTCCGAACAAGCGATAATAAGCGAAAAAGAACAAGCGATAGAGAGGCACGATCGGCCTCTGCGTTCGGCTTATGACGCGTCTATCTCTCTTCCACTTTATCGACTGATGTTTTCTTATAACGTTATCACGTAACATTATCGTCCGTTAACCGACTTATAGACAATTTTTTTTGTCTGAGAGGGGGGGCAAATGAGCTTGTGGGTCACCGGATGGAAAACCAACACCACCGCCCATGGAGATCAGCAACACTAAGGCGTTCACCGATCCGTTGCCAGCCTACACTCCTTCCTTTCTTTCTGGTGACCTCACTCACTCGCAGGAATACAACAATCCTAAAGGGAATTGTTATTTGGCTGCGGTATTCTGTGAGGTGGAGGGGTACTTCCCCAGTCGGGCAGTTTAAAAAAATAAGCTATGTCCTACATCTCTTTTCAGCAGAGCCTCGTTTGCCAGTCAGCAGGGTGCACCAAGTGCAGGTAAGATTGGGTTTGGTTGAAAGTTGTTGATAAACCAATTATACCCCAAGCTGCTTTCTCGATTTGCCACTGCCTCCTGTTGAATCTGGTACAATTTGTTCAACGACACACGCACTTTACACAAACGACATTTGTCATGTATGGGCGGTAGAGATGGGCGTTGAATGAACGAACCGTTTTTTTAAACTGTTTTTTGTGCGTGAACGATTAAACTAGTTTACAGTTCACAGAGAAACTAGTTTATTCTTCGACTGGTTGATGAGTCCGTTGCGTCGCGTCGCGATCGTCTCGTCTCGTCTAGTGACTTGACAAATGAGATTTTCGTTCGTTTACCGAACATAGCTCTCTCTCTCTCTCTCTCTCTCTCTCTCACACACACTCTCTCACACTCTATCTATCTCTCTCTTTACCTCTCTCTCTCTCTCTCTCTGACTCACTCTATCTCTCTCTCTCTCTTTCTCTCTCTCTTTCTCTCTCTCTCTCTAGATTATCTAGCGACTGCCCTGACTAGTATATTAAATTAATAATAAATAAATATGTTTGGACCAAAATACACACTGCCATCTAGTCCCAAACTAAGCAAAGCGTGTACCAGATAACTGATAATATACTTAAATACATTTTTTTTGTAAATACATACATATAATACATAGAAAACATCCAGACCAAGACAAACAGACATGTTTATGTACACAAGTATTTGTCTTGTGCGGGGATCGAACCAACAACCTCGGAGTCAAGGTGGCTATTGCTAACCATTAGACCACCGCTCTTCATAAACAATAAAACATAATTACCGACAAATCGAAGGTAGTTGATGTACTTGTAAACTGAAAAAAATATTTTTTTGTTCAGTGATTTTAGCTGTGATACTCGAATCTGTCACAGCTGTGCGAGGCAGTCAAGCATCATTTTCTTTTTTATATAAATTAATCCATCGTTTTGCATCCTGTTAACCCATTTTAACATCATTACCAAAATTAACAAAGGTTTGTCGACCTCAGCAGAACGTTATATAACCCACGGAAATCCATTAGTCACTCGGTTATGGTGAATTAACGATTATAGACAATCTAATGAAACAGTACGAGTTCAAAGACTAATTTAATTCTCTTTTAAATTAATTTATTCGAACTAGAATTATACTTAATGAAGCGTTCTCAAAGTACAATCAGGATTAGTTTTGGGGGTGTAAGTGGTTCATCAACATCTTTGAACGAAAGGCAACTTTACCTGCACGCGGTGCACCCTGCTGACTGACACACGAAGCTCTGGCGAAAAGAGAGGTATAAATTGTAATTGTAAATTACCCGACGGGGGAATGTACCTCCACCTCATAGAATACTCTAAACCCCTTCGATTGAGGGGAGACCCATATCCCAGCAGTGGAATGATGCTTGACGATAATGCTTGAGTTGAGAAAGCGAAGCAAAACCAATCTATTGCCATAATTGATCCCAGTAACTTGGTCATACACTATGTTTGGAAAGATCTTTAATTAAACAGACATTTTTGGCTGCAATGCTTAGATGCAAATGAAAATATTTCTAATATAAATGAATTGATGTCGTAAAATAACAATTTTTAAATTTGTGTAGAGGGTTTGTTAGGACATACGGGACCTCCACTCTAAGACTTTCCTCCCTCATCTGCCTCCGCAGATGTGGCCGGCCCGTTGCTACTTCAGCTTGCTGATTTCGAGAGCTACGTCGAAAACTTTAGTTCTTCTTGAGATTTCCTCGTTCCGGATGCGATCCCTGAGAGAAATTCCGAGCATAGATTTCTCCATAGCTCGCTGTGTAACTTTTAGCTTGTGAACCAGCCCGACGATGTCCAAGTCTCTGCGCTGTAGGTCAAAGTTTTATAATAATTTAACCCTTTTAACATGGACATTCCCACCAAACTTTGATCAATCATAAAACAAGTTGGACGCAAATCATAAAAATTAAAGATTTGAAATAAATTAAACTAGTTATGTGTAGTTTACGACACTGTTACAATTATTATTTTAGAACATTGTCAAGTTGCCTATTTAGTCCGGTCTCCAGATTAAATATTCGTAAACAAAGTCTCATACTTAATTTACGTCAAATTAGGAACAAAAAGGAAAACTATTTTCATAAAGCCATGTAAAGAATCAATCAAACTGCGTTGACGTTGCCTATAATGAAGAATACTTTCCAAATATCTCCTTATTTACCAAATATAATGCGATCAAAACTTGGCATTTACCGAATTGCGAACTTTGACATTATTATGGATGAAAAGAACAACTAAACGCAGAAACAATTAGCTGGCATTATATCAAGTAATACGAAAAGTTCTGAAGAATGGTATCGTTCTACATGTCAACGTAATCGAACACCCAAGTTGAACAACACCAACCATAGTCTCACAGTAGATGGGTTTGTTTACTCAGCCGTGATTTGGAGAGCTCGCTAACATACGGTCTGAGGTGATCTAGCCCATAGGCAGTCAGACACCATTGGTCTCCGGCAATTCGCAGTTGAATAGCGTGGTAGAACGTCAGTGCGTACCTAAATCACTTGGATTGATAGGACAACTGTATACCTTATTGTATACCTTATTGTATAAGTTCGATAGCATCGTTCGTATCCCTATCCCTGTTTGAGGAGATCGACGGCGTCCTTGGTGTGTCAGTCTAATCAAATCAAGTCAAACAACGTCGACCATAGACTTACCTTCATCATCAGGTCCATTATAGTCTCCACTATAGGAGTACAACCCTCTCTCGTCCGTCCTAGACGGAAGGAGGATTTGGCCTACACTCCCCGCGCTGGCCAAACGGGTTGGTGAGGCCTGATCGATATTTGATCATGTATTTCCCTTAGTCGCCTTGTACGACATTCACCGTATGAGACAGAGTGATTCTATTCTAGTCTGCCGGAAACCACACAGACTTACCTTAGTATGGGATTAATAATCTTGACATCTCCCGTGCTTCGTTAAACCGTTGGTTCAGGGCACATTAAGACATTGGTCCTGGCTGTTATCCTTAGATAACAGTTGTTAAACCAAGTCAGTGGCCTTTAGGCGTAAACAAACACTGGCTTCCATTAACCCGCAGTTGAGCAGCGTTGTGCAGTATACATGTACTTTAGACCTCTTCGATTAGATCTACAAATGAAACTTAACCTTTATAAGATAACGATACAAGACAAAATAAGATGTCTCCTATAAATGAGACATCTTATTTTGTCTTGTATCGTCTCTTTTCGTCTCGTCTTGTTTCGTCTTATCCCATCTTGTCTCGTCTTATCTCATCGTATCTTACTCTTACTCATATTATTAACTCAAATGATATTTAAATCAATTTTAATAATAATGATAATAATGTTTAGTTCACACGCCCAAAACCGGGAAAAAATAAGTGAAACTCAGTTTATAAATCTGACATCTGCATCACCTTATTTTTGTGAGAGTTATAAAGCCGAAACCACGAAACAATATGGAAATCTTTTAAGCATCTCTCTTATACAAGATTACATTATCATCTACATTAAACAGTCCGATACGCCTATCGAGAGCGGGCGAGAAGACCTTCATTTGTAATAATTGATTTACACGACCCAAGCTCTACAACAGAACATATTTGGGCTGATTACATTTAGGCAATATGTGCCAGTAATAATAATAGACCCCAACAAAGCTATTCTATTTTACCTTCAATTAAAAAAACCCTTGAAACTCGACGCGTTGTGTTTAAATTCAATTAAGACTAGGCCTTCAATTGGAATACAATTAATTTCAAACAAGCCTAATTGGAATAAATTGGGTTTTACAAAAGTATTCAGCGTAAATTCCCATTTGCGAACAAATGATAATTGGGTATATTGGTCTCTTGTTGACACATTAAAAAGATGAGGGTGGATATTCGTTAAGAGTATTTGAACTTTTAACACAATACACAATATATAGGTTGTCCTACAAATTATTATTCCTAGTCCTTATTGTGCTTGTATGTCCGTGATGTTGCAATTGGTCCTAACTGAAAATCAGTGCCGAGTCTGTTGCAGATTTCGGTTTTATGCTGAGTTGGGACCATTTTGCGACATTGCACAGTACTTTTATTTTTCTTCTTTTTAATATATTATCTGTTTGTTGATTTGTTTATACTGTGCTGTGTAATGAGTAAATAAATGTTTTTTCTTTCTTTCTTTCTTTCTACAAATAAAGGCAGGTTGTTGTTCTTACGATCAACATCTGCAGATCGCCTGATGATGCCTCGCGTAGAGGGGAAACACGTATCCCAGAGACGACCACGGTAGTCGGGGCGTCGGCAGTCGCACGTTTCATCTGTTTCAGATGTTGGAGAGTCGCAAAGATGACCAAAGTTGCCACGGCAATCGCATGCATCTGCTAATGGTAGTGGGAGGACCGTAGAAGGAGGCCGTGGGCATCTTATTATTATATCTTATCTATGCTCAGATCTCTGTTCTTCTTGGGTATAAGCAACTATCATCATCATCAGGTCCATTTTAGTCCCCACTACAGGAGCACGACCCTCTCCCGTCCGTCCCAGGCGGAAGGAGGATTTGGCCTACACTCCCCACGCTGGCCAAACGGGTTGGGGAGGCCTGATCGATATTTGATAACGTATTTCCCTTAGTCGCCTTGTACGACATCCACGGGAAGAGACGGAGTGATTCTATTCTAGTCTGCCGGAAAGCACACGGCCAAAATAAGCTACTATAAAGAAATGAATTACGGTTATTTCAAGCAATTAATATTTAAATGAAGAAACCAATTGCCTATCTAATGTCTATTTGAATAATTTCCAACTGCCTTGTTTAGTAGTGTAATTACTTAAGGGGCCAGATCGTGAATACTGTGAAAAGAGTGTTACGATTTTTCATATTTAACCTATTTAGATATGATTGATATCAATGATAATTTGTATATATTACAATCAAAGACCAAAAATTATTGTATGATTATATTAAACTCTTAAAATCTAATAGTTGTTTTATAATAAAGGTCAACAAACGCACAAAATTGAGAAAAAATGCAAAAACATGCCTTCGTATTTTTCAGATTTAACCCAATAAATCAACACAAATTGATAAAAAGAAACACTTTTTGAACACTGAAGAAACCAATAAATATAACATATACTTTTTTTTTGTACCTTTACAAACAAAGACTTCCTCTTTTAAAGCCCTAAAATCTAAATATGTTTTACGTAAATTCTCCATAGAAAAATGTATGAAAAATGACGCACATTCCGATATTACGAATTAGTACCCGGCGTCGCCACTAATCGCCAGTGTGTTTTTATATGTCAAGGTGACACCACGCGCGTCGGATGCTCCAGCAAAATTACGTGTTGTGAATTTGTGTTTTTTTGTGAAAAACTGTAAGTATAACTAATTTACCAATATAATGAATGTATATAAATCGTAAAAAATACAAAGAATGAATTAGATACTTTGTTGAGTAGGTTATTTTAGGAACCTTGTAAAATATGTATCAATTCAGGCTTGAAACATGATTTCAACATGCTATAGCCAATATCATAAACGTATCTAGTCGGTAATCGAGGGTTTTTTTCGCAGGACTGATTGAATTTGAATTTGCCAGGGAAAAGAAAGTTTAGTACGCATTATAAAAATATGAAAGTCAAAAGATCTCGGAAAAAATGTAAGTTCCTTCCTACTTATTTATTTATCTGCCTACTTTACTACGTCTTGTCCTAAATACCTACCTAGAAAAAAATTACGAGATTTCTGTGAAAGTGTCATGTAAAAATCCTAGTTTTATTTGTAGCACACAAATAAAACTAGGATTTTTACATGAGTAGTAATAATAATAACATATCCTGTCTAAGTAGTAATAATAATATAATTTATTTTCATTTGAACAGGGTACATTACAAAGCTAATACAATACCTATGTCATATGATTTAGATCGCTTGATTCAGACATATACAATAGCATGTAAATATTGGTTTGTATTATAAGTAATAAAGTCAATTTCTACCTAGTATTCGTTTTCATGTTCATCATTATTGTCTAAATATCAGATTGTGGAAGTAGGTATGTTTCATAACAGAAATAGCACGGGCACGCGGCTTTGTCGACATACTTACCGCCAAAGAGACGCGACGCGCCTAGGGTCTGGTGTTGTACAAAAATTACAAAATAATTATAAAGTGGATAATAATGATGAATAATATTTCCAGTATTGAAAATAAAGAAAACCTTCAGGCCGAGACTCCAAGCAACACTGCTATGCTTAGACTACACACTATAGACGTAAGTTGTTATACGTAATTCTTGTAGACTTATTACATAAATAAACAAACTACCTTGGGGTGTAAGTGGTTCATCAAGATCTTTAAACCAAAGCCAAATTCACCTGCATGCGGTACACCCTGCTGACTGACAAACGAAGCTCTGGCGAAAAGAGAGGTAGGGAGCGTAATTGTAAGCTACCCGACTGGGGAATGTACCTCCACCTCACAGAATACCGCAGCCAAATAACGGTTTCCTTGAGGGCTGTTGTGTTCCTGCGAGTGAGTGAGGTCACCAGAAAGGAAGGAGATGCTGCGATGGCAGCGGGGGTGGCGGCGCGCGAGCGATATTTTATGTTGCGAGCGTTAATATGGCTACGGTAACCGCTTCAGATCAGGCGGGCCGTATGCTTGTCTGCTACCCGACGTAGTATAAAAAAAAAAAAATACCTAGTTAGTGATGGACGAAGACAAAATCTCAGTAGGGTGAAGTCTTCTAGTATCGGCCTCCTCCTAATATCGGCCTTTGCGAGAAAATGGAATATAGGGTAAGTGCTCCATTGAATGAACCCTTAAGGGCATTCCAAACTTTGAAAATTACAGCCAGCTACTTATGAGATCCTAACCAAAAAATATTTTATTTTATTATGTTCACAATTTATTCATGATTGATACAGTATACATATTTTAGCAAAAATGCTGATAGTTATTGAGATAATCTGCATTTTATACAAATATGGGGTATATTTGTATAAAATGCAGGTTATCTCAATAACTATCAGCATTGAACACGCAAATCACCAGAGAATGAACAAAAAAATCCAGTGAATAAACCTTTTGAAACCCATTGAATGAACTACCACTTTTATATATATAAATTCTATATATAAATTATTATGTAAGAGTTTATTTCGGGTAATTGTTATTGTAAATATATATATATTTTTATTATCTATATATATAAAAGAAAGTCGTGTTTGTTACAACACTTATAACTCGAGAACGGCTGGACCGATTGCCATGGCTTTTGATTTGTTGGATTTGTTTCCGTCCCGAATAGCAGAATAACTCTTAAAAACATTGAAAAATTCTCGAAAAAATAAAAGAAAAGAAAAAAACATTTTCCCATACAAATGAAAGTGTCAGTTGAAAAAGGGATTACGATATTTATTGGTTGTCAAATATCAAAACGTCAAATCGATTGGTGTCACTTTTATGTCGCGAAAGTTGTCTGTGATTTGTTATGAAAATTTAAAAATGTCAAATCGATAGGGGTGAAAACGCTTTTCCCATGGGGTTCGAGCGCAAGAATCAAATCAGAGTAAACATCAAAAGAAATGACAATTACAAATCACCAAAATGATAAAACCTATTTCAAAACTAAAAAAAATAAATCAAAACGTTTTTTTAAAAAAAAATTAACAATAAGGAAATCTTTATTTTTATGAAATCTTCAGTTTTTATGGATACGGGTCTTCCCTCAACCGAAGGAGTTTAGAGCGTACTCCAACACGCTGCTCAACTGCGGGTTGGCGGAGGCCAGTGTTTTCGAACCGCCTAAAGGCCACTGACTTAACTTAACGACTGTCATTAAATGATAACAACCGGGACCGACAGCTTAACGTGCCTTCCGAAGCACGGAGGAGCTCAAGATGAGCTAATGATAACAACCGGCACCGACGGCTTAACGTGCCTTCCGAAGCACGGAGGAGCTCAAGATGAGCTAATGATAACAACCGGGACCGACGGCTTAACGTGCCTTCCGAAGCACGGAGGAGCTCAAGATGATCTAATGATAACAACCGGGACCGACGGCTTAACGTGCCTTCCGAAGCACGGAGGAGCTCAAGATGAGCTAATGATAACAACCGGGACCGATGGCTTAACGTGCCTTCCGAAGCACGGAGGAGCTCAAGATGAGCTAATGATAACAACCGGGACCGACGGCTTAACGTGCCTTCCGAAGCACGGAGGAGCTCAAGGTAATATAAACCCATCCGTGTACAGGCTACGGTCGACTTACGTCTTCAATTAGACTGACACGCGCAATGACGCCATCGAGCTTCTCTATTATTTTCTACTATTCATTGTTTTAATTCCATAAAATCATAAATTTAGTTCAGCTAATATGTACCACGACATTCATTGATTGTTAGGCGTTACGAAGTTCGCCGGGACAGCTAGTATTAAATAGACGATATGATTACTATTATAATTGCGTGTTACTTGATATTTTATAACCTAAAGAGAACTATCTAACATTTTTTTTTATACCACTAAGGTGGCAAACAAGCATACAGTCCGCCCGAAGGAAAGCAGTTACCGCAGCCTATGGACGCCTGTAACACCGGAGGCATCACATGCGCGTTGCCGACCCTGTAAAAACCTCTTCAAGCCCTTTTTGAAGAACCCCATGCTGTAGTCTCCTGGGAAAACCTCAACAGGCAATTCATTCCACAGCTTGATAGTACGTGGAAGAAAACTTCTCTGGAACCGCACAGTACGTGACCATTTCGGTTCTAAAGTGTGAGGATGAATTCCCTGTCGATGGCGAGCGGTGCGACTGTAGAAGGAAGCCGTGGGCATCATGTCAAACAACTCCTCTGAACACACCCCATTGTACAAACGGTAGAACACACAAAGGGACGCAAAATCTCTTCTCAGACTTAAAGGTTCTAAACCGTCTGTCAGTTTGGGATCGTCAACAATCCTCACAGCACGCCTTTGAATCGAGTCACAGGGTGCAAGCTGGTATCTAGGCGCTCCCGCCCATAGATGGCAACAGTACTCCATATGCGGCCGAACTTGAGCTTTGTATAAGTCTTTGCCGCGGGTTGAAGTAATGTTTCGCCCTGTTGAGCACACCTAGTTTCTTCGATGCCAGCTTGACCTTCCTCTCCAGATGACATCGAAACTGGACGTCGCTGGAGATGTCAACTCCTAGAATACCAATACTATTGGCGATGGTGAGGGGTGTGTTTTCGAAGTGTGGAGCCACAGCAAATGGGGTTTTCTTAGCGGTGAACGCGCAGACTTGTGTCTTAGAGGGGTTAAATCGCGCTAAGTTCTGTCGCCCCCAGTCGGACACTCTACTTAGTGTGCTCTCAATTTGCGACACAAGTTGTTCGCGGCTCTCCTCCACCAAAGAACGAGGGATATTTGCGCGGCCCGTGTAATAAGTGTCCCCGGTGCTGTCGTCCGCATAACAATGAATGCTGTCATTATACAACATATCATTAACATGCAGCAGAAACAGCGTCGGGGACAATACAGAACCCTGCGGGACGCCAGCATTGATGTCCTATGTCCTAGGTGGCTCTAATGCTTCTGCTGGACAAGAAGCTAGCAACCCATTCGCATAGCCCCTCGGGCAGACCGTAAGGCTAAGATGCCAAATGCTTAAAACATAATATTAATACTGGATTATTATTATAAAATATTTAATATTATTATTCATCACTTCTATGTTAGATTCTCCTTTCTCTTCTAAACTATTATATTTCTATAATAGAAGATTGGTTCTATATGTCATCATTATTTATTAATTTCTTTTTAGCTTGCATTTTGCTGTCTTTCCATGGTCGTTTTAGCTGAAAGGCACTTCTATGTGGAGATCTTTATTTATTTTATTTAATCAGTTCACTCCGTCTGGTTTTCGTCCTGGGCACAGTACTATTACTGCACTTCTAAAAGTTACTGAAGATATCAGGCTAGGTATGGAGGATAAACTGGTAATAATAAAAGAACACCTCGTTCGAATATTGGTCAAAAAATTGACAACCGTTTATAAAAGTTGTGTACAAAAAATTAGCCAACTGCATTAAGGCTAAGATGCCAAATGCTTAAAACTGTGTGTTCATTGACTAGATTTTCTTCAATTTCGTGATCCAATTATCGAACACCCCTATAATTTATTTATGATAATTAAAATTTATGCAATCTGCTTTTTGTAAGATAAAACAGTTCTTTTTACATCCTACTATCAAATTTTGTTAACACTATCACACTTATAGTGTCTACAAAGTGAATATCAAAACACGAAGTCTCAGCAATGCCCTAAATTCTGCTCCATACAATCAAAAATACGACAGAATACTTTCATTTTAGGCGGTCGCGATTTTGAAACTATAGGTCACAGGCAAATACCTGTGTGTTCAGTTGACGTAATATAATGTTTCGATTGAGAAAAAAATACTGGCTTGAGTAGAAAAACTTAGATTTCTTATTATATTGAAAAAATGTGTGTTTTGTTCATTCACTGGTGGGTGTTAATTCACTGGAGCACTTACCCTAACTATTAAAATAACCCTGAAATTATAATAGTTTTTATTCAAAAAGCGACTCTATATGCGAATAATCCATATTTTGGTGCGGGTGCTTCAATATTTGAACGTTCAGTTGGCAATAGAGCACGCGCCGGTACCGACTTGTGTCGTTTAGTGGCAGTGGCGAGTCAAATCCCGGTTGCGAGCGCATTGAGTTAGTTAGTATTTAAATGGAATTAAACATACCTATGGTATTTTATATTGTTTTTTATTGAAGAAAAACCAAGGTTTTTACATTTACTTGTCTTTTTTATGAAATAATCGCAGGGTCGAGGTTAGGGATCTTTATTTATTGATAAATCCCAATATCGGCCACCCGGCCGACATTAGGAAAATGCATGAAAACGCTAAACAACATGTTTAGCTATTTTTTATGTTAACAGGAATATTAATAAGGTTAAAAATGAAACAACAGCTTTTTTTATTAAAATTATTGTCCTGAACCGACTTTACAAACAACCAGTTTTTATTACGTTTATTTATATAAAACGTTCAAGATTTTGATCTAGTGTTATGTGTTTCAAAGATGTATTCTAAGGGAGTTCTTAGGTATGTTTGAAGAAATTTGGCCCATTCTTTTTTAATTATTTTTTATAAAAAAAAATAAAGCCATTATCTTTCTTTACAGGATCTAGTTATTGAAAACAGTCAAGAGGGAAAGGTGGATGAAGTGGAAGTTGGGCGTAGAGTAATAGATATTTCTTTTTTTTATAAAGCTCTTCAGGCCATAGGAGACCACGGTCCAATGGATTGTAAGTTAAGTTACCTCAGTATAATAGGTGAAGTAAAAGTTGGTCTGGACTCAAAACTCATCATGAAATGTAGTATGTGTAGTATGAAGTTTACTGTGTGTTTTATTGAAAAGAAAGAAGATAGCATGGAAGTGAATCATCAAATTGTATCTGGTATCATATCATCTGGTGGGAGCTACTCTCAGTTAAAAACATTAACTGCCGCAGTAACCGTTACCAATCATGTCACCTTCATTATACAATGAAATTAATAATACGGTTTGCGATTGGTGGGAAAAGACAGCAACACATTCCATGGCAGAAGCTGTCAAGGAAGAAGCAGAGTACGCAGTCTATAGGTAGTGTTGATAAAAATGGTACACCATTAATATCTGTTGCTGTTGACGGTTGTTGGAGGAAGAGATCTTATGGTAAGAATTTTTCCGCCTTATCCGGCGCAGCTGCGATAATTGGCATTAAAACTAATAAAGTATTGTTTTTTGGAGTTAAAAATAAATACTGCGTAGTCTGTGCACGAGCCGCAAAGAACAACAGTCAGCCCCCGGAACACCATTGTTTCAAGAATTATTCAGGATCATCTACCGGGATGGAATCGACCATAGTTGAGGGGTTTAAACGTTCCATTGTTGATCACGGTGTAATTTATAATAAATTTGTAGCAGACGGCGATTCTAGTACTTATAGAAAAATATTAGATTCGCGTCCGCACGATAATTTAATAGTAGAGAAAATTGAATGCAAAAATCATCTTTTACGAAACTACTGCAATAGCTTGGAGAAACTGTCAAAAGACACTAAGTATCCTTGCGAATTGCGGAAATTCCTAAAAGAAAGGTATTTGCGTTTAAGAACGGGTGTAAAATGCGCGATTAAATATTGGGCGGATCAAAATCAGTCACTCGAAGAAAAAATAAAAAATCTTAGCGAAGATATCCTAAATGGTCCACAACACGTATTTGGTAATCACCAACATTGCAAGGAGTATTTCTGTAGACCTGATACTCGTCGAATAGAACCTGTTGGATTACTTCCAACAATTGTTGGATGCGGATTAATGGACGCGGTAGAAATTTTAAGTAAAAGACTGTCATATCATTCTAGAAACTTCTAGAATGATATGACAGTCTTTTATCATAATTGCACAAGTAATATAGTTGAAAGTTTTAACGGAGTAATTGCCAAATTAGTTGGGGGTAAGCGTGTAAATTATTCTTCCCGTGGTTCTTATGCGGGCCGATGCGCAGCTGCTGTTGTGTCTTTTAATACGGGATCGATTCATAGTAAAACTCATGAAGTCATATTTAAATGTAGTCCGATTCCTTTGATCGCGAAAGTGGAAAATTGTAATCGTAGAAACCGTTTAATTTCTAAACCTAAATTAAGATTGAAAAAAAGCCACAACACTGTATCGAAAGACGCTCACTATGGACCAAACTGCGAAAAACCTGATCTGAGTCCAGAATTATATGAGAAAGCCAAGCCATCTTTTTTAGCCGATTTAAAGTTGTCTTGTGCTGAAAGAGAGGAGCTTGAAAGGTCGACCCATTTGCAAAGAAGTAGTGCTGAGTGGATGAGTACAAGGAGAAAATTACTAACCTCATCATCATTCGGGGAAGTTTGTAAAAAACGAGAGAGCACAAATTGTGCTGCTTTTGTTGGTAAAATCGTTTATGGTAGTAATATCTCCAGTTTGCTTGCTGTACGGTACGGTATCGAAAACGAAGAAACCGAAATTAGACAGTTAGAAATTCAAAAGAATATTAGTATACAAGGTTGCGGTTTGTTCGTCGACGATCAATATGAATTTCTTGGTAATACACCAGATGGCATTTATGCAAACGGTTTAATTGAAATTAAGTGCCCACATTCTTTAGCTGGCATGACTCTTGATGAAGCAATGGCCAAACATACCTTTTGGGCAAGGCTTCCAAGAGTTATGTCATAAATAAAAATCATAACTGGTATTTCCAAATTCAGGGACAGGTACATATTACTAAAAGAAACGTTTGCATGCTTGGCATCTGGTTTGGTGCTACTGTACCTATGAAAGTTTATATTATAGAAAAGGACGACAAATTTTGGAAGGAGAAAATGGAGATGAAATTAGTTAGGTTTTATTACGATTGCCTACTTCCAGAATTAGTTGATCCTCGGCAGTCACGAAGCATGCCCATTCGTGACGCGCCCAGTATCATAGAGGCTATGAAAGAGAGGAAAGAAAGAGCTTTACGTGTTTTGAAAGAGAAGAACGCCTAATGATTTTGAAAGAGACTGAGGTAACTTAACTATCCAGCCGGTCGATTCACGTAAACACGCCAGTCCAAAAGTCGTTTTAACTTAGAAACTTAGAAATCGCCTTTTGGTTTTCTGTTTTAAACGCACTTACTTATCTAGTCTTGGATTGTCATAAATCTTTCAATAGCTCAATTACTATACAATTCCTATATGATTTTGAAGAGTTACCTGGTGTAAAGAATCATCAAAATCGTTTTAAAAATACAGCGAATTGAGAAGCTTCTTCTTTTTTTAAGTCGGTTAAAAGGGCTTAATTTGCAAAAAACGAAGTGACATTTTTAAGTCCCTACGCTACGGTTTTTATTACGTGAATCGGGCAGCTGGTAACATTTTCATTCTGATAGGTTTTGCAATAGCACTTGATTTTATCATCAAATTAGCAGAAATCAGAATTTGATCAGTAATCGTAGAATTTTGAACTCATATTTTGTTATTGTTTACTTACTTTTAATTAGTATATTAATAATTTATAAACTTGTGTTTTATTTATTTTTGTACAACCCTAGCACGCTTTTTAGATGGCGACTCATATTTGTTATTGTTTACTTACTTTTAATTATATTAATCATTTTTATACTTTCGTATACTAGCGTAGCAAAAGTGCAAACAAAGTTGAAAAAAAGTTGACATGGCCGATAATTGGTGCCACCACCCTATTTGAGTTTACGCAATAGGCACATTTCCTTGCGTAGAGATATACACTAGCGAGGAAAGCTCGATGTTATTTCGACCGTACTTCCTACTGAATTTGCAATTATTTTGTTGAATGAATATTTTACGAAATAAGAATAAACTTTGGTAGTAAAATTACAAAGAAATACATAGTTGGAATTTTTGGTAAGTAGAATACAAAAAGGTCAGTCCGGACCTGCTCTTGATTGTTTATTATAAATAGAAAAACATAAACATTGTGTCTCAACTACTCTTATTAATCTAGTAATTAGAATCATTTTATAACGAAAAACTAGTCTTAGAATATTTTACACTCGTCGTTTATTTCCAATTATTATTTCCATTTTTGTTATGCTGTAAATATTCAACTTCAATATCAATATAACTCAACGTGGAACGTTTGTCGCAGAACATTTTGAAAATCGCGCTGTCTTTGGGTCATTCACCCGCCCCGTCGGTTGTTTCAGTAAACAGTAGCGCTGCGGTCGCTCAAAAACGATGTCGCGCCTAGGCAATCTGGGCCCTTAATAGGTTGATGACCCCACACTGTGACTCACACAGTACAATATAAGATGCAAAAATTCGTCAGCAACACAAACCTTCCTGGTAGCTCAGTTGGAAGAGCACTCGACCGGTCATCGAGAGGTCGTGGGTTCAAATCCCACCTAGGGGGGCAGATGAATTTTTCCGTTTTTCAAAGAATATTTTCCTATGTTTTCCATAATATGCCGCCATTATGTGAAAGTGCTGTTACGTTACGTTATGGTGAAGTCAGTACAATTAGCTACATACGTAACAAAATACATATTTTGATAAACATTTATTTTAGTAAACACGCTATCATTTTAATTTAATTATATAATAACCTCATCATCTATTGTTCTCGGCATTTTAAAACTCTTTGAAAGGGCATTCCACTGGCCATTGTACTATTCGTTCAAAGAACACAAAGAAAAAAGTATTTTTAAAAATAGAATTGAAATTTAACTCGTAAGGCACGGCGCATATGGACAACTTGTGTTCGAATAAATAAATGAATATTCGATATTCATTTATTTATTCGAACCCCACCACCCCTGCTGCCAACGCATCATCTCCTTCCTTTCTGGCGACCTCACTCATTCGCAGGAACACAACAACCCTCAAGGGAATTGGTATTTGGCCGCGGTATTCTGTGAGGTGGAGGTACATACCCCAGTCGGGTAGCTTCCAATTACGCTCCCTACCTCTCTTGAATAGATAAATGAGTAGACACGTGTTTGCCCCTAATTTCACGCGAGCGAAGCCGCGGGCGAAAGCTAGTGTATAAAGCACTTGCACTGTTCTACGTAATTATTATTATTATAACATTCAACAATTAACAGTATCAGCTTAATAGATTGACACACTGTAACTTTACAGCTATAAACTCAAATGGAAAAATTAATCGCCATCGCGCCATTTCAAACCTTCCTGGTTGCTCGGTTTGAAAGCGCACGCGACCGGTTATGGAGAGCTTGTTAGGTTAGGTCACTCATAGCCGGGGAAGACGTTACTTCAATTTTTCAAATATTTATATTAATTCCGGCAAGTTGGCTGAAATATTAAATAAAATATATAAATTTCTATTACTTATTCTGTGGTAGAGCTTTAGAATTTTGTCGGTTAAATTAAACGCATTTACCAAATTGCAGCCGAAGTTTGTGAAATTAAAAATGTCTTTCCGAATTGGCTTCAGCTCAGGCGACAGAGCTTAGCGTAGATTTAGTTGAGAGAAAATCACCGCAGGAAAACAACTCGATTAAATTATTCAATCAATGTAAAAATTGTATATGCGACTACCCTAAATCCCAAATTACCTTTTGCTTTTTAATATTTTTATATTGTAAAAGCAAAGTACAGATTATGTCATGGCCACTGCGATGGAAAAGACATTTATTTTTTATCCATTTAAGCTCCGACGTGGATCCTGTGTATGAGGACTTTATCCCGTTCTTCCCTCAAGGATTTGTCACAAAACGAGCATTTACTTTTAAATCCCTTATTTATGGACTCCCGAATAGACGTAGTTCATTTTTTGTTAGCGTTTTAGATCGTAAATGTTTTATGTTTTTGAATAATAGTTTTAAGGTTATTTCGGATCTAAAATATTTTTTTACCACTAAGGTGGAATACGCATACAGCCCATGGATAGTAGTTACCGCAACGTATGGACACCTGCAACACCAGAAGCATTACACGCACGTTGCCAATCCTTTTTGAAGAACCCCAGAGCTAGTCTTCCATGAAAATCTCGATAGGCAGTTCATTCTACAGCTAGATACTTGTAGTACGTGGAAGAAAACCTCTTTGTAGCCACACAGTATGTGACCGCTTCGGCTTTAATGTGTGAGGATGAATTCCCTGTCGATGCCGAGCGGTGCGACCGTAGAAGGAGGCCGTGGGCATCTTATTATTATATCTTATCTATGCTCAGATCTCTGTTCTTCTTGGGCATAAGCAATTATCATCATCATCAGGTCCATTTTAGTCCCCACTACAGGAGCACGACCCTCTCCCGTCCGTCCCAGGCGGAAGGAGGATTTGGCCTACACTCCCCACGCTGGCCAAACGGGTTGGGGAGGCCTGATCGATATTTGATAACGTATTTCCCTTAGTCGCCTTGTACGACATCCACGGGAAGAGACGGAGTGATTCTATTCTAGTCTGCACACGGCCAAAATAAGCTACTATAAAGAAATGAATTACGGTTATTTCAAGCAATTAATATTTAAATGAACAAACCAATTGCCTATCTAATGTCTATTTGAATAATTTCCGCAAACAGATCAAACAAGCTAGCGTCCTGTTTGCGAGCATTTCCTTATTGACTATTCAAAGCCCTATTTGACTTCTGACTTCGGTAATACCCAGCGCTGACATCGCTTCAAGCAGCTTTTGCTGTTTTTTCTCAAATTGTATTTATATCACAGTATAAGTAACGTATTTATATACTTAACGTATTTTTATGTACGGAACCCTTCGTGCGCGAGTCTGACTCGCACTTGGCCGGTTTTTTATACTTGCTCCATAATCTCCATGCTCCAGATCCTAAATAAAATGAAATGGCTGAAATAAAAAGCGTATGGAATGTTAAGCATAGACTTATCTATCCCTCGGGCAGATAAAACCTTCAATAGAAACTACCGCGTATTGAATATTTTGTACAACTTAAAAGTCACCAAACCCAGCCATTGCGAAAGATATGCCTTTTGACAGCTGCTTCTGTCCAGTATAACTAGAATTCTTATAGTCTAATCGAATATGTGAACTTCATGCGACATTCAAGGCTCTAATGTCTGGTCGACACTGAATGCGCCGATCTGAAGCCTCCTCGGTTACATCAATGAATTTTCTTTGATAAGAGGTATCTAAAGAGTCGAAATTACATGATTTTAACAAGAATATGGTTTAAATCGGCCGTATGTGCTCGTATATATGTAAATTTATTTGCAAGGTACGAAATCTTTACAACCGCGTGTAAAAATAAGGTCGTTACCATCAAGGAGGCTTCGTTAGGATACATATCAAATGAGGAGCTCCGGAACAAACTCCGATAAATCCACTTTATGATATTTTTCACTAGACCAATGGGGTGTAAGTGGTTCATCGACATCTTTGAACCAAAGCCAACTTCACTGGCACGCGGTGCACCCTGCTGACTGACAAACGAAGCTCTGGCGAAAAGAGAGCTAGGGAGCGTAATTGTACCTCACAGAATACCGTAGCCAAATAACCATTCCCTTGAGGGTTGTTGTGTTCCTGCGAGTTAGTGAGGTCACCCGAAAGGAAGGAGATGCTGCGTTGGCAGCCGGAGTGGCGGCGCGCGAGCAATATTTTATGTTGCAAGCGTTAATATGGCTTTGGTTACCTCTTCACATCAGGCGGGCCGTATGCTTGTCTGCCACCCGACGTAGTATAAAAAAAAACCCTAAAACTTTTTTAAAAAAAGTTGGTGGCTGTGTCATGGGCACGGCCGTCTGATGTACATTATAACGTATTCACCGGTATATGATAATAATAAAAATTTTTTGAGAACCTTTTGAGATCGAAACTAGTCGGGAGTGTAAGTGGTTCATCAACACCTTTGAACCAAAGCCAACTTCACCTGCACGCGGTGCAGACTGACAAACGAAGCTCTGGCGAAAAGAGAGGTAGGGAGCGTAATTGTAAGCTACCCGACTGGGGAATGTACCTCCACCTTACAGAATACCGCAGCCAAATAACAATTTTCTTGAGGGTTGTTGTGTTCCTGCGAGTGAGTGAGGTCACCAGAAAGAAAGGAGATGCTGCGTTGGCAGCGGGGGTGGCGGCGCGCGAGCGATATTTTATGTTGCGAGCGTTAATATGGCTTTGGTGACCTCTTCACATCAGGCTATGCTTGTCTGCCACCCGACGTAGTATAAAAAAAAACCAAAAACTTTTTAAAAAAATTGGGTGTGGCTGTGTCTGGGCACGGCCGCCTGTTGTACATTATAACGTATTCACCGGTATATGATAATAGTAATAATTTTTTGAGAACCTTTTGAGATCGAAACTAGTCGTTATTCCCGACAAAAAAGTAGTATAAGTTAGTATAATGTCTCACGTGAGTAATAATATAATTAATAATATTAATGTAACCCCCAATTTTGTTAACATTAGTTTTTTCGAATTGCATCCCTATGGAAGCAATATAAAGATTGTTGGCAAATGTTAAAAATAATATTAAAAGTTTGTAAGAAGGTCTTTCGAATAGGCAAGACAAAAAAACATGATAGATAATGTCGTCACTATATTATATATAATTATTATATATAATTATCGGTTTATGATGCAAAATTCCTGGATATATCCTGGATCTATAGGTTTTTATTTTTCAGATTTTGACACGAAAAGTCCTTGAAATTTTCATTAAAACATCATACAAAATTTGCTTATTCTGTCTTGCATAGATGTACGAGTACTATTATGCGATTGTCTTGAAATAGAAGATCATGTTCTTTTTTGCAAATACTTATATATAATACACAGAAAACACCCAGACCAGGACAAACAGACATGTTCATGTACACAAATATTTGTCATATGCGGGGATCGAACTCGCGACCTCGGAGTCAAAGTGATCATTGCTAGCCATTCGATCACCGGGCTCCTCAAAATTGAATCGGAGTCAAAATATAATTGAGTCGTCAAATTGTTTTTTTTTTCTGAATTCTGCGTTTTTATCGGAATTTGACGCAATTAGAGCTTAGTATAATAGTATATATGGGTACTTTAACTAACGGAAAAAATACGGGAGTTCGGGCGTGCCGGCAGAATTTGAACATTAACGTTGTGCATTTTTTAATATTTTGGATTGGTTTGGGAATAATTTCGCACGAATTTCTTTATTTATCAGTATAAAAGTACTATCATTTATGTGGTAAAATACAATATTCATTTATTGCGATATCGTACACAAACATGACAATTTAAAAATAAACAGCAGGAGCAGGCATACATTTTCGCCGCGCGGTAGTAAGAGAGAGGGATATCACTTCCTCTCCTACGCCGCGCACCGGCGGTCTACGCTCCCTTCGTCTTACGAATTTTCGATCAGGCCACGTGTCCTGACGCGAGTTTAACATTTTTTACCCATCTCAAAAAGTGCACAACGACGCTAAAGAAGTTTTCACTTCAAAAATCTATATGAAATAATAATGTAAAAGTGTCAAATGTGAAATTATCGAGTTTTGTTCCGGAGCTCCCCAAAATTAGAAGCGTAAAACTGGCGCAAACAAGTGTAGTAAAATGTGGAATCTACACGCTGTACTAACATGGATGTTATATGGAAGGAAGTTCCTTTTATCTGATTACTTTCAAGTTGTATAATAATGTTTGAAAAGAGGTAAAAGACGTAGTTTAATACTGGGAGACGTTTACGTGACGACAAATACATCGATTGAACTTATATTATACAACGTCGCCATATTAACACTGACAACATGAAATAACATTCGCGCGCCTTGGCCGTCGCTGCCAACGCAGCAACTCCTTTTTTCCTGGCGACCTCATTCACTAGCAGGTCAGGTCAGGTCAGGTCAGGTCAAAATTCTTTATTCTGTGGGCCCTCGTGGGCACTTAGACACGTCTTTTACAATTAGGTATATTTTTTTTTATCTACCAGCATTTCGGAATGTCCATTGACGAGAAGAAATGCCGAAAGAAACTCTGTCAATATAGGTATTTTTTAAATCGCCATACAATATTATCATAATACAATAAAAAAATGGTATTCAACCAAAATAAGAGAAAAAAAATAAAAAATTAAAAGTAATTGGTATTTGGCTTTGGTATTCAGAGATCTACGGTCAGACAGCTTACAAATACGTTGTACCTTACCTCTATTTTTCCAGAACCTCTTTCGTCTCCTCATGTCGCCAGGGTACACCATGGCTGGCTTAGCTGGGTTGGCTTTGGCTCTGAAGATCATGATAACCCACTTACACCCCACATGATGTAGAAACTAATGATAGAGAAAGAGCTGCACCTAAATTAGAAGCATTGTTTTATTATTTTGTGCCTTAGGATGGTAAAAGGGGTGCGCCAACACCCCAGCCGATTAATCACGTGCCGATATTGCGAAAGCGATTTATTATGTCGCTTCGATATTTTATATATCATTTTGTCTTTTAGCGGGTAATCCGTAGTCGCTGCGCAGTGACAGCG